>JBAMNC010001402.1:0-680847 GCA_037902135.1 Cetoscarus ocellatus | reverse complement strand
TACTTTGGAGAGTCTTCCCTATCAGGCAGGGGAATGGTGGGGGAGGGGAGCAGTGTTAATTTTGTCGACTAATTATTTTTGTCATAGTTTTCGTCAACAACCTTTTTTCCCCTGACAAAAACTAGACCATAACTTAAAAAAAATGAGTGTACATTGACAAAAAGTAAAACTATATTAACTGACATTTTAGTCAACAAATAAAAACTAGACTAAAATGTTTGACAGAGACTAAATCCAATCAGACCTAATTTCGTCATGTAGAAAGTAGAAACAAGTTAGGAATCACAGCTACTTTGGTTGTGTGGAAAAGTTGGATGAGTTAAGAAGGACATCCAGTCACAACTGCCTTAGCCTCATGGTAGCGGGATCCAAGTGTAAAACATGACTTCAGAAATTCAAGGAAACATCAAAAATGCCTTACACTTTACACTTCATGTTTTATTCGACTAAATTTACAGTAGATTTTGTCGACTAAAATGTTATGAAATTTCGCCAACTAAAACTAGACTAAAATTAAAACAATTTCCTTGACTAAATTATGAGTAAAACTAAAAGATATTTTAGGCAAAAGACTAAAACTAAATTAAAATGTGCTGTCAAATTTAACACGGGGGGGAGTATTTGGGGGGCCAAACCATAATTTAAGGTGGTTCTAACACCTACAGCTCAGTTACTTTGTTTTGATTCAGCTGAAAAAGGCTGTAAATTTGCACATTTCCCTTGGATTATTTCATGTTCACACAGCAGTATTTTGAAAAGGGCCAAGTTGCACCACACCGTTCTGAGTTGCGCAAAAGGCCAGAGTCGACCTTGCATCGTTATTTCAGAGCCAGTGCTGCTTTGACTACGCGTCTTACTGTGTATTATGGAAAACAAGCCAACAGGCTACCATTCTTTTTACAGTCAATGCAGGCTGCTCACGATAATATAACTATAATAGCAATGATTAAATGTCTTAAAAAAGATTGTACAGATGAGCATATTTATCAATGTGGGACACCCCTCACAATATACATGTACTCTGTGCACAAAGACGTGAGGCCTTTATTGATCCTCCATGCCTGTAGCAGACCATAGAAGACACCAGATAGCATGGATACTTATGACAACATGACACCCAAAGAAGTGTTGCACAGAAATGGTTGGTGATATGGAATAATGGAAAGCAGCTTCTAAAAGAATGAATTCTCCTGCTTGAATGAGTTGAACTAAAGTCTAGGAACCAATGTTGAGTCGATGTTCAGTCCCATGATGATCTGCTGTAGAGACAGTGAGTAATATTCATCTGTTAATATTTTCATGTGCTGTACATTAGAAATATTGTAATTGCTTCTAAATTGATCTGTCATGTTGTAGTTCCATAGTACCTTAATAACAGCTTTTTACTCTTGCCAATTTTGTTTGAGCTTAAAAATTGTTAAGAGTAGAACATCTAAGTTTCAGATTTTCTTTATTGCTATAGACCTTCTCATCAGCAATGATCAAAAACACAGAGAAAAATCCCATAGGCTTTTAGTCGAGAGAACCTGCAAGATGTTAATTTCTATGTTGGCCCACAAAACAGTGTCATCTCTGCACCACTCTATTGTGGACAAGATTAATGTGGCCCTCATGGTAAGCAAAGTGTCCATCCCCGATCTATATTTTGTCAGATGGTTCATCTTGTCCTTGTTTTATTGATCCTTCCTTTCTTTTCATTGTAGATTTCGTTACACCCCTTGAACATAATTGATATTAACTGGCCTCAAGTGTGAAGTGTTGAGATCAGGGAAATTAGAGAGAAATGTGTTTTTTAATGAGGTCAGATCAACCTTTATTGTTCACTTGCCTCTGATATCAAACTAATGATATTTGTTACTGACTGTGAAAAAGTACAAACACAGATAAAAGAAAAAACAAATAAATCACAATATGGGGCCCTCTGATAAATGAATGTGAAGTCTTAAGTCTTTATCAAAAACTCCTCTTCTGTGTAGGAGTGAGACTAATCACCACAGTAGGTACAAACTTAATGAGACGTCTCATTGTTTTCTTTTATCTCACAGCCGAACAGTCTAGACAACTGTCCGGCTGTGAACAATACAACTTCACCCTCACCCTCTGAAGCGGCATGTGGGGCTAGAGGTCACACTGCGTCACCTGCCGCTAGGGGGACATATGGAGTTCACATGAGGAGGACAATGCGGCTGTGGAGCAATTCAGCCTGCGGGGCCCTTCTCTTTAAAACCAGAGCCCTTCAAGCGAGCTCTTTTCACCCTCAGGGCAGAGCATCAGCTGTATGCTAATTTTTTTTTTACAGGGCAGAGGAGGCCTCGCAGAGCAGCCAGTGTGCTGGCTCACTCTCAAAAGCTAGAAATAAGTATCCTTCCTTTTGCAGATGTCTTTCAGGTCTGAATGATGAAGCTTTGGATTCTGCGGTGTACAAATACTGCTCCAGGTTTAAACAGCTAATGACTGCTCTCATTAATGGCTGCTGCAGCATTAACAGAGGGCTATGAGCCAAAAAAACAAAGCAGGTGAATACTTATGATCAACATCAGGCACAACCTCATCTTTCTTATATACCCTAATCTACACACGTCTTCTGAGATTCCTTTTGTTCAGCCAGAGTTTAGAGAAATGTCAAATATTCTCTGGTTTAAGTCTCTAAAACAAGAGAGCTTTCGCATTCTGATCAATTTAAAGCTCCACTGAGAAGTTTTTGGTTGCTTAGGGACAAAAGCTTTATTTATATTAAAGCCTCTTTAGGAACCACAAAAGCTAACAAGACTGTCAGTATAAACACTAATGATGTTTTATAAAGTTATTTTTAATGTTTAAAATTGCTGTCAGAGGCTAATACTCCATTTACACTTGCAGATTGTGCCATCAGAAATATTGGAGTGGCACATCAAACCTGACATTAATTTATTCTGTATGTTTTTGGATTTTGTGTAATGGGCTGAAAACTACACATATCTTTTGCTTTCTCTCTTGAGAAGACAAATATGTAGCTTTAATCTGATGGACTACATAGGGAGTAAATGGTTTCCAAAAATGAAGGCTACAAACAGTAAGTCTTTTCAAAAAATGACCAAATTGTAGGAAAAAGGGGGCATTTTTAATAGAAATTAAGATTTAAAATACTACTAAAAAAAACTTCTAAATATCTAATATCAAGAAATATGGGCTCTCGTCCTATTTTATAATACATTTTCAGGAAATTCAGCTAAAGTTTCATGTATGGCTGGACGATATGGCCAAAAAATTGAATACAAAGCTTTTTTCACAAAACTCGATTTCAGATTTCAAACTTTTTTTTCCTTTCAGAGAAAAAAAACCTCAAAGCACAGAATCAAACTAAAAAGTGTTGCCTTAATGTTATCAAATATATCCAAAAAATAAACTCAATTTCAAACTTAGAATCAAAGAGTATGCTGTAATGTTGCTATAAAAGGTACAATATGACACTGAAAGCTGCACTGTTTTCACAATATATTAAAATCAAACTGTTTTATCAGTATGTCATCTATTTTTGTAAATTCAAGCCTAAAAATTTGTTTGTGCAAGAAAAAAATGGCAAGGCCATCAATTGTGAGAACAGAACAGAACATTTTCAGTATTTCTATCTTTAAATATTAGTAAAACTTACATTTTTTGTGATTGAAGGAAACAAGAGGAAGGGTTTTAACTCCTGGGATCCAGGAGGGGTTAAACAAGCACAGAGTTAGACAAGGAAAATAAATCTTGATTTTTATTTCTAAAATATCCTGCACCAAAAAAAATATGTAAAATTAATTCAATCAATTACCCAACCATAGTTTCAAGGTTCCCTGCAGCAATGATTGAAACTATGACACTGGAGTACAAAATGATGAACCATCTACCTGTCAGATTCAATAGGGGGTATAATGGGATAGCCGATCTCATGTAAAGGAAGCCCATCACAACAAATGCTCTCCAGAGTCTAAATTCCAGCTCAAGGAACCATAGGAACTTAACATACCCTGATTTTACCTTGTCATAGATGTAACCCCTTTTGACTTGGGTGTGAGATCCCAGCTCTGAAGTAAATGGTTTGCCCCACTTGTGTCAGGATCACTGCAGCAGTCACTTTTAAACAGTGCGTTGGGGTAATAACTGAAGTTCAAAGGTATTTATATTATGGTCACGTTAATGCAATAGGATTGGGAGAAGTCTGTTCTGCTACCTTCCAAGACTGCGTTAGTCCTCCCTTGGATTCTTTCTGGAGGACTAATATGTGAAAAATAAATATCTTTATCAGAAAATTATAATTAATGGGTTAAAACATGGTTAAACAAGTTAGTGACAACCAATAACTGATCTTTACTTATCAAAACTATAAATAAAAAAGTATTCAAGTATTAAAAGTTTGTGACAACCTTTACTGATTATCATGTCTGATTAATAGATTGGAAACCGACAATAATTAAAATCAAATTTCTTCTGATGATGTACATAAAGTGATTTACCCTCAGCTGATAGTCAAGCAGTGTGAAAAGCTCTTTGTGCAGCACTGCAGGCTTAAAGCATTACATGGTGGGAATTGGAAGACAAGGACATATGGGGCTAAGAGTTTTGTGACCCCCTCAGCTTCCCCATGTCCATCTGTTCCCTCACCCTTCAGGCTTAACACCACAGGCAGAGAGGTTTTGAGGACACACACAGTATTTGGCATCCCAACTCTTTGCAGAAAAATGGCGCAACATATGGAGGAAAAGATGAAATACAGCCTGTTTGTCTGGAGAAGAGTGTTTTGATGAAATCTCCTGAAGGCAGTGTTTGCTGGTCAATTTTCTGCTGAGCAATCCTTGAGAAAACTAATCCATGTGGGTTTTAAGACAAAAACCATAACATTAAACTTTTAGTTTGTGTTGTGTCATATATTATGGTGTTCTTAAAAGAAGAGTCTTAATGCAAATTAGGCTCCAAGAAGATGTGTTTTAACTAGCCGCTCCAAAACCCAGGTTAATAAAGCAAAATCCAAGGGAAACGAAACTGACTCTAATGTTGGTGTTGGACCTGCTTTTAATATCTCCCTCAACATTTTGACCATGAGGAAAAAACAGCCTGTTCCCTGGGGTGTAAGGCCAAGATATAATCATACAAATGCATCAAAAGTGAGGTATACATCTAAAACATATGTAGCTCTGTTTTTAAGAAATGTATTTCAAAGTGCTGCTCTGTTTTAACATTGGACAAAACCATTTGAAATGCCTGGATACGTGGGTTAGCTGACCCTCAATCCTTACCAGTATCACCCATTTGCCCAAAAAAAGCCAAATTATTTGAGCAAGTCAGACAGTCTTTTTTTTTTTTTTTTGGGGTTTGAATTAATGCAGGCAAATTCCTGCTCGCTCTCTCAATTGTACTAACATTAACAACATTTGGTTGGTGAAGCAGATATTTCCTCATTTCTTGTTGATTCCACACACTTTTCCAAGTAATGCCAACAAATTTGTGCCATCAGTTTAATAAATACAGTACATTAATTATGATATAAATTACTTTTTTGCTAAAAAAAAAAAAAATTAAAACCAAAGTTCAAACAAACTCCTTACACTGTCTAACTCCCATTAATAGGTTGGCAGCATTTGGCAGTATTTGAAAAAAGTGAATAAAACTTTAGTTTCACTGATATGTTCAAATACTGTCAATTACAGTATATATTTAAGATAGTATCAAAACAAATGTAAGCAATATTTAGGAAATTTTAGTAATTAAATTACATTGTCCCCAAAATGTTGCCATTTTTGTTAACTATTTTCCTTAAATTTAGCGTTTGGTAAGTTACTTGGAAACTGCAATAAATCATTTACAAGTATTCCCTAAAGCAACAATTTGTATAAAACTTAAGTATAAGTTTGATATCTCAACTCGTCACTACATTGATGTAGTACAAGTAACTAGTTTCTGCTGTCCTGCTGCTACTACTCTGCACATACTGAGTGCCCCTGATTCACCTTTATTCTCACTCTGTCTGAGGTGCTCTGTTGGAGCTCTTGTGACTTTAAGTCCCCCTCCCCCTTTGACCACTGACCAGCTGTTCTGATCAGTCTACTGCGTGCTAATTGGTCAGTTCAGCATAGTTCAGCTGAGCTGTTTTTAAAGGCTTTGCACTCTTTCTAGGGTCTTTCTACAGTCTTTGCACTGCACCGGGCTTGCCACTCTGAGCCACTAGGCCTGAACTACTTACCTTATAGTGGTAGAATATCAAAGCAGGTCTATCCAGGGGCTGGAGAAATTTGCTGTCTCAGGCAGCTACTAGCACTCAACAGGCAGGGGGGGAGATGTGCTGATGCTGCAGTCTTGTTGTCCAGAAGTATTCTGTAATGGAGAAAAGAAACATAAAACTCATTACAGGGCATGTAAAAGTTAAAAGAAGCATAATATGACCTCTTTCAATCAAAAGCAACCTGATTTACAAAAAAAGGACTAAAAAATTTGGAAGAATATCTTTAAATTAGAGAAAGATTTCTAAAATTTGCAACTGATGCTCAAGACACTTTTTAAATTGTCCAAACAATGTTAGTCGGCAACGTTTGGATCAGTCAGTGAAACTGGAGATCACTAGTTTCACCCATTTAACCACCAAAGACACTGCTCCTGCTTTGACTAGAATAAAATATGATTGGAGGTCATTAAGTCTCTGTCAGTAAAACACTCCTAAAAAAAGTCTTCATAGTGTCAAAACTAGAAGTGCTTTGAGAGCATAAACCTCTGCCAAGGCCTTTCCAGCACTGTCGAGCAAGTTATTGTCAAAAATGTGGAAAACTATATTAATAATAATAATAATAATAGAATAATAGAATAGAAATAATTCAAATGAATCTTTTACCAAGAATACTCTAATACCCTAAAACTATTTGATAAATGGGACGGAATGATTTCAAGGTTCTTCTGGAGACCAAGAGTTAGGTATAAAACTCAAAAGTTATCAAATGGAAGAGCGGGAACAGCATTCACATGTCCTCAGGTTTACTATTATGCTACATAACTGAAACCTTTAATTTTCTGGTGTGCATCAAACTATGAATCCAAATCAAGTCTCTAGAAATTACTCAGATGGATACTCCAATACAGACTTTACTGGGAAATAAAAGCCCGACTGAAAGACATTACAGTAAGCTGAACCAATGGACATAATTTTCTGTCAGGGTGTGGTTTGAATTTGGCCAGGATCTTGAGTTGAATAACCTTTGACCCTGAATTTGTACCTGCTAGGTTGGATGGCTGGGTCAGAAGGAGACTCACATTTCTCTCCTCAATCACCTCAAATGGACAATAAGCTATCAGGATTTATCAGAGACATTTGGTGAGGAGAAACAGGACTTTTACAGATATCTCCAGGTCAGCGATAATTTTATTACAAATATCCAGATTACTTAAAAGACAATAATCTAATTTCAGTTTTTTATAATGCGTACGTGAAATTTAAAATAAAAAGTTAATCTCCATATTGTTTGGAAGTATACAAATATCAAAGTATTATTCTACAAATTATATCAAACAAAAATGGGAGAAAGAACCTGGCACTCAACTTACAGAGGAGGACTGGAGAGTCTCCAACTACCACTGCAAACTCAAGGTCCCTCAAAGAGTTTGGTTGGAAAAAGCTTGTACGATTTTTTATAACCCTGAAGATGAGAGAATCACAAGCAAGTCTGCAGAGCCGGGCTTTTGTTGGAGAAGATGTGGAACCCTTCATGCCAATCATTTTCATATTTTCTGGGCATGGCCAAAAATAAAACCAGATTGAGGAAAATTAAAGCAGATAAACATAAGATAACTAATGTTGAGTTGGACTTCTCCTTTACCACATTATATTTAGTTCAACGACCTGGTACTGCTCCACACATAGATAAGTACCTAAAGGTACTATGTCTGCACAATTGACCCCCTAACAGAGGCCAAATGGCTGGAAATTGTTGAAATTTACTGTATGTAAAGGCTTACCTTTGTTTTAAGATGAAAAATGTACTGATCTATGGGAAAATGGGATATGTATAAACAACATTAAGAGAAGTCAGACAATGTGCTCCAGGGCTTGTGTGGGAAAGTAATAACGGTTTATGACTTTAACACCCATGAATACCTTCTGTTTATTGTTCCTATTTTATGTCATTTATATTGTTTTGTTTTATTTTATGTTATATGAAAAAAAGTGAATAAAGAAAAAACAATAAAAGGTGGAAAACTGCCCTGTCTTGAACTGCTGACAAATCCTTGACAAAATTCCTGGATCCTCATCCAACTTAAGATCATCACCAAAATCTAATCAGTGCTCCCTTGTGCCATGACCGACATTCTCAAAAAATGTGTTGAGAATTTTTTTAATTATTAGTGAAAATGTGGAAAACTGCCTTATCTCGCAGTGTTAACAAATCCTTGAAAAAAATTCCAGGTTTTCCCTATGGATTCTGATCATCACCAAAATCGTATCACTTCTTTCTTGTGCCATGACCAATATTCTCTAAAAATGTCATGAGAATCTATTGAGAACTTATTTAATTATTGGCAAAAATGTGGAAAACTGCCCTATCTTACATCAAGAAATCCTTCCAAAAATTTCTGGATCCACATCTGGATTTGGATCACAACCAAATCTGATCACTTTTTCTTTTTGCCATGACTAACATTCCCTGAAAATGTTATTAAATTCTATTCATTCCTTCTTGGCTTTCCAGTTCACAAACCAACAAACTAAGTAGAAGTGCTCTGAGAGCACACATCTCCACCATGGCATTTCCAACACTGTCTGGTGTGTTATTGTCAAAAATGTGGGAAAAAAGGCCCTATGTCTTACTGTTAATAAATCCTTGCCTGGATATGCTTCCAGATTCTGATCACCACCAAATTCTAATTAGTTTCTCCTTGTTTCATGACCAACATTCTCTTAACATTCAGTCAAAATCCTTTGAGAATTTTTTTAAGTTAAGTGAAAATATGGAAAACTGCCCTATCTCGCAGTGTTAAGAAAACCAAAAATCTTGGATCTGCATCTGGATTTGGATCACCACCAAATCTCAACACTTCTTTCTTGTGTCGTGACCAATATCCCTTAAAAATGTCATGTAAACCCATTGAGAACTTATCTAGTTAAAAGCGAAACTGTGGAAAAGTGCTCTATCTAACAATGTTAACAAACCTCATAAAAAAATCCTGCATCTGGATTTGATCATCACTAAAATTAAATCACTTCCTCCTTGTGCCTTGACCAACAATCCCTAAAAAGTTTTGTCTTAATCCGTCCTTTAACTTTAATAACCTTTATGAGTTATTCAGTTCACAAACTAACAAACACCAGCAACAGCATGTTCTCTTTGGTGGAGGTATTAACAGTTAATTGGTTTATACAGACATAGAAGGGGGCCTTGTATTGGTTCTTCCCTGAAGCCTCTCACAGACTAAAACCGCCCCTGTTCCTCCGATGTGATTTTGGTGGATGGAAGTACCCTGCCTTATTTGAGATGATGAATCCAGTCATGAAGGGGGCGGGCTGTCCAGAGCGCAGACATCCCCGCCCCGGCGCTCACCCCATTGGTAGAGCAGGGTGCCAGAGCCTGAGGGTCCTGATCGGAGGGTCCATTGATTGGCTGCTCGGCTCTGAGTGTGCAGGCAGCGCAGCCTGTCTGTTTGAATGTGCTGGGGACTGGAGGGGATCACTTCCATGGACCATCTGTCTCGCTGGCTACCCACACAACAAAGAAGGACCCAGGATGGTGTTAGTACATGTTGGATATTTGGTTCTCCCCGTCTTCGGCTCGGTTAGAAATAGAGGTATGATCCACTTGATTCTTTTTTTATTCGTTCTAACCCTAACAATTATCTCGGCGTCGTTTCTTTCTTCAAATGTCCTCATGTGATGTAAACAGAGCTGACACCTGCTCGTGAAGCAGCATAACCGCGACACACGAGCGTAGATAACAGAATCAGTCGTGCTAGCTTGTAGCGTTGCGCTAATTTAGCCCGAACCTAAACCGTTACGACGCTGCCTCCGTAACAGCAGACATTTAGTGTTTTACTAAAGCCGTAAAGATTTGTGTCGGGGCCTCCTCTGAGCACCAAACGACTGCAGCTGTCAAATGGCAGCCCCGCTTTTCTTTTATCCTCAGCTGTGCTTAGCGGCTCATACGTTCTGCTTCATTTGTTCACCGCGCGCGCTGTTTACGTGCGTCAACTGCTGTTTAGTGCAGTCGCAGCGCGAGCCAACGTTAGCTTGATAAAACCATGAATTAATATACTTTGACAAGCAAAGCTTTAGCCACAGTATTTCCACATATTTGTCTGGGTTTGTTGTCAAAATTGGCCAACAAAGAAGGCAGCTGTATCTGAATAAAGCTGACAAACATGGCAAGGGATGTTGTCCCTTTGTGTACCAGTGGTATTCTGTTTTTGTGGTGCTTTTTAACAATAAACTTTGCAGCTAATCAATCGCCTTTATCGATAAATGAGAGTAGTTTAATAACTGGTAGATTTACTGCATGTCCCTGTCTTTGGTTGGTTATTTCTAGCTTTACATCTTAACTATATACTTTGTTCTTCAGGCTATGGGGTAATTCTCAATTAACCTTAATTGAATCAGTTTAAATCAATATTTAAATTAGGGGTGTCCCAATCAGCTTTTTAGCCTCCAATCCTGATCCGATTTTTTAAAATAAATATTTGCTGATTTCAAGTCCTTATCTGATATTTACATTTACCTAGACCAGGGGTGGGCAACTGGCGGCCCTGGGGCTAATTGTGTTCCCCCATGACAAGTTCAATTATGTTTTGAAAAAGCAAGAAACCGTAAATGAGTTTCATGAAGTCTTCACAGCAGTACTATGTACACAGACCAAATGAATAAAGAATGATAATTCCATTTTAAAACATGTCTATTATTTCTTACTCTTATTGTTTTTTGTGAGTAATCTCTTGTTGCTGATTTTTGCAACAGAACTGTGAATTTATTGGAAGCAGGTCTTTCTGCTGAACTGTTTTATATAACTAATCAGACATAACATTGTGACCACTGACAGGCAAAATGAATAAAACTGATTACCGCTTCATTGTGGCACCTGTTAATGGGTGTGATATATTAGGCAGAAAGTGATATTTTTTCCCTCAAAGTTTAGTGTTTAGAGGCAGGAAAAATATGCAAGCCTAATTTGACAATGGCCAAATTGTAATGGCTAGACAGCTGGGTCAGAGCTTCTCCAAAGTTACAGGTCTTGTGAGGTATTCCTGCTCTGCAGTGGCTAATATCTATCTAAAGTGGTCCAGGGAAGGAACAGTGGTGAACCAGTGACAGGGTCATGGACGGTGGGAAGTGAACGCTCAGATCCAACAGACCAGCTACTGTTGCTCAAATTGCTGAGGAAATTCATGCTGGTTCTGATAGAAAGGTGTCAGAAATACACAGAGCATCACAGTTTGTAGCATATAGGCAAAAGTTGGACCATCACAATATTAGGCATGTGGTCACAATGTTATGGCTGATCAGTGTAAATATGTATCATTCAAAATTAGAAATGTAACTTGATCATTTTCAGTGACAGGTAAATAATTTGCACATTGCACTCAAAGAAGCTTAAATAGGCTTAATTCCTGTGTTGAGCTTGTTTCAATTAATCATTTCAATCTGCATTTGAGGTCAAAATCATAAGTATTGATATATTATGAACCAAAAAAGCTTTATATTCTCTCTTTAAAAAAATAAACAATTTGAAATTGCTTGCTGAACATTTTTGAAAATCTGGAATGATTCGGAAGTCAATGTTTTTTTTATGTTGCCCTGTTCATCAAATTGCCCCCCCTGACCTAGACGATACAGCTCCACACCTTTCAGTTTCCGAAAAGTACAGAAACTGATGTTAACAATCAGGGTGAACTGATAATCATTTATTCCAATCCCCGATCAATTAAAATAATGCTCACATTGGCCCTGATCCGATACTTTTTAAGTTGCAGAATCGGGACATTCCTAGTTTAGTTATCAATTGCACAGGGACATTTTGGCTAGTATTACAGGGTTATTGTTGATTAGGGATGGCAATTGATGACATTTTATATATGCCATTGATCCAACTCCTTAATAATTCCCTTATCGATTCCTGTGGATCTTCTGTGTGGGCAAAAGTTTGCCTCCAGAGGCAACTATGTCAAACTCATGTCACTCCTGATATTCAATGCCATGCTGTTTAGATAAATATTTCTACAAATTGCTGATATTTCCACCCACTGAACTCTGCACATTAAGCGTCAGTGTGTCAAAACTGACCCCATCTGTCATGATAACAACTTTGACTGCTCTGTAATTATTCCTGGTGACTCTCTGATGAGCGTGACATCTTTTATTTGAAAGGCATGCAGAACAAAGTGGAAGGAATTGATAAGGAAATTGTTAACAAAAAACAAATCATATTGATTCCTTTAGGAATTTATTATTGATTTTCAAGTGGAATTGGTTTTCGGTTTCCATCACTACTGTTGATGGTTGTTTGATGTTGTTAGATTGTGATTAATCTGCATTCGATGTTAAATTGCTCTATTCTTGTGACAAATTAGTCCAAATTATATATATTTATTCCAATCCTTTGCTCATTTTACCTCGAATTTCATGAGTCAATTTATACTTCTCTCTCTAAAGAAATGCACACAGGTTAAGTCAGTACCCTCACCTTCTTTAAAAAGTACAGAAAAAGGTTTTAAAATGGTGGCCTTATTTCAAAAATCTTAAATGAAAGCCAGAACAGTTGCTCCTGCAGCTCAAATCTGACCAGTGTAAAAATCCGGCATGTTGAATTGGGCATAATAACAATAACATCATCCTCCATTGCAGCAGGCTATCTGTGTTGATTATGTAATAATAATAGTAGTGGTAATGATTTGCAATGTTAAAAACTACATGCAGTAGCACCAATGATTTCATTGTGCTTTTATTTGTGTTCTTTTTTCCTGTTCCATAGTATCGAGGCTGGCTCTACATTCCGCATTTCTCAGACCTTTGTCCCCCTCCATTGTGTAGCTAACGATCATCTGCTGCTGTCTGCCGTAGCCTCTGCCTGTTCTCTGCATCTAGCTGTATTGTGAACCCCTTCTTCCTCATTTCCTCTTTCCATCTGAAGACGACATTGGCATTAAAACCGAGTTTCCCCACTCATACCGTATCCTTCTGTGTAACAGACTAAAGAATAACACCTTCTGTAGAGAAACAAAAACACTCTGTCTTTATTTAAACTGTCATGTTGCTCTTCAGTGAATAACCCATTGTAGCGTTTAGACTTTACTACAGACTGTCATTGTGATTCTCCCATTCAGTGTGGATAGACTACATTCTGCTGTAAATTTCTGTAAAGTGGATACATTTTGATCCCCCTTTTCCCCATGATTCGATTACAGCCAGGCTTAATCGAACTCCTCTAATATTTGTCTCCATTCCCTATTTGCAAAAGGTGCATTGTACCAGCATGAGCACTTGTATGATCACCTAAGTCATTTAATCAATAATTCAACAATTGGCTAACATGTAAAATTACTACAACGAGGGATGCATGATATTTGCTTTTTGTTGATATCCGCAAGTTACCCTGCCCTTTTGAAGAGCTACAAAAAGTTCCGGGACAACCTGCTGAATAGGGTGCACGCAGACAGACAGCTTAATGGTTAAACCTGGACAACACATTTTTCATATTTTTTAATCAAAACAGGCCTGAAATCCTAGTCAAAAGCTTTGTCTTAACCTGACACAGCTGTCTATCACCATAGTTTTGCACAATGGCTGCTGCCTTGTATGCCCTATTAC
Source organism: Cetoscarus ocellatus (assembly GCA_037902135.1). Taxonomy (NCBI): domain Eukaryota; kingdom Metazoa; phylum Chordata; class Actinopteri; order Labriformes; family Labridae; genus Cetoscarus; species Cetoscarus ocellatus. The sequence goes on along the minus strand of JBAMNC010001402.1, from coordinate 667,061 downwards.
CTAGATGTAAACAAAGGGCAGCGAATGAACACTATAGCCAAAAAGGATAGCACTGTATTGTCTCCTAGGAGGGGCAAAGTTTGGCAGTATATTTATAAAAAATGCAAAGTAACTTGGATTTAGGCTTTGTCACTCAGCCAGCAAGTTAGCAACATTTAGCACAGAAACATGGATGTCTAACTAATAGGAGGACCACAGGCTGGTGATGCTACCACTGCCTTAACATGCACATTCTGGATATATAATTCATTTATTTACTTTTATCAGTCAAAAATCTGAGTAAAATGCTCACTTTTGACTGTAATGCAGCCATTGTTGCCAGCTTACCTGGCTGTAAACAAAAGGCAGTGATTGCATGCCATTGAGCGAGCAGATAGCATCGCGGTTTCAAGAAGGAACAGCATTATTTGACGGCATTTTAGAAAATGGAGGTTTATTTTGATGTAAGCTGTCAGGTTGTACTTTAATAAAGTCATCTGACCAAAGTGTTGTGTTATCACATTCAGAACAGAATATTAGAAGAATTATTGAAAGGAAAACTGATAGCTAGCACTTCTAGCATTAGCATTAGCCACACTACTCAGTAAACCAACTTCATATTATTCACCTGCTAAAGCTATAATCCTGGAATGAAAAATAAGAGGTTGGTTTTGACTTTATTTGCATTAAGCCAGATTTAAAATTTCAGCATCTGGGAACATCCCTACTGCTGACAGATAATTAGCCTTGTTTTTTCATGGAGCTTGTGCTTCAAAATTAAAACAAATGATCCTTATTTTACAACAGGCTTGCGTAAAGGCAGGTATATTTGAGTCTATATTATATTGTCAGTATATATTTGTAGGAAATTTTCATATCTGCACATACCAGTAATTAAATTTTCTATCTGTTACCTTCAGCAAAGACATCATACCAGTGATATTCTGCATCCCTTTCAGTGAAGTTATGTGTACCCTTAAATGGTCCACTGCACCTGTAAGCGTTCAAACAGCTGCTCATAATCCTTTCCATGTTTTTTAAAAGCCTTTGTTCCTGTTGGCTAATTGGCAAAAGAAGTGAAAGATCTTTTAAAAAATCCCCTCTTTTCAATCCACTATCATGCACAGCCCCCCTCTCAAGTGTCTGCTCCAGAATGCTATCCATTTTACAGGGATGTGTATATCCTGCACTGCTGTAGATCTCCTTTTAGAATGAAAATGTCTTTTTTATTCTTTGGTTGTGGTTTTTCTACCTTATGTTCTTGTATTAGATACTAATGCATGGTCATTTTATACTTTTTTTTGTTTTGTTTTTCCACTTTGACCAGCAGATTCCAATGTAAACTTTGTGTAGAGATGTCCCTGCTATACTGAACTGTGCTGTAAGCATACACATCTACTCATTGGATGCTGCTTCTGTTCTGTTAACCCTACAGAGAGCATGGTCGGGCCTTGCCTTAAGTCTTTCTTTGCATGGTATTATTATTATTATTATTATTATTATTATTATTATTATTATATGGTTACACAAGAGATATTACTCTTATTATTATTACTATTATCACACAGTGCCACACATACTAATATTTTCCAATAAAGACTGTAGTTTTCTTTCTAACCTTCAGTGTGCTTCTTGCTGATTTCCATGTGTCCCTCCCCCTCCTCCTTCCACACTGTGCTGTCACTGAGACGGTCCCCTCACTCTTTTTATGTGCTCTCATTACTCAGATGTCTTTGACAGAGTTTACTCAAGTTGCTGTTCTGCTTATTTACAAGTAGCGGCAATCAAAATTTATATCTTTTCAAATATTACAAGCATGTTTATTGAGAAACACTAGCATTGGTATTAGGGCTGGGTTATATGGACCAAAAACCACACTGCATTTTTAGCACAATGACCAGGGTCTGAAATTAACACCCACCGTGCTTCACATGAGGGTTTCTTTTCCATTTGGCAGCTAAACCTCAGAGGGTTATGTGCCACATGATGGGTAGATGTTAGAAGCTCAACATGCCATGTTCAAGGACATGCTGAACAAATACTTTTATCACCACTTCCTCATTACCTGATCCAACAAAATGGTTTAGTTCTCGAAGAGTAATACCATGATTACACAATTAGATGCCCTTAAACATATGTTAGTTACACAGAGGCGCAATTTATTTGTTTGGCATGTGTTTTTAAAATCTACCTGTCATCGTGACTGGTGAGTCAAAGTTCATTTCTGATCCTGTGCATGCAATATATTATCAGGGCTGCATATCACTGAAAAGCCTGAAAACACCTTAGATTTCATCTTTTTACAAAAGGTCATTTTTTTAATACCTGTGAGAGGGTTAAAAGTTTGAGCCATTCTTTGACTAAGACATGTCTGGACACCCGTTACATCATTGTAACAGTTATGGCAGTTTATGATGTTAAGAGAGAAAAAGTCAGGGCTGACCTTGTTTTTATTATCCATTAAAGGTAGCCTGGCCGTTAGGCAGCCACTGTAATATTAGAATAAAGAGTTTTATGGTAAAAGAAATCCATAGACTGTAGAATTTGATCATTTCAATTGGGTGTAAAATACTGATTGTCTCTTAGATGCTTAAAATAGTCCAACAGCCATAAAGGTGCTTAGTAAAAGCCATTACATATTCATTTAAGCCACAACAGAGGTCATGTCTTTCTCCACTTTTGAGGCTGTTTTTTGTTTTTATACACAAGAAAATCTGTAATAATCAGCTTACATGTCAAAGAGATGAAAGAAAGGCATATATTTCATGAAGTTCTTTTTTAACACAAAATGACAGTTATTAGTCATATAATGACTTTGGCTGAAGTTGTGGAGCCCACAGTAGAATGGATTCATGGGGCCGACAATTCAATCTGAAAAATAAAAACACAAAATGTGTGTATTATTGATACATATGTTTCTTAAAAAGTCTTGAGTTAGATATTTTAAGTGTGCAGCAATCCTTGATGCGTGCTATATTTACATTTTTTTTTCTGTAAAAACAAAAAGGTAATCAATTCCAAGTCTAATCTACATCACAGCTACTTGCATTATGCACTGACATTGTGCGCATAAAACATCATAAATACTACTTTTTAAAAAGTAATTTCCATATGTATAATGCTACTTAAATTATATTGAAAAAGAAGAATCCCCCATCTAGAGTGAATATTTCAAATAGATTATTTTTTTGTCCAATGAGCGTCTTAAAGTCAGTGTTTCTTAGATTAAACAGTCTGGTTAGCGTTGGGCCTGACATCTTTTTCTCAGTGGAAAAGTCATAAACTTCAATATAAAAGATTTTGTAGTTCCAGGTATGCTGTTTAAAAATATAAAAATTAACATATTTCCCAGCCCTAATTTGACATTTAACGAGCCATGCCGTCATCCCCTCCTAACCCATACACTGTTGTTTATAGACCAACACACAGCCTCCCTCACAATCACTCACTGGTGTTCATTGGTGTTAGTTCAAAGTGGTGAAACGCTGGGCACACGAATAGATAAAGTCCTCGGTCATGGTAGATGTTAATTTTTATGTTGAAATCACTTACAGAAACACAAACAGTAGGTTTTCTAAAGAAAAAAATGTTTTCCTTTAGATCAGTTACTCTACAAAGTTGAAGTTATTTAAGTTAAAATATTTACTGCACCATAATCTGAAACGGTTGAATTCCCTCAAATGACAGATGTCTCGCGGTGTATCATCATGGTGCCTGATTCTACCTGCAGATATTTCACTGCTCACAAAAACACATTTTGAAGTCTCACTTTACTGCAGACAAATTCACATACCTAGTCACACACCCCATCTAAGAAGTGTGACATTTTGGGAGAAGAGTGAAATGAGTTGTTTGAAGCACTGTTACATTTTTACCTTTAATGCAAAGTTATCTCCATAATCATGTTAGCTTAGCTGTCTAACATTAATAAAATCTACCTGTTAGCACCTTTAAAGCAGCACTGTTTACAAGTCACATCGTAATCGTAACAAATAACAGTGTATGTACTGGCTTCATACTGTCAAACCAGACAATATAAAGCATGGGCGTTGTTGCAGTGATGTCATCGCTTTCTGGTGAAGGGTTTTGAAACATAACCGGCAGTTGCCATTTTGGAAATACAGATAGCACCCAGCTTTTGGTAATTGTGTACCAGGCAACAATAGTGTAGCTGAGGTGGGTTTTTACCGTCATGGCAAACAGATAACAAACTTAGGCCAGTCTTACATTTACGCCAAAACTGAATTTAATCAAAATAGGGATGCACAGATGATTCGGCTTAACACTGGTACTGGCTAATATTGGCCTTGTTGAAAGACATGGTTAATACAATGGTAGACTGCTAATGGTCTTAGATAGACTCGAGAGGAATAGCCCAGCCTACTGTGAAACCAACAAGTTATTCTATACCTTTCTATAGTCCAAACAAATTCTAAGCTAAATAACTACTGGTCAAGGCTGAGGAATAGATGAGTGGTATTGATCTTTTCACCAAACTCCCAGTCATATGTCCAACCTTTTCCCTCCAGATATGTAATTTAATGAGAAATGAATTTTATTCAGTCTGCGAAAGGAAGCGAGCTAAATATGTGGATTGTATAAAACTGTGTCTCTGTGATGAAGTCAACCACTGACTTCCTTCATTGAGGTTTTTCCCCATCAATGAGAGCATCAGTCTTTGAAAAATCTATACAAATAAACCATTGAATCACAGACAGAAGCTGCTCACAGCTTTATGGTGTCAAAATGAATAACTCTGGTCAGCCAGTCCTGCCTTTATTAGCGTCTGACATCAGTGGAAGTAAATAGATTCAGTTCATGTTACATTACAGTGGCACATTTTTCAATGCGGGGAGTTGTAAATATTGTCACATTTATGAAACTGACAGTGTACTTTTTCTGTGTCAAGTATGAGCTAAAGTCCTGAATTATACTGAACCCACAATAATTTTGGTTTGATGAAACTTTTTTTAAAGCTGTGTCTCAAAGTTTGGGGGGAAACAAAAGGGGCAAATGTCAAACATGTACTACAGGTTCCAGTTCTGATAAGATGTGAATTTCAAGCTGCACATCTCAAAACTCAAAGTCAGGAATTCAAAGTGTTTAAAGTCTGTGACTTCTCGCTCATGTTCCAGCCACTTGAGCCTTACATCTGTTCACAATGTCTGAAATAGTTGGGAGTTATTTATGTGCAGACATAAGGTGTGTCTAAGACATTGCCATGTGTGTTTGAACATTTCTCCACTGCCAGTAGCAACAGACTTTTAAAATAACTCAGGAGAGACCATGGAGTATATGTTATTCGACAGGAACTGCTCTGGTTCATGATGATTTCAGGTGTCGACAGCCACTCCATCTTTATTATCAATGTTTACATCAGGGCTGGAAAGAGGTGTGCAAGTATGAACTGGAGAAAGACACGTTGTTCCTAAAATAAAACTGGTATCTGTAATGTTGATTCTCAAAATGTTAATTACCTATAGCAGAGGATCAGGCCACTGACAAAAAAAACATGATTTGAACTTTTTTAGAATTACGTGAAAAATTCAGTATTCTGAAATGAAAGTTAGAGCTCAAACATTGATCTCAGACTTCTGACAATTTTTGAAGTCAGAATTCTGAGATTATGAAAGTGAAGGCAAAATCCATAGAAGATGTTCAGATTCTTAGATTAAGATTTTGAATTTCATCTTCTGACTTTTTATCAGAAGTATGACTTTATTCTCAGGATCCTGACTCAGAATTATGAGGGGGGAATCAGAATTCTTATATTATTCTTAAAATTCTGACTTTAGGTACATTTTTTTGTTTTATCTTGGCATTCATTTTTAAATAAATGTAATTTCTGACTTTATTCTAAGAATTCTGTCCTTATTGAAATTATGAAAGAGTCAGAATTGGAAATCATAATTCTGAGAAAATAAGCAGAATTCTGACTTTCACGTTATAAAATCAGAATAAAATTACAAATTTTACTTAAATCTTAGATCTCAGATTTTTTTTTTTTTTTTGCTGTTATCTACTTTAGTTAGAACTCAGGGGAAAACATAATTCTAAGATTTAGATTATAAAGTCAAAAGGGAAATTCTGGATTTAATCTCAGAATGCTAAGAATATATTCAGGAAAATGACAAAGAAGAAAGTTTTTTTTCTTCAGAATTATGAGAATTAAGTCAAAATTCTGATTTAAGTCTCAGATGCATTAAAAATTTTTTTCCTAGAATTCCAAATTTAATTTAAGAATTCTGAAAAAGAAAAACAGATTTCTGAAATTAAATTTAGATCTTATTTTTTTTCTGAGCTGGTGATCTTTTCTCAGAATTCTGAGAACAAAGTTAAAAATTTCTTATCTTAATATTAAAAACAAACATACTAATATTTTAAGTTGCCCTTATCCTCATCATCATTAATACTACATTAGAAAATTCCTGATACTAAAAGCTGATGTATTGGTTGTACAGAAAGCAGTGTCCAAAAGCACTATGACACTTTACTTTATGAAGTAAGCAACACATTTCTGGAGTTTAGGAAAACCAGAAAACCAATCCTTCACTCAAGTGTATCAGTGTTTAAACCTAATATAAGCTCTTTAGATAAGGGGAACATTTTGACTTAGTTCAGCACAGAGCTCACTTGTACATGAACAGTTCTGTTTAGCTCTTGGAAATGCAGATGACAGTTGGTGTTACTGGTACAGCTAAAAGTCATTTTGCATATGAAATATGAGATCAGAAACTTATTTTCATGTTTTCATTATCAAATTTCTTTACCAGACAAATAATTACATTCATTTTTTACTGAAGGATCTAGTTTATTTTGTTTGAAGACTAATTCTAAAACAAATAGACTATCACAAAAAGGGTAACGGGTCATCAGTGCTTCTGGCCAGAATCATCTGCATTTGAATGGTAAGAGACATTTTGTTTTTGTATAAAGCTGCTGAGAAGGAGCATGTAAAGACTGAATAACAGTGGAGAGAGAACTGAACCTTGAGGTACCCCAAAATCAATGCTGAGGTTATATATGATTGCTTTAAATCTTTGATTGCTTTAACTAAAGTGCAGTTTGGATGTTGGGATTTGCTCTGTAATCTGATTAGTACACATCATACATATTGTGAGGGGATAGGTAACTGTGTAGTCGTTTTAGATAAGTTCTAAATGATGTTGCAGATGAGAGGCTGGAAGAAAGGCCTGTAGTTAGTTATCAAGGGACCACACTTGTGTTTGAGTAGTAGAAACAAAGGCGTGGATAAGTGCAGCATAATATGTTTAATAATTCAGCCTTAAAACAATCTGAGACAGTGGAGCAAAAGAGGCCAATTCATGCTACTGTGCTGCCAAACTCTTCGTCTTGTTTATCCATAATCGTTATTATCTTGGTTATACATGTGTCTAACCTAGAATGGAAACTAAGAGGAACAACACATTAAAGCTCAAGTTTCATATTCTAATGTGGGTCACATTTCACTTAATATCTAAAATTTGCTGAGGGACAAATAAAAATGGAACACAGGCCACAGATCACCACCAGACAATAGTTTAGACACCCCTAGCATAATGGATATCTACAAATATATAACAATACATCCCTGTGGATATATTTGCAGGTTTTTAACCCTGGCTGGTTTTACTCATTGCCTGCTCACTGTTTTTGTGAGTGTGATGATCAGTAAAATCAGCTGGTGAGATATGAGGGTCTGTAATGAAACACTGCATGAACACGGCTCACACTGTTCAATGATGGAAGACCACCGCGCAGGGGAGAGGACAGGATTATGTTAGAGAGGAGGTGCGATTGTAAAGCTGCAGTGATGGTAGGGGGAGGGTGGGGGAGAAAGAGAGAGAGAGAGACAGGTTTGATGTCAGACTGCTGCAGTCGCTGCTGGGTGGGGCTTACAGGCTGTCACTCACACTGGGACGCCATGCCGCAGCCACACCGTGGGGGAGGGGCAGACTGTGCAGCAGCTCAGGGGTGAGAAGAGGTGGATGATGTGTCAGTGTGTGTCTGTGTGTTTATGGGTGAATGGGTGGGGGGCTGTTCTGCACCAATCAGGCATTTTATATCTGTAAGGCTGGCTGCCCGCTAGACAATTTTAAGCCAGATTTTGGGCCTAGTTTGCCCCCCTCAAGGATTGGGGGCATGCTTAAAGACATACTGGTATTAATAATTTGTCAAGATAATCTTCAGTGGTGGTGTCAATGTGATTAATATACTGCTCCCAATTGAGTAAGAGCAAACAGCAAATCCATCCTCATTTTTTTTTAAGTTGAAAGTGAATTTCTGTGAGCTCTGTTGTCTAAAAAACATTAATGGGGTTTCACCTGCAAGTTCAGCAAACAAACCTACCAACTAGCAGCCTATTTACGAAACCTAATTTCAATGAAGTTGGAACATTGTGTTAAACATAAATAACAATTAACCTGTTTACCTGTGGAATGTTGCTAGCTTTTGTTGCCCCTGTCCCAACTTTTCTGAAACATGTTGTAGGCATCAGATTTAAAGAGTGAATAGTCAAGTCAAGTCAAAGTTTATTTGTAAAGCATGTTAAAAACAGCCTCGGTTGACCAAAGTGCTGTACAGGGGTACAATTTAATCATGCATACACTTAATAATAATAATAAAAATCAGTAATGGAATAAAAATTAACACAATATTGAAAACAAATATATTTGTAGTTTTAGCATTATATATCTTATCTTTAAGGGTATTAAACTGAAAATAGTCCAAAAAGGATTTGCAAGTCACTCTACACTATTTTAACCCCTTCAAGCCTGTTGTATCACATTTGATACATACTTTTATGATGCTTCTATCTAATCAATATGATCAACAAATTACAGACAAAAAAAGCATCTGAATGCAAACAGATAAGTGATAAAAAAAAAAAAGTCCTCAAGTTGATTATCAGTTGCCAAAAACACCTAATGTATCAGATGAGATACAAAAAAATATATTTGTTAATTTCATGGAAATTTAGATATTTTTTTTTTTCAGTAAAAGGTGAAATAAACATTTTAGCTCCAAAAATTTAGAATTTTCTGGCTATAATTTGTGTTTTCAGGCTTTAAAGGGTCAACTTAGGTTTTACACTATGTCCCAACTTCACTGGAATTGGGAGTTGGAAGTTGAAAAAATTTCTGGTCCATAACTCTTAGAGCTCACCTGTAAGCTCTAACAGAGGTTTTAGGATATCACAATTTATTTTATGTATGTAAAATTAATCTGCTTGGAATGATGATATTGAAGCTTAGATGCCAAAAGCACACTGAATCCTGCAGCTGCAGTAAATATTACAAACAAAACTAGACAGCATGTCTGACTGGACTATGAAATTATTACAGTTGACGGGCCTTTGGCCTCATAGTCCTGCTAAATCATCTAGTGTCTTTATTCTGAGGATTATAATGTCATAAATAGGTCATATTCTCCTGTGGTTAAGATTTGATCATTTTCTTGTCTGTTGTCAGCATAAGTCAAAGTCAAGCAGAGAAGAAACAATAACACCATCAAGACTGTTCTACTGCTAGCAGCACTGCAGCATGTCAAATATTAATGCCAGCAGTTCAAGCTGTCAGAGCACCCAGAGACAAATAATTTGATATTTAAAGCTTCACACCAAGTCCAGTCTTAGCAGGTCACAGGGTTTACAGAGTGATGCATGACCTTACCAATCCAGATCAACAGTCGGCCATTTCTGCTCCAATTCCTCACACACACATTGTTTCAGATGGCTCTTGGCTCTTGGCTCTTCATGTTTACTGCTTTCCCATGTCCCAAGGCAATTTCTAACAGTAAAATGGTGACAAAGTATAAATAATTATGTAGGAAATCAAATAAAAGCTTGATATTTAGGCCAATGTTGATCATTTGCTGTCAAAGGTGAAAAAATAGTCACAGCTGACATATTTTCTTGTGTAATGTAAGGATACATCCACCAGCCGTGAAGCATGTTTAGCCTAACCTGGCCTAAGTACAGGGAGAATCATCATGGTTACACTATGACTTGTCTTTCATTAACCAATCTGAGCACAGATTTTAGCAAGAAGCACGACCTGTTTTAAAACCCAAGAATACACCAAGTATGTAAAGCAAAGACATAAAGAAGGAGAGTTTTTAGCCAAATAACATCCAGATATACTTTTAGAATAAATTAAACCAGTTTGACATTGAGAGAAAACTTCTCAAATTGCCATCTAGGAGAGACTTAAAAAGAAAGTTGTCGACACTGGCATATTTTCATGAACAATAAAAGGCTAGATCAAGCTGCTGCTCTAGTAAGATTAGTCAATCATAAAGACTACATACAAGGGGCAATGTTAGCATTGATCTGTACAAAGGTAATATAGTCACAAAATCGTCAAATTACATATTTAGAAGCATAATTTACAGGTAATATCTTGCACTTTTTAAGCTCATAGGACACAAAAAAAACATTTCTTGGCTAATAGGGTACAGTACTTCCTGTTATAACTGCATGAGGCACTTTGCATTAAAAAAGACAAAATGTAAAAGAAAAAAGCAAAACGGCGACATTAAAGATGAAATGTCAACAATAGGTTTAAGCATTGTTTTTAAGTATAAATGGAATATGGGATTAAATGTTTAAAAGTAATGTTGAGAAAAATCTGGTATAATATTGTAGCACAAAGGTGAGAATGGGCCACAATTAAATATTTAGAATAATCTTGAAATATAATTTCAGAATAAAGTCAGCATTTGTATTTTGATTTGAGTCTCAGCATTCAAGTTTTAGCTGCCATTTTTTCCTCAAATTTGGATGTTTTTCAAGAATACTGAAGATATATCTTGCCCCTCTCAATATTTTTTAAAACACTAATCACTATTCTTTCATGTAGACCAGATTTAATCCAGTGTTGTAAAATGACTTAGAGAAATCCTGTTAAAAGTTATTGTTAAAAATGAAGAAAACTGGGCAAACCCACACTGTTAACAAATTCTTGAAAAAATTCCTGGATCCACATCTGGATTCAGATCACCACCAAAATTTAATCACTTCTCCTTGTACCATAAATTTCTGGAGTTATTGGCAAACATGGAAAACTACCCTATATCACGATGTTAAGCAATCCGTTAAAAAAAATAAAAAGTCTGGATTCGCATCTGGATTAGAATCATCATCAAAATTAAATCACTTTTTTATTGTACCATGTTCAAAAATTTCCCACAAAATAATCCAAATCTGTTCTTCAGTTTTTAAATTATTTCGTTCACAAACAAAAAAAAACTCAAAGAAACTAACAAATGCCAGCAAAAACATAACCTCCTTCGCAGAGGTCATAAAAATCCTGACTATCTATTGCAGCAGAGGTGCTCTGGCCTACATATAAAAAGTATTATATTTGTTAAGTGCAGAAATTTAAAAAGTTAAGCTCATAAATCATTTTAATATTATTTTAATTATGACTTTGATTTATCTTTTAATAAAAAGGAAATTACCTAAACTTGTCATTCCCTTGTTTCTGCAAATCAAAATACAAGTCAAATGGAAGCCCTGGCATTAACCACTATCTTTGGCCAAATCCGCCTTTCTCTGTTCAAAGCAGCCTAACTGGGCTTTAATTGGCTTACACAACATTTGATGGGGCAATTATTTCTCCCACTATAAACACATTTAATGGAACTTAGATGTTCCAGGGACATACAAAGGCACAATGCTCAGGTATCTCATTATTTTCTCTGCTTCCTGTTCCAGAAGTCCAGAGAGTTGTAATAGGAAGCTGAAGAAGGGACCGTTTGTCCCTACTTCACCCTCCACTCAGCCTTCCCTTTCTCTCAGCTCAGAGTAATTCGTATTGATTGTTTTGTGCAACTCGATCCAGAGGTGATTCAGTGGGACTAGTACACAATCTCATGTCTGCAACTCTGATGGGAAAGGTGGGGATCACAATCCTTGAGCCCACATTATAAGCGCTGCAGAGGGTTTTTAAGTGGAAATCTAGAGTTGAATATGTTCTTCAGAAATGAACAAAATATAGAGCAAGTCTGACAAGCCGTGGACCTCACACAACCCTCTGTGCTGAAAATCTTCTTAGAAACACGCTGTACTCCTTTTAAATAATCTGGTTTGGTTTTGTATTATTTGGTTCAGCTTATTTTGATCTGTACTCCTGATCAAAATTTTAAGGCCAGTGGAAAAATTGCAAGAATTTGCATTTTGCACTGCTATATTTAAAGAAGATTTGGTGCTCTCTTGCACAATCCAAACGGGCAATTTTGTGGCGTTGAAGGAGATGTTAACTTTGATGAGGTTTTTTGTTTTTTAAGCCCTTCCCTCGCAGATGCGATCTGATGGTTATTGGACTGCAGTCGGCACCAATAACAGCCTTAATTTGGGTCGAGGATTGTTCCGTGTCTTGACGGACAGCCAAATGGATCCTCCAGCTCAGCACCAGTAAAATTTTTTGGGACCTACCACTTGACTTTTTTGCTCCATAGCCCTCAGCATCTTGTAGGAAATTCAAAATGACTGTTTTACTGTGTTCAACCTCATCAGCAATGGCGTGTTGCAAAAGGCCTTGCTTATACAGCTGAACATTCCGACCACATTCAAAGACAGAAAGCTTTTCTGCCTTTGCCATCAGGAGGTCATGACAGTGTGACTACCTGATAGAAAATGACATTGAATCTAAATTTTAGCCCAGGTTTTGTCTTAAAAGGCTGTGGTCTTATGCTGCGTTCCATTAACATTGGAACTGGGAAGAGGGAAGTGGGAATGACGTCATCTCCAAGTTATCAGCGTTCCAGTTACAAAGTCAGAAAAAACATGCTGATCTACGAGGCTATTGTTAGCCGTTATTTTAGCCTTTGTTAACACACCCTACGTTGTACTTCGCACATACCAGATGAAGAATGTAAACAACACTATGGCAGCATTTCCATAAATATAAGTCGAACAATACTATGTATACTGCCGATTTAGTGCGACAAACACAAGTCAGAAGTGCTAATAAACAAATTATTACAGGAGCTTAATAACTGTTTACACTGGGGGCAGCCATCTTCGATTTTCAGCTCGGGGGTGGTGAGGATCCCCCGAGTTCCCAGTAGGAAATTCCGACCTCAGGGGGCATTCCAGATGAAATTTCCCACTTGGAACTCAGAAATCCAACTTCCCAGTACAACTGGAAAGCACCATTAAACTTCTGATCAACTGACAAAAGCATGTTTGAGTTTAAATGCAGTTTTCAATAAATTGCCTGCTCAATTTTTTTTGTCTTTCACTCCCATTTCTTCTTTTCACATGTTGAAACTCTATTTAGAATCCTTTTAAGATCCAACAGTGCAAAATGCAAATTCCTGCAATTTTTCAACTGGTTTTAAGATTTTTATCGGGAGTGTAGCTAGCCTTTCTTAAGCTAGCAGCCATCATACTTGCCAGACTGCAGTGTGTTCAGCTCATTTTGAGTTGTACAGGTTCCCTCCAAAAAAGGTGGCAAGAAGTAGGGATGTACAGGTTGGTTATTTTGGTGCCTTTTCCAACTTTTGAAAGTGACAGCACAAGACGTTGCACCACATACCAAAATAAGCTTAAGTGAACTGTTTGGTTTACATGCAGCACTTCTGTAGATCATTCCTTTCTGCACTGGCAGTGGGTAGAATTGGTGTGTGGCTTGTGTCGGAGCCTGATGGGGTCTGTGTCCTCCATCTGGTGTTTTGTCTGTCTTGTCTTGTCTCTTCCTGTGTCTGGTGTCTCCTTCATTTTCCTGTTCTCTTTGTGAGAACTTGCTAAATGCCTCTTTGTGTGTTTGTGTGTACGAGAAGTCCTAGAAGTGCTTGTTTCTGCCATTATGTGTGTGAAAATGTCCTTGTCACTGCTTGTCTGGGTCTCCATGAGGTGTCTGGAACTGCAAACAAGCTCTCCTTCCGTTTATTTCCCATAGGAGCACACTTCACCAGGCATCAGCACAGCCATGCTACCTCCTGCCGACACTTTCACCTGGGCGCTCCCCAGGCACCCATCTCAACAGAGTTTCCCCTGGGACACGCAAGCCAGCCGCCTCAGACTGGCCTGGCCACCCACCTGCCCCCGGCGCATCACCCGCCGCCCCCCCTCACTGCCCTGCCCACGCCCCCTCAGTTCCAGGATGTACCGGGGCCTCCATTCCTACCTCAGGCCTTACACCAGCAATACCTCATCCAGCAGCAGCTTATCGAAGCGCAGCATCGCAGGATCCTCCCACACTCAAGGTAGGATGACAACTGGGTCGCAAACAGTTATGGCCCCCTTTGACCCACCACAGTACTTTACTGTCCTCTGCTTGAATACTTTGCAGAGGCATAAAACCAACGGGCATTGGTTTTAATTTATTTTTAAGTGAAATCTGCTGACTTAGACATTGTTTTTATTTATTTAGAGAGCCTTTTAAAACTTCCTCTAACAATATGATGTTGAATTGGTAAACATGTTTTATGGAAAAGTCTACTTTACCTTGAAATCTTTGTAAACTTTTAAGTTGATTACCCTTAATGGTAATATTATTTAGAAAAATATATATTTATCAGGCTGGGAAAGTAATCACTTAAATGGAAATTTCAGTATTTTGAAGTTGGGTTGTATCAGGTTGGCAATAGTCAGTGAAGTGGCTCCTCTGAAATGAGTCACCAGAGTATGTTGGGTTGAATGTATGATTAGGTGAAAAATATCAGAGAGCCTTATTTGTCTGTGTGGCAGTATTTTACTATGCAGCAAATAGCTGTGTTTTCTTGGTCTGTGTGCATTAAATCCGCCTGCTGAATCTCTTTCTGAAGATTTCTTCTTCTGTAAACTCTGGTTTATAAAGGCCAGCCTGTGCATCAACATAAAAAGAAAGTCATTGGCAACTGATTCAAAAGTGCTCATGTTTTGTATTTTAGTATTTGTTTCCTCTGCCATTTATGAGTCTTCTTGAGTCCAAGTAACAAAACAGCAGATCGGTGGAAGCAGTCCGCACACACAGAAGAACACATAACCATTTGCATAAAAAAAAAGTGCCAAACACAGACTTCCTAAAAGAAAAATAAGGCACTCTGAAATGTTTCGCCAATTTATAAGTTTGTTCCAACATAGTTTGGTGGCTCATTTTGCGTATAACTAGAACAAACTATACCCATCAACTGCAGTGCACCTTACCGGTAGTCTGAGCTCATTCTCCTCAAAATGGCAGTGCTGCTGGGAGCCCTGTCAGACACTACACTAACTATTGTCAAGTGCCTGATACAACCCAAAGTCAAAAATACTGAAATATCCCTTCAAGTTTTTAATTGTCATGTTAAGTCAATCATGTACTCAGGATCAGGTCCTGCACGAATGTCTCATTGTGACAGTAAATATATGTAACAATTTATTTGTATTCCATTCTAGGAGAACGCAGGAGCGTATCCCCTTGAACCCACACAGACTGCGTTCAGGCTATGAATACTCTACGCCACTTCATGTCCCTCAGCCAATGACACAGCAGCAGCGGTACCTGGCCGAAGGTACAGACTGGTGAGTCTCTGTCGGAGATTAACGAGAGTCCTGCGGAGTCGAAAAATGATCCCATACTTTCATCTCTGCACCCATCTGTCTGTCTGTCACAATGCCTGGCATGGATGACACTGATGATTTAGTTGCCTGTCTGTCTGCCTGCAGGGATCTCAGCGTAGACGCCGGCCTTTCTCACCATCAGTACCAGCTCCAGCAGCTCCCGCAACACTATCAGCACTACCTGGCTTCACCCAGAATGCACCACTTCCCCAGGAACACATCATCTGCACAAGTGGTATGTTGAACACCCTTTTCACATTTTGTCTCTGATGGTTTTCTCTAACTGTCTTATTTGAAACACCACCAAATTCCAATCATGTCATCCTCGTGCCATTGTTGTCTCTTTTGCTAGGTTGTGCATGAAATCAGAAACTACCCATACCCCCAGCTGCACCTGTTGGCACTACAAAGTCTGAATCCTTCAAGGCACGCCACCGCTGTGCGAGAAAGTTATGAGGTAAATCTATCTTTAAATACACTTCATACACTCTCCACCCACTGAGAGTGTCAGACAGCTTCACCCTGCTGCTGTACTTTTTGTTCTGTAGTTTTGAATTTCAGGTTTTCAAACATTTGAAGAAATGGTGTTAAAGATTTGAAGTCCTTGAGCTGAAGTATGATTACTGTAACACTGATTGTTATACTTGTTGACTTTTTCTTCAGGAGCTGTTGCAGCTTGAGGACCGGCTCGGGAGTGTCAGCAGAGGAGCTGTTCAGACGACTATTGAACGGTTCACCTTTCCACACAAATACAAAAAGGTAAAGAGTTTTAACTCTCAATGACGTAAGTTATTGGTTTGTTCACACTGAGCTGTTTCTTCACCCTGCCCTCTGTCTCTTTGTAATCTGACCTGCTAACAGAGGAAGCCCCTGCAACTAAAGATTGGGGAGGAGGAGGAAACAGATGTGGATGAGAAATGTACCATCTGTCTGTCCATGCTGGAGGATGGAGAGGATGTCAGGTCAGAAAAATTCACAACCACAAAATCAATCATTTTCATTTCACATTAAAGCTACTGTGAGGAGGTTATAGCTGGTTATGTCACAGGCAGGGACTGATGTTAAATTCTCTGTATGAGCTTTAAAAGCAAATTAGACAATCAGCACTAAGATTGGCTATTTCTGCTTAGTTGTTCTTAATACCTGAGGCATCTGCTTCGGGTTACATGTCAGATTGTGCGATTAGCAACATGCAACAGAAACAGCCTTTTCAAGATCATATTTGAAGTAGAATTTTTTGCTGACTGTTAGCAAAAAACTTGTCCACAGTGGATACTAAAGTCAACACAAACCTTCTTCCGCCTGTGCACGCTGATTCTGCCAATCTGCTGTTTCACTACATGGACTCAGAAAGACACAATGGCAGAGGAAACTAATACTAAACCAGTTATGAGCTCCTTCAACTGTGGATGCTCGGGGTTACCTTAATGAACTTACGAACGCCTAATCGTACATTTGACCCAACAAAGTTTTATAGTTCGTTTTTACATAAAACTCACACAAATACAAAAAATAACTATACCCACCAGCAGCATTGTACCTCACCAATTGTCTGAGCTCTTTCTCCTTAAAGTTAAAGTGCTGCTAGGAGCTCTTTCAGCCACTACACTGACTGTTGTAAAATGACTGATACAACCCAACTTGAATACTGAAATATCCCTGTGAGGCACGCTTAAGTTGATTATTAGCAAATTAGCCCTGGACACTGTGAATCAACTACTGCCAATATAAGTGTCAGCAAATGTTAAATATGTCACAAACCATAAGCTAATAGCCATGTCCCCTCACATTAGACATGCAGTCTCTCCATATCATAACGATTGCCACTATAATCTGAATGATTCAGTGTGAAACAGCTGGGGCAGTGATAAATTAGACAATTAATCAGCAGAATTTCACACAGTCTGACAGTGCAGGGTTTGTATCTTTTTCTAGCCTTAATGTTAGGCCAGGCTACTCACAGCTTTTGTTGACAGCACAGACGGGATTTTTTTCCTCTGATTTAAACATGTGCACCTACACATGCATGAAAAAACAAGTTTTAAAGGGGGGTTGAGATTAAGGGGTTGGGAGCAGCGCCTGGGGACAAGGGAAAGCGTCTCGGTTTACAGCAGATGGAGTCTCAGCTGTCGGGGGATTGATGAGTCAGCAGAAGTCTTCCCTACATGCCTGAATGAACAAAATTAACTCCCTGTTGGTTTCAGAAGTTCCCCTGCAAGGACAGAACTGTTTTCCTCCAAGGGGGAATCATGCCTGCCGATGTGAATAAACACTAATGGTCTCTGCATTTCTATTTGTCCTCCAGGAGACTACCCTGCATGCACCTCTTCCACCAAGGCTGCGTCGACCAATGGCTTGCCACAAGCAGAAAGTGTCCAATCTGTCGAGTTGACATCGAAACACAGCTGAATCCCGACAGCTGATGAGATACAACCCCCACCTCCTCCCTCCTTGTCAGTCACTCTCATGTGGTTCCTGCTTTCTTCCACAACCCCCTCCTTGTCCCCCCTTCGTTGGGTGCTTTTGCCAAATGTCTCCAGACGTCTTGTGACATCACCGCCCCACGTCTTCTGACTCACGCTTTAACTGAGCCAAGCCAGGACAGCTAACTGCACGAGAGAGGCCGCCAAGGACTCTCTTTCTAAAGAAGCACATCCTTCTGGAGGCTAAAGACACAAACACACACATACTCATGTACACAGGGTTTACTTGTAGCTTGCTGGTTGTAAGTGGGGTGTTGTTGCTGTTGTGGTGTTGTACTGTAGGTAGCCGCAGGCTGTGTAGCATGTCCTCAAAGCCATGACTTAATGTCCTGAGACTGGAAAACACATAACCCCACACCGGGCTGGCTACTTCCTCTCTCTCTCCGAGTATATAAATATATACACAAATATATATTTCTCTTTTTTCACACACTTCAATCAAAGTGAATATTCTGCCACACAAGAAAATCAAATGCTCTGATGCCATGTTTACCTAAAGATCATTTGTGATCGTAGTAGAGTAGCAGTAACCAACAAGTGATAATCTGGTGCGCTATTTCTGCACTAGCTAGCTAAGTGTTATAATTCTATCATGCAGCTTTGACATTTTTGCAATATATTTACCTTTGGGTTGGTGTTGTGCGAGTAGGTCTCTTTCACTGCCGTGGAAGCCGAGCCAAGTGATCGAGTCATTGTGTGTGTTTCTAAAAATTTGAAATAGGTAGAAAGTGTTTTTACCAAAATGCATTTTGTCACAGTGTAGCTTGAGCCTCAAGCAGGTTTACATGTGTGCGTGTGCTCTGCCCTGCTGTGTGTGTTTAAGCCCTTTTCACACATGCACTCTTGAAATTTTCTAGAAAATGATTATTTGCAGAAATTTCGAGGGTTACCCTCCCTTAAACTCCTTGGCTGGCTTGTTTACACTTGCACTCACTAAAGGAAGTTTTTCTGCAGATTCCTCATCAGGCAATTGAGGTGATAAGAAGAGGGAATACAAGGGAGCTGGCAAGAAAAATTAGGGTGAAGTCTGGAGGAAGAACTCCACTGTTAAGTTCTTTTCACTAATGAAACCTCTCAATCATCTAGAACAATTTTACAAACCCTCATTCTAATGAAGCTGGGATGTTGTGAAAAGTGTCAATAGAAAACAGAATACAATGATTTGTACATCATTTCCAACCTATATTTAGATGGAAACCCCCAAATGACAAAACACTTCATTTTTGAACTGATAAACTTTGTTTTTTTTTTTTTGCAAATATTCCCTCATTTTGTATATGATGCCTGCAACAGCTCCCAAAAAGCTGGGACAGGGGCATGTTTACCACTGTGTTACATCACCTTCTTTTTAACAACACACATTAAGCATTTGTGAACTGAGGACACTAATTGTTGAAGTTTTGGTGGAATTCTTTTCTATTCTTGCTTGACGTACGACTTCAGTTGTTCAACAGTCTGAGGTCTTCATTATTGTATTTTGCACTTCATAATGTGCCACACATTTTCTGTGGGAGACAGGTCTGGACTGCAGGCAGGTCAGTCTAGTACCTGCACTATCTTACAACAAAGCCAGGCTGTTTTAACACATGCAGAATGTGGCTTGGCATTCTTTTACTGGAATAAGTCGGGACATCCCTAAAAAAGACAATGCTTGGATCATAGTTTATCAGTTTGAACATTATGTTGTCTTTGTAGAGTATTAAATTTAGTATGGGTTGATTAGGATTTGCAAATCGTGGTCTGTTTATTTACTTTTGACACAATGTCAGAACTGGATTGGAATTGGGATTTGTGAGTAACCTATTGAGAGAACTCCCTGACTGACGTATTCACACATATCTGTCTGGAAGTTTTCCTACATTCTGCAATGGGGGAATTGTAAACAGAAAGGTACTAAGTGGCCAGAAGGACACTTTTGGGTATAGTCTGGATGAAAGCACTGTTGCATGTTGTAAATTCTGGAAATTTGTAGGGTTGACTGAATGTGCAGCCATTTCTATTTTTGCACTCCTGAAGTAAAATGTAGAGTTACCTTACTCAAAATTTCCTGACTTCACACTTGCTCCTCACTGCAGGACATTTTTCTACAGTTTGTCCATCAGACAGTGCAAGGGTTGGGAAGTACAAGGATATAAGGGGATCATGCAGGGAAAATGTAGACAGAGACTCGATGAAAATGCTAAAAAAACATAGCTACTTTCAAGGCAAATCAAGGAATTTCTTTGGGTTTAGTGCTTTTTACCATTTTTACATCACTGAGATCCAAATCTCATTGTTTGTGTCGACTCAAGCTGCTCACTTAGGGGAATAAGGAAATTTTCAGAGTATTTGTGCATGTGTGAATGGGGGTTATGTATGAGGTTACTTGAGTAAAATGAGGAATGTGTCAAACAACTGTGTGGATGTTGAGTGTGTGTGCTACACCTATAAAACTCGCTGTAGGTTAACAGCACAGCCACTGGAGTGCTTATACAACACAAAGCCAAAAAAAGGATGAAAAAAAGGAAACTTGTGCGCTGCAGAGGAAGGTGGGAGGAAGAGTTAGCTGCCCTTTTACCTGCTTCTTTATCTGGCATGGGGCCAGCGGCAGAGCAGTGTGCACTTCAAAAAAATGCATGTTTCATTGTTGATTTGGGCGACTGCTTTGGTAGCGTTTCTGCGGTTTAAAACAGTACAGAGAAGGCTTTGCATGACTTAGTTAATCTGAGCTGTGACTATCTTACCACTAACAAACAAACAAAAAAAGTCAGCGGCTGCTCCCCTGACTTGTAGCGTGTGTTCATGTGGTCCCTTATGGTGGCAGCGCTGGGATCCTCCTTGTGATGTTTACCTTATTGCCTAAAGAACAAGCACATGTGACAATAGTTATATAGCAACAAACGTTTTTTTTCCTTGATATTGCATTTGGTTTATATTTAGGTCTAGATTCATGCAGTGTTTCAGCAGAGAGAGGAGCCTACGTATTGATCTTGTGTATTTGTGTGACAGACCTCCCCTCGTGGTTGCTATGCTGGTTGCTATGCTGTATTGCTAGAACATGTAGAACGTGATGAGACGGAGGCAGCCTCCTGCTTGCAGTGCACACAGACGCGAGACAGCACAACAGGAGGGAAAAGAAATCAGGCTGTGAAGACAAGTCGACTCTCTCGTTCAGCACTAAAGCTGTGTTTGTACCAAAAGAGCCAAGAACTTGTGTGTCAGGGCCCACATCCTGGTGAACAAAATTTGACCAACTCAAAGCTGAAAATAATTATAATGATTGAAAAAAAATCATTTATGGTAAAAGGAGTTTTTGAGGGTTGAAATGAAAGCTATAAAAAAAAAAAAAACTATTTTCCAGGGACAAGAGTGCTTCTTTCCTCTTTTCAAGTGTTACACAAAGTTCCTGGAACCCCAAAGGTCCCCATACATCTGGTCACTGGGATACTGGTCCCTCTGACAAAAATAATTTGTGCATCTCTAAGGTCCGACTACACAAAGAGACTCTTGAAGAGCAAAAGCATTGTATTAGTCTGATTTAAACCTGCATGACCTCTGGAAAGTTGACAGCTTTATCCTATTGGGGAAGATCAAACCCCACTCCAAAGCAATGGTTCTTCCAGAAGGTACAACCCCTTAGATGGACCTGTCGGGGAACTAAAGGCCCTGGAACTAAGAAGTCCAGAACTTCAGTCACTGTGACATTACTTAGACCCTGGCCCCTGTTGTGAGAACACTATGTATTTCACAAAGTTCCCAGCTCTGAGACAAAGTTCTTGTGGTGGTAAAGCATTATTATTCCAACCCGTTTGTCTTTAAACAATTTTCCTTCAAATTAGGTACTATCAGTCAAGACACTGATTAGTTTCCTGTAGATAGTGTGCACTCCGTCGGAACTAATAACCCTAATGATTAGGTAAGTTGGTCTTATCGAGGGAAATTAAATTCCACCTCAAAGAACTGGTTATTTCAGGAAATTCAAGTCCTTACATTTTGGGGAATAAAATGAAGTTCCTGAAGACCAAAGGTCAACTGCTTGCAGTTACTGGAAAATTATTTAGACCCTGGTCCCTTTATTATGGAACTACAATGTATTCTACAAAGTTTCTAGGTCTTGGATGAAGATCTTGAGGTGGAAAACCATTTTTTTTCTGACAAGTCTGCCTTTTAAAAAACAATTTCTTTGAAACCAGTAACTATTAAAATGGGAACTGATTAGTTCCTCCCCTCTGGGGAATAAAGTTTCTGGAACTTAAATGTCCAGTACTTTCAGTCACTTGTGCATTATTTAGACCCTGGTCCCTGTTGTAGAAACACAACTATAACAGAATTTCTAGTGGTGAAAACATGATAGTAGTTTGACCAGAGGGCCCATCTTCTTGGGAATAGTTCTTGTGGTGAAATGACACCACCACACTGTTAGTTTTCCCTCTGTTGAAGGATACCTTTAGGACCCTCCCTGTCCTATGCACTGTGAAAATGAAGGGTCAGCCCAAAGGGCCATTTAGCCATGATTAGCTCTCCATGTCTTGTGCGCTGCCTGTGTTGATGCTGCCTCTTCCTGTAGTGGAGTCATCTGTGATGAAGTTTTCATAGTTTACACAGGGTGTTGTCAGTTGAAATGCCTTAAGTATTTAACAATCATAATTTATTACTAACTGTAGATATTGTGGGTATGTATTTAATTTTATATAGTTTTGTTTTCTTGGGCCGGGGTGACTGAATCATAATTTATTTATTTAGAAATAACACAAAAATGCTATGAAAAAAACTATTACCTCATTTTTGCATTGTTTTAAATGGGAATGCTTTGCATGCAGTTGTACTTTCTGGAACACTAAAATTAATGATGCCCTGCTGTTTGACCTCCACACGCTGGCTGTGCGATGTTTACTGTCCAAGGCTGAGCTACTGAGCCCGCTTTCTCTCTTTTTCCTTCTCTCTCTCTCTCTCTTTCTTTTTCTGTCTGTCTCTCTCTCTCTCTCATGTGGTGCTGTGGATCTTGGTTACATTCCATTCAATGCAATTACTCTGATCCCCCATGCTGTGATGTAGTGGACGAACTGCAATTTAGTGATTTTTTTAGTTTGTGAACTTTAATTTTGTTTTGCACTCACTTGTTTAACAATGGGAACCCTCTCACTGGCAAAAAGTTAGATACTTTTAATATTATGACTAAGATCTCTTTTTTATTTTGTATGCTCTGCTTCTCACAATGCACTATGGGTCTTAATGATCATCAGTGAAGCATGATCTTTCATCTTAACTCTTTGATTTTTGTCTTCCTCGTGTTTTATTCTTTTTTGTTTGACTCTAGCATAACAAGTGCCTCGCTTTAAGTGTTAGGAGATATTTTCATTTTCCTGAAACCATTCAGAACAATCAGTCCATGAAGCCATCATGCCTTATTGGTTGCATAATTAAATAGAATAAAGGAGCTACAGTAGGAAACATTGGACAGTTGTGCACAAAAGCCATTATACACAAAATTCAAGCAAAGATAGCTGCTGGTTTGGAGGAAATAGTTCTTTGAGGAGGCATGTTTCCCTGTGGGCTTTACAAATATAACAATTATAATTTGGTTGTTTGCTTTTTTGCTACTCTTTTTATTTTCCCGTCCATCTGTCCTCTCAGACTCTATCCTGTTTTCTTTCACAGTCTAAAAGGAAGGCGAGGATTTTAAAGCACAACCTTTTCTAAAAAATGCATGTTTTCTCAGGTTTCAATATAGTCTCAATGGTAAAATAGTATATGGTGAAAATATATACAAGAATATAACAGAAAAATATGAATTGTGTCGCTGTTTGAAACAAATAAACAAAGCTGAAATGAAAATATCCCAAAAAGTGCCAGTGAAAGGGCTGCCGCCATCCTCGTATGAAAAAATCTGCTGTTTTAGCTGTGACTGCGCAATGTTTTTCAATATAGGATATTTTATCTGAAAATAGAACTATTTATCATTAATATTAAAGCAATAGCGCATTAATGTGACGAGTGTGTTGATGAGGAAACGGATGAGCATATTATGCGTAAATGTTAGATTCACATGTGGTGGAATTTTTGTACTTTATTTATTATTACTACTACTAATAATGATAATGATTTCAAGAGTTGCATTGCTAAACCCAAACTGTTCTGTTTTGTTTTTTTAATTTTAATTTTATTTCATGGCTTGTATATTATCCTTTTGTATGTGCTCTTTTTGTAATAAATTGGAGAAAAGTGTGTGTTTTGATGTCTTTTATTTTATGTTGTTATGATGTGGGCTTTTTCAAAGTAAGTCCTGACTATCAAGACTTAGTTATAAGCAAAAAGGGAATGATAACATCATTGCAGGAACATTTATTAATTGCTTCCTTAAAGCTGGAGGTAGATGTAGTAAAAGGGTCAGGAATGAAGAATCAGTTCCAAGTAGTATGATGCCTTAATAAATCATATATTGGTATGCTTAAAGATGTCCTTATCAGTGCCTTTTACTTAATTGCTCATGCCTTGCAAAAAAGTGATGTAATTCTCTTGTGAGTTATTCTGCATGAACAACACTGAAGGAGTCTGGAAGTAATCATGAGGGACAGGCACATTTCAAGCTTTGAATTTCTTTTTATTAACTTAAATGATAAGACAGTGTTATGTTTTTTAAGAAATAGTGTAGCTTTCAGGGTTATTAGAGTCAATCTTCCCTATGTCCAAACTACATAGAGTTCTTGTACACTTTACAGCAAGCACTTTAAATCCTACAGGGAAATTCAGTTTACTTTTGTTCCAAACAGGATTTCATTTAAATGAAGGCAAAACTTGTTTGGTGTGAATTCAGTATCATCTGTATTTTTTTTTCTTTGCGAGTAAAAACAATCAATTCGATCAGAAATTATGGTTTAATAATATATTATTTTAAAGTTGCAATAGCAATGTCAGCATGTTCAATGGGATGTGCAATGTCAGTCATAAATCTCATGTAACACTGCCATTTGTGTGTTTGATGAAAATCAAAACTACAACTTTTCTTGTTTACCTAAGAATGTACAGTACAGGACTGGTATCAATTAAGCCTCTCAATTCCAATTCCTAGACTTGGCATTAAAAACCCACTTTAACCTTAAAGCAGCAGTAGCCTATTTATTCTTTACCCACTGAAGGCAGCAGACAAAGTTTTTGTTATTCAAATGGAAACTGCTTCACTTTTGACTGCTACCTGTTAAACTTTACTTGCCAGCATGTTGCTAACTGTGCAAATCTGTTTGATAAAAGTCATCATGGGGTTAATATTTTTCATCCTGAATTAAAAGTCTGCTTCATCAGATTTAGGAGAGCACCTCAACAAAGTCAAAAGGGTATTGGAGGTAGAGTGTCATAATAGAAAGATAAAGAGGGCAAAAATTCCCCTGGAGCTCAAATGAACCGTTGAGCTTCATGTCCTAACCCTGAGTTTGTGACTTTTTCCAAACTGAAGAATCATTAAAGACATTATACACAACTTTTAGATTAAATGTCTTGTAAATATCTTGGCATCTTAGACCAGACAACACTTCTCTTTCTTTTACCTTTTCTCCTCTGTCTCTCACTTAGTTTGTCTTCTCATCAGCTAATCTCTTGCTAAGGTTTTCAGCCATTGTGCCTCAACAGACAGATGTTTCAGTGGATGGGTCATCTCATTCCTCATGTGATCTGTCAGGCAGGAAAAGGTCCATTTAAAAAAAGACATGAAACACATTAATGTTTCTGAGTGACATTTAAACAAGCTACATATCCCTTGCTTCAAAGGCTGTTAACACAGCGCTGAAAACAACAAAGACAGAGGGAGCTTGACCTC
Source organism: Cetoscarus ocellatus (assembly GCA_037902135.1). Taxonomy (NCBI): domain Eukaryota; kingdom Metazoa; phylum Chordata; class Actinopteri; order Labriformes; family Labridae; genus Cetoscarus; species Cetoscarus ocellatus. The sequence goes on along the minus strand of JBAMNC010001402.1, from coordinate 641,281 downwards.
ACTGTCTTGTTTTCATTATATTCCATTAGGTACACCTCATATTTGCTAACTTAATGTAAATAGTGTCACATATCAAAAATGTAAATGGGGACTCCCCAAACTAACTACAAGCAATTCAAGGAAAAGACAGTCCACCAAGAGGTAGGATGGAAGATGGACCAAACCAGGGCCTGCGGATCCACCAGGGGAGGACGAAATGTGGCGGCAGCCAGATGCAAACTTGCACTGTGCAAGCAGGTCAGACAAGGAGGAGTCAGAGCCAGGTTGAGAACCACACTGAAGCTCCCCCTGAAATCAATTACTGCAGGCTCTAAACTGGAGAATGTGAGTCTCATCTTCGAGCTCAGGGACTCCCCCGACCTGTCGGTCCAAAACGGCAAAGCCTAGGTCCGCACAGGACTCAAGTGAGATGCTGCAAAGGCTGTTGACCAGGCTATCAAGCGCCTGAAACATTTGGAGGTTGTTGGGCTGCAGCAGCAAGGCAGGTCCGGCTTCAAATGGGGACCAGCACCCAAGATGTGGTCCAGTGTCAAAGAAGGAAAGGAAAGATCTGGTGATCTCTGAAGTTATTAAGATCGAAGAGGAGTGCTATAAAATCAAAGCCATCAGCCAGCAGCAACAAGGGAGATTGGACCACATGGGAGGCAGTTGTTGACAGAACCATCATGTGGACTGACATGTGGAGGATGCCCCAAGCAAGGCTGAGCTTCATGATCAGGGCCACATATGACACCAAGTGCCCAAGAAACTGCACCTGTGGTACGGCGCAGAGGAGAAATGCCAACTCTGCAGCTCCAGCAATTCAAGTCATATATCCAAGCATATCCTCTCTGGGTGCAAGGTGGCGCTGTCACGGGGCCGGTACAGATGGCATCACGACAGAGTGCTATACAAATTAGACAAAATCCTGGAGGCACGAAGGCTGGGAGCTAACAACCTCATCCTCTGGTCTACCTCCATGTGGACAGTCATCATGGCAGAGTTGACGGTCCCTTGGGAAGAGGCGATGGACTAGGCCTTTGAGAGAAAGAAGGAGAAATACACTGACCTGGCAGCTGCATGTTCCCAAGCAGGGTGGAAGGCAGATGTTTTCCCTGTAGAAAGTCGAGGCTTTGCAGGAACCTCCACCCAGCGGCTCACGGGGTCCCTTGGAATTACTGGATCCAAGCAGAGGAAAGCACTTTGGAGAAAAAAGAGCACGGGGGAAGCAAGAAGCTCAGGACTCCCAGGATGTCTTGGTATGCGGTCAGGCCTGAGCTTGGCTCAGGGAAATGGACACCCCTGCCATGCATAGTCCCTCAGCTCATCCCACATCCACAATAATACATGGACAGAGTGTGGGGGAAGGATCCACAAGCCAGCTGCAGGGAGTGGCAGGGAGATGTCCCTGTCACTGCCCCACCACCCTGAGAAGTTCCGGGATTAAAGGGGTGAAACATCGATGAGGTGTGGCTCCCGGCTGATGACTTTGCAGTGGGCTCACTGGCACCATAGGAGGTGTGAGAGGCAGCAGTGCCCTGCAGGAACACTTACCTTTGCTCACATCTAAATATTATGCCTTGTGTTAAACATGTCTTCTCTGTGTGATGTAATACTTCTATGCACAAGAAAAAAACTTAGCAGCATAAGAACTTATCCCTCTCCCTGTTTAAAAGGCTGGTCGCTGCCCGAAAAGGCTTGACCCCCCAGATAGACCAACCAGTGTTATGTACTACCATTACTGTGTATGCAGCTCACTGGCAAGTCCACTAGCTCAGACAAGCAAGCCCAGTCGATTGAATGTAGAGTCCTTTACAACATGGCATTGAGCAGTGCTAAACTGACCAATCATCTCACAGCAGACAGTTTAACCAATCAGAGCGGACTAGACCCAAGAGAAAGGGGCTTTAAGGGGCAAGAGCTCTAACAAAGTATCTAAGTCTGACTGGGAAAACTCAGGGGTACTCAGTATATACTGAACAAGCAGGTTTTTTGAAAATTAGTGATTAGAAGTCATCAGAAATTAATATATGAACACGAGTTAAGGCAAAATATGGGCTTTTAAAGCATCCCTGCTGTAATTTTTTTTATATGACAGTTCAAAAATAAACATCCGTTACTATGGAAGTGGTTTGAGTGTATAAGTCATTAAAGTAAAACAAAAGGAAATCATAGATTTGACTATTACAAAAGATTTTAATCTTTTATAAAAACCTTCTTCATAACAAAGCAACTGAACAAACCATCCCTGACATATGAAACATAAAAAGAATGGCACATTCAGCTCCCTGACCTCAGAACAAATTGTCACAGTATTTCTTTATAGGCTATATTTCCAAGTACCATTTTTTTAAATATTTATTTTTGAGGTAACGAAAATCCTTAAAGTGTAAAAATGTGTCTTATTTCCTGAGATGTAAAACTTGCCAAAGGAGGATCTCTTTGGTTATTGTGATAAATTAAGGACAGAGATATCTCTGCAGAGCTAGTTTATATAACTTACTAACACTCTTTCTAATATTTAGGATAAAGAACCCTGAAAATCTTCCCGTCTGCTTTCTTGGTGTCCAGCCACTTCCCACAGAGGAATATTGTGGTGACACCATTGGCTGTATTTGTGACCTCCACTCGATCCAGCAACCAGCCAGGGCTCAGACCAGAGTTATCATGCTCCACTCGAACTTTCTGCAGCTCTCCCATGTCCAGCATTTCCAGAACAAAACGGTCCGTCTGCTCACGCTCAAAAAGGTTTCGAAACTTCTGCCGTAGCTGCCGCTGGCCCGAGTCTCCATTGGTGCCATAGATGGTGATAAAAACATTGGCATCTGTACCTGCTCCCTTTTCATCCCCTGTGATAACGATGATCTCATACTTGACGGGAACAAGGCTCCGAGCTTTACTGGCGAAGCTCTCGATGGCCTTTGTGCACTCAAAGGTCATGAAATCATCCCTCTTTGGAGACAGAGGGATGGCCGCTCTACAGCTGAAGATGTACCTGAAGGGATGGTAACACAGGGTCATGTAAGTTGTCTATTTCTGAGGTATCTAACCATATGTACAGTACAGTATGAATGTTAGGGGCATATTGACTGAAATCTAGTGACACAATACATACCACTATACATAGGGAACAACATGGTATATCACAATATATTGGGATACTTAATTATTTATTTCTCTAAAAAGTTCTGTTATTAGTTTTTATTATTGCATCCAAAAAATACAGTTCTAGGGAGTCTTGAACTCTTCTGTCTGAAATGCTTGAGGGTGAGCAGCAGCACGTTTTTTAAGACTGTTAGTTACGACTCAAAAAATTCACATGTGGAATTCTTAAAGGCCAGAAATGGATGTTTGTGCTTGTTGATATCTACAGTTTTACGAAAATATGAGTTGAATTAAGATTTGTCCTATCAAAAGAGACATTAAATATCATGTAATTGTGTGTATCTAACAAGAAACAATGTCAAATGTCAAAAGATGTCAAAAGAATTCACTACAACAATGTCCTAAAATTTAAAAGTTTATTTTTATTTATTTATTTGTTTTGTTTTTTACCCCCTTCTTCTTCTGCTCTTGCGTACTTGATATCCGACAAGAAAATCTACCTCCCCAGTTGTGCTTTACATCAACTTTAGAAACCTTATCTGTCTGCATATGTCTATAAGTTGTCTGTCTGCAACTAATAATTACTCTTTTATTTCATTTTTCTCTCTCTGTTATTGCTCTTGTATCACTATTAATGTCACTATTTCACAAAACAAAAAAAAAGCAAAAAAAAAAAAAAAAAAAAAAAAAAAAAAGCAAAAAAAAAAAAAAAAACAAGAAACAAAATGTTTGCTAATGGGGAATCAACTTGTGTTCATTTTATTTCTGTATTTTTTGGGGTTTGTTGCTGTTTTTAGCTGCTAATAAAATGAGAGACAATGAAAGGAAAGCTATTTGTTGGATAAATTTTCTTTTCTTACTTGTTGCCCAGCTCCCTTTCAGTGACCAAGACCTCCTCCACAAACCAGAAAGCCTCCCCCTTCACTTTCTTTCCGTCCTTTGGTGTGTGGCCCAAACAGATACCGACAATGTCGCCCAAGTTCTTAGATGAAAACTCAAACCTGTCCACATTTCCCCTGAAAACAGAAATACGAGCATGTTAGCCTGAGTAGCTCTTCTCCCAAACGAGGCCACATGCTTTAAATTCATGTCCCTGCTGTGTTTTTCAGTGTCAGGATGAATTTTTTACAGGATGATGTAATGTCATAATAGCGGATTGCACCATTGCTCTGAGCTGGAGTGCCTGCTGCTGGTGGGATTATCATAATGAGTGTAAAGGTAGAATAAGAGGGAGAGAAAGCACATTACTTTAAGCTTCTTCGTGCATTTAAGTTGCAGCTCATTGAGTTAATCTCACGCAGAAGTACCCACCGCAGGAACCTCTTCTTCTTTGAGGAGTTCTCCATTACAAATTCTTTTGATCGGCCCTTTTTCCCCTCGAGTACAATCCAGGCATTTTCTTTGGTTTCAGCATCAGCCGTGTCTCCAGTGGTGGTACAAATTTCATACTCTAAAAAGACAAAACAGGGGTATTAATCTCAGTTGCTCTCAAACTGACACATACTGTAATTTCCCTTTGATTATCTGATAAAAAAATACATGATGGATTTGGCATGAATATACAACACATTGTTTAAAAAACCCTTTCATCAACCACCATCTACTGTTTTTCCAGTGGTTTGGTTTTGACAGTTTATTTTTTCTATAATTTACTTTCTTTTCTCTTCCTTAAAAGGCCATTACACTATAGCTTCTTCACATCAAAAGCATTGGATAACACACTGAGTGCACTTTCATGTGAAAAAACTTCCACAGGCAAACACAGACTTCAGTGAGATGTTAAGCAGAAATCAAATTCTAACTGATCATATTTTTTCTCTTGATCGATGGGAGGCTGATTACGAAGGACTTCTTCATAAACAAATTTAACTTTAGCTGTAATACTTGCTGATGCTTCAGTTGCTCTTCAACATAATTAAAAAAGAGGCAACCAAGCAGCAGCTGTGTGAATGAAAAAATTAAAGCCAATGTGGAAATTAAAAAAAATATATTATGTCAGTGATTTGCGCACAAACTAGCATAGTTAGAGAGGGCTGAGTTTACTGGCAGGTAGATGCATTGTGGAGGTTGCCAGAAGCTTTCAGCCTGCCTTGGCTCTATATATTTTGGACTGATTATACCTTACATTAAAATCCATATGGGTGATGTGAGAGGTGGGTGTTCCTCATTTTAGCTGTGACTGCATCCCAGTGCATCATGAGGACGGTTTGAGACACAACAGCTCACACCACATACCAGTGAAACAATAATTTTCACGATGCCACATTGTTGGAACTGTGAAGGCTGCTCCCCTCTGCTGTACGCAGCTCTCTTGGTTGCTACTTGTGTGTTTTTAGAATTGTCTTAACCTTTGTCATTTCTAATTTCTTTAACTAAAGGAGGTTGTTTTTCAACTGAATGCATTGATCTCAGGGAGAACAAGCCCTGATTACAATTCTACAGAGCCCCATGTCTAAAAGAAAACCCAGAGAGGAGGCTTATAGATGAGCAGTTTTCTAGCATGCTCTGTATACAGAAATCTGCAACTTGTGCCTGTTTAATTCTGGCCTGTCGCTTTTGATGCACGTCTTCATTCCCTCTTACCCCCTTTTTCTGTCTCTACTCACTGTGTCTCTTTTAGAAGGAAATAGCAGATCAAAATATTGTTGAACTTGATCAAACTATGACTGCATTTTAATAAATAACCCCAGAACTCTCTAAAAGTGACAGATGCAGTTATTATGATACTATCATGACAAAATGTTAACGAGTTTATGGTAGCTTATTAGCCCTCACTCATAATTTGGTTTTGAAAAATTTATTTCCATTCAGTCTCAGAACAGCAGCATTATTGAGCCACATATATTGAGTGGCTGTGTAGAAAAATTAAATCTCAACTAAAACAGCATGTCAACATTAGCAGTTTAAATAACACCCAAAATGCCAAACAAGCATCCAAGGTGCCTAAAACTTACAGTTAAAACTGATACCTTGGTTTTTCTGTGGTTGTTATCCACAGAAAGATGTGTGTCTTTATAGAGATGGAAAATTGAAGTTTTAATGTTGACAGCAACAGCATTATTTCTGAATGCTGTTGCCCTCCAGCCCACTGCACCAATCATCTGACTTTAAGCTGACAATATGTGGTCTGGCACTTACTTGTTCTCATTTAAACTACATTGGTTTGGTTATGTAGACAGTTGCTTGCCTTTGTTTTCAACTGTGAGAACAATGTTGCCTCCCTGTGGGTGTAAACAGTGATGCATTCAGTCTTTTCAGATGAGCAGGTGTTGACTCCTGAACTTAAATGCTGCCTACTTGGTCTGAGATCACCAAGACATTAATGCTAATACTGATCAAAAGTAGGATGGATGCAACATTGTCAACATGGCAACCACCGTATTCAGGCTTCATAACTGCTCTCAAGAAACCAGTGGGTGACATCATGAGCACTCTGTTGTCAGACAGACACAGAAAAGATGTCTGTTACCTTCACTCTGGTGTTTTAGCTTTTACCCTCTGGGAGAAGAATCAGAGTGCCTCTGATTAGGCTAAACCACTGCAAACAATCATTTGTGCCAATGTCCAGTAAGATTATGAATAACAGGCCATGTTAGATGTGCCAAGGGCGTGCAATATGTCCATATGTCACCACTCCAAAGAATGTGTATAGTGAATGAGAGGGTCGCTACATTAAAGGATCCAGCTAGTTTTTAAGGCAAAACGGGATTCAACCTGGTACTAGCAAGCTGTATCTAATAAAGTGGACAATGTCTGTCTATTAACAGCTTTCATGGGACACCACACACCAACTCTGTCTTTACTCTGGTGGAGAAAAATGCATCTCTCTGCTATGGGCTATGGAAAACTTCACTTGTTTGGTTGCTATTTAGATGTTTGACATTGTCTTAACCTGAATAATTTACATTTTCTTGAATAAAAGAAAGCACTGATCATATTTGAACAGATACCCAGCTCTGAAAGAAATCCCAGAGAAGAGGCGCCCATGGCTGAACGTTATTCCAGCATGCCTGTGAACAGAAATCTGTTTAATGAAATATCTGTGTTTTATATGATCTGTATTTAAGTATTTCTATTCCCCTGTAACTACAGGACAGAGACCAAAACACGTTTCCCTCAGGGGACAACAAAGTGCATCTTATCTTGTCTTATCACTGAGATTATATCTTCAGTTTAGACGGTCTATGGTTGCGACTTAACAAAATTTGCTGTGGGGACCTGTAGCATTACACCACATCAAAAGAGCTTCCAAACATCATGTTGCATGTTGCCTAATCTGGTCATACTTGTCTTCTCATTGAGGTCCAAGTAGTCATTGTTAGCACAGGCCAGTTCTCTCATTATCTGTCCATCATCATCATTCTTGGCGAGCCAGCGATCACAGGGGAAACGAAATGTTTTGTCCAGCATCTCATCCTTCACATCAATATAATCCAAATGCCAGCCGGGGGCAAGACCTGAGGGTATTGGATTTAGGACAAAACAAACAAACAAAAAGTTCAAGGGACAGTTCTTCTTTAGTGAGGTTGTATGAAGTACTTTTTAATACTTAGTATATTAGCTACATGTGTTCTGTACCACTATCACGTACTTCATGCAGACATGACATTTTGAGGACAAACACCAATAGACCAATACAAACTGTAATTCAACACAACTAAAATTCAAAATCCCAGAGTCCTTTCACACCAAGCCTCATACATCCTTGATGAAACACTATCGGTCATATCATGCAGATTTAGTCTAAAACAGCTGCTCACCTGAGTTGTCATGCCACACTCGTACTTTGGAGAGCTCCCCAAGGCTGAGAATATCTGAGAAGCGAAAAGTGTCCACCTGCTTGCGCTCAAACTTGTTGGACTTGTTGCACTCCTTTAACGCCAGCGTCCCGGTGTCTCCGTTTTCTCCGAACACGACGATCCACACGTTGGCATCTGTGCCTGCCCCTGAGGAGAAACAAAGGAAAATTCATCAGGAAGAATGATGACATCTGCTTTCATTTCTGTCTCTGCTGTGATTAGTTTTTCATTGAAACAATACTGAAGCAACAAGCTGCCTCAGGGAAGCAATCAAAGACACTGTTATGTTGACCCTCATATCCCATTAAAAAAGTAACACGGCACACATTGTATTCTAACATTGTTGTACTGGAAGAGTGTCTTCAAATTATTAAACTGAAATATAATTTTCAACTTTTACAGCTTTAAATATCTAACCAACTTCTGCCTCATTTATAAACAAGAAAAACTATCTGTTATAAAAATAATCCTTCATATGTGTGAATATGTGATGCATTTTTAGTGAAAACAATATAAAATGAATAATTTTCTATGTAGATCATTCTTTCTTTGACTAGAAGAGTATTAGACATGAGAGTGATTTGCAGTAAAATCAATATGGTTGATTTTTTTTGTGCTGCTTCTGCATAAAGAAAAAAAACACACTTTTCATACTAAAGCCTTAAAGTGAACCCTAACTCTCGCTTTTGTCCAGGTTATATACAAATATCAGTGACATTTCTATGTGGAAAAACACCAAAGTAATTTATTTTCTATACACAAAATACCAAAGGAGATACCTTTTTTGTGAATTGTGAGTCCAGGACATGCCAACAGTTATCGGTAGAATTGATTTTGAAAGAGTTTTATTTGTGTGCTAAAATGTGCTGTGCTGTTTCATCTATATGGAAAAAATCCCCTGCAGATGTCCTATTAATTAATGAGAAATGCATGTTCTTTGCCTATAGGGCACTCTCACATATTAATGGAAGACATCAAAGGGTCAAACTTTGGTTCATAGCCCACTGTTTTAATCTAGACAATTTTGCCCTTGCTTCTACATTAAATACAAAATAACCAATTTTGTATTACCTGGAGACAAAAAAAAAAAGAAAAAAATTTGACTAAATTAACAAATTAACATTTTTTGTCTCTGTAAATAATTATGTAAATTTGAGGAGATTATCTCTGGTTTGTGCGAGTGTATATAGATTAAAAAGAAAAAAAAAAAAACTATGAACATACATGATACTTTAAAGGTCTCATGTTCCAGTATGTTCATATCTTGGGTGTCCATTAGGCAAGGATTTAAGAGAGAAAATTTGGTCTCTGGGATCAGATGCAGCTCTTTTTCCCTTCCCTTTGAAAACGTTTGGATGTGAGGGGGCCGGAGGCTACAGGAGACTATACGTATGAGCTCTGTGCTGATTGGCTGTCTGATGGGAGGGGGGAGGGAGGTTACAGGCCATGGAGTGAACTGTCATGGCATCTGCCTGTGATGAGCAGAAAACACACATGTAGGTGGAGACTGTGGTTATTACAATAAAAAACCCCAGGAAGTAAAATTGATTGTTTTAAGGGGCATTTACCTTTAAAGAGGCATAACGTATTTATCCATGAACTGTGAGTTCAGTAAAAAGGGGTGATGTTCTCTGGCTCCCCAAGCCTCTTCTAACAACATTAAATGCAAAGAAAATTGACTTTGTCGTACATGGGACCTTTAAACAGTGTTATTGCATAAAGCATCATATATTGTAAATAAAATGTATTTTTTAACCAAAATATACATGCATGTTGTAAGTAATCATACATTTGGATAAACGTTTTTGATAAAAGTCAGTTATGAATTCATGTTTTGTCAAAGAAATCAGTGATTATATCAAATCAAGACTAAAGTATCAGTTATGTATTTTTAATTTGGGGAGTTTGTTAATATAGAAGAATATTAAAAATGAACTGGTTAGACTTTGGTTGGTAAAACATATTATAACAAGTCTGAGAAATTATTACTGGTAGACGTAAATGATAAGGAATCCAAAGTACCACTTCTTTTTGATCCACAGATCAAATTAGTATGAAATTCTCACTTCTTCTTAAACATGTAAACCAAATCATTTAGTTTAGTGGGTTTTTTTTCATGGCATTGAATTATCATTTGTTTTTCCTCATCGCCACATTTGAAATAAACTAAAAAAATTCAATTACTTCATTTGCTTCTACTCAGTCCTCTTGTAAAAAAGGTTGTCACCTCCTGCTAATCATGGAATAAAATGTAGATTAAAGGCACTTGAGGTTCACTCTGGACACCATTAGGGTTCATTATAATCAGAAGAGTTTCAGTTAAATTAATTTTCCTCTCCTCAAGTATCTTGTACGTTTTCTATTTTAAAGTTTGGAATTCATAAATAATTCAATACAAACATGTTCTCAGCATCTTCTGTGAACAGTTAGAGTATAGTGGTTATAAATTATGAAGTGCATGTTTGATGTCAATGTTTTTAACTGTAATGCACATAAATTATAGCTAAGCATGTTAAATTATTTGTTGAATAAATACTGAGATTGCAAAGCCCTGAGGAGACTCTTCCACTGACCGCTGAACCACATTATGTGAGAGAGTTAAATAAGCAGCAGAGGAAGCTGCATTCTCTGACTCAGACAGCAAATTCATGACTCCTCTGTGCTCTTTTCTTTCATTTTAGCGAGTCAGACACTGAGTCAAAGTGTTTGGAGGAGGGCAACACAAACCTTTCTCAGAATGCGGCATGTTTCCTGTGGCCTAGTTTTCATTGTTTCTTACATCATTTAAGTAATGAATAAAAATGTGTCTTGTTTATTACCATTTATGGCCATACATATAAATATGCATACCTACTTCTCATTCAATTGTTCCTCAGACTGCACATGCAAATCCCTTTATGGTAATCCCACAGGAAACCATTTCCTAGTGAGAGTGTCACCCTTTAATGTCTGCATGTGTGTGTATGAATATGTGTGCCTATCAGCCAGCCTCATTATTCCTCCCTGAGCCTCTGCAACACTACACGGCTACATCTTCACTTCCAGTAACCGCCAAGGGCAGCGAGCAGCCCTTTGAAGTCGGCTCAGACTCCTCGCTATGTTATCGTATTGATCAGCAGCGCTGCTGAACTGCAGGGAAAATTTCTGCATGAAGAAAGAAGGGACCAAAGCAGTGGTAAAGGTTTCTGAGGAGGATTTCATGTTTGAGTCAAACGTGAGTTATTCTTCTTTTGCCATCCTGGAAACACTAACGTCTACACTAATTCCTGTTAGCGAGGATAATGAGCAAAGTAACATTTCCATTCAAGAAATTCTTAAAGTCGCAATTTGTATGAATTAGGTTTAATGCTGTCTGGCACCCACCAAAAGTCCCTGGGTCTAAGTGCAGTGTCATAAAACACACATACAGCTGTTGTGCTACAGGTTATGGTAACAATTTTGGCAGTTGACTTGGGGTAGTGTCTTCTAGCAATAAGCTAGGAGGGTGGCTCGTAAATTCTTTCTGTGGGGTCATCCAATTAGCCTCCACAGCACCTCTTAGAGGCTGATCAGAGAACTCTGTGCCCAGAGCCACCCACCTCCATGCTAACTTTAACCGCCCCTCATGCTAGTACAAATTTATGCTTTAACCTAAGTCTCATAGACTACAAGGATGACATATTTTTGTAGGCTAACCCTGAATACAGCTTAAGACCGTGATTGTTCATGAAAGTCTTTACCATATAATGTAATCAGCAAGAGTGAAAAGCTACCTTCAGGCTGCTATGGAACTACAACATGGCAGCATGACTTGGAAGTATCCACCATGCTTGCAATCTTTTCTCACACTGTTATCTCACGTTTAAAAGAATTTCCATGGAGTGTTTCCTGATTAAGATGGTGCTCATGGCCGGGTCAATCATGTGAGCAACCTCTTTTTCTAAAGACGATAAATACTATTATTTTAAGGTCTTCCGTGGCCATCCTTTTGCAACAACACTTTAAAATCCATTACAGGGCCAATTCCATGTGTATTTTATTTATTTTTATTTAACCTTTATTTAACCAGGTTAGTCCCATTGAGATCAGCAGATCTCTTTTCCAAAGGAGACCGGACCAAGAATGGCAGCAAAACACAGTTTCAACAAACAGTCACACCGACTCAATACAGTACAAATAAGTGAGGAAAACAATCAAAGTCAGTGTATTGTGAGTTGCAGAAAAAACCCTCACAAAATAAATCTGCATGTGTTCCTTATTCAGGTATTTATCCAAAAACCTTTTTCAACAATCCCACAGACTTTGAGATGAAGGAACCAGGGCTGCTTTGATGCTAACTCACCTGCATTTTAGGACTCTGTATTTGCACCATTTTATCGACAGGCATGTATTTTTCAGGAGTTTTTTTTAAATACTAAGAGAATTGTCTGCTAACTTCCCTAAGTCTGACTCAAAAAGGTCACATGATGTAGCTGTATCTTGTCTTGTCAGCTGATCTAAGTTGACATTATTTGTTTTTGACACATTCCACATGTCTATGTCACACCTTCTTGACCTGAAAGACAGGACAAAGCTTCAACCTTGGGGTAGGGACCCTACGTGGGGTTGCCTGGAATGTCTAAGCATTGATAAAAAAATAAATAAATTAGTCTACTGATGAAAATATTTTTTTTTACTAATTATTCTTCTTTTTAAAATGAAAACACCACACACAATCTTAAACAACTGTATTCTAGACTTTCACTCTCTCAAATATAAATGTAATTCAAATAAAATGCAGCATTTAAAAATATCTGAGCTGGCGCAACTTGATTGAGTCACTCGATCACGTGACTTTACAGTTACTGGTGCTTCAGTTCCCTCGCTTCAAATTAACACACAAACTTGCAGTCAGTAGGAAAAAACAGCATAACAAACCTCCATAGTTTGTACAGTACAGCAAACATGATGAAAAACTAATTCTAGAAAAAAAATGTCTCTGGGGTCCCCAGAAATTTGTGATGCCAAAATGGGGTCACCGACCAAAAAGGGTTGGGAACCACGGGGCTATGTTACTTTGCATCGCTCAGCCTTGCTGTATAACATTTCCTCTTTGTGTACTTGAAAATCACAAGAATCATTGGTACAGACACACTGACCAACATTAACTTATTTTGTGCAAAAATAACTCTGCTAGTGTCTACCCTCTGCTACATGAAAACAGTTTGCATGGGCAATATTCATCTGTACAACAGAGTCATAGTTAGCTTGAAGCTGAACTAGCAGCTGACTGTTTTAAATTTTTACTGTAGCTGCAAGTCTCTTCCTTGGTCACTGCACCTTTGAGAAACTCAAATGACCAAGAAGGCAGCATTAATTTTATCATCATTGTCAGGGGCATAGTTGTTTGAATTTAAAATATTATTGAAATTTACACTTCTAATTTAAATAAAGGACAAATATAAAGCCATCATAAAAAGTTATTTTATCAGCAATTCTAAATATCTTGACTCAAATGTAAGCAGCTAAACCAAATCTAATGAACAAAAACAGACAAACAAACAAAACAAAAACATAAAAGGGAGCAGCTAGAGCTAATCACAGTTCTATTTAAAGGAAATATTACTATTTTCTATATTTTCATGAAAAAATATCCTCATATTTTTATCATGTATATACTCTTTTAACAATAGCACTTGATAGTATTGGGATAGAGCTGAAGGCTGGTCTGTGAAACACTGCTGTGTTTATTCACACAAAGAACCGCTCTCCACAGCTCACGTTTTACATACTGTAGCTCAAAACGGGCAACTGGGGCACACTGCGGCAACAAGTGAAATGCCATTCTCCCTTTGTGAAAGACTCACCTGCACAGTCACTGGTCTTGACCTGAATGATGTAGGTGGTGATTTCCACCATCACTTCCCCATCCACCACGGCAGCCATCTCACAGATCATGGTTCTCTTTGGTCCCTTCATTTTGGAGAGCCACTCCTCGTAGGTGAACTCTGCCACCTCTTCTGTGGTTAGGCTGCGCATGATCACCTGGAAACAGAGAGACACCAATTTGAAATGATATTCAGAATCCTGGCTTTTGAAATGTCAGGATTGTTCATTAAGAAAAACATTTTTTTATTTATTTTAACAGTGATCGCAAAATATTTAGGTGGTGACTGTTAAATGCACTTGAGCTAATATGACACCTTTCAAGTCGTTCTGACAGGTCAAAGCCCTTTACACCACAGGGTTTCTGTGTAAGTGGTCAAATGGTGTTAGCTAATACATCCTTGCCCTTGCATACTCATTTACACACCACTGTACTGCAGTGGGAGCACTTGGGTCAAATGCCTTGCCCGAGGACACATTGACATGTGACAGTCCCTGCTTTTTTTGGAACTTATTGCAGGCATCAAATTCAAAAGTGAGTAAATATTTGCTTAATAAAATGAAATTTATCAAAAATGATTGCAAATCATTGTATTCTATTTTACACAATGTCCACTCATCGTTGGGATTGGGGTTTGTACACCAGTGAAAAAAAAAAATTGCTCCCAATCAGCCAAATTACACAAAACCACCCTAGCCTTTTTTACTCATCACTGTTCTTTAACTGTCCAGTCATTGATTTTATATCTAAATAATTTCAGTAGTGCATGTGTGAAAACAGCTCATTAATGAAAAATGTCGGACCTACAGAAACTCCTGCCCTTAGCGCCTTATAAAATGTAATTATGAATAAGTGCGTTGTCACAAATAGACAATAAGGACAATAATGTAATATGGATATGTAAACAAACTCTCCTCCCCACTGTCAGATCATTAGCCCTGGCAAACATTTCATTACTGGTCACTGACTCGGTTGCTGGCTGCCCACACTCACATTAGCTCTCCTCTCTGCATATTTATTGGGGCAGATTACTATGCTGGCTCTTTGCCCGGTGCACTGTTGTGTCCATTTCAATACAGAGACCCAGCAATCTATACAGGCAGCACATCTGCTTATGATGCTGAACACACAAGGCCCTGTGCGGGGTCGAATCAAGGAGATGTTTAACAGTCGCTGAGTCCCAGGCACGGACGGACAGGGCCGGGTATTGTTCCTGACTGCTCTGCCGCTCTGCAGGCATGGTGCCTTTAACGGGGGGAGACATTTGCATAGTAAATGTGTTCTGTTTCATCAGAGCGTTTGGCCTGAGACGTCAGACTGAATTTGGAGGTGAGCAGTGATTTTGTCCTCACAGGGTCAGCCCAATGGGGAAAAAAAAGCACTGAAGCATTTTTGGAAACTGTGTATAAAGGTTCTGCTGGAACATGTATTGGAAACAAATGATTTTTGCACTAATTTGCATTAAAGAAAATTGACATTACAATTCTTCCTCTCTACAGTGAACAGTACAGACAGACAAGGATCATTATGGTGTGTTCTTTTGTGTGTCTGTGAGGCGAGCGACAACAGCATGATGAATAAAATGGGTCAATATGCTCACTCCAGGAACTCTAAGCCTCGCTGCATATGAGTGTGTCTGTGTCTTTGTGGGTGGGTGAATCATTGACCGTCCTCCAGCAGGCAGGGATGAATTTGTGTGTCTGCGTGATATAATAGATTGAACGATCTTGTGACCTACAGCATACAGAGCCGGGATAAAAACACAAACCTGTGACAGCCTCGCACTATTGATTTTGGAAGATGCTAGCAGTTGTTGTTCTGCTTTTCATGGTCCTGGTTTTATGATTTATGGATGACATCTGCAGTTTGCTCTTGATTAGATTTAGCCCTAGACAAGCCATTGAAATCCAAAGCATTGTGCATGACCAGTTTGTATCTGAAGCAAGGCCACTTCTTCTTTATGCACCAAACACTCATGGTGCATTGTGCCACATCATCTGTAAGGGCCTTAAGTGCACAATATTTTTTTCCTACACTAATCAGGCTGCTGTGAATATCACAAAGGCAATATTCATGCACTGTTTACTATGCATAAACTTTACCAGGGCATCACTCTCAGGTATAACAGTCAAAAGCCTCATTTATGCTGCTGTTTCAAACAGTATTATTTATGCCCCTGTAATGTTTCAGCCCCAATATGAACGTCGCAGAGACAAAATGAGTCTGTGATTACTTTTTCTTTTACCTGCTGGTTTCAGTCTCTGAGAGTCAAGCAGAAAAATGTACTCAACAAGGTTGTTCTGTAGGAAAATAATTGGCACTGCTCAAGAAACACAACAGGATCTTTACAACAAACAGCTGTGGAAGAAAGCAGAATCCATCTTGTCTGACTATTCTCACCCTTTATATCAACAGTTTCAGTTTCTTCCATCTGGCTCACTATTCAGACTTCCAGTGGCAAAAACTAAGAGAGATAAACATTCCTTTGTACCTTCTGCCATCTCCCTACTAAATTCCAGGAGGAAAGGGTGGTCTAGTGTATCTGCAACTGTCCTAAATTAAGGGTCTCCTATTTATTCAATCTTTAATTTTTAAAGTATTTTTTTTATTCATTTTGATCACCTTTTTCCCACAATTTATCTTTCTTGACTACGTTTTATGCTATAGATTGAATATTTAGATTTATTTATTGCCTGCTAAACTTTTTTTTTTTGACTTTGTCAAGTTTTATGTATTTGTGCCAATGTTTTATGTATATTCTATGTTCTGCTCCTCCTGCTGCTTTACAGTTGCACAACTAATTGCCCCATTGAGGACGAATAAATAAAAATGAAGAGTGAAGATTAAATGACAGGAATGAGTTGCCCCTCCATTTGCTTTGTGTCCAGAGATGTATAATACTAGAAGTATAATATTGGAGAGAATTCTTTTGAATCACTCAAGGTGTAATAATGGTGGTGCTTTGTTGCAGTGCTTTTGCATAAATGCACTGTGAAAAGGCATAAGGTTTATTTCTTTATTTATGGAGCAATGATGCAATCTGATGATGTAATCTGGTAACACGATGACGCTGCTTTAGATTAGTGATCCTCAGCTTGTTGGATCTGCTATTCAACCTGTTAAATGAGAAACCAAAAGCTAAAGAAAAAAATCAACACTAAAATCATACTAATAAAAATGTGGTTTTCTGGACTTTAAATGGGACAAAATAACATCAAATAGTTATGGTTAAAATCAAGGATATGAAATAAACAAACATGATTAAAAACTTGAATTATGGTTGTTTTCTTAAGATTATAAGAAACAACACATACTTTGGAAAAACTAGTTTGATTTTCTCAAGATGAAGAGAAATTTACTTGTTATCAGTACAAATGAAGCAAAACAAGATATAGTATATGGATGTAAGCCCACTATGGGCTTGTGTACATTATAGACTCTTTGGCACAGTCCTTTGTCCTGGGCCCCCATTTTCATTGAAAACAGCTTTGTGACCCAATTTAGGTTCCCGACCCAAGATTAGATTCAGATGAGTGGTTCTCAAAATGGGGGTCAAGACAAGCCACCTTCCAAAAAACAAAGGAAATTCTAAAAGCAACAAAAATTATACATTCAATCCATGATTGTAAAAATAAACACAGAAAATTAGAATAACTTCAAATAAATCAATTTTGATCAGACAATATTTATGTAAAAAAAAAAACCTCAAAGCAATGACATAATCATAATCAGTATATACAGTGCCCATCATAAATGAGTACACCCCCTATTAAAAGCAATGTATTAGCCAGTATCTAAATGAGCAAAAGAACAATTTCCAAAGTTTTGACAAAGCTGAGTTTAATATAACACTTTTTTTTTTACCATAAGATAAAAATAAGGGTTATATGATAACTAAAATTTAGCTTTCCTCCCACCCCTTTGGGTGATTGGGGTGTACTCATTTTTGCATCCTGATCTTAAATTGAGAAAAATACTTTTTTGTGCGAAACTTAAAAAGTCTTCTTTGCAATCAATGGCCCATATTTGGGGGAGTATTTTGTGGTATAGTATGCCATAGAAAATGTTGATTTTGAAAGGAAACTAAAGGTTTTCTGACAAATCTGAAGGAGTGCACTCATTTATGCTGAGCACTGTATATATCGTGGTAATTTACGTTGACTTCATGCAAGTGTCAGGAGAGGCCTGGTAAGTGTGTGTGTATGTGCACAACACGAAGTGCTCTAGTCACCAGCAAGGACAGAGGGGGTCCCGGGCATCTGGAACTACCATTTCAGGGACTGCGGGGTGAAAGGTTTTAGAAACCCTAGATTATATCACAATTCAGCAGCTGAAAAGTACTATAGCAGATGGAGATGTCAAATTTTAGGGTTAAATTTGAAAGAAAACACAAAAATAAACAGGATAAGAAATTGTGAGTAAGGTTTTGGGAAAACTGATTTATGTATATAATGATAACGCCTCTCTTAATTTTTGTGTACTGTGCTTGTGTCAGATCAGAATAACAGAGTTGCCTTTTTATGAAATTTGTGGGCTTAAAAGGAACCCTGGCTGTGAAGATGAATAGTCATACATATGCTTCAATGTTTATCTTATACTAGAATGTGTTGTTAAAAAAGCACTAAGAATTGTTATTTCTTTAAAAATCGCAATTTATAACACATATTCTAACCTACGGATGCAGCCATTGTTTTACTAGCGCAATGCATGCTGGGTTGATGACGTTATAGGGCTGCACTGTGCCGAGGCGCTACGTTTACTCACTGGCTATCAGGAGTAAGAATACCATAATAATGCCACATTGTGCTACTTTTTGGTGTAATTTTCAGTTAAAGGGAAACAAGGGGGGTGATGTAAGTCTACACAGCTTCACCAGTGACAAGAAGAGAAGAAAGGAGTGGGAAATCGCTTGTGGGCGTACACAACTTCTAAATGACCCGCGGCGAGGATGTCAACAACTCACTCCTGCAGATGAATCCGTCAACACAGCAGTCCATAAGTCTACAGACTCGTCATCAGTTTCCTCTGTGATCGTGGTCATGCTCAATGGTTCGCCATTAGCAACATCTGCAGGAGCGAGCTGTTGACATTCTCGCAGAGAACACCAAGCGTCTCCTGCCTATGGCATTTCCTCAAGCACGTCTTCATGCTTGGCACAGTGCAACCCTTACACGTCATCCACCCGGCATGCATTACGCTCATAAACAATGGCGGCGTCTGCAGGTTACAAAAATTGCGATTTTTAAAGAAATAACCATTCTTCGTGCGTTTTTAACAACACATTCTAGTATTTGATAAACATTAAAGCATATTTATGACTATTTGTCTTCACAGTCAGGGTTCCCTTTAATAAGATGACATGGCACTTACACACCTCATGTTCAAAGGCTGGCTTTCCAAGCTGGAGCCAGGGTTTGAACTCAACTTCTGGCTCCTTTCCTGCATGTCACAGCCCACTACCTCTCTCTTTTCCTTTGCTATCCCCTGTCCATTTCTTTTCATAAAGTTTAGTAACTTTACTATAAAAGACTTAATCTATAACAATTATTTCTACATCTACTTTTATGTGACTGTTTTACATCTATTGTAATTGCTGAGTCAAATTCTTTCTGTGTAAATGTTCTTGACAGTAAACCCAGTTCAGATTCTGATGATGGACAGTTTAAGGACAATTGTACTTAAAGGGGCTGATGTAGATTGCAGGGGCTTTCTTCAGCAGATATAAAAGGCAGGTTTGTAACAATGAGTCTTTGTTGTATGTCCAGTAGTGTTTGCCAGGAGTATGAGATTTGTCCAGTAGATTTATAAACAGACACTGATTGAATCACATAATCAAGACAGTTCCCTTTAGAGATGAGCTAACCTTATCCAGGAACCAGTCCGGTCGACTGCCGGAACCATCAATACGAATCCTCATTTTCCTCAACGGGGCAATATCATCAATCTCCATGTTGAAAGTGTCCTCCTGTCCACGTTCAAACCTGTCACCCACCAAAAAAAGGAGGGGAGGGTTTAAAATCTGAAGCATGATACAATAAAACATTTGTTAAGTATTGTGCTCACTACCTGTCCTCATTTTTGGGCAGCAGCATCTCCTCCGTGCTGCCGTTGGCTCCAAACACAGACATGTACATCAGTGTGTCGGTTCCTGCATTCTGCACGTCTCCTGTTACAACAGTGACTTCATAGACGATCTAGAAGGAGAATATTAAACATGTCACTTTATACATTTTCCAATCTCTGACAAGTGGTATCAGTCTTAAACTGCCGTCCTGATAACGGGTATATTTGTTCATGACACACTTTACTGATACTGCCGTGACCATTTACTGTTGGCACAAAGTACATTTTAAGCCAATGTGTAGTTAATAGCGTGGTTGTTTGTGTGTAAGAAAGTTCTTGCGATGAGGTTTGTTTGATGAAAAGATTTTGTATGAAATTTCCAGGGAATGTTGGTCCTGGCAGAGGGGTGAAGTGATAGGATTTTGGCAGTGATAAATTAAATTAAATAAATCCAGATGCGAATCCAGGAATTCCTCAAGAACTTGTTAACAGTGCAAGATAGGGCAGTTTTTCCCATCTGTGACAATATTGGAAATGCCTTGGCAGAGGTTTCGCTATTGGAGCACTTCTAGTTTTGTGAGACAGAATATTAAAAACTGTCTTTTGCATAATGTGGGACCTCAGAGGAAAAGATGGCACGGCCTGGGACTAGACCAGTTGAGGACCCCTGAATTAGGTCATGTCTGCTGGTCTCATTTGCACATATTTAGCGGATGCCAAAGTCATGACATCCTTTAGTGCAGTTTGAGTTTCTTGGGCGGTGTGGTTTAAAGAGAGCCATTTTCACATGTCTGTGGAATAATTTAACTGTGGTGGGCTCTCTTTGCCATATGTCTGTGCTTTGCATCCATTTGCTCACATTAACATACCTTCTGGGAGATTGAAATGTTCTCTGCATCCAGCACGTTGAACACTCTCGCAGTCAACCCGTCTCCTCGATCTTTGGCGAGCCAGCACTTGCAAGCAAAGATGTATTTGACCCCTTTGGTTGGCACAGCAACAGACAGCTCATCAACCAGCCAGCAGCTCTCAGGAGTGGCCCCATCATGGCCGAGCTGCAGGCGGCGAGAGA
The DNA here is from genome assembly GCA_037902135.1 of Cetoscarus ocellatus. Taxonomy (NCBI): domain Eukaryota; kingdom Metazoa; phylum Chordata; class Actinopteri; order Labriformes; family Labridae; genus Cetoscarus; species Cetoscarus ocellatus. The sequence continues at coordinate 620,418 of JBAMNC010001402.1, read as the reverse complement.
AACAATCACTACCAGCAACGAACGTGGGTGTTTCTTTTTTTTTCTTTCTTTCTGTGTGTTGATGTGTGTGTCGGCGCACAATCATCACAGAATTCTCCCTTCCTCACCTCAACCCTTTTGATATCCCCCACATCTGAACCATAGATTTCAAAGCTCTCTAGAGAGCCGGCCTCAAAGCCCTTCCTCCCGTCCTGCAGGTCCAGCCACAGCCTCTCTGTCTGGGTGTGATTTGCCCCGATAATGATCACATACCCCCTGCTAGTGGTGCTTGCATCGCGCTCCAGCCCAGTGCTGATGGTAACGTGGTACGGTATGACTACGCAGGAAGGAAAGGGCACTTATTCATTCATGAGAGCAATGAGAGGTTATGCAAAGACATTTGTGTTGGAATATTGATGACAAACATTCACAGAGCAGAGGATGAATCAGGCGTTCAGTGGCAAGGTGTCTTTATTTTCTTACTCGGCAGCTCGATTTCCTCCTCCTTCTTCTTTTTGCTCTTTTTGTTCATGTTGCTGTCGACACTTTTCACGGGCAGAGCCAAGTTCTTCTTACTGTTCAGGCCTTCTCTGACACCCTCATAATCCTGAGAGATGACAACGTACATGTCATAGGATTTTTCTATTGTTCTCTCATTCATGTTGAATTTAACTGGATCTTAGGCAATAAAAGTAATGTGCAATAAAGATTTCATAGGACATCTTAGTATATCATTTCATGCTGTGTTGGGTAGATCCATCTGTAAAGCTGAGAGTAATCTATGAGATATTTTACCCAAATAAAGCTTGTCACGGCCCTTTTGGGGAAAAAAATGATCAATATAAATGATAAGTTGTTAACAGGAGGACAAAGGCTTTAGTGTTTTAAATGCTAAAAGTTAGAACAAAGTACAATCTAAAGTGCTTTAAGACCTTGAACCCAATTAATTGTGAGGTAAACATTTAAATCAATACTTCTCTGAACAGGGATTGGCATCTTACAGAGGCCATATCATTCTTTAATGAGTCTTGAATGAGGGCGACAAGATGGTGGAGTACATTGTGCACGCAAAGGTTAATTGGTTACTTACTGGTTCATTGCCCTTAGGTTTGGGTGGGTGTGTGAATGGTTGTATGTCTCTCTATAGGGCCCTGAAATTGGCTAACAACTGGTTCAGGGTGTTCCCTATCTCTCGGCCAATGTCAGCTGAGACAGGCTCATTCCCCCGCAGCCCAAGAGGGTTAAGCATTATAGATAAGGGGTGGAGTTTTGAATGACCCTTTAGTTTTTAACATCTTCTCCACGTGATAGAGTACCTCTTTGCACAAGACAAAAGGTCTACAGCATCTGGACACCTCAATCTCACCCTTCTTGCAGTGCCAGAAGCTGCCTATAATGGCCCATTCCCTTCACCTCCTGAATAGACCTACCAGTGTGACGTCCTACCATTGTTTTGTGGCAGTTTAGGCGACAGAGCAGAGCAGACATTGGTGAATGACAAGCAGGCAGGCAGACTACAGCCCCTGCAGTCAGCTCATAGGATTAAACAACAGCACCAGATTTTGCCACTTCTCTTTAGTTTGTGCCAAAAGTCCCAGAGCTCTTCTTTTACACTCATAGGTCTGTTGTAAATCAAAGTACTAATAAATGAACCAACTTATTAACCTATTAGCACACAGTGACCTCTTTTTAACATTTTTTGTTTGTTTTTTAGACAGTTGGAAGCACAAAATGCTACTAAGCATCAATAAAGTTGTTATCACTGACTGCAGAAGAATTGGACAAAGGAATGTTACTTCAGTTGTTTAATTATGGAATTATTTTATTGAACCAATCTGCACCCCTAACTGACTCTCTGTCTAGAGTTTGCATTTGTGCCTGTTTGTTTATGAAGCCTATGTTTTTTATTGTCATTTACTTTATCATAATTAAGTTGAAAAAATAGCTCTTAACCATTTTTCGATTCAAATTGATCCATAAATCATATTATAATTGTACTGTCTTCTCCACAAGGAGTAAAGAAAAATAGTTTTCTCACAAGAACTCTAAAAGCACGTAAGCAAATAATATGAGTCCACATCTCTCAAATTACATACAGACGTCTCTCTTGTTACCTTGACATAGAAGACTCTGCAGATGCATCTGTCCTCCCTCTTCCTGGACAGCCAACGTTCACATAAGAAGAGAAAGACCTCCTCTGTATCCACATCCACCACCTCCACCTGGTCCAGGTACCAATCTGGGCTCACCATACTGTTATCATGGCGGATTTTAATTTTGAAAACATTTCCCAGGTCGACCGCCTCTATTGTGAATTTATCCACCTGTGCAGAGACAACATAAGTGAAAAAGTGTAAAGTTTGCAGTTGTTTGTCCTTTTCATCTTTCTGCTGAAATTCAGAGATAAATGTTTGGTCTCTTACAGATCCTCGCTCAAACTTGTTGCTGTTTGTCTCTGACTTGCTGAGTTTCCGCTCCCCTGTGTCTCCCAGGTCCCCGTAAATCGTGAGGAAAACATTGGCATCAGTTCCAGCTCCATATACATCACCTGTCATCACTGACACTTTGTACTGGTGAGCTGTAGAAGGGAAAAGCACAAGCAACAAACAGGGCATTGGTTTCAGATAATTCAACAAATTAAGAAAGCTGATGTCTTTTTAATTTGAAGAAATAAATCTGTGCGTTGCCGTACTCTCCAGAGCGTCTTCCACCTCAACTTCAGTGACCTTCAGGCTCCCGTCTCGGGAAAGTTTCTCTGTGATGATGTCAGATGGCACCAGCTCTCTCACAGTCTCGCCGTCATCCTCCGACTTGGCAAGCCAGCACTCACAGGGGAAGATTACGGTCTCTGAGCCCTACAGAAGAAAAGAGAGAATCATGGTAACATTTGGACCATAGTATCATGCAGTTGTCTGAGTCTTGATTCGGTGTGTGCTGGATACCCTCATCTATATGTGAGGAAAACATCTCCACCTACTGACCAAATGCAGTGCTTGTTTATCACCAGTAGATGACAGCAAACGATGAGAAGTTTTACTCTCCAATTCCTGGAGTTGTTTTTCTCATCTATAATCATTATCAGGTGAACGTCTTGATGGATGGTGGCCCAGTTGTCATTCTGTCTAAATGGTAAATGTTTGGTCTTATTCCCAACAGTCCATATGTTGAGTTGATTAGCACTTAACATTAAAATCTAACATCTGCTTGTTAATGAATGAACTGATGAATGGTGTTGAAGTGCTCTACAGGGTCAAAAGACAAGAACAGGCTATATGTTCATTTGATAACAGTTTATGTATTTGTTTGTAAAACGCTGGCTTTTTATACTGTTAATTACTTTAATTTTGCTTTAAAATGTGCTGTAAGTCTACAGTGGCAATGTTACTAATATTATTACCTCTGCCAGGGAGGCTATGTTGTTGCCAGACGTTTATGTCATAACATCTCTCACCATGCTTACAAAGATGATATACAGTTGCAAGTCTCAGTGTCCAAAAAGGATCACAGTCCCTTACACTCACTTCACAAGTGTGTTGAAGAAATCAATAAGTAGATGTGCCAGAGTTTCCTTCAGTTAAATAAAACCAAAACTGGAATCCATGTCTTTGGCCCAGAGGATGAAAGATTCAAAGTCAGTGCTAAGCTTGACTCAGATACACTAAAAGCTAAACATTAAAACAGAAATCTTTGCATGGTTATGGACTCACACCTTAAACTTTAACAGCCACATTAAAATGGTTACAAAATCAGCCTATTACCAGCCAAATTTTTATGAGGCAATAAAAGATTAAATTTTACTGCCGAGCAAACTTTGACTGTAACACTTGAGGTTTTAGATTGATCTTAAGTGTGTGCAGGACATAAAAATTTAAAAACTACTGTACTAGTGCAATTAATTCTACTTTTAAGACACACAAATATTGTATTACATTAAACTACCAGGTTTCTTGCCATTGTTCTTTGTATTCAAATGTTTACATAGATAGATAGATAGATAGATAGATAGATATTATTAAATCATCTTCTTCGAGTTTCTCTCATGAGACAGGAAGTGTTTTCATTACTAAGCAAGGCAACCAAAAACATCCTCCACCTTTGGCTTCAGTACCTTTCCTTTCCTGAGCAGACGTCTTATCTCCACTCGGTCCAGGTGCCAGCCTGGGTTGACCCCACGGTTGTCATGGCCAATGCGGATTTTCTCAATTACATCCCCCACATCCTCTAGCTGCACAGAAACATCACTCAATAAATCGATTAATGTATTCAGAAATACAGCAGCTCTTTTCTTCACCGTTCTTGTTCAAATGTTTAATTTTTACCTCTACAATAAACATATCCTCGGCTCCTCTCTCAAAGTACATCATCCTCTCCCTCTTGTTGACACACAGTGACTTCTGCTGGGTGCAGACAGCGTCCCTCCCGTACAGAACAATAAAGACATCTGCGTCTGTGCCAGCTCCAAACACGTCACTTGTGAAGGTTTTGATCTCATAGGGCACAACTACAACACAAAGACAATAACATTAAGATCATGTGTGTTAGTTGATTTTTTTAATGCTGAGGCAAAAGAGTTTGATTTACATGGTGTGTAATGCTCCGTCTGAAGAGGGTTAGGAAAGAGGTCCCTGATGATGGCGCCATCATCCTCCCCTTTATCCAACCAGCGACCACAGGGGAAATGTAGCTTCTGTCCAAGAGATGGGGCGTCGATCTCCACCCAGTCCAGGAACCAGCCTGCAGATCCACCTCCTTAAACACCAACACGGTTTACTCAAACTCCACATGTGGATGTATTTGACTGTTTATCATTGTTGCCTGCACAGAGGAGTCTCTCCTGCTGTACCTTGGTTGTCGTGTCCTACACGCAGCTTCTTCAGTGGTCCAGTGTCCACAGCTTCTATCACAAACTCGTCTATCATCCCTCGCTCAAACTTATTCTTATGAGTTTTTGAGGCTTTCAGGTTTATTATTCCTGTAGACACACACATAACTGAGTGACTGCAGTGCCTTAAAAATCACTCACAGTAATAAAAATGGTTTGAGGCTGTGTAAAGGAAAACCTGTGTCATCCTTGGTGCCGCAGAGAGTCACAAACACATTAGCATCAGTGCCTCCGTACTTTTTGTCCCCAGTTTTTACCCTCATTGTGTATGTGGTTGACATGGCTGGAATAAATCAGAATAAAAACTATGCAAATGGTTTTTTTTTTACATTAAAATGAGCATAATGTGCTGTTCAGATGTCACTCCAATTCTTCAGTACATGGCAGACATATTGTTGCTCTCACCTTTCTGCTCCAGGCCCAGTGTGGCCTCAGAATCTTCCTCATCATCATCCCCTTTTCTCATGAAGGCCTCGTCCACAGGAACCAGCTCCCTGGCGAGCTGTCCGTCATCCTCATCAACAGCCAGCCAGCGTTTACAGGGGAAAAAATACCTAAAACAACATTTATTCAGCATTTTCACATAACAGGTTTAACTGTCATTACACTAAACTAATCTTATATTAAAATAAAAGGATTTTTATTTCATCTTATAGGGATGATGCAGTCAGACACAGGTTCAGTGCAGAGCGTGAAACTTATGTCATGCACATAGTTTATCACTTTTACTTATTTCCAACTCTTGTCACTTGTGGGGTCTTTAAGTCACATTCAGTGACGTTGCATTAAAACAACTGGATCTTGTCAAGCTGATCGTGGACTGCTGAACTATTAACAGACAGTGCGATTTTACCTATTAAGCTCTAAAGATGCATAATTGCAGTACTGTATCCAATTCATTGGATACTTCCTTTTGCTTTTCATGTCTCCTGCCTTTTGTGTTTTTTATCTTGTTTAATTTCTACTATTTTTTATGATATCTGTGTTTATTGTTTGGTTACCATATTTTCAAAACCATACAAATTCTAAATTATTAAGAGAAAAGAAAAAAAAACAACCTTAAAATCACATAAAGCATGAAGGAACTATACATTATCAAAATGCACTTGACATACATACCATTGCATAACAGAATATACATAAACAAATATAAATGACAACTTTCAGCACTAAATATTTTAGTTTAGGATGGTCAGATGTTCATGTGTCTTCAGATACATACTCGTAAAACAAATTTCCTTTCAGGAGAGGCAAAAATTTCCATATAGAAATCTGTGTTTTGTCATTTGCATACATTTAAATGAAAAGAAACATTCAAAAACATTCATTTTGAATGTTGTAAGTGAAATGAGAAACATAAACAACATTTAAAACAGCTGTTGATTATTGTTGATAGGTGATAAAAAAGTAATAAAAAAACGTTTTTTACAAGATGATGACTGTAAGAATAAAACAATTACTAACTGATAATTTATCAGCAATAATCAAACATCAGAAGTTGTTAACTGGGCTAAGGAGGTTATATTTTTACTGAGTTTTTGTACATGATAACTCAAAAAGTTATGAAGAGATTAGAATGAAATTTTCAGGGAATGTTGGTCATGGTACAAGGAGGAAGTGAATTGATTTTTGTGGAGATCTGATTACAGATCCAGGAATATTTTTTTAGGGATTTCTTAACATTTCCCAAAAGTTTTTTTTTTTTTTTAAATTTCTGATACTAAAACATGCATGTATTTCAGGAGTTTTATCAGAGGTACCCTGGCAGCCGCTAAAGCTGTAAGGGGTTCTGAACATGGCAACATTTGGGTGCCACTGTCTTGAATCACCTCAGAGGCTGCTTTTTCTGACTGAAGTACCACTTTACACCACAGGGTGGAGCTCTACAAACATTTTCTATGTAAAGAGATGCAGCAACATGCAATACTTCATTAATAATACCTGTTAAAGCCATTAAAAATGTTGCATCATTGTTACATGTAAAACTGATTGTTTGTAATTGGTTACACGGTTAAAACAGTTTATTTGAAGATTCTGGTACATGTCTTCAGTTATATAAACCGGATTTCTGCATTCTGACATCATCAGGACTCACGTGGTGTCATCTTTGTTGTCCACGATTTCCACTCTGTCCAAAAACCAGCCGGCACTGGCCTGGCTGTTGTTGTGTCTGATTCTCAGTTTCTTCAGCACCCCCAGGTCGACCGCTGTGATGTTAAAAATGTCCTCCTACATTACACACATAAAACTGGGTGACAAAATGGCCTCAGTATACCACAGATCATAAGCTAGAAGTCCATGAAAACCTTTTAATTTATTTACTTTACTTTATCTAACCAACATGGCTCTTTGGGAAAAACAGAGAATTATCCAGGAAACAGTTTCATTGATGACAAACACTTGAGACCTTAAGGCAACCAAAAGCTCTTGAGCAACGTTTTCCAAACTTTTTGGCCTGTAATCCCAAAATAACATTAACAGATATAACCTTACAACTTAGTTTGCATGACCAATGTGTGTTGCCTGTACTGTTGAGCTATTAGCTGTTCAAAGTTACGATCAAACATATTTGGTGAAACAAAAAGAAATATTTTATTTTCTCTCAAACAAAAAGTCAATTCATTTTGTTCTACACTTAAAGATGAGGACATCAGCTCACATTGCCTTTCTCAAATTTGTTGAGGTTGTTTGACTTCCTGAGATGTCGCTCCCCCGTGTCTCCAGTCTCTCCGTAGATGTTGATGTAAACTTTGGCATCAGTTCCGGCCCCCCACATCGTCCCAGTGAAAACATGGACCTCATATGAGTTCACTAAAAGAAAACATTGCAGCCCATTACATTTTTTTTTTAATTTGACATAAACAAAAGATCAAAACTGGAGCACATCACACAGCAGATACATTCATTCATGTTGAACTTACACTCCAGGTCTTCATTGTCCTCCGTCAGCAGCTCCACCACGATCTCCCCGTCCTCCTCATCTCTGGCCAACCAGCGGTTACAGGGAAAATGAAATGTCTCCACCACTTCCTGCAGCTTTTCAACAATTTCCACCTCCTCTTCTTCATCCTTCTTCTTCTTTTTCTTGTCCTTCTTCTTGTCTTTTTTAGTGTCCTCCTTCTTCACCTCAACCTGCACCATTGCCATCGTCAGACGTTTGATGTCCACTGTCTCCAAGAACCAACCATCTCCGATGCCCTTGCCATCATGGAAGATGCGGATTTTGTAGATCTTACCTACATTCTGCGCTTCAATCTGAGTTGTAGTAAATTTTTTTAATGGAGATCTTAATATTAGAAGACACCAATGTAGAATAATGAACGCTTTATTTTTACCTTGAAGATCTCAGTGGTGCCACGTTCAAAGTTGTTGGAGCGGCTCTTGAGAGTGAGAATGTCAGTTTTTCCCTCCTCTCCGTAGATCTGACAGAAGACGTTTGCATTGGTGCCACCTGAGCGTACATCCCCTGTGACAACTGTTACTTCATAGTTGATCACTGTTAGAAAAAGGGCATCAGAGTGTTAAAACAGACAGATGCACTTCAAAGAGTGGAGACAGTAGGACTCAGTGCATGTGTACATCTGGTTTTAATGTGTAACATGGAAGGTGAAATCACAAGTGAAGAGGGCGCATTCCTGAATCTATGATCATTTGCAACTGGATCTAACATCCCTTCCCTTATGAAAAATGAAAAGACGCCCTTAAATACTTTCTAATGAAAATAAAATATGTAAGAGTGCAGATTTTTAGAAAAAAATAAAAGTGGAACAGATGAAGTAATGGAATAAGGCCTATGGGAGACTAAAAAAACTCAAAGTGAGAAAAAATTACATCTTTTGTTGCACTGTGCAACAAATGACAGTCTACATGGATGTTTTTTTAATAAATGTATGAAAAAAAATTTCTAATTATATGTGCCAAAACATCAAATTGGTAAATGGAGACCCTTATTTCACAAAAGCAAACACACAAGTCAGGGTACCGAACATCTGGTTACAGGATATCAAGTTGCATTGCACTGTTAAGAGAGTGAGGGAGTAAAAGACAAGAGAGAGTGTGCAAATGTATGAACATAAAACTTGAATGCTTGATGGACAAGCATCATTTAGCTGATACAGATCCTGTGGTTTCTGAAGCAGCCTGTACAGAGCCCACATATTTGGCAAAGACAGTGTCGGCCAACACTCCATACAAAATGCCAGACTTCTAGTAGGTAAAACTAGAATTTTTATAGCCTTAAATTTAAAATAAATAAATAACTGACCCTGGCATAGAGTATTAATTTATTAACATTTCAAAAAACATGTCGACCTCCACACCATTTATGAATGTGATAAATATAAATAAAATATAAATATTTACCTCTCTTATTTAAGGTTAAATCTTTTCATTTCAGCTCAGAATAAAAACTTCTAAAAAATACAAACCATTTTTGAGATTTTTCCCCTTTATCTGCCAGCTTGATTGCAAGATGTCACTGTTGTATTTCTTAGCAAAAGGGGACTGAAGGGTCTGTTTTTAATGTTTTAAAAAACTAGCAACAAAATTGAATTTTATGTATCACTTATTTTTGTACAGTAACAGATCCAACTGTTGAGTTTGTTTGTTTTCTACGTGGGTTATGTTGGGCATCAGTAATTATTGTTTACAGCGAGCAATTATGGGCAATGATGGGCAATATCAGCATTGTCACTTCCTTGCCTGTGAAAAGCCTTGTGGTAGGACAGACAGCATTAGCCGTGTCATTTCCTGCAGCTTGCATGTACAGAGCACGGGTGTGTTGAAGGTGGCAATGTGTTTCTGAAATTTGTGTAGTGTCGGATTCAAAATTTGCAACCCAATTAGGCCATTTGTAGAAATAGTCTAATTGTAACAGCATCATTTTATCTCCTAGTCAACACTTGATGCAACCATGCCATGTCAGCGCTTTATTAAAGTGAAAAGAAATCAAATTAGTTTTTCCCCAACATACCGCTACTTCTTGTTGGCCTGTTAGCATAACGCTTGTCATTTTGAGGTGGTAAACCAATAGTCAAAATACTTTGGAAATACTGTAGTTTCATGCAAATTCCACTCTAAAGCCCCCATGTGAAATAAAATGGAAAAAGAAAATAAGTATTTCAATGACAGCTTGGATAGGCTCCAGCCCCCATGACCTGAGAGCGATAAGCAGTATAGCTGATGGATGGATGAATTTTTGAGACATCGCATTAAAGAGTGGTGTGTAACGTTAAATCAAGCCTTCTTCATTGACCTTGATGGGTAAAGTGAGCAGTCCCTCAAAGCACCCTGAGACACATGTGCATACGCATGGCCTGATCTAGGTGTAATGCATAATTAGTAAACCTTGGGTACATTTACACCCGTACTCGAGATGCATTCACGTGTGATTGCATCACTTGACATGCATGTTATCACCAGGTATAAACAGGGTGTAAAGTGGTGTTATTTACGTTTTTCGATCTCCAAAACCTCGCTGGGATAGATCTCAACCTCCACTTTTCCATCAGCTTCATCTTTGCAGAGCCAGCGGTGGCTCGGGAACATGTACTGCATCCCATGAACCGGAACAGAAATCTGCACGCTGTCTAGAAACCAACCAGCCCTCAAGCCCTCATTAGTGTGACCAATGAGGAGACGGTTGATCTGTAAGCACAAGAGAAGACACGAGATTAAGAAAACAGAATATAACATAGGTAAAAACAATAAACTCCTGACCATGTAAGGTGTCAGAAAAACTTGCCCGTCCGATATCAAAGGTGTCTATGGTAAAGATGTCAGTGCGAGCTGTCTCAAAGTAGTTCCTGAGGTCGTTGTCTGAGACTGCCAGTATCATCTTGTTTGTGTCCCCCTTCTCTCCATACAGCTTGACAAACACCCTGGAGTCCGAGCTGGCCCCATTAACACTGCCTGTCTTAATTGCTATGTGGTATCCCAAATCTTAGGGGGAGGGAAAATTGCAGACTGATGTGAGTTTTCTTAAGTTTTAACAAAATGTATTTTTGTTTATTGGTAGCTTAACTTAGCTCCATGATCTTAAAACGCTCTTATTGCACTCACTAAATAGACGCAGCCCATCGCCAGCAGGAACTAACTCTCGAACAATTTGTCCATCATCCTCATTACGATCCAACCATCTGGAAAAAGAAGATACAACCAGATTTAAGTCTTATGACAACATGAAAAGGTCATTACTGATCAAGATATAAGTTTTACCCAAACAGACACATATGAAACATACAGAACATATTACATTTGCTATTTAATGAAACTGAGCCTATGTTTAGGCAAGAATATTGTGCCATACCCATTTATTCATTCATACTGATCACTGTCTTTACGTCCTTTTTGCTCTGGTGATCAGCTGATAATGAGGACTTATGGAGCCAACTCTGAGCACAAAACAAAACAGACTGAAACACAACCTTTTCTTTTTTGCAGCCTGCCAAATTTTAAATCAACTCCTCTATGCTGTTGTCACTTTATCTTCAAAGTGGAACAGAGCCACCCTTCCTCATGCCAGGCAGCTCCTGTGCAGTTCATTAGTATCAAGGTCCAGCTCAATAGTCCACATCCAACTCATCAGTGTCCATTTTAAGATTTTCAGTGTCCAGGTCCAGATCATCAGTTTCCATTTCTAGCTCATTAGCATCTAAATAATCAAAATCTGGGATGTAGATCATCATTGTCAAGATTAAACTCTTCGGCATCCAGGTTTTCACTGATGATCTGGGCCTCAGTGTCGAGGCCCAGATCATCAGTGTCTGAGTCTGGATTATCAGCATCCAGATTCATATTATCAGTGTCAAGTTAAGCTCTTCAGTATCCAGAACCTAGTGTGCAGGACAACAAACATCAGTGTTCAGTTTAGGCTCTTTAGTGTTCCTGTTCCTCAGTTCTGAGTCCATAATACAAGAGTAGAGATCCAGATCATTAGTATCCGAATTTAAGTCTTTAGTGTCCATTCTGCCAACGATCCAAGTCCAAATTATGAATGTCCAAGTTTAGTTCTTCAGCACCCAGGTTCAGCTAATCAGTATGTAGTTTAACAAATATTAGAGACCAGTTTCATCTCTTCAGTTCCTTGGTTCTTGTTACCAGCATATGGGTCCAAATCATCAGTGTTAAGGTCCAGATCATTGGTGTCAAGGTCACATCATTGTGGCTTGGTCCAAATCTTTAATATCTGGGTCCATATCATCTGTTTCCAAGTTCATATCATTAGTGTCAGGCCCAGGGTCTTCATCACCAGTCTCTGGGTCCTGATGATGATTTTCCAGGTTTAGTTCACAGATGTCCACCAGTGTCTTAACTCCACCAAGGCCTTTTAAGTGGACTCTTATCTCTGCTGCAGCCAGTTTGTCTTAACCAATGTTTTGAGCTACCCTCCTCAAGTTTAGTCATCTCCTGACCAGTTCATCAGTGTCCAGGTCCTGCTAGTTTGTGTCCAGGTTTATATCATCACTGTCATTGTCATACTCCCTGAGTTTGGGCAAGATTAACAGTGTTCAGTTGTCAAAGTTAAGCTATTCAGCATTCACATCATACTCATCACTACACTGGGCCCGATTGTCAGTGGTCCACATAATCAGCGTCAACATCCAAGTCATTTAGGATCTAGATCCATGGTCCTAGTATCCAAGTTCAGCTCATCAATATCAAGGTAAAGCATATCAGTGTCCAGCTCTTCAGTGTCCAAATTGAGTTCTTCAGACGGCCACCAAGCATTATATCCCACTTCTACCTTTGCAGCTCTATGTTGGGACTACATGAAGGACTTTTCCTACCCTGCTGTCTGCCTCACTGTCTCACTATATTAACAAAGACATCAAGAGACTCTTATTGTCAAAGATATGTTGCACTTCTTCTTTAATTTGTTCAGTAAATCGTTGTTTACAAAAAATTAAGTCTTGGACTCAAATTACTAACTGTCTTGCTGGGACAGACAAAACCTTCCCTTTTTTCAGGACAGACAGACAGGAAGAGTCTCTTTCCAGATGAAACACTGCACCTTGGTCCTGTGGTTTGGCTCCTGTTACAGCCAGGGCTGGCTGAACATTGTGCACTTAGTGCCTATTTGTCAAGGCAAACTCATCCATCACCTGCCTAACTGCCTAAACACATGCTACTGAACTTTGGCCAGTCTGTGTGTGTTTTGGTGAGCCAGGGAGAGACTGTTCAAGAGTGAGAATTCACCTGTTGTACAGAGAATGTGCAAAATTATTATCTTTATGCCCTCCTGGCTGAAAGCTGGGAGAGACAACCTGCCTCACTTTGTCTAAAGGTGAACAAATTTTTACTGAAGGACCTCAAGCTTTACTTTTATGACATGACGTGTTTAATCATAAAGATGCTGAATGAGTGTAAAGCTTTTTTATCATGTAAAGATTTATAAAGCACACTACCCCCTTCTTCTCTGTTTAAACTAGGCCTGTTAATTATCTCTTAAAAGCTATTAGCCACAAAGGTCTAGAGGCTGCATAGGTTACACATCAGTGAATGGTATGGAGTACAACATCCTGATTTAAATGTTTTATTTAGGGCTTTGGGGGGTTGATAGATTTATTTTTAACTTCAAGCATTAGGCCAGATGTTTACCACTGCAGCTTGCCCACATGCATCACTGAGTGCAGCTCTGTATTCAGCATACAAGTTAGCAGTTCAATAATTTAATTTAATTAACTACTTTAATTAATTTATGTCAGGTTTATAACGAAGATGAAGCTGTGTTGATACAGCAATAAGTATCATATCACTGAATGTACACACATTCAGATAATGATGTATACAAACTCTATTTTTTTTATCTCTTCTCAAATTTTCCCTTTAAAGACAAATCACGACATCAAGAATTTCCGTAAACCATTATAAAAACTATACATCAATAACTCAGATGACAGGGCACTGAGGACAACAGATTATGTTTTTTAATGCTCTTAGCCCTTGAAAAACTCAGAGAAGTCCTATTACAACAGCTGGTTTGACAATATACTATTCAATTAAATAGTTAAGCCCATTCATTTTACAACAAATTGATGAAATTCTTAAATTAATATGACTTCCATTTGGCAAATTATTGTCATTATTTACACATATGAAAGAAGGTTTCCAACCAGTTTGGGTGCAAAATTAAGTAAGATGGCCTTCCGAAAATCTTTAAAAACACAGCACTTTTTGGTGAATCAAAGCATTTCGCTGTTTTTTACCACCAATATTAATTACCAGACTTTGCTCTCTGCCACTCAGAGGGTGAAAATACAAGTCTGCTGCATAATTTTGTGACATCAGTGCATACCCTCTACAGCTACAGTCAAACTACTTCTTTGGGATATATGTCAAGTCCTATATGCTTGCCTGTCACAAGGGAATTCAACAGCTGCACTCTCTGGTTGGCCCTCCTCTCTGACCAACACTTTATCAAGGTACCAACCACAGCCTCCTCCGCGGCCGTCATGGCCAACACGCACTCTGCGCACTTGGCCCAAAGTCACAGCCTCGATGAGAAACTCATCATGCTGGGGGAAAAAAAGAGGAAACAAATTTTTGTTTTAGCCTGTTGTATATATCTTAGACAACACTCATGAGTGTTCCTTTGTAGTAATAATGCGCTTACGTTGCCTTTTTCAAATTTGTTGACGTTGTTTTTGCTCGTGATCATTAGCCTCTCCCCGGTGTCACCAAGGTCACCGATGACATTAAGAAACACAGTGGCATCAGTTCCACTGCCGCCAACATTGCCAGTGCAGATTGTAACACGATATTTTATCACTGGAAAGTATAAATGATCAGAGATGATGTGGTAATTTCTGACTGACAACATAAAGTTTGACAATCAAACATGTTTAATATATATTGTCTCAGTGTGTTCCTCACAGGGCAGTGGTTCTTCAATGAGAGTACTGGTGGCTGGAAGCTCTCTGACAATCTCGTTGTCGTCTTCATTGATGTCAAGCCATCGGCCACATTGGAAAGAATATTTCTCGTTTGTCAGGGTTTTGAGCAAAGTGACCTGCAGAACAACAATCTTGTTTTTAACAAACAGCCATCTACTATACTTGTCAACAATCCAATTCTAAAACACACATATTTCAAACAACAAATGCCCTAAATGATCAGCAGTCATAATCTCCCAGTTGCCATAAGTAGTTAGTAATGTTAAAATGATAGTCAAGACAAAAATTAACCCACAATTTTGACCAGTTTTGGCCCATCGGCCATGATTTTGACTTCTTTGCTATCATTTCTGCGGACTGCCGCTGGTGAGAGCGTGACGTCCTTGGTTTGAAAGCATGCAGAACAAAGTGGAAGGAGCTGATAACCAAAAAAAACTGATGATATCGATTCCTGTTGGAAATTGTAACCATACTCAACTGGAATTGACTTTCAATTCTATCCCTAACAATATGCAAGGCTAACAGTAAAGCCACCCTTCTACTGTTGTGCTCCTCCCTTAACCCCTTGCCTATGCACAGACAATCCACCGTGTCTGTGTGCCTTTGCTGACATTAGCATTATGCTAATGTGATGTATTTGCAGCCACTAAAGAGAGACAAACCACATGTCCCTTTATAAAATTAACATTACCCATACAATCTAAACAAAAACTATAGTTCATTTAGATATATCAAGCACATATACTGAACCTTAGTAGAGGAGCCTGTAAGAGCACTGTCCCTTAGCCCTGTTTGGCCAAAAAGGTGGGTGTCCCTTTCTAGACTTTCTAAAAGCTTAATACAGAGCAAGGAGTGGGAACAGATGTCTAATGATCTCTCATGTGGCTTCAATAATAAGATGTTGACAGGTAAATATATTATTTGGGGCCAGTGACACAAAAATAACTTGCATACTGCAGCTTTAACTATAATCAATATCTTGGTGCCAGGGAGGACTTATTACAGGGGACCAAACAGTTTGCATTAACAGATCAAACAAAGAGAGCAATAGGTCCAACCTTTGCGAGGTGCCAGCCTGCAAATGGATGCCTCTTCTCATGCCAGATGCGCACCTTCAACAGTTTTCCAATGTCAGCCATCTCAATCTACAGAGAACCAAATGTATTAGAAGCTGTAATGTGCTTGGTTTAGAAAATACGTCAGGGCTTACCATGAACTTATCCACTTGGCCCTGTTCAAAACTGTCAGAGTTGTTCTCCAATTTGATCTCATCAGACTTTCCCTTTTCTCCATAGATCTGCAGAAACACTTGAGCATCAGTTCCTGCACCTTTAATATCTGAAGTCCAAATCCACAAGGACCAGGGGTACTCTGGAGAAAAAGAGGAAAATATTTGACTTTAAAAATAGTCTTGTTGAAATCATAGGCAAACGTGTTTCAAGACATGGATTAAATTAATCCTTTTTCAGGTCTCTGCTGGTCCCCTGGCCCACAGAACAGAGAGCCCCTTCTTACTGTGATGGCTGCTGGGCTACTTTGACCTTTTGCAGCAGCTGGATCAGCCTGATTTAAAGTCTGTGATCAGGCATATCTTATCTACAACAATTATAAATATTTTCTCTCCACTTTGGACATGTTTTGCCAAGAGTTTGTTCAAAGAAGTGGCTTAAGTTCTGTCATTTACACCACGGCAGAGCCCGCTTACTACATTATCTGACTGGCCTGTAATGAATGTGATTAACAGAATGATTATCCAATCACCTGCTGGATATATTATCCATGTGATCTGCCCATTCCCAAACAATTTCTATGGGCTCTTTCCCAGATGGACTAGAGAAATATCTGGGAAATGTGCATCTGGTGTGTCAAGATAAAGCTACTTCTGGTTAGGACCTTGCGGCATGATGGTGGGGCTTGACCATAGTTCAATTTGATAAACTGAGCATTAAAAAATTAAAATATAAATGTGATTTGCCCCCTTTGTTAAGCGTAAGTCTGCATTGACCTACTTTTCTGTTTTTTCTGCCTGAGGGAGACCATCTCATACAGCTCCCTCTCAATCAGGCCATCTCCTTCATCCTCGTCAAGCCACATCCCGCATGGAAATGTTTGCTCAATCCCCGTGAATGGACAGTATATAACCACCTAAAATAGAAATATACGCAGAGCAAGTGAAGTACACTGTTGTTGCACACCACCTCAACACACAAACACACACAAATCAGATGTGTAGTACCTTCTCACAGTACCATCCAGCACCCACAGCCCCGTTGTCGTGGCCGATGGTGACCCTGCTGAGAGGGCTGATGAGTTCACATATCTCCACGTTGAAAATGTCAATGAGGCCACGCTCAAAAGCACCGCCCTCCAGGAAGATTTTTCCGCTGTTCTTCAAACCCTTGAAGCCATGCATGACCAAGTGGATCTTTGAGTTGGTGCCAGCACCCCTCACATCTCCCGTCATCACTTGTACATTGTACACGATGCCTGAGCAGAAAGAGAAGATAACATTTATTTCATCTTATTTTTCTTATTAATTGAATTACAAAAATTAGAGGCTTGATTTTTCTCACCCATTGGCTGCATGGATCCAACCAGAATATCTCTCTGTATTTTACCGTCAGCCTCGTCCATCGCAAACCATTGATTAACAGGGAATTCATACATTTCTTTATTCCCCATGTCGTCAATAACAACCTGCAGAAGCACACAATGATTTTATTCATGTGTTCATGTGTGTGTGTTGTGATCATGCATACCTAAGAAGACTCCACATGCCTTATCTAGAAACCATCCTGCTGATGAACCCCTGTTGTTGTGGCCAATGGTGATTTTCCTCAGCCGTCCGAGGTTTGGAGCCTCTATCGTAAACTTGTCCTCTGAGCCACGTTCAAAGTTGTCTTTGTTGTCACTGTCAAGACATCTCTCGCCTTGACACAAAATATTTCAGAAAGAAAATCAAACACACTAAAATCACACTGAAGCCTTTGCTACAAACACAATAATAACCATATTTATCAAAGGTCCCATGTCCTGGTGTGTCTAACTGTTTAGATCATGTCTTTGGTGTATTAAACAAGGACTTTACTTAAACTGAAGGAAAAATGAAAAATGATTAATTTAGTCTCTGTAGAGGATCAGATGCAGCTCTTTTTCCCTCCCCTTTGGAAACACATTTTTATCCGAGGGGGGAGGCTACGAGAGGCTATGATAATGAGCTCTGCACTGACTGGCTGCCCAAACGCTGTGCTGCCTGGTGGTAGGGGGGGTTACAGGCCATGGAGGGGACTTTCAAAACAGTCATGGCGTCTGCCTGCGAGCAGAAAACACATATGTTGGTGGAGGCTGTAGGCTATAGTTGTTACTAAAAACCCCAGGAAGTAAAAAAAACAAGCATTTCAAGGGACATTTTCTTTAAAGAGGCATTTCTCTGTGAACTGAGAGTTTAGTAAAAGGTATAAAGTCCTCCTGCTCCCCAAGCCCAATCAAACAACATTAAAAGCAAAGAAAATCGATTGGTTATGGGACCTGTGACAAATAATTTTTCCAGCAAATCAATAAATAATTATAAGTAAGTAATCTGAGCCAATACAAAAGGGTGTCAATCATTTTTGGTATGCTGTGTAAAATATACATAAAACCCAACTATAATACATTTCAAAATACTGAAACACTATATTTTATCCTAAATGGCACAAAAACAACAAACCAAAAGCATACCCATGTGCTCAAAGTGTGTGAGGACAAGGGAATATTAAAAACAAGTAAACATAGCCACATCCTAACTTTTCTAAACATATAACTGGCATCAAATTTAAATCAAGCATTTGGCTTTCCAAAAGCAATTCACCTTTTCTGCTTAACATTCTTTAAGTCATCTTTGAGATATTTTGAGGTGAAAATTGGGTTTTGGTGTATTGATCACTGTCACACTTTGTTTTTATAAACACATTACAAAGGGGCTCTCCTTTTAGGAAATAGAGCTGCATATAGTTGGTAGTATAGTAAACAGCTGCTTCCTCCAGATTCACAAGAGGACTTGCATTTTTGTAATTTCATGTAAATTAAACATTGTGCAAAATATGCTCCTAGTATATAAATGGACAGTATCAAATAATGGAGCTCTGGATGTTTTTTTTTGTTTTATGAATATGTATATAATTTTCACAAATTTTTCTCAATCATTTATTAAAACTGAAAAATCATGTGTTGCATTTGGACTTACCTGTGTCACCGTTTTCTCCAAAGATGTTGAGAAAGACATCAGCATCAGTTCCACTACCCTTCATGTCAGCGGTGAAGACACTCACTATGTATTTGTTTACTGCAAAACATTAACATGATTACAGTAATTAATCTTCGCACTCATGGAGGGGTAAAAGTGATGTAGAAGCATTTTGTGAAACAACAAATTATTTAGTTCGGGCACTAAACGCCACTAGCCTCGCAGTTAGGTTGTTCCCTTTGTAGAGAGTCTTAGGTCATTCAAAGTGTACTGCACAAGTTTACATGTTACTGTAGGGAGAGGGACCGAGGGTGCATCCTGCAGAATGGTGCAACTTAGAAAAGGCTGGAAAAAGGCTTTCAACACAATCATGGATTTCAAATATATCACATTATCTGTGCAGACAGCACCACATGACTGGATGCATCATTCATTATGGAGTTTTTGTCAATTTTCATTGTAATTCCTTTTAAATTTTTTGTCTGCTGCTTAGATGTTAATAATTCAAAGTTTTTTCAAAGAAAACAGCACTCTAAAAATATACTTACTGAACAGAATGTCTCAATTTTCTTTTAATGAATATACTTAACAATATGAGGTAGAAAATCTCTCAAAGGTGTCTTTTCCAGTGATTACGCAGTTTATTTATGAAGAAGCTCACCCACACCATGAAAGGAGGGGCGTGGGCATATGGGCAAGCAATTTAAGAGTTTCAAGATCTGTTTTGAGGAAACTCACTTTCTCAGTGAGTTAACAAAGTAGAGACACGGGATGCACAATACTGTTTTTTTTGTGGTTTGTATTTGTGTCCATGTTTCCAGACTTAATTTAGCTTAAACCAATGTTAGTAAGGATATATGGAAATAACTGAAATCTGTTATTTTTCCTATCACACCTGCATTGAATGCTAGATGTATTTTAAACAATAACAGTAAAACCAGCTTCATCTGCCCTTTTAGGAGCAACAACCAGTAATTTACCAACCTGTTGACAGAAGCTTGGCCCGATATTCAGCTTTATAAGCAATTATTTGCAGATACCAGTACCAAACTGGTTATGTTGTGCGTCGTAGTAAAGACGTCATAGGTTAACAGACTGATGCTTTTTTCTTAGCAGCTACAACATGCGCTGAGTGAGCACAGATGGGTCCATGCCATGTTAAGAACTGTTAAATATGGGCAGCACAGGGTATAACATCAATAAGCAGAAGGACTTCTGTCAGCACTCACAACTAAAAATGACTTCCAGGACTCTGAGACTTGCAGCTCCTTTCCCCTGCGTCATTCTCCCCAATTTCCCTCATCCACTCTCTCATCCAAAAGAAGCTAAAAGCTGAAAATAAATCATTTAAAAAAGTTGTGCTGTTGTGTTATCACACTTAGTTGGACTTTTTCACAGATTTTTGGCATGTAACATTGACCGCTCCTGCTCAGCATGGTGTCTGCATGTGTTCATCTGAACTTTAGCTTCACGTTGCTCTGCTTGATTAGCTGCAGGGTCTGAGATGTCAGATCAGATTGCAACACATGCGCTGGTTTACCCAAGGATTACACTCTGGTACAATTCAATTACAACCTAACACAGTGGGATATCAGACACCTTTGTGTGCAACAGGCCAGACCCAAGGTCAAGCTTCAAAAGATGTCTCTCTTCTCATCTTTTCTGTCTCATGATACATTTACTTTCTTTTTTCTTCTTCTAATGGCGTTGGAAATTGAAAAATTAGAAACATAAGTCCTCTTTTTCTTTGTATGTTCTGGAGATATCTGGGATTCTGATCTTGACCTTTTCTAACCCCTGTGTCTGCTCCGTGTTACCAGTTTTTCCATTGACCTACATTTTGGGACATCCATGGGGTTCATGCTTCCCAGCAGGTCCCTGACAAACAGGTTGTCTCCCTCCTCTCGACTAAGCCAGTTACTGCAGGCGAAGTAGAAGCGCAGATGTGGCCGGTTCATGTCGGTCACCACGACTCTGTCCAAGAACCAGCTGGCGTTCAGTCCGCCTGTGTTGTCGTGCTCGATCCTGGGGAGTCAAAAAATCAGAGAATGACATGACTTCAACCAGCAGGTAATCACAGATGGGCTTTTAACATCACATGCAACAAGTTTTCTGAAGTCTGTTTGTATATCTGCAGTGATACTTGCCAAAAAATGAGATCATAT
The DNA here is from genome assembly GCA_037902135.1 of Cetoscarus ocellatus. Taxonomy (NCBI): domain Eukaryota; kingdom Metazoa; phylum Chordata; class Actinopteri; order Labriformes; family Labridae; genus Cetoscarus; species Cetoscarus ocellatus. Next base: position 599,274 of record JBAMNC010001402.1, on the reverse strand, counting down.
ACAAAACACTTTTTTGCAGTATTCAGTTTAGTTGGACTTTTAAAAGCAAGCTTAACTTCCCCTGGTTTTCAAAAGGTTCACAAGTGTAATAGAGTGCAGTAAGAAAAAGTTGGAAAACCTCATTGCAAGCCCTTCTTTATTGAAAAAGAAACATAAAAACTGGATTTTTTTTAATCATAGTTTTCCCTGATGAGAAGTTTGATTTTCCAACAGAAATGACCAACAGCAGCAATATTCCTTTGTCTTTAATGTAATAATAAATGAACAAACAAACAAAAAATTAAATGTTTGGCTGTAACCTTACACCTCTTTCTTCTCAAAGGTCACTGATAAGCTTGGTCATTTTCTGAACAAAAACAGTATTTTTAGCTTGAAGCTTTGTGTAGGGGATCTGCCTGATGACTGAAAATAAAATCTGGCAAATCCAGCGGCTTTGTGAGGTTAACTTGTCAAAGATCACGTTACAAAGCAGGGTTGGAGAAAACCTTTCATGCCTGCCTGTCATTGTGACTGATGGATTCAAAAATGTACAACCCACTTTATTTTCTCCAGGTGTTGTATATTAAACAACTGAGTTGAGCAACTCAGGGTGATGTGATGGTAGGACTGCAGGTCACTAGTTTTCAAATGTTGGTCAAATAGCTCATAATTTCTCTATTATAACATGCACCCTATATTTTCACGATTTTTGCCTGAAAAACATTGTACTCGAATATAACACGCACCCAAATTTTGCCCAAACCTTACTCTCTCAGACAACTCAAAAATTACCTTTATTCAAAGTTTTAATCAATGAAATTTCAGTATTTTCACAACAAATACACAATTCTCTCTCTCTCAAACGGATGCGGAAACACCTTTTGCTTCACACATGTGCAAATACTCGATTTCTGCTTGAGCATGCTCAGTCGTAGTGTACCAACTAATCAGAGAGCAGCTATCAACATGCCGATGTCTTAGACCAATCACAGTGCAGCTATTTTGCATCCCCTTGCTCACAAGATGGCAGCGCTCATTTGCCAATGAGTGGTAACACTTGACAGTTTAATGATTGCACAAAGTTAAACTAATTAAGACCCAAAATATTTGATTAGAACAGTTTAACAGTCAGTTTAATAAGACTTATGAATGTTTGGCGGGAATATTTCGCAGAGAAAGAGAATATTTCAGCTCTTTGTATCAGATGTGTTGCAATCGCAATGTTGGCGAGACAAAATATTTTTAGTATTTTGCTTGTACTCATGTATAATACTCACCCGAAAAATTAGAGCTTATTTAAAGTAAAAATGTGTGTGTAATAGAGAAATTACAGTAGGCACTCTTTTTCTAATCTTGAGTATGATGGGATATTGGCTGAGCTCTGCCCTCTTTTCCCTCACAACACTTCAGCATTCACGAATATACTTGGGAAGCCCACTAGAGTATTGTCTAAATGTGGGTAGGATGAGTAGTGAACAGTGTGCCGAGTTGAAAGCAACACCTCAGCTGTTATCCTGAGCCAAAGTGCTGCATCCCCACCTTCTGCTCTCATTGACTTTTAAATATGCCCTGCTGCCTTATTCCACTATTCATGTGTCATTCTTTGATGAGACTCAGCCTCCTCTGGAGTAAGACAATAACACAACCACAGATGGGGCTTAAACTGCTGTCACTGCATGAAATCCTTTGATGGCCGGCAGCACAGCTGGGAAAAGTGTGAAATGTTTCAGTGTGATCATCTCTGTAAGCTGCTGTTATCCTGTGAGAGGTGTTCTTGACACAACTGTGATGTTGTTGGTAACCTGAAGCTGTCTTCACTGTGTATCTGCAGCCATACAATCACCAAAGGGCCATTACCTTAGTTTCTTCAGAGGGCCCACGTTGTGTGTTTTGATACGGAAAACATCAGTCTTGTTCTTCTCAAATGCGGTCCGGCTTCTATAAAGTAAGGAAACATGGAAATGTCAGAATATGAGAGAATGGTAAAGCATATGTGTGTGATAATGTAAGATGAATCTGTCCTTTTCTAGGTACATTACAGAGGCAGTCTAAAAGATAGCCTACTGAACTGAACCCTGGAGTAGTAAATTGCATCTCCTGACTTAACCCAGCTTTATGGTGCCCTGGTGGTCTGGTGGTGGTATAATCTGAAACCTTCTAGAGCTCAGCCACTTCGACGCCTCCTCCTCCTCCACCCCCTCATGTACTTCTACCCCTCACAGAGACAAATGAAGTGCCTGTGTATGCACAGAGTTGCCAACAACAGCGAATCAGACACCATCTTTTTCATTAACAGAGAATGGCTCCCTTTGTCTTTGACCCACATCTCCATCTGTTCTCCTCCACCAGCAATACTCAACCCACAGACAAAGCCAATGTTCATAATCAAGGTGCACAGTGTCATATACTGCTACAAAATCCTGCCAGGAATGAAAGACTCCCTAACACTTATTCTGTTTCCTGTTTGAGTGTATGTACAGAGAATCTGAAGCAAAATGTTTAAGTTTTTTAGACCTTTTCCAGGATAATGGATTTTAAAACCACATTCATCTTCAGTTTCTAAACAATGACAATAGTGACACACTTATACTGAGTTTCTAGTACTAACTGTGAGATACTCCGGCTGATTAGTATTAGTTTGTAATGGTTCCAGATCATTGTGGAGCAATTCAGATTTTTAAGGGGGGAACAAGGGAGGAGAAAACGGGATAAATAATTAATCCAGTGTCTGTTTCATTTGAGAAAAAAACGTTTGCATTCTCGCCACTAAACGGGCCTAAAAATTTCAAAGATGCCAAATGAAAATTTGATCACCACTGTTACTAATATATTTCATGATACATTGTCCTCAATAAGTGTTATTTCTGTTGATTATTTCTCAGCTTTAATAAAACCAGTTGTAATTGTAATTTATTTTGTTGGAAAGCCTGTTTAGTCACCCATACAATGAGGTATAACTTGTAAGGATTGTGCATTCATGGATTGAGCAAAACAGCTAAATGTGCGGGAAGCGGGAGGGGGACATGTGGCAAATTAACCTCAGGCGGGGACTGAGCCTGTGCCAGCCGCACAAGACAAGAGCCTTCATGAATGGTAAGTTCGTGGTTGCTTCCCACTCCGCCAAACCAGCACACCAACCTAATCCTTTAGCTATGTTACTCATTCCATGAATGCATGATCCTTACAAGTTGTACCTCATTTTAAAGGGGACTAAACAGACTTTCCAAAGATTTGAATTGCCATGCCAATTGTTATTAATAAAGGAAAGAAATAATCGACCGAAATAACAATCTTAAACTTTTCTTGAGGATTGTAGATAATAGACAGCTATGCTTCTCAGACTACAGAATGAGATTTAGAGCAGGATGTGCCCCATAAACATACCATATGTCTTTGCTTTTATGACTTTTAAACAGGGTACCTGCTTGGGATGCAACAATACACTTAGCCTGTCCTGATCCGCCTTTTCCTTTCGTTTAATTTCCTGTTTTGTTTCTTGTTTCATGTTTTGCCTTGTGCTTCCTGTTTTATTTTGAAAATTCACCTGTCTCTCCTTGCCTTCGTAGATTTTGCTTCCTGTCTGGCACTGTCACACCTGATCCTTGATTGTTTTTCCCCAGCTGTGTCTCATCACCCTCAGTCACCTCATGTATTTAAACCTCATGTCTTCCCCTGTCTTGTTGCCAGATCGTAGTACTCATTGTCTCACTCCAGTGTTCATAGTATTGTCTAGCAGTGTATGTTCTTGCCTGTTTTTCTGACCCTGATTTTTGCCTCACATTTTTTGGACTTGTCTGCCTGGATCTGTTTGCCTTTTTGTGTACCGACTCCTGCTAGCTTTTTTTGATCCTGATTTTTGCCTATTGCTTTCTGGACACTGTTGCCTTGCTGATTGACCTACAGCGTACCGCACCTTGTTATCCAATAAACCTTTTTGCCATTTTTGAATCTGTTTCAGTGTCGTGCATTTGTGTCCTCCCTTTTCTGTGCTCTGATCGTTACATAGCTATTATGCACCTTGTTTTTTGGGTTCGGTCTGCCTCTGACAGCCCTCGGCATTGGAGTGCTTTTACTGTTTTGTAATCAACAACATAGACGACAGAGTCTTGGTGTGTTTTACAATTTTTTTTTAAGTGGATGAGGAGGGTTTGTCCTACGCCAGTGTCGTGAGTACTGTAAGTTGTTGAGCTATCAGAGTTTTTAACCAGCCCACAATAGAGTGGTGCAGGAATGAGTCCAATGAGTTACTTTAATGCACACTGACTTTATTAGGTCATTTAGTCTAGAGTAATTTCTCAAACAAAAGGTTACAAAATTGCATTACAAGTTAGAAGTGTGGTCACTGCTTCTAGGTCAAAGCTGCTATGTTTTAGCTCCATAATAGCTTGGTAATCGCTTTTTACCATTGCCATTGCCAGGCTGTGATTTATATATATGGCTTTCTACATTGTAATGAAGTTCACACACAGGTCTTAAACATATTTTTGCTTTTATGCACACAAATAAATATTACATCACAGGGTTTGTCTGAGGGGGAGTGGGTCATAGCATGCTTATCTGTAACAGACTGTTATTTGTAATGAATCAGTTCACCATAAAATACAACTTTGTATGGCATGAAGGTCAGAGATTGCTAGCTAGCACTGTTCACACGGGCTCTGCTCTTCGCTGATTCTCGCCACACAACAACTTAATTTCTTCCCTTTGGCCTTTATTTCTCCTTAACCTGACCTGTTTTTCTATACTGAATGGTAAAAGATTGCTTATCTATAGATGCGTTCTTTCTCAAGACTATTGTTCTGATTAATATTGATTAAAATGAATTACAGGCTGACCCTGTGATATGCCTTTTAGGTAAGTCACAGGTAGTTGTTCATTTTCAATGAAGTTAAAGCAAGTGTAAATTAAAACAGGACTCTCTAGCTCACAGTTGTATATGAGTTCACTCATTTCATGAAAAAGTTTTATTCTTAATTATTTTCCCAGTGATTAACCAGAGTCTCTTACCTTGAACTTCTTCAAGACCTCTTCAAGTAAAAGAAAGACTTCTGAGGACTTTTCCTGGCCTTAAATTTGATGTAGTTTAAGACTTCTAAGACATTTTAAATTTCATTGGGGACCATGTTAAATACTGTCATCAGGACTTCCTTTTTGTTTGATTAGTTTTTCATCTTTCAATAACTTTTAATACCCTGCAGACACCCTGTGTATCTTAAACCAACTGTAAGACAATGATGAGGGAGAGACTAATATATGAGAAAGCAAACCCAATGCAAACTTTGAAATTCATGCAATTTTAATTTGTATGAACTGCGATGAATTTCCAAAGAGTTGCATCTTTCATCTGCCTCAGCAGACGCAGCAGTTCTCCCTTACCTGTATCATGTTGTATAAAGGTCTTCAGTGTTTACACAATACAGGCAGGACCTAATTTATATCGGAGTAAGGTGAAACTCCTATCTAAGCAGAATGTTTATCATATGGTAAAGTAGGTCATCAACCCTCATGTATAGTGTTTCACTAGCTGAGGAACAGTACAGCCACACAGCATGGAGACACTGAATACACGGCATGTTGACGCTCACTGAAGTGGATGAACGAGACCACCACAAGGTGTGTGTGACAAGGTCCAGTGTGGCTCACAATAAGGTAGTATATCCTGTACGCTGCAGAGGTAACCTTATCTGTCAATCAATGTGTGCAGGGATAAAAGGAGCCCACTGCTGATAAGATCCCGAGAGTCATTTGATCATCCTCAGAAATGACATGACGGTCTTCTTTCATTTAGCCGTGAATGGAAAAGAAGACCAGCCATGTCACTTAGTTCCTCCTTACTCCAGATATTCTGTGTCCGACACTTAATGGGACTGTATAGAGGAGAGATTCCTGCACTACATTCAAACCATTGTCAAGACCACCTTTTCTCATGAAGCTGTTTTAAGTTTCAATGTTAAACAGGAATGGTCCTCCATACAGTGCAATGTGCAAAATACAACCCAACACAAGGACAGAATTGTAACCATCCTTTCTGCAGACTGACTGGGAAATACCTCTTTGCTGTGCTGAAGGATCAGAGAGGATAAAGAAGGTTAAAAGTTAGCAGCTGACATTTGGAAAGTTGCATGCTACTTAAGTTAAATTGAACTGATAAAACCTGGAAACAAAACTGAATGAAATGAGCCACTGAGACTTCTAACAAAATACTACACCACAGATTATTATTCCACAGGGCATTTCAAGGTTAACCTCAAACTCACTTGCTTGCAAGGTGGACCTTTGGCGTGACACCAAATTCTCCAAAAAGGGTAACAAACACATTTGCATCTGTCCCAGCTCCCTTCACATCACCAGTGATAGCGACCACCTCATACACTGGAAAACAGAGGAGAGAAGTTAGGAGTTAGGGTTAATCATGCTTTAATCATACTTTAAGTGAATGTGACAGAAAAAAACAATAATTGTACTTTTTTTAAAATGACTTTTCCCTCCAAATCACTTTCTATGGGTTTTTTTTTTAATAGGGTGGTTTTATTTGAAGTCTCCTGTTCAGCAAAAGCAAAAGCAGTTATTAAATGAATTTTCTTTGAAGTCAAAAATGAGACAGCATTTTTATTTGTCTGTGATTGTCACCATTCTTTAGAGAAAAGGGCTGATTTGTTTCATGTGCAGGATGTTTTATGGGTATTTTCCTTTTTTAATCATTTATGTTTTGGTAATTTCCAATACCAATAAAAATACCAAAACTAAAAAAATCTTTTCCTTCTGTTTTTGTGATAAAACCAAAGACACTGATGAAAGATGGTGATGGCATGAAAACTACCTGACAGAAAAGACAGCCCCTCACTGGAAACTGCTCCACTGCTCCCTTTGAATCTGGCATCCTTAAAAGAACAATTTTGGGCATATTTCTTTTCCATCAGACATGTGATCTCAAGACTCTACTTCTAGTATGATCTCTTGTATAACTGCTATCATGATGATGTTTTTATTACCTGCAATTTTCATGCTGCAATTTCTTCTATTTGAATCACTTTATTTTTTCACTGCAAGTAGCAAGAAATTTCAAAATAAAGACAGCAGAACCTAATAATGAATTAGTATTGTTTTGTCTATTTATATAAGTTGTTAGGCTCTGACTCCCTAAATAAAGAGGAAGAAGAGTGGGGAGGATATGTAAAAGAAAAGGCAGGAGGGAAAAATACTCTGTGTTCTGTGCCCATGTCAAATATGGTATCCTCCAAGGCTTCATTTCCCGACCTCTTTCATCTTAATTGTACATGCTCTCCAATGGATTTCCTTTATTTGCATCAAGTGTACCAACAATTTCATAGCTTTCTAAAAACTGACATTGGTGCTTCCAGAAGTGTGGGCCACAACGCCTTTATGGGCCCAATGGGTACTGCAGGGAGGCTGCAGGACATTTTTCATTCACAATAAATAAAAAAATTGAACACAATTGAAATGTTCTTTTAAATGATCATAAAATACCTGATAAAATGCAATTTAAGTCATTAGTTACAATAACTCAGCAATATGATTTATCTTATATGTTTGTTTTTTATTATTTGTATTGTATAATTAACAGAACTGGTGTCAAAGTTTACCTCATGTCAAAAAAAACAACAACAGCTGACACTCCATTAAATATCTTATTATCCCACTTTCACCTCAATTACAAGAACTTTTAAGTGCCTTTAAAGACATTGTTATTACTTGAATGGAGTTTGTTGTGTTAAAAACTATATTTAGTGATGAAATATTACAAAAGTTAGTGTAGGTACAAAAACTTGTGTTAGTATGTCTTTTCATACATCATGGACATGATCTCCTTGAGCACTTTACTCTGGTGTTGGTTTTGTTAAATTCTACATACTCTGTTTCATTGCTTAATTTTCGTATTTATCTTTATGGTTGTAGTTTTTAATTTTACATTTTTGTTACTGCTTTATTATGTATTATGGTCTTTATTCCAACCGCCATTAATCACCTGTAATTGGACAGACTTATAACTACATGTTTTGACTGTAAGCGCCTCTGCGTCAGTGCCTGTTTTAAGGGAGCCATATAGTTAAATTAACCTGACTTGTCTGAGCAAAGTCCTTTAAAATCTTACGAAGAGTATTCTGAAAGTAAAGCATTAAACATAAGGGCAAACACAAAGTCTCCTCATCAGCAGTAACCAATAATCTATAAACATAAGATAGCATTGTGTTTCCTTCCATGCAAGTTTGCCAGGGAATTCAATGCGGCGAATCTGCTGTGAATCCATGTCTGGTGTGAAACATCAGCCAAGAATCTCTCACGTTTCACAAATGTGTCTCCTCATCTGACCACTGGGTTGATGGGAAGGTAAAGAGGCTGAAAACTGAGCAGTCCACCTCAGTCTGTGACAGTTAAGGTGTTTCTGTAGGGCATGGGAAGACTTGGGGATAAAACTGTGATACAGTATTCAGAAATAGCCATGGCATCTTTTTAATTACCATCATGGCACAAACCTGCTGTGTAATACACATAAATGTATATAATATATGCCTCAAGAGTGTCTGTCCGTCTTTAGCAGCAGCCCCACTGTGTGTTTGAAGATGCTACAAAAGTGATGCCACATATTCTGTTCATGATGTAGACTGAAAATCAGAGCCTTTTAAAGAAGGACTTACTATACAGACAAACTAAGGCTCATGCATTCCAGGATGGCACCGTACTATAGTCTCTGCTAAAGTCAAACTGGAACATTCACAGCTTGTTAGCTGATAGTATGAATTTTAAGACTTTTAATACTTTAGTAAGCTTTGAAATACTGTCCATAAAGCTAAAGATTGATGTCTGGCTCTGAGACTGGAATAAAGCCACAGAAGCTAACTTTACTACCCGTACAGCTCTGTCATCCTCATCTTTGTCTGTATGTGGCTGATGACTGATAGTAAGTGGTAATTTGCAAATGAAATTTGGTATCCCTCAAGGCTCAACTTTGGGGCCGATTTTGTTTTGATCACAAATGCTCTCCAAAGGCTTTTTCTTTAGATTAAAAAACTAAAAACAATCTGATGGTTCATCATGATTTCCCTTTCTTCTTTAACTTGACGTTGGTATTATTTATTTTACATACCTTTTGTTTAATTCCTTTTTCTTAATATATTCATTAAAGTTGCTTTTAAGTCGTATTACTTATATTTAACATTTTGTTTCAAGGTCTTTTATTGCAACCTGTATTAATCATAGTAACTAGTTATTGAAGGCATGTATTGCATGGAATTGCTGGCTGCGCAAGACTTAGCTAAACACAGCAGACTAATTTGCTATTGTTTAACTACCGCAGCTTTAATCCTGTGTTTATAAGCTATGTTTAAAACATTGATCTCAATTTTGACTGATTTCATAGTTTTGTCATAGAAATTAAATTACATTTTTAACAATACTGGTAAGTTATGGTACTTAAACCTATTCAAGTACCTGGTTAAATAGCCATGACTAGGGATACAAATGAAGCAAATGTCTGACATGCAGACAGAGTGGACTTTGTGGCCCTGTTCAGAACAAAACTTTGAGGCAAGCAGTGCCAACCATTTATGGTGAATATTTAAAAAATAATTACATTTTGAGAGGCTGGTCACCATAACATCAACTGCAAGATATATATCATCAGCTCAGAGGGACAGGACTCTTTTGAAGCCTGCAGAGGCATCTGTGGACTTAGTGAACTGTAGCTAGACAGCCTTCAGTCTTGGCAGGCTTCCCAGGGAACTTGCAGTAAAGTCTGCCAGTCTGTGAGAACAAAGACTGAGACATAAGGAGGCTCTGCTTGTGGATATTTTAAAATTTAACATGCATCATGGTGTGTTTGAATAAATCTGCTCGCTTTGCAAGGCATTTTTATTCATTTTTTGTCACTATGAATCTATTAAGTGGGCAATGACTCATCAAATTTTTAATTTCACCAAATCCCTGCTTAAGCAGAGAGGATTTTAAAACTCACATCTGTGGAGCACGCTGTGTTTGAGTTGCAGTGGCAGCATTAAATGTTCAGAGTGAGATTAGTCTGTGATTGGCTGTTGCCTGTGACACAACAGCATGGTATATGCTGTGGTAACTTTAGAGCCCTGCTGCATCACGGTACGTAAATGTAAACTCTTCTCCCCTGCGGTTATGTAAGGTAAACTACGAAGCACTGTATATGGGGCATTCTGAGACGGGGGGGATAAAGTGGTGTCCTCTGTGAGTCAGGGTAGTTTCCACTGTCAGAGGCTGGTTGGCAGGTTTCTCTGTAGGGGATAGCCCACTGTGTAACTGTACATATGAAAACTTGAACATGTGTAACCAAGAGTTAATGAGAAATGAATAAAGGGAGTAAGAGTAAAGGATAAAAACAAGTAAAAGAAAAAGGAGACCAAGATCTGATAAAGACCAATTTGACCAAACCCAGTTCCACTGAGGACATTGATACCTAATTAACAGTTGGCGGAGCTATTAGAAGCAGATTACGGAGAAAGAGAGACACCTGATAAAATCAGATAGACAGTGGCCTGGTAAAACTGAGCCCTGATAATCTCCCTGGAGTGTTTCGAGACCTGAGCGAGCCAGTGTAAGAAAGTCAGTGTACACCCATGCCTCGCTGCTGCTGCTGCTGCTGCTACATAATGGTACTAAGCGCTCCTTTCACAGAGCTGTCAAAGATCAGGCGCTGAAAGCACATTAGTTATGATCACTTACTTTATGGCAGCAATTACCAAGCTGTGAAAATGCAGGCAAATACTGTGAAATGTCACATTTACAGCTCTCTCTGTCAACATGATGGGACTTAAGGGATGAAAAAGCTTTTAATGTTAGATGTTGATGCTTTAATGGGATTTTTTTTCCAAAACTCTTTTGAATGCCAACTCTTTAAAATTCAACTCTATGAAGACCTGTTCTTTTGGAAAGTGCTGCGCATAAATGAAATTTGTTTTACCAATGAAATTACTTCAGGGGAAAAAAACTTCTTCAGCAGAGACTGAGCTCTCCTTCCTGAGTGTTTTTTTGGTTTTAATGTTAGATAGAGCTGAATTTGTACTTTTTTGTCATTAACTTTGTTTGAGAAATTTTAATTCTGGTATTACCAGAACTATGATTTATCACACAGTAGATTGTAAAACAATTTCTGTATGACTGTTTTAATGGGCTTCATACATACAAAATAAGCACAACTAGATATTATAAAATTAATGTATATGTACATTTAAATAGACCAAAATATGGTCAGTGACAAGTCTTTCTGTAAATCGTTTTTTGCTGACATCACTTTAAGGCCCTTAACTCTTTCAAGAATATTTTTTGACTAGTGAATAGAAAAGCAATTTACTCTTGGTTCAAATTTGGTTCTGTCTTATCATAGGTGGAGAGATAATATAGCTACAATCCCAAAAGAAAAAACTCAACAAACATCAGATGGGGGGATAACGCTGGTAGAAGGAGATCTAACATCTTCAGATCAATTAAATTCACAATGAATAATTTTGGTAGTATCTAGATTGGAACTATAGGTCTTCCAAACTGCGGATTTACTCCTCATTATGTTGTTTTTTTAAAACCAGAAAACGTGTGTAAGAGGAAGTAAAGTTAAAGTCTAAACCTTGATCTTTTTCCCTACTCTAAAACTACCTACTTATTTTTTGGGCTCTAAGTAGTCCTTCTACTTTTATTCAAACCACCTCTTTTTTGTGAAATTTCTCAAGTCCTGAAAGCTCTGGAAAACTGCAGCTGTTACATAATGTGTCTCGAACTTCATAAAGGCTTTAAGACCATTATCAGGGCTGTCAGGTAAAATTTTACTGATTATAAGATTAAAATAGCAACAGAATTTAACACTGTTTTACATTAGAGGTGATTTTTGCCTTAACTAAACTCAGCCCATGTGAGCCCTGTTCGTTCAGATTGGTTGACAGAACGACTTTACGGTAACTGGTCAGTTCAGATAAGTTAACACCATGTTTTCAATGGATCTGCATATCTATGGTCTGCACTGGGTTTGCCACCCCCTGCAAATGGGACTGAAACTGCTGAAGAAAATGTTTGGACAAAACACTGATGGGTGTTTCAGGCAGCTACTGGCTCTGTAAACAGGGGAGAGGGAGAAGTTTCGTCAAGGTTATTAAGGGAACAAAATTAAAGTAGACAAAAAAAAAAACTAGCAGCAAAACCTGTTCACAAATTTACATTTTTTCCTCCAGACATTTGCTCTGGGCGTTGTTCTATTAAGTAATCTGTACCAGTTTTGGAAACATTTTTTATCTCAAATGACACAAAACAGCCCTATCACATTACTTACACTTGTATTTGTGAAAATTTGCTTTTGTGGAGAGGATGAAGGCAGGAAGGGTCAATAAAAAGAATCACCCAAAATGGTGGCTCAACAACAACTATAGCAAAATAAACAACAGTCTAAACTTATATCTTGTTTTAAATATACCGATATTTTTCAAAAACTTGATAGAGTATTTCTCCCAGCCCTATTTGAAATATGTGACTTTTGTTGTTGCTTAGGCTACAAGTAATTTAAAAAGGTAATGTCATTTACGTTTTAGAAAACAAATACCTAATTACTGTCTGACACTGTAAATTATGCATGCAGAAGTACAGTGATATTGTTTTCCATCACTGTGAGAACAGAGACACTATAGTGAGTAGCCACACTATAACACCTTTACTATGGTGTGCCTAAACAGCAAAACGGCATGCAATTATGGTGATTTTAGAAATTTAATGTGTTAATAGAGTGGTGCAGGAATGAGTCCGAAAATGCAGAAGTGAGTTAGCATTTAGCACTTCCTGGTTCTGAAGCCTGAAACTATACAGGATTTGGTTTACTAGTTTCAGATAAATGCCTGAAAAAAGGTCTGTGATGAACACATGCATACAAGACTTTAATGTTTAACTGTGAATAATAAAATGCACCAGATATTCTCCACTTCTGAATTTCAGAGCATTGATGGGTGTTTCAAGGACAGTTGCTTATGATCTGCTAAATAGGACTACAAAATGGCCGGGGACCCAACTGCAGGCATTTCTGATGATTTTTATAAGCAGTAACTCACACACTATTGCCACAGCCACGAGGACCAACTTGATCAGGTCATTTGATTTATAGGAAACTCTCAAACAAGGGCTACAATGTGATGTTATTCATTAGAAATATTGTCGCTGCTAAAGTCGAACTGCCATGTTGTGGGTAAATTGTAGCTCAATAACATCTTTCTTCTCTCCCCAATTAAATTTAAGCTTAGAAAATTGTGAAAAGAAAGAACACAACATGTAAGTTTCATATTTTTTTTGTTCACTACAGAGCTCATCAGCAATGATCCAAAACACAGTAAATAGTCCTATAGGCTTTCAGTTTGTCTGAGGCTTGGTCTGAGGTCGAGGGAACCAGACCCTTTCCTTGATTTTATAGCAGTTATTGTGTAAATACTAACAGCTTTAAACATAAGCCAAGGCTGAAGTCTCGCTCCTGCAGTTCAGAAATCTCTGATCTATTGTAAAAATGATCCTCTGGCTCTTGCCCTGACATCTGGCCCCTTTGGTTCTCTCAGCCCTGGGCCGGCACCCAGCACCTGTCTGCCCCGGAGCGTCTGTTCAGCTCCATTCATGTAGAACATAACTGAGGTTACACCCAAGAAAAATCACAGAGGGCTTTCACCTGTGATTCTGATGCTTTTGAGCTAAGGCTAATGGAGAAAATCTGACTTTTCAAGATAGATGCTCAAAAAGCTGTGGTAATACATTCGACACCAAATAAATCAACATCAGTTTATGCCTTACCTTTCTTTTTAAAGTACTCATCCTCATATCCATCAGATGAGTCAGTGTGGTACCCCAGCAGTTCATTCTGGTAGATCACAGCATAGTCCACCTGCTTGTTTTTGGATTTCTTCCCCTTTTTCTTTTTATCATCATCACTGTCCGCTGATCCCTTCTTTCCCTTTTTCTTCTTCTTTTTCTTGGAGTCATCTTCTTCTTCCTGCTCCTCAATCAGCGGCTCTTCGTCATCATCATTGTGAGACTTCTTCTTCTTCTTGCCATCTTTTGACTTCTTATCCTTGGATCCCATCTCCTCTACTCCCTCTGGATTTTCTGTGGAGGATTTCTTCTTCTTTTTCTTCTTCTCCTCCTTTGTTCCCTCAGTCACTTCCTCCTTGGGTTTCTCTGATTTCTCCTTTTTGAAATCAGTCTCGGGGTCATTATTGTTCTGCTCACCCCCCTCAGCTTCATTTTCAATCACAGCCTCTGTTTCATCATCTTTCTTCTTTTTCTTTTTTTTCTCTTTAACTTTTTCACTCTCTTTCTTCTTCTTCTCTTTCTCCTGGGACTCTTGATTGTCAGAACCGTCTGCGGTCTTGTGTTTCCTCCGACTCTTCTCTCCGTTTGAGCTGTCCTCATGGGTCACACCTTTGCTCCTCTCCTTTAACTTTGGCTCCGTTTCCTCTACCTCGTCATCAACCTCTTCGGTTTCCTCTGAAGCTGTGGATTTTATCTGTTTCGACGGCATCTTTTATTCATCCACTTCCCTGGCCTTTAGTTTCGTAAGTGCTGCCTTGAGTTTCTAATAGTGTAAGACAATTCATTTGACCCTTGGCTTCAGGGAGGTTCTGGGATGTTGAGGTGCGGAGCTGCTTAGGTGCATACAGCTGCAGGTATACAGACTCAGACTGAGCTGATGAGGTAGTGGCTGCATGGATGTGTCCCACCTGGGCAATATATATGACCATACAACCAAACAACACGCACAACTCATGAAAAATTACTGTCATCTCAACACTCACGTGACCCACAGGAGAAAGCCCTGTGAAAAAGGAGCCTTGCACAGAGAACTTATCCTCTCTGCCACGATGCTCTCCATTATTCATGGTGTTAGGATCGCTTTACGTGCCGGGGGCGTCTCGCTTTTACCTGCACCACACGCACGCAGACAGGTGGACACACACAAAAACACATAAACGCACACATACACAAACTCTTTACATTTCCTCTCTGTTTGTCCTGATATAACCAACATCCAGCAGTGTGCATGGACCATATTTAAAATTTGAGAAAAAAGGAAAATGAAAATGAGAGCAGATTGATTTTAATCTGAAAACGTTTTCACAAATAAACTTCAGAATGTGTCTTTATAATTTCAGAACAGCCCGCCCCTAACAGCAGGACACTTTCACTGTTGGATGGAAGGTGGGGGTTTTTGGGGCCAAGGCTACGTAGACACATAGGCAGGCATATTTGAAAATGTAGCTATTTCCGTGCATTTTGGCGTTCTGTCCACATGTAAACGGCGCTTTCTAGAAAAGCTTTGTTTTATAGCATCACATTTTGCACCGACATTCTCACGGTTGTTTACATGTGTTACAGCGGATGTTGCTAAACTGTTTCTGCTCTAAGTTTTGCTGACTGGATCATTTACATGCCAACACAAGTCACTCACTGTGATGCTGCTTTAAAGACACTCCGATGATACAACCTTAAAAGCCAAGACATTTTTTTAAATATTTTTTTATATAACAGAATTTTTTTTAATAACAGAATTTGTTCAAGATTATCAGATTAGGGATGCAAAATATTGGATGTTTGCCGATATCCAACATGCCGAAATTGTTTTATTCATTATTTGCCAAAACCGTTACCGACATTTCTGTTCAAGATCACAAGCTCTGTACTTAACAAAAATGAGCTTGTTTCTTTTAGTGTAACAGTATATTTTTGCAAGGAGCAGATGTAAAACAAGAAAAACAGCATTTTACTCTTGCAAAAATGAATCCCTTGATTTTTAAATTTACCAATGCAGTGATGAGAAGGTGCATCAATATTGTACATTTGTGTAATTTGCCGATATTCCAGCCAATATATGGCCGATATGTGTGGCCGATATATCTATTGTAAATATCTGCCAAAAGACACCCATACTTAACTTTTTAGGCTGATATCATCCGATAACGAAAGCAAACTGGTAATATCGTGCTTCCCTATATCAGATGTGTCTTGAATTTGAATAAAACAAAAAATATTGACTCAGTATGCCTGCTATCACAAGTTATACCATAACACTGGCCAAACTTGGAATATTTATGAAAATATGACTGCTTTTGCATAGTGAGAAAAAATAATTGCTTTACACATACATAACTACAAGGTAAGACACAATGTTTTGGTGAGTGTTTATGTGTTTTTGTGTGGACAAAGATGTTTTTAAAACTGAGAAGGAAAACCTCCATTTTCAAAAATACCCGCCTACATGGGGGCATAACCCAAGACATACTGTAGAGGACTTGTAATTGAAGATGAGAATTTTTTTTAATAGTACCCTTGTCAATACTTTAAGGTCCCAAGTTTAATCTTTCTCAAAAAGTTCATCGATTCGCTGCTGTCCCAAGACCATATTTTTGAAGTTACTTGCCTTAAAAATTGACTCACTTGATTATAGCATGCTTAACAACCCCTCTGTTTCAGCCCCACTCAGAACAGGCTCTTTTAATGTACAACCATGGCCAAAACTTTTGAGAATGATACAAAGGGTAACTCTCCCAAAGTCTGCTGCTTCAGTGGTTTTGGATCTAATAGTTAGATGTTTATATGGTCATGCAAAGAGTCCATATTTGCACTGTTGACTCTTCTTTTTCAAAACCTCCACAATTCACCCTTGCATTCAGTTAATCAAATTCAGGTCCATATCTTGACTGATAGCAGCCCATTCTTGAATTATCAATGCTTGGAGTTGGTCAGAAATTGTGGAATTTTGTTTTTTCAGCCATCTCTTGGGGATTGACCATCAGTTCTGAATGGGATTAAGTTCTATGGAGTTACCCGGACATGGACCCAAAATTTTGATGTTTTGTTCCTTGAGCCACTTAGTTATCACTTTTGCCTAATGGCATGGTGCTCCATCATGTTGGAAAAAACACAGCTCATCGCCAGACTGTTCTTGGAAGTCACTCCGAAGGGAAGTTTTGGTAACAGTCTTTATTCATGGCTGTGTTCTTAGGCAAAATTGAGAGTGAGCCAACTCATTTGGCTGAGAAGCAACCCCACACATGAATGGTCTCAGGATGATTTGTGAAATTACTATTTGTGTCATTCTTAAAACTTTCGGCCATGGCTGTATTAATTGCTCTACAGTAGGTTCATATTCCTAAAAATACACAATGAAATCTTACTTTAGGCAAGAAAATCTGTTTAAGATGTATTTAAACTATATTATGCAATGATTAGAAATACTGTCTTTAGACAAAGCCATGGGAATCCCTCACTGATCCTTGTATTGCTGCTCCATCGCACTGGTGTACATATCTTCACCTGACAATAAGCCAGATCATCCCATTAGCTTTATTGCAGCCACCTGATACCTGATGTTGATATGGAGGTGAAGGAAAGTGTGGTCATATTGATCTTTCAACATCAGATTACCCAGCATACAGATGACAGCAGAGAGTCAAACCTCAAATGACCCAGTGCAACGAGAAGCCAATCCCTTTTATTACAGAATGGGAACTACAGCGCAACTCGCGTAAAATTTCAAAACAAAGGTGATAGGAATTTAGAATGGGATCTGATGTAAAAACCATTGTACCAGAATAGAGGTGGTGCCATAAAATTCAACTTGTCTGATCTTAATGCTAATGTTTGCTTTTGTCTGAGTTCAGTCAGCTTTATAGCTGTATGTCACTGAGTGTTTTTGTCATTCATTTCAACACTGATGAAGTGGTTTTGAATGTATTTCTTTTGTTTTTTTAAATCAATGATTATCCATCTAGTATCAATCTGTTTTCCAAATAGAATACCTTAAGTGACAAGGTCTGAAACTCCTCTGTATTTCTTAAGGGAAATTATTGAGTAACTTCTTTGCACATTTGCTCATCAATTGTCCTCTGGACATTTATGAAAACTAACAAATACAAATGCTCACCAACTGAGGCTAGCTTACTTAGCTATGTGTTGTAAGCAGTCAACTCTAAATCTTAGCTTAAGCCTATTATTTGAACAAGTTGTCTACCACTCCACCATAAGCCAAGTTTACTCTCTTCTTTGAAATGTTTCTAAATTGAACTGATTAAAACTTACTTTCTGCTTACCTCAAATGTTTCAACCTCTCTTCTACTACCTTCAGGAAGACAAGAGCTACTGTATGTGTGAAACAGTTTTTTCTGTTTCAACCTTATTTTTCTTATGCAATTTTTTCATTATTTTTCCACTGATTTTCTTCTAACACACCTTTTTCTAAAAAAAAAAAATTCAAGCTAATGATTAAAATTTCTATCCAGTGAGGTATAGCTGTGTAAGACCTCCAACCATTTTTGATCTACACTCGGTCTATAACTTACTTTCAGATATCCGTATCTGTTACACCTGTGTCCCACTTTAAAGTATCAAGCTAACCAAGTATCGGCTTTATATATATATTTATACTTTTTTTTCATCGGTTCTCATATTTCCTTTTTGCTTTATTGATTGTTTTTTATATAAGTGCCAAAAAAAGGCCTCATAGCAAAAAATTTAAAAAAGTCTTTGTTAATCTGTATTTCTTATAATATTCTTCTAAATTGGATTTTGGACAAATTGTAAAATTAGCCCGGATGTATTATACTGATATTTCTTCATTAACTTCAGTACTTCCCTTATTTGCCCCAAAATCTCATATTCTTTGATGCAGTGCAACAGAAAACCACTGTTTGGATATTTACAAATGAAATGCAATGATATGTTTATTATATTCAGCTCTCATCAACCCTCAGTACACTGAAGACTCTTCGACTTTTGCTTCTTACAGTCATTTGAGCTGTTCTTTTCTTCTCTTTTATACTTATTTTTTCGTTTTTGCTCTTTTAACCCCTGTATACATTGCTCTTGGTTAATATACTACTATTGTTTTATCATTAGTGTCTGCAATGAAGAAAAAGAGCATAAGGCTTTGTTTAACTTTGCCTTTATTCAATAAAAATAAACATAAACTACAACGGCTTAAATCAGAATGTCTCACTGATTCATTTTCTAACTTTATTCATTAATCTCTCTTGTACTTGTCACAGGATAAAATAAAGCCCCTTAGATGCCGCATTATTGGATGTCAAAGTGCTGCAGCCTTCCTTTGTGCCTTCTTGTGCTGAGTCAGTCAGTGAGAGGACATTGACACTGCCAACTGCTTTAATAATTGAGGTGTTGACAGTAGGTTTGCTTAACGAGCTAATTGCAGGGAACAGACCATGGGTTAACTGGTCTAAAATAAGACAGCTGAATTAGCATCATGTTTCCTCTGTGGCTTTAACACGTGCTGGTCAGTGAAAAACCACTGATCTGGTCTTAGGTTCATTACTTTTTGAGGAAAGTTTTATTTCAATATATTTATGAATATGCTCTAGCATTTAGGTGTACCTCTATGATTCCCAGTTAGTCATACAATACACTTAGAATAAATATAATCAATGAGCATACAAATGAGAAAATCCAAATAAGTTTATTTACAAACACAATACAGTAAAAAGAATGATCCAGAGTCAGTTAAGAAGCACTGTGATACATATCACCTCCATTTACACAGACTAGATCCCATCATAGTCCATTTTTGACTCACATGTGTCCGTAAAACTCTTCTCCTAAAATAAAAGATTAGAAACGTTATTTCAGGTGATTATGTCTCCCCTTTAATAATACCAGTTGTATTTCATATTGTTGGAAAGCCTGATTTGTCACCTTTAAAACAAGGTGCAACTTGAATGGATACATGTATTCCTGGAATGCGCAAAACAGCTAAACGTGTGGGTTGCGTCCAAGAAAATGTGCCAAAATCCCCTGCAACTGGAGGCTGGTGTTACAGTACGCAAAGTGGCAGCATTACTTGGTGTTAGCCTCGTACCATTTCCAAACTTAGGACCAAGTTCCATGAGACTGGTGAAGTCCAAAACTTACTGCAAAATGGGCATCCCAGAAAGACAATGCCTCAAGAAGACCAGTACCTCATCCCTGCTTCACTGAGGAACTGTAGGCTTTCTTCCCTGGAAGAAACAAATGTACAATCCTAACAATCTGTGCCTCATTATAAAGGTGACCAATCAGGCTTTCCAAGGACAATACCAGTTGGTGTTATTAAAGGTGAGAAATAATGGAATGGAATAACATGTCAAAACTTTTATAGTTATTTAGTTGCCAAGCCAGAAGATATTTGGTATTTTTGAACATATTTCCTTTGTGATTAAATACAAAGAGTGATTAGAAAAAGAAACAGAAAGGATGTTTTTATCTTACTCACAAATATATCCAAATAGGTAAGAAATAACGGATTTGCACAGCTGAGCATGAACACAAAAGTGGGAAAACATGAAACTTCACAGTCTCTCCTCCAGTGTGAAATAGAATAAACAATAAAAACACACACTTTCCTGGTGCATGAACAAAAACTACAAGAAAACAGCTCAAAAAGGGGAGATGAAGTAGTACAATAGTCCTAAAAGTGTCCTCACAAAAGGGCAGCAGCCATTCTTCATTCTTGCATCTCTAATCATGCATCCACTTTTATAAAATTCACCAGTCCTCTTTCAGTGAAAAAGTCTGTGTATGTGTCTCCAAAAGCGCTGTGAACATCCGTGGAGGCTTAAGTGTAAACATATTTCAGTGATCATTGAAGCAGGCACACACAAAGCCAAGTATAGAGTTAAGTCATGCAGAGCATTACATGTTTATGAATGGACTTTACAGTAAGACTTCACTAATCCCAGTAGAGTATAGGCTGAGAACCGCACATGAATTTCTACACCTTAGAGAGTCTTATATGTCCTGTGTTTCCAACTAAGATTGAGCTTAATATCAGTGAACTGCAGATAAGCAAAACACATGGGTGAATTGCATATCACATAGAGGGGGGTTGTTATCTCATAAGGCAGCATGGTTTAAGACATGAATGACAAAGAGGCTGATTTGCTAACATTGCTTATGTTGCTTTACAAACTGGGTGGTCTTGAGAGCTAAGCTATGCTACAATGGAGTAGTTTGTAAAATATTTTTCTGGCTTTTGTCAACATCCTCCACGTCTCATCTCTTTCACAAAAAGGCTGTATTCAAAACTGTCAGCAACAACGCCTGTCAAGTGCAGTATGCAGCGCTATGGAGAAGTTGAGGAAGGTTCATTTGGGTTGGTGAGTACTGGTTGGTCTGGTTTGTAGGGTAAGAGACTCGGGGGGTAGTGCTGACGTCACACTCTGGAGGTGTGTTGGTGCTTGACTCATCAGCCTTCATTAGCCACATCTGTTTCAAGTTGAGTGTGTGTGGGACAGATGCCACATGATGAGGAGGATGCAGAGAAACAAGACAATGGAGACAATGAAAGACCAAGGCCTTGTCAGGAAGCAGGCAGGTATTTTTCAAAAATAGTCACTTGCATGCAAAGATGTCCCTGACATGTGAAACCATTCCTCCTCTGCATTGAACTTTATGTTTTCAAAGTTATCCCACCAACCAGACATTTAACATTTGACATGTCAGCCAGTAGGCACTCTTTGCAAATGTTTCTTTGATTCGTTTAGAGACGTACCTGATGGACTAGTGTTGGTCAATATCAATTAAAAAGAGGCATTTGGAAGCACTTTTGTTGGCTTTAACATCTGTTTCATCGGGAATGGCTGGCACAGGTGGCTAAAGGTTGCTAGTAAAAACATTCAATCTTTTAGCAATAGCACCAGGTCTTGTCCAAAATGTGTGTCCCATCTGAGTGTTGTATGTAGCAGCAACAAAGTGGGACAGCAACTGTGAGTATTTGTGTAAGCATGTACCCAGCCCAGGTACCCACGGTGAAATCAGCAAAAACTGCAGTGCAAAAAGCACAACTCTCATGTAAACAGAAGTGATAAGAGGCATCAAACTGAGGAGAAAGGTGTGCACAGTGTGATAGTAAAGCCCAGAACACTGGTTTTCCTTCCAACATGTAGACACTGCAAACAGAGTTTTTATTAACATGTTTTCAGTGACGTAAACTGCTGTTTGAGTGTGAAAGAAAGTTGGAAAAAAAAAAACAGAAAAGCAATGTTTTTAAAAATACCAGCCTGTATTATTGCAAACACATCTCTATGCTTAGTTCTTGTGCAACTTCTTTTCAAGAACAAACTGGTCTACAAAAGCGAGCTGGTCACAGAATGTAAAAAGCTTTGTGGTGATCAGTCAATCACACACACACAACCCTCACTGACAGGGTAGTTTTGCACTCATTCAGGTTGGTGGTGCATTTTTATCATGTGCATTACATAGGGGAAGGCATTAGTATACAAGCTCACTGGCACCAGAGTCAGAATGAACTGTTGATGGAAGTAGTGTTATTGCAAGTCAGTTGTTTCTTGCAGTGAACCAGGCCTGCTTTAGCTAGTTTACAAAATGGAGGTAAACAACAGCCCAGCTCATAGTTGGTACTGTGTGGCATCCATTTCAGGACTAAGGAGAGCTTACAGAAGATTTGATTTGATTTCCATGAGTTTTACAGAATTGAACATAATTTTGAGATGTTAAACAGCTATGTAACAACTTGAAGGAAAGTGAGTGTTTCACCTTTTGATTCACAAGTTAATGCAAATGCTGTTGACCTAGATACATGCTGTTGCTGTTGGCCATTTCAGCCTCTAAAAGACTGCCACTTTGCATGGTGGGAAATTGTGTATAAGGAAACCTGCACCAATTTTCCATGAAAACAAATCTAGGTCTTGCATTTGCTTCAGTGCTACATACTGCATTTTGACAAAATCAGCATATCCACTACTAGGCAGTTTTGAATACAGCCACAGCTTTCTACCAGAAGCCTCTGAGGATTTATTTATCTTAATAAAGACGAAGGAGAGGGCCACCAAAAACAGGCCATTTCTACAGTATTTTAAAATATTCATCCAGTGACTCTGGAGAATAAGAAAAAGATTACAAAAGTAGACAATTGCATGTCAGAATTTTTCTTTTTTGAAGCTTAATATCAAGTGTTTTCTTATGCAAACATTAAAAGCTGCCACACCCATAGAGTGTCCGAAATAAGGAGAAAAAAAGGGGGACAATGGGGGGCACACAAAGACACCCAGTGCGGCCCATTTCAGCATAAATAACTGTGCAACGTTGAGTAGAAAACAACACTTCTGTACAGCCGAGCCACTAGAAAACTTCACAGAAACAATACCACTATGAAGACCACTTTTCACAGAAAAAACAAGCATCCTGTGGTATGAGATTCAGAATTAGAGTAAGGTCTTGATTGGTTAGATAAACAATTAAGTTCACGTTAAAGAGAGTTGTTGTGTTGGCAAACAAAGCAGGCAACCTTCACTGTGTTGTTGAATTAGTAAGAACAAGTGGGTGTATGCTTTTTAGGCCAACTTATGGAGCAAAAAACAACAAGGGAACACAACAAGTAAAGCAGATTAAAAAAACAACAAAATGAAATTGTGAAGTTTCCACTTAAAACAGAAGAGTGGGGGGATCATGTGCACTGCCCTGTGTGTACATGGATAATGCCACGAGTATGCATGTGAATGAAGTTAAAAATCTCATGAGGCATTGCGTGGAACCCTGGCCGTGGCTTGACGTTATCATAATAATGGTGAGTGATAAAGATGCCGGAGGGGTTCATGGGAAATGCCCAGAAGCCATAGAGGTGGACTTCCTCGCACATCTCCAAGGCGGCAGTCACGAGCATCAGGCCGCTGCTGAGACGTTTGGCCCGGACGCCCTGCACTGCCCAGAATCGCTGCACATTGAGGAGGTACTGCGGATGGAAGAAGAACACGCCTCTCTGAGAGTCGAAGTCGTCCAGCATGTACTTGACTCTGAAAGATACATCAGTGTTGCGAGTGTTGTAGAAGGCAGGTAGCACCACTGAGGAGTTCTCGTAGTTCTGGAGGACTTCGTAAAAAGGCCGCCGCCATTTCTCCAGCTTTTGAAATCTGCAAAAAAAAAAATCAAAACATTACCCAGGACTAAGATGGAGACTGTTGGCTGTAATATCTCACCCAAGTACGCATTCAAGGTACCTTTCAGTGATTATGCTTGGATTTATTGTCACCAGATCGGTTTTCGTGCCGACATCGGCCGTATACTTCTCACTAATAGGTGGTATATTGCACCTGTAGAAAAAAAAAATGCACCAATCAAGGTCAGCTCAACATTATTGATGTGACTTAGCAGGATGCTGGTGATGTTTTGTCTAGGGCTGCACAATTGATCAATTATAGAAAATCTTTGGTCCAGGGAGGGTCCAGAGTAACCCAGTTGCTTGCTTGAAACTGTGTTCTCTTATTTTCCAATCAAGTCTTAGCAAACCTCAACATGTGCAAATATTGGTCATAGAGTAATAGTTTAATAAGTATTATTTGTTAGAGAAATGGTCACACTTCAATGGAATTGGTCATTGCTATCCTAAAATACTGCAATATCATTGTGCAGCCCTAAAACAACAAACACTAAATGATTATACCCTCTGTACCTAAACACAAAATCAGCTGAGTCAATTTCCTTTCCGCATTTGCTGTTCTTGATGATGCCGCCATTTCCAATTACAGCACATTTCTTGTACTGTGATTTGGAATACGGCATATCCTGGATAAAAATAAAACACATTTTATTAACGTCAGACGGACGGCAGTGAATGCTTAAACAGATCTCATGTTGTCATTAAGAAGAACACTCAGTATTGAGTAACATCATTTGAAAGGGCGATGAACTCACATCTGGGAACATCTTGTAGACCTCAGTGGTGATGGGAAGGATACCGCTGGTGTCCACCTCATACCTCAGCTTGGTCCCTGCAGGAGTGTTCCTCTTGGTGGTGAATAGAAAGGAGGGAGCATTACAGCAGCGAGACAGGGACATCCTTTAAAGGGATAAAAAAAAAATGTTAATTTGTGAAAGTCTTTCTATCAGAGCTGAGAACTACAAAAACTCCTGTGCTGTGTCTCCGTCTGCTTCACCACCCTTTTGTCAGTCGTTAGATATAAACTAAGTATTGCTCAAACTAAAGCATTATACTTCTGATCTTTAACCAAGAGGATTGAACAGAAGTATTAACTTCTCCATAAAACATACACAACTGATATCAGCTGCAACACTTCTTTTATAACCAGGAAAGAACAGGTTTAAATGCTAAAGACAATGCATGAACATACTGTACTGTGTGATGAATATAAAGAGAGCCCTTTCATTTATCTAAATTATACACAGAGCAATTTGCAGGTTTGTAGCTAAGAAGACCTCCTGCCTCATCTTAAACAAAGTGCTGTGAAAAGCTACGATCCAAAAGCTTTGATCTGTTTTTTTGTTTTGTAATTTGTATTAACTGTTTTGTTTATTGCTGTGATTCCTTATTTGTTGTTGTGTTGTTATATTTGTTTTTGTGTTTCTAATTTGGTCTTGTGCTTCAAGTTTTTTTGTTTTTATTTGCATTTGAACATTCTGACTTTTTTGTCTTTCTTTTTGTGTTATGTGTTTTTGTGTTTGTGATTTGCTGGGGTTTTTTTTCAATCTATTGATATGTTTTTCATATTTTTCTGTGTTTTCCTGTTTGTCATGTTAATGTAGTTTGTTATTTATGTTCTTAAAATGTACTGTTGTGTTTTTTTCTATTTGTTACTCCTTGTTTTTTGGATCTGTTGTGTTTTGGTATTGATGTTGAGTGTTTTTTGTTATATAATTTGTTTTGTGCTTTCCTTTTTGTTTTTTGTCATAGCATTTGTTATTGTGTTTTAATGTTGTTGCTGTGCCTTAAATTGTGTTTTTTGGGGTTTTTTTAAGTGTTCTGACCTTGTTTTTTTTCTTTGTTGTCATTGTATTTTGTTTTTGTGTTTATGATTTGCTGCTTTTTTTAATCTGTTGATTTTTTACATTGGTGTTTTGTTCTTTTTATATTGTTCTAAGTTGCTTTCATATTTTAAAACTGTACTGCTGTGTGCATTTTGTATTTGTTATTGTGTTTTCTTATCATTTGTCATGTTTTTTTGTCTGTTGTTGTGTTTTGTAATTAGAATTAATGTTTTTTTTTGTAACTTATTTGTTGTTGTGCTTTATTATTTTTTTATGTATTTGATTCTGTTTTGTTATGCTTTAAAGTGTTTTTGTTGTTCTTGACTTGTTGATGAGTGCTCTGAATATATGGTTTTTTTTTGTTTTTGTATTTGTTCTGGGTCTTTTTGTATAGCTGTTGTGTTTTCCTGTTTCACTTTTCATGTTTTTAAAATGTACTGTTGTGTTCTTTTTCTGTTTATTGTAGTTGTGTTTTGCAATTTGTAGTTCTGTTTTCTTATTTGTTGATGTGTCCTGTACTTTAGGGTCAAAGTAAAATTGTGGTAAAAACTCCTGATACTCATGTGAGAAACTTTGTGTTTTTGTTTATTTTTGTGCCCCCTTTCATTTCCGTAGAGGTGGATTCAGGGCATGTAGAGGAACATTATTTTATTTCCACAACCAAAATTAAATTGATTTTTTTTCCCATTAGTCAAATTGATCATTTGCAAATGCAGCCTGTGGTGGGTCATTTTGCTAAATAAATCAAATACATTTATGTTCAGCAGAGACAAATATGACGGGGACAGATCTATGATTGGCCCATGGATCTGTCACTACCTTCAATTCTTACTTCAGCCTCTTTGTTTCTGCTCAATTCCCTTCGCCCACACACCCAACACAGCTTTGTGGGATGGCTGTTCAGCATGAGACTGGATCTACTCAAGATTTTCAACTGCTAAACTGAGTTTTTTTCTTGCTGCCATTACCGTACGCCCACTACAGACACACCTTCCTGTAGTATGGTTGGCCCAGGGCTATGCTGTTGAGGAATTCATTTTGGATTTTGGATATATGTAATGGTGTACATGTGTATATGTGTATGGATAAATGTCTATAGGCATATATGTATGTGCATCTTTAAAATGAAGAGTCAGTCTCCAGCCTTTTCTTTGTATGAATCGACGCTATACAAATAAAGATTGATTGATTGATTGATTTAATACCTTCCCCTTGCATCAATTTCAAGACAATTGGAAAGAAACTCTAGAAAATGTCAGTCCAAGCATCTGTAAAACTGATGCACTTACAAACATGTGGTTCACAATCTAAGTTTATTAGAGGAGCTTTTAAAGGTGGATGTACATTTGTTCCTCACAGAAAAAGATGAATGCTTACTTAAAGTTGCTGGTCTCCTCTTTGTTCTGCTCCCACCTACACACCTGCAGGTTTCGCCATCTCTCAAACAGCTCTGATGTTTTCACCCTGGCAGACAGGCAGAGAGACTTGTGGGATAAGGGAGGATACCCATGGCCATGTATTTTCCGATTAAAGTTTCTACAAGGGTGGTAAATTGAAGAAACATGGTAAAAAAAACACTCAAAAAGACAAACAGTGGGGCAGAGAATAGCAGTGATTATTACTGTGCGGTGGTTTTACTGCTGCTATAGATCTAACACAAAGACAAGGGGCCCCATCAAGCGTGTCTGTAAATAGATGTCCTTGATCTGACATCTCCTCTGAGATGATTGGGGAATGTGATTTGCTCTGGGAGGCAGGGTGGCACCATTACATTGACTGTCAGGCAGAGTGACAGTGGCTGCTCTCTGCCTCGGACTGAGAGGCTCTTGGCTCTCCATCAGGCCGACAAAATCGGTCGACATTAAAATTTGGCAGCCTGAGGGACATGCACAAAAGGTCACTGGACAATGTTCACATTCATAAAACAGGAAATGTTCCCCTAAAATTGCCAATAGCACAACTGGCTTATTGAAGAGTGGCTTGAATGTGGCAGCAGAGTTATAGCATTGTGTAAAAGGTGCTTTATATAAAGGGTGCTGCAGTTGAACTGGAGATAAGCCATAGAGACGATAACAGGGAATAAAAGGAATATAATGTTGGCAGGACTGAATCTCTGTTTTGGAAGTTTGCTCGTTTATGAGAGTCATCTTATATCATAAATTTACAAAAATCGAATCAAGCAACATATCTCTATATACTCAAAGACAGCCAAAATATCTGAAGGTTACTACAGTGATACTAATCCATTTCTTTCTGCCACAGCTCAACAGCTTTTTATCTTCTTTGCTCAAAATCTTCAAGTACACATATTATGCAAAGTCTACCTTTTAATTAGTTTGACACAAAAACATGTGTCCACGTCCTGTCTACAGTAACCCCCACTGCACCCCAACCCACCTTCACGATAATCCATCGCCCCTTTCAGAAAATGTGTGCTGAAATAAATCAGTCTGAGCAAATAATGTCATATGCCATATGAGGGGATATGTCACCTCGTTCATATAGGATACCCTTACTGAGTCGGGTGATTGTTTGGCCTACAGCCACTCTAGTGGAAGAACCACATCTAGGCTTGTCTGTGTCACCACAGTAAACATTAGAGAACATCTATTGAAAGCCTAAACCTCATCCACTTCTTCAGATGGGCATGGTCACAAGGATTGCTCATAAGGATTTACACTCGAACAGCTTGTTCTGAGCAAGGCTGAAACAGAAGGCTGTCTAGGTATGCCTAAGTCCAATATCTGGGTACATTTTTAGGCAAAAAAAAGTTTAGAAAATGTGTTTCGGTGACATCTAGGATCAGTGCAAACTTGTTGAAAATAAGTAAAATATGAGACATTTTAAGTGCATGGTGCACAACATATCTGTCTTTATTTTGCTATCAATTTGCCAATTCTGGCACAAAGCAGGTGAAGAACGCTGCAGATGCAAAAAGTCCTTTTATTTGGGCTTTCTATTCAAAACCAGCGCAGTCCAGTCTTTTTAGTACCCTGAGCAGAAAAACGCTTTTCACATCTGCTGATTCACATCTGCACTCATTGATGTTGCTTCTCCCTCACTGACCGATTTAAATCAAGAACATGGAGGACTTCTGCCCTTTGCTATGTAAACAACAATGCAGTAGGTAAAAACAGACTGCACCATATTTTCAAAAGGAACTTTCTACTGGTCTCCAGCTTCTATCAATGGTAGGACATGATATCACGACTTTGTGTCCATGTTATCTGGCTGATATTTCACTGAATCAAAGTAAAATAGGACCCACATGGAGCAATTGCCTTGTTGCCTGGCAACGTTAAGCACCAGTAAGAAGCACTATGAAACTGAGACTAAGTGCACTCTGTGGACACAGGTTATGCATACATGTGTTTGGAGCAGCACATGAATCAACTAATCAGAGCATCTGTTGTTATTCCCTTTAAAGGCTGCACACATCTGTCAGCTTTCATTTTGTAATTTACATGACAGGTTTTAATGCTTAGATTCAAGTTGTAATTCACTAGAGTATTCCCACAACATCAGAAAAGATCAGAGAGACGCACAGGAAACTCCATGTAAACTCCTGCATTATGTCAGGTATAACTAAATTAAATATCAAAATTTTGACAGGATTGAACAGTATCTATTCATCATATCTGTTTGTGCTACACACACACACACACACACACACTGTGAACCCACTGTGCCACCTGGTCTTGACTTAGACTTAAGACCAGGTTTTTGGTGGTGTACGGTATGGAGGTTTTGTGTGTCAACAGGGTAGGAACACACCATATTTGCTTCACACCAAACACAAACATGCCCAGGTACTGGAGCATGCATGCCCATTGTACATTTAATCAAAGTGAGCACTGGGTGTAAAATTGACAACTGTATCAGGCAGAAAATAAGAAAGACATCAGTGCTCTGTGCGTTCAAATTTCTTATTCAAACCTAAAAGAGATTTTCTCCTCATAAACAAGCAGTGGATTATCATTGTACTTACCTGATAAATGCTCGACGTTCACCTTCAGGACAAAAAGTCGTTATTCCAAACAAGGAGTCCACAACAAGGATTAGCTGTAACTGAACACTCACATTGTCAAGACTTTGACGTCCATGATCTCCTGTCTGAGCTCCCTACATGCTGTGGAGTTGTAGTCAAAGGAGCCATCATAGTTTTCCAGATACCTAGAGAGACAGACACAGTCATCCTCTGCCTGAACCTTTTTCACACACAAAAGAGAATTAGCAACATTCACAAGACACAATAGATAAAATGCAATATTCAAAACTGTCATATGAGAAAAATATCATATATTTAATCTTAAGGTTGACGTCATGAAGTACTTAAGTGTCAGTAAAGCGTTGTGGGATGACAAATGACAGAAGTGATGGACTGATTTGAGGCGTCACAAACAGGTTAGTAACAAACTGTTAATTGGACACTTGCACCAGATTCTGTTGCATCTTAGTCTAAATCAATGTCATAGTCTACCTGAAATGTTTTTGTACCTCTCATATTTCTACTTATTTAACAATGGGACTTATATGCCTTTATGGTCAGGGTGCCAAAGCCTGATTTAATAGTGGACCAAAACTGATTTAAGACAAACAAAGAAACAGATAATATCCTTGCTCTGTTTTTTAAAAAGGAAAAAAAAACAGACATTTTTTATTCCAGTCTCAATGAACAAAATATTACAAGCATACTTTGAGCGATTTTCCCCAAACTTTACAAAAATGCCAACTCATGGATAGACTAATGGATGAACTTTTCCAGGTCTTATTTCAAAGGTCAGTGTCACAGCCTTCTTGTTCATGTCCCATTTGCTATATTTCAACAACACTTTCAGGGATTTTCCTCCAATTTTGCAGAAATATTAAACTTATACTTATATTACTTACATTCTCATGTTCATCCTGTTCTTGTGAACTATCTCAAACTTCTGCTGATTATTTATTTTATATTATACATAATTGTCCACTTTGTCCCAAGAGCGAATTCATAAGAGTTTGAAAGTCAAAGGTTGTCGGCCAGTGTCTCATATTTACCTGTCAGTTGTGGAAGCAAATCATAAAAAACTTTGCAAGGAGGCTTCTAAAACTTTACACTAATGCTGACCCTCACTCAAGGATAACCCGGTTCAATTTTCAAGGTCATATGTCAAAGGTCAGGGTCGTGGAGCCTCATGTTCATCTCGTGTAAACATTACATCTCAAGAGAGCAGTGAGTGATTGTCATCAGAGTTTGAATGAATGTCACGGTAACTTGATTAGGGT
Source organism: Cetoscarus ocellatus (assembly GCA_037902135.1). NCBI lineage: Eukaryota > Metazoa > Chordata > Actinopteri > Labriformes > Labridae > Cetoscarus > Cetoscarus ocellatus. The sequence continues at coordinate 568,266 of JBAMNC010001402.1, read as the reverse complement.
CTCTGAAACACTGTCTATGAAGCCCCTCTTTACACTACATTATAAACACATTATAAGCATTTTTAAAATATATCAAAATGCATTTATAATGCTGTATAGTTATAGTTATAAGCACTCTTGTTGATTTACAATGCTTTGTAATAGAAATCATAAATCATAGCAATGCTATTGTATGTAATGATTTATAAATATGCTTTGGTGAGTTACAGCATAAAGTTAAAACAGAAATTCTAAACATCCATGATGCTCTGTAACAATCTACAGTCAAGCATTTCATCATGATTTGCATTAGCACTGATTATTGTTGGTGTTTAAGAGTTTACATAAAAATAGTTTTTTTCAGCAATTTACTGATATTTTCTACTGCAAGGTTGATCTTAGTATTCTGTTTTTTAATGTCTGCTTTATCTAGCTCGTATTATCTTTTGTTAACAGTGTCAAATGTTTGTGACCCTTTGGATATTTAAAGATTGAGGTTAAAAGAAAATATATTGTCTTGACAGGAAACCATTTTAAGGGAAAAAGAAATATAAATATAAATCTACTCATTAAACTGTTTCAATACTTTACTTGGGGCATCTAATTACAACTTACAGTTACTCATAATCAAATTAATATGGATAAGAGAAGTGTTGATAAAATGTTTTAAATTGATTGCTTTGTGTTGCAAGAAAAAGCATCACAAGCATCACAACAATTTCTGTCCTGAATGTATGTTAAATTAACACCTAACCTCATTGATCAATGATTTACAGTGTGTCAGATATATTGTTATAAAGCATTATGAATATCATAGTTTCTTAGGGCTATTTAACATTATCACACAATAGAAGTAAGTTTATAACTCATTATAAACACTGTTATTAAACTTATTTAAGATTACTATCATAAAGCATTATAGAGTATCACATGTGCTTACAACTTTGATCATCACTTTTATCATAATGCGTTTATAATGCATTACAAAAAGGGGCTTCATATAAAGTTTTCTCCCTTAAATTTGGAGGTCAAAGGTCAAGGTCACATGTCTCATGTTCATCCTTTGCTTGTAGACATAATTTAAAAAATGTTTTGAGGGATTTTTGACAAACTTTGCATATATGTAAACGCTGATTTAAGAATAAACTGAGTAGATCTTAGATGGCTGAGGTCAAGGGTTACTGATCATTGATTATGATCATTTGTTTGAGGTCATAGGTCAAAGTCAATGGATCCAGAAATCACAATTGCTTGTGTATGTGACGTAAGGAATAGTCTGGGGGATTTTTTATACAAACTGTACTTTCTTGCAATTTGACTGCAGATATTAATGTCTCCACTCATGACTGTAAAATCACAATGAAGAAAAAAAATCATTAACAGCTGGTCAAAAATAAGTTTTCTTTTTTTTTTTTATAAAAAAAAGAAGAACCAAACTAAAGCTGATCTGTTTCTGTGTTTTTCTTTGACAAAGTATGGTCCAATCTTAACTTGTACTTTCATACTCTGACTCTTTATGTATTCTGTTATTGAAAAAAATAAACAGTGTGTAATTATGGGGGTAGAAATCTGCATTTCAGGGTAAAGCTTCTTAAAATAGTACATATATAATATAAATTACACATTCTTTTTTCTAAAACATAAATGAAAAGAAATGTCTGTGTTTTAGCTGTCTATCTTTTACATTTCAGGATTTTCTTTATCAAAATGATTTTAAGCATCACCTCTACCTGTTGCAAAATCATGCAGTTTTAAATCAGTAGCTAATTTCTACATTTTTATACATTTTGCGCATAAACACATACACAGATGCTCATGCAAACACACTGTAACAATATGCAGACGATAACCGATAAGACTTTAAATTGAACATTTTAAATAAGGGTTTAAGAACAAATACTTAACATACATTTTTAACATGGCAACATTAACCAAAAGCAAACAAAAAAAAAGTCTGAATTGACAAAAATGGTTCTTTATAAGGATTTCTACTTATCTAAAATTCATATTAAAGTGCCAGTTAGTTGCCATTTATTCCTGAGTTTTCATTCATCATGATGCCTTATTTCATACAGAACAGATTCAATTTGCATGCAATCGGTGTGCAGTCTGGATAAATGTGTGTGTGGGTTTATGTTTGAGAATGTGGTGTGGGTGGTTAAGGATGAAAATAATTATGTATATTGGGTGTTAAAATTATACAGTATACAGTAAAACACATTTTCCTCATGATGTGTCTTTGTTTCACTGTAATGAAATGTTTTAGAAATAGAGGGATGTAAGTATGAAATTAGTGTTTCCTCACTCTTTAAATGTCTTTTTAAGTGTCTACCCCACAGCAGCAGCTTTTTTTCCTTGATATTAACAGAAAATACATAACAAATGTTATTACCTCCGCCAAGGAGGCTATGTTTTTGCTGCCATTTGTTAATCAGTAAGTTAGTTAGTCTGTTTATTAGTTTGTGAACAGGATATTTCAAAAAGTTAGGAACTTGATAAAATATCCAGTGAATGTGGTCATGGTACAAGGAGGAAGTGATTACATTTAGGTTGTGATCAGAATCTGGATGCAAATCCAGGATTTTTTCTTTTTAAGGATTTATTATCATTGTGAGTTAAGGCAGTTTTCAACATTTTCGCTAATAACTCAAGAACAGATCTCCAGAGCTCATAGTTGTGGATGGGAATTAATAAGATTTAGAAGATTTTATTGATACTAATGCCATTACCGATTCTGCTTATTGATACAATTCTTTCTATGACTTTTCGGCACGAAAGAAGAAGTCTATAGGTTTGTTGTTGGTGTTTACGCTGTTGGTTGAAATCACACAGGACGTTGTGTTGTTGGCATCATATTGTGTTTGATTAAGCCACATCACTGACGGCTTCTTTCTCCTCTGTTATTATTGCTTCTTGGACGTCCTTTGGGCAGACTGTCTGTCATGAGAGCACTGATTTGCAAGAGAGCCAGATACTTGTGAAAGGAATTGATTAGAGAATTGTTAGGCAAAAACACTAATGATATTGATTCTTTTAGCTTACTGTTTATATTTTGATTCTCAATTGGAACTGGTTTTTGATCCCTTAGTCATTGCAAAAGGGAAATCTAGTTAGAATTTAGTGATGCAGATCCTGAAAATATTCAAGATTTTTATAACAGTGCAAGATTGCACAGTTTTCTACATTTTTCACAGTTATTCACTGGACAATGTTGAAAATGCCTTGGCCAAGGTTTGTGCTCTTGGAGCACTTAAACTTGCTATTATGAGCTGTAAAGAAGTCTTTAAATCAATTTCAGTCTGTTTCATTCCCACTTTCCTCCATTTAGGAGTTTTGAAACAAAAGCTTACTTTAATGGTCACATAATATTCAACAAACACTTTCTAAAGGTTTTTATGCAAATTTATTTCTTTCTGGTTTTACATGCCCATGTTTGTAGCATAAAAAAATCCTCTCTCTCTTGCTTGTTGTACTTCTCTCTCTAAACTTCTCCAAAACAACCACTGGAATGACTTTCAGAGGTTTAATCAGACAGTTAATACAAAGCAGATTAGATATATGCTAATATTGGATTAAAAAAGCAGATTAGATATATGCTAATATTGGATTAAAATTTAAGATCACACTTAGTCATTAAGTGGAAGTATGCACTAATAATTTAATGAAATAACTCAGAGATTTAAACATTAACTAAGAAGGCTTGTGTTTTTTTTTTATTATGCATGTAAACACAACATTGTTTCATTATGATGTTTCTTTGGGTGTGAGGCGATAAAGAGTGTGTATGAAATTTTCCAGCCAAATGAATCTGTCTCATTATCAATAGTCTCACACCCAGGGGGTTTCTCTCCTCAGCCCAGATCTATAACTTTCCTTTTAGGGTTGGGCAAAGAGCCTAGAACTGGCAGAGCCATCGTTCTCTGCTGCATTAAAAAGACAGTTTTGTGATATAAATAGAGCAGATTATTACTTTGTTAAACCATTGTAAAATCACTGATTTCAACAGTATGGTTAGTCAAAATATGTATGATATTTCTTAAGTAAATTAGTCTTAGTGAGGGTTAGGATAATGTAACTCACATTACTCACACATTATGTTGATAAGGAGACTTGAGGGGATTTTTTTTTTGCCGTCATTGTCAGAATGAGTGTTGTTTTTGTCACATCAGATATCATTAGACATCAGATAGTGTGGCGTTTTGAAAGATGGATAATATTGAACATATTACCTGTGGCTGTGGAGGTAAATGAGGCGAGTTACAAATAAAAAGTCATGACAAAAAAAAAGAACACAACGAGCAATACAATGAAAGGATGCATTAACAGAACAGAACAAGATGCTGGGTTCAAATCGGACAAATAAGGAACGATGAAACTGGTTGTCTACATCCACCTGATGATGCAGTGTATTTCTGAAGGGTTTTATTTCATAATAGTATCATCTGACACTTCCAACAGGGCTTTTTTTTCATGCTTGTTTTAGCTAAGATGATGAAACCTTTGCAAGTGTTCTCGGCTCAGTTCCAAAAGCAAGACAGTAAAATCACTCCACGAGATGAATTTCATCTCACGGGGGAGAGTTAACCGTACAGTAACACAAATTCAGGGAGAAGAATGAGGTTTGTAAAGGGGGGAAATCTGGCAGGTTCCTGTCTTGTTGTAGAAGATGTACAGTTAAGAAGAAAAGGGGGGTAAATCCAGGTCGCAGAGAGAGACAATGCAGATGTGAGAAGAGGGAGATAGCGGGGGAAGCGGAGAGTGTCCACACTATGTACATGGCATACACACAGAGCTGTGCAGAACACATGAGACACAGGTTGTGGAGGACAAGGCATTTGGAAATGGGGTGCTGGATGGGACACAGAGGTACGCGGAGAAGCCAGTACATCAGCAGGAGACCGGTGGTGGTTTTTATACCAGCTTCTGAAGAGGGAGAAGGGGGATGTAGGGTGTTGGAGGAGGGGTCTGGGGTAGAAGGTGAACGGGGATCAGACAACATGCAAGAGCAAAAATCTGAAAGTGCAACCACCACTGAAAAAATATGAGAGTTTGTACCTTTCAAAACTAATGAAAAAAAAGAGGCATTCCTGGGTTTCTGTGAGAAATACTGTTTAGAAAATGCCTTCAAACTGGCCTACCTTTGAGAGTGGTTTTTTTTCTTCTTAATATCAGCTAGGCAGGGTGTGACTATTACGGAGATCTGTGAATCTGGCTGAAAATTCTGACGGAAACATCTGTCAACATGCAGACAGGTTTTAAGTTAGATTTAAAATGTGCGATGTAGAGTCAGTCCTGTGACAATACTTCCTTTGTTAATTAAGAAAAACCCCTGCAGATTTCAAAACAAGTAAAGATTAAAGTGTTGTGCTCTCTGAGGAATCTGGTGGTATAATCAGCGGCCCAGACCACGCATGCAGGGCTGGGTCGTCACTAAGATGGATTTAAAACTTATGTTGTCTCTCATTCTATCTTTCTCTCTCTCTCTTTCTCACACACTCTCTTTTCTCAGAGGTGTTGTGCAGCAAAGGTACCTTTTCCTTCCATTTCTGGCCGGCTTCACAGCTCCATCATCCGAGAAATTAACGGGACCGGTCCAATTTCCTGTCTCGTCTCCTTTGAGTCGGCTAAACTGTTGCGCACTAGTAAGAAAATGAGGCAGTTTATTTGTGTTTTAAATGTCCTTCTTGTGCAAATGTCAAACACACACGCACAGAAAAACCACACTTACAAAAATCCCAAACCTGCACATTCACTCACATGCGTACACAAAAAGCTGTGTCCCAATTCAGTAACTCCATCCTTTGTAGGGCACAGATACCAAATGCGATTGTTCCATTTTTAACGCTCATTCTCTCAAAAAAAATACGCCCTCTTGTGTACCTGACCACTAAGAGTTCATCTAGTGCATCCTTCATCGTCTGAAATTAACTAACAGTCATTTACTGCCACTGTTGGGTTCAAACTTCTTATCTCAAAATTGAAAAATGCTCTACAGCTGAATGAATAAATATTGTATTGTTGTAATACTATTAAACTGGTTAAAAAATTTTAAAACCTACTCACCAGCCTGAAAGGTTACCAATTGCGTAGTTTTATGAAAAAAAAAATCACAAAAACAGATAACAGGTTTTGAACTGATAGTGACAATCTGCTATTTCATATTGCACATGATAGTGCATTCTCAAGCTATAAAGTATTTAATTTGTAAAAGGTTTAAGCCCAATAAAATAACTGACAGAAATAATGATAAAAGAAAGAGGAGGTCTCAAAACTTAAAGCTATCTTCAACATAATTGCTTCAGTTGTGTGACCTTAGTTAGCTTGCTCTTGTGCAGCTGTCAGAGTTGGTAAGCGACAAAGGAGTCATAAGCTGTTTAATTTTTTTTTTTCCAAAGGACCAGACAGTCCCACTTGAGTTCAACCTGAGAGGTTCATGTTGACTGCAAACACAGCCTTTCATTGAATGTGTTCCTCATAGAATGCAATCCCTCAATTGGGACACAGCTATCACATTTGACCATCTTTTTTGCCTTCAAAAAAACAGTCACCAAAAATGATAAGAATGAATTCCTGTTGATGACACCGTGGTCTGGATGATTAATTAAGCTCTTTTTGGGCTGGTTCCATTATACAGGGAGTGACTCACACTGTAATATCAGCCTGTAGGAGTGTTGGACTTGTACTTGTCAGACTTTTACTTCAACATATTATCAACCTCAGCAGTTTATGCACACAATGTCCTTCATTAAATGTATCCTCCACAGAATGCAACCCCTGAATTGGGACACAGCTATCACATTTGACCATCTCTTTCGGCTTAAAAACAGTCACCAGAAATGATAAGAATGAGTTCTTGTTGATGACATCATGGTCTGAATGATTTTTATGCTCTTTTTGGGCTGGTGCCATGATACAGGGAGTGATTCACACTGTAATATTGGCCTATAGGAGTGTTGGACTTGTATTCCACTAAATTAAAGTCACAGTGATTTAAAGGAGAAACAGTTGTTGCCAATGATGCTGTGAATGTCAAACCACCTCAGAGGAAGAGTTGCCAAAAGATTTGGCAAGTGTCGATGGCAAATAATGGCTGATTTGGGGTGTGCTTTCCAATAGATGCAACATTTAAAAGTGTAACTACACATTCAAATCAAGTTTAGAGCAACCTTTCTGTGCAGCTTAGTGAAGTCTCAGAAAAAAGTCCATGTCATGTCTTTAACTTTCATCTTGACGAAGACAACTTGTCTTTGATGAGACATTTCACAGTGAGAGTTATTCTTGGATTTCCCTTTGCTATGAATTTATCAGAGGAGGCAATTGGGTGCAACTGGAGCATCACCCTCAGAAAAAGACAATGTTATTTATCATATTTAACAAGCAACTTAAAAAAGTGGGATTTAAAGACCTTACAATAGTACAAGTTTCTGGACAAGGTTCCTTGTTTTGGTCAAAAATCAAATGAAAAGGGCAAAAGTAGCAGCGGTTAACTTTGCTTTTTGCTTTTGTCTCCAACCTGTCATTGACCTTTGGCCTGATTCCCCTTGTGCAGGCTTGCAGTTTTTGGCTTGTATCATAAAAAATATGCTTGTAGCTTTCTGTCTGTTGATCTGTTTAACAGATACTACTTTTAATTAATTTGGACATCAGTTTAGCTCCAATTAATGTTAAGATTATTTGCATCACTTGAATTCAGAGAGAAAGAAAGTCTGTAAAAGATGATAAAACTTCTTTCTATGCAGTTCAAGTGTACAGCCAGCTTGTATTGCAAGGGCTGGTGTAACAGTGCACACATACTAAGTGCAGTCTGTTTATTTGTCTGACAAAGGCACAAGATCCTAAAGGCCTTTGCAGACAAGACCCATTTTATTTGTGTTAAAAGTTTGCACAAAAAAATTGCTTATTTTGAACCTATAACTAATCAATTCTAGCTACCAGCACAGTAGTTTTAAGCAAAATTGCAGCTTTAAGTTTTTTTCAGACCACAGCACATTTTTCTGATGTTTCACAGCCCCCTGACTTGTTAAACAAAAGGCATAGAAATAACAAGGGCAATGGATTAAAAGAAAATGTTTGGAGGAGGACAGCGCTGGAGCAGCAGTACGATGATGGTGTGTTGTCATCAAGCTTCTACTGCTGTGGTACAGGTTCAGCTCCTGAATTAAACTCACCAAGATTTCCACTCTAACTTCCTGTTAAAATGAGCACCCAGTCTTTGTCACTCATCTTTTGCAGATCAATTTTTTTTTGATTGTACACATTTTATTTGTGAAATTGCATCGCTCTCCCTGTGAATAGAAAGCCGATCAAAAACTGCCTCAGAGATACACACAATTTATTTTCTTTTAAGGGCCTTAAATCTGCTCTGTACATGGTAACCTGGATCACTGTCAACCTAAGCAAGAGCAGACAATCTCCTGCACTTAAGAGAGATTATTGAGTAACAGGCCAAAATGTCAGACTTCTCGAGGTTCTTTAATTGTTGAATGTTGCTTGACCTGCATGAAATACTTTCTGGATGCTCTATTATTGTTGCCCTATGAGATTTAAAATAACATATTTTTACAATCAGAACTAGTTGAAAAATGATACATATCTAATTTCAATCAAAAATTATATTCACATTCTCAAGTTCAAAACCAAACAGTGAAGCTCAAATTGATTCGCTGAACATGGAAGTGAAGCCAATTTAAGGTACTCTTTCAATGCAATAATCTGGTACAAACTGTATTTTTATGTATTTATTTCACCAATAACTTAACCTTGCAGTGCAGCTGGATCTGCCCGAATCAATGTCTATAAGACCCAATGTCTCTCAGATCAATTTTGCCAAAGTTCAACCTACAACAGTTAAAATTGGTTTTAATTAGTGTTGCCCTCATTTAACTAAAGCGGAATTAATTGATTATGCACTATCAGTGTAAATAGTTTTACTAATGAACTGGCAGTCAACAGTGTTGAATTCTGAATGTGTCCTTGCAGCCTGTACTGTAGCCTTGTGACACTTTCTGTCAAATGCAAAGATTCAAGTCTGGAAGACCTGCTGTACATTGTGTCTTTGTTGTGTTGCTTTTTAAAACAGATTGATTAGGAATGGAAATATTACAGCTTTTAAATACTTAAATATGTTTGTAACTTCAATGCTGTCTTTCCCAGTAGGGTTTGGATAAGCCGGTGATCAGTTAATTATTGGTTTTGGGTCTAGCCAAACACATCCTTTAAGAACAAGTGGCCTCATTTGTTAAAAGACTTTTTTGAATTAAAGTGTTCATCCAAATCATCCAAACACCAAAGGTTATACAACTCATTTTTTCTGATTATTATGCGAGTATTCATGTGTGACTCATATCCCTGAGTGCTCTGTGGGTGTTCAGCTAAATCCAGTAGGCAGCCGAAGCCCAAAGAGCCTCTCTGGGTGCATTATGTGTCGAAGCATTCATCATCAGGGGACTCGTGTCAATACTGATGTGCAGGCACATTTGGCTTCTCTGAGTGCTACTTCAACATCTCAACAAGCCGCTGTGGAACAGAAAAGCCTCTAAAACCAGAGCTGTAAAAGAGGACAGCTGCTGGATTTCACAGAGGGGTGAATCAAACAGGCATAATGTCATCCATTTCCATCATGACAGGCACAAACAACAGGCCTGCAAAAGCTCCACGTACATTAAAAACGATGCTGGTTTATCGATATTCCCATGAAAATTTTTACAATAATGAGATTTTAAAATGCTGCGGCAACCAATCAAACTCTAATCGATCTCATGTGACTACTTCTGACTCCAGAGCCTTCGATCAAAGGAGCCCATTTATCTCCATAAACTCGATTACGGGCTAAATTCAGACAGTAATCTGAGCATTAGTTGAGATTCACAACAGCCACAAAGCTTCTCTGCAGCTCTAATGTGCTCCCATCTTGCCCTTGAGCATCTCTAATGAAGCTTGGAAGCAGGAAGGATCTTTAGACTATTTGATTATTGGAGTTTGGTTTGTTCTGTAGGATGGACACATTGACTCAGAAATCCATCTGAAATATCCAGGGGTATTTCCCATAACCACCAAGACCTCCTTATTTAACACAAGAAGATGCTACAATTTTCTGATATATACTGAAATCCATTTCACTTATCGAAGTTTAGTTTTGTCTCTTCTCTGCAGTCACTGTTAACATGGAATAACTCTATGCTGAGTGCCCTGACTTATACATATTCAATATGCAGTTCTTTGAGTGATAATCTCTCTCTCTCTCTCTATATATATATATATATATCCATGAAGCTCAGGCACATACAAATACACACAAGCAGAAATTGAAAGCATCCAAAGTGCTTTCAAAAGAGTGTAATTCTTATCAAATTGTGTATTTGCTGTAATGTAAAGTACGTGCTATGTTTCAAGCAAAGAACTCAGTATGGTTTATATCTCCATTCTTCGTTTAATGCAGAGTCAGCAGGGCTTGTCCAAATGCATCAAAAATGACTCTTAAAACAGTTTCACACAAATTCAATGTTCGCTTTAGTTGTTTTAAAGAGATGTTTCTTTACCTCCGCCAAGGAGGTAAAGAAAGGTTTTCGTCAGTTTGTTAACAAGATTACTCTCAAAGTTGAGATCTGATTTTGATGAAGTTTTCAGAGAATGTTGTTTATGGCTCAAGGAAGGAACTGTATTTAGCTCACCATGAGTAATTTGCCAGCATTAAAGATAATAGCACCTGACTGATGTGGTGCAGTGTGACACAATATCTGACACTTTTCTGTTGTGTGGACAGTTCTAGACAGTAACCTGAAAAAGCAGTAATTTTCGTTGTAATTCAGTTATCGATAACTAGATATAAAATCAGTGCTTGTTATATGCTGATCAAATTTAACAATCATGTCTGACCCTGTCCCTGAAACATTTTGATATTTTACTTTAATTTCTTGTGCAAAATGCATTCAAAAGGGCTATTTGAAAAAGTCACAATATTCACATTGTACACCAAATTAGTGAGTTTTTTTGCGTAGAGCTGCATTCACACACAGACATTTTGGCCAGTTTTAATAATATATAGGGATAAGCTCCAGCTGCTATCTCCTCAGGACTGGTCTACTGTTGGACAACATGAGAAGCCTAATTGTGGACAGTCGTCTTTTGTCCTCCAGGTAGTGTTGGAATACTGAGACCAGCTGCAGCTGGTTGTGGTAGAATAGCATATATGTCTGCTGTATATGGTTGTGATGATGTCATGCAGTGTTAATTTTGTTGACTAATTATTTTGATCATAGTTTTCATCATAACATTTTTTCCCCTGACGAAAACTAAACTATAACTACAAAAAAAACAAGTGCACATTAACAAAAACTAAAACTAAATTAACTGACATTTTCGTCAGCAAATAAGAACTAGACTGAAATGTTTGACAGAGACTAAATCCAATCAGACCTACAGTAATTTCATCATGTAGAAAGTAGAGACAAGGTAGGAATCGCAGCTACTTTGGCTGCGTGGAAAGCTTGGATGAGTTAAGAGGGACATCCAATCACAACTGCCTTAGCCTCATGGTGACGGGATCCAAGTGTAAAAAACGACTTCAGAAATTCAAGGAAAAATAAAAAACGCCTTACACTTTACACTTCATATTTTAGTCGACTAAATTTACAGTAGATTTCGTCTAAAATGTTGTGAAATTTCATCAACTTCAACTAGAACAAAATTAAAACAATTTAGATGACTAAATTATGACTAAAACTAAAAGATATTTTAGGCAAAAGGCTAAAACTATATTAAAAAGTGCTGTCAAAATTAACACTGATGTCATGAAATGTTTGTTCATCTTTTAAGGTGTCAAGCTCTGTTAGGCCAGAGGTCCCTTAAAGTGGGCGCACTACCCATGCGTTAAATCAGCATTGGCTAATTCAATTAGTCAGGAGGCTGTCACGAAATGTCATAATCCACAAGCACAATGTTTCTCTCCCCTTTAGATAAGTCGACCTGTGTTGAACACAAAATTTACCCAAAATTTCACCAATATTACGATGATTTCTCAGCGTTGGACACCTTCTGCTACAATGTCTTGATGTGTGAATGGGCCTTTAATGTTATCTTTGGTACAGCAACAAGTCAAAGCACTTTTGCTTCAGCTCCTGAAATTTGTAAGGAATCTGCTTTTCTTTGCTTTATGAAGGACGAAGAATCAGGAATATTTTGAACCAAATAAAAAGATAATTTGTTAAAAAAAAAAAAGCTTTTGTTTGAAGCAACCTGCACATGTGGTATTTTTCTTAGTTTTCTCATCAAGAGTACTTGCTATGAAATCAGTTCATGAATTTATTAGGCAAAAACGCAAAAATTCATGGTTTGGTCACACAGACTTTTACATATCCTGCTTCTGTTTGCTAGCAATAAAGATGTATTATGTAACTTAACTATACTGATGTCTTATTTGGAGTCAAGTCTTGGCTAAAACCAGGCTTTATTTAAAATATATTACTGACTTTGCTGTCGTTAAATTCCTTCTTTTTCTTACCAATTTTTAATATGATTTCTTGCATTTTACTTCTTTTACTACTGCATTTTAGTCTCACAAAACTTTATCCTACTGTCCTTGTTTGCACTGTTCTCCTGTCTGTTTGTCCTGGGTACTTTGTGCTAGGGCCCACTTGTTTGTATTAAAGCTTCTATATTAAAAGAGCTGGCCTGAGTTGAATTCCTCTTCGGTTTTGGACTGTTTGTCAAAAAACAAGCTCTTCAAAACTGAGAACAGAAACGATTCTCATGTGCAGCCAAATGCATACTTACAAAGCCTCTCACTTCTGCTCTGATATTAGCCAGCCCACTCCCGCTTGGGGCCTTTGGTGCTACTTTTTTCAGCCGAGAATATTTTTAGACATGGCTCTCATCAAGTCAAATAGAGTTTAAAGTTAATATGTGTTCATTCAGAGGTGTGTCACTTGGTTATGAAACCCTTGTCTCCTGCCATTTTAGACTCATACATCCTGTTTAATTTCATCATAATGTGAGAGAAAGTAAGTTTATGTGGCATTATTAAGGGATGGTCGGCATTGGATGCCTGCCTATATTTTCGAACTCAGAGAGCCAATCAAAACTGATAACAACCCCATTATCTATTTATTGTAAGATACACCAAGTCTCTCCTGTACTACACTTGACAATTTGTGACAGTCAGACATGTCCCTTTCTAGGGCAAAATATTAAACAGGCTGAAGTGCGGACCCAAAATTTCAATCCTAACTTTTTAGAAATGAGAGTTGACAGAGAAAGTACTTCAGCTGAACTAGGCCTGTTTCTTCTGCCTGGAAGTTAACAAACACACCTTACAGTTCCTTTTGACTGCAATGATTTTCAGTGGGCAGAACTTGGCTGGGGGCAAAACAGGTCTCCAGAAATGATGGGCAGTGTTAGTAAGTTGTTTTGGCTTGGTCTCAACTGTGGTAGATGATATAGGTCAAGGTGGAAGGTAAATAGAAATAACATTTATTTGTGACAGATATCATTAAATCATAGTTTCTGTGTTTGGTCTGCTCTGACTTTAAGTTACAATGACTGTTTGCAGGTGTCTTCTCCTCAACTGTTATCATACATTGACTGGATGCTGGAATGATTTGACTATGTGTCACCAAATCTTAACGGTAGCTTGGCAAAAGTGAAGTTATTTCAGTGACAAAAACAAAAAAAAAAATCTGATATTCTTTGATTTTATTTTGAAAGAGCCATATCAGGTAAGTGTTTTTTCCAGTAACAACTTAACACAACTCAGTAAGAAAACTGCCCTCATAACTGAGTATTCCTATATGATACTGTAAAGTGAAATGATTGGCGCAAATTAGCAATAAGTGAAGAGGCTAAGAGCGCTCTTTAACAGCTTTTCTCCCTCATTTTCCCCCTTACACTCAACACAGCAGCTATACTTGGTTCACTCGTTGATGAATTCCAGGATCAATTACTGTAACTCCCTTCGTTTTGGTCTCCCTCAAAAATCCCTCCATAAACTTTAACTTGTCCAAAATTTTGCTGCTTGCATCATTACCAGAACCACTTACATTAATCACTCCTGTTCTTTAGCAGCTCCACTGACTCCCTGCATTGACTTCAAGATCTTGCTCCTCACCTTCAAGGCTGTCCACAACCTTGCTCCTGGTATCTCTTTGAACTTTTACACATCAACACCCCCATCAGTGTTAATTTTGACAGCATGTTTTAATTCAGTTTCAGTTTTAGTCTTTTGCCTAAAATGTCTTTAGTCATAATTTAGTCATCTGAATTGTTTTAATTTTGTTCTAGTTTTTGTTGATGAAATTTCACATTTTATCTACTGTAAATTTAGTTGACTAATATATGAAGTGTAAACGTAAGGCATTTTTTATGTTTCCTTGAATTTCTTAAGTCATGTTTTACACTTGGATCCCACCACCATGAAGCTAAGGCAGTTGTGATTGGATGTCCCTCTTAACTCATCCAACCTTTCCACACAACCACAGTAGCTGGGATTCATAACCTGTCTCTACTTTCTACACGATGAAATTAGGTCTGATTGGATTTAGTCTCTGTCAAACATTTTAGTCTAGTTTTTATCCGTTGATGAAAATGTCAGATAATTTAGTTTTAGTTTTTGTCAATGTACACTTGTTTTTTTAGTTATAGTCTAGTTTTTGTCAGGGGAAAAAAAGGTTTTTCACGAAAATTATGATGAGAATAATTAGCCAACAAAATGAACACTGCTCCCCACCTCTGGAGCTCCGCCCCACCAAACATTCGGAAAACTGATTCTCTCTCAATCTTCAAGTCCCATTTAAAAACACATCTTTTCAAACTAGCATTTTCCATCTGACTGTTATTAAATCTGATCAAGTTATTTTATCCTTATCACTGTTTATTTATCATTCCTTTTATTATCTTATTTATTTAGTTTTTAACTTTGCCCTGTAAGGTGGGCTTGAGTGCTGAGAGAGTGGCCTATGAATAAAATGTATTAATTTTATCATTTTTGTCACAAAAATTTAATAAAATGCAACAAAGATTTTTGCTATCAACTGACCACTATGTCATGTGTGAAAACTCTGCATCACATATTACAGTTAGACTCCTGTGCTGCCTGCTAATTTGCTTCCAGTTTTGCAATATTTTGCCTCCAGCAAACGCTGTGACGTTACAATAATGTGAGATGAAAATGGGACTGTGAGGTGAAGCTTTGCGGCAATCCTGTCAATATGTAAAGCCAACAAACAGGCCTTATATTTACCTCCGCCAAGGAGGTTATGTTTTTGCCAGCGTTTGTCTGTCTGTCTGTTTGTCCGTTTGTTTGTTTGTGTTCAAAATAACTTGAAAAGTTCTGAACCGATTTGGATAAAATTTTCAGGAATTGTAGGAAATGGGATATGGAAGAACTTATTAAATTTTGGGGGTGATCCGGATCAACATCTGGATCCAGGAATTTTTTAAAGGATTCTTTAACATTGCTAGATAGGACCATTTTCGCCAAAGTGGACCGAATGCTGCTTGGCGGAGGTCTGCGCTCTCTGAGTGCTTTTCTAGTTGGCAAGTTAATTATATCTGCTTATACAATGATTTACTTTTTCACTGACTGTCAGCTGGTATGGATATTATTCTGATTATATCGTGCAACTTTCACTGTAGCAACTACCCACATCATCTTTATGCATTTAGGGCTCTTTCCTCTTGTTCTCCTCACAAGCTGGTCAAGATGAATGAAATATTAATACTGTTTCTCCCTCTGCTTTCTCAGCACCCAAATGCCTCCTCTGCTGATGTACAAGCCGAGACCCACTGAGGTTATTTTCAGAGCGATAAGGGTGCATGAAAAACACTCTGCCAGCGTGTTTTCATGCTCGGGTTCAGTGTTGGGAAGAGGCTGGGTGTGGTTGAACCCATGTGGACGACAAGTTCAGTTTGTTTTTGCTGATCATGGCTTGACGTCATCTCACTCTCTCTGCTTCACACACACACACATGCAATCACATCACTTATCAGCATCTCACTCTCCTTCCCCTGTCTCTCTCTCTTTCTCCCCCACTCTCACTGAGGTGTGTGTGCAGACAGACTGTAGCAAAATGGCTGCCGCTGCTCTCTGTTCCTGCGGCTTGTTCCCCCTCTCTCTCTCTCTCTCTCTCTCCCCCAAGGCTGAGAGCAAAGTGAGGGTACAGGCGAGAGATAGGTGCGTGTTTGAATTCATGCATCTCCTGCCGCAGAGGTCAGGATGCCATGAATCCACGTTTGTTTTCAGTCAGACCAGCCCAGCAGGGTGCCATAAGGAGGGGGAGGGTGGGTTAGCTGTGGGCAGATTGCAGCACATGTATGTTTGCTGTGAGGTAAGCATACATGTGCTGCGTGTCAAAATATCTGGAAGTGGGGGGGGTTTCAGATTGTTCTTTTTTTTTTTTTTTGAGGATTTGTGAGATTCCTTAAAGATCAAACATCCCGGCTTCTCAGCATCTGCTCGTCTCACGCTGAAATTTGTTTCAGATTGTGGGGAAAAAAGGGGTCGACGGGTCTTTAAATGGCTTAAGATGGGTGTTAAAGAAGATTTCCACATGAGGGGGGATAAATCTGGTTGCAGAGGTCTTATAAAACATCTCTCTGCAGAGGCTGAGTGTTCTATGATTTATTTAACAGGGAGCAAGATAGAAATACACATCATCTGCATAGCGTGTTACTCTCTCTAATCTTCATCATCATCATCAGCTCTGCTATAGCTTTTCCGCTGCATTCTGCTAATCTAATGCCACTGTAAGATGTAGGCTAGGACCAGTCGAGAAAAATTTAAAATAAAAGGTCTTTGGGAAAAGAAAGGGAGGAAAAAACATTACCATACACAGCTGGAGCACTGTGTATGGTATGAATGTGATGCTGCATTTCTTAAGAAAATATCAAAAAAATAAATCCAATGGAAGTTGTTGCTATATGCCACTGGAAAAAAAGATGGATGGTTAATTGCTTTTGTTCTTTTCCCAGCCATTACAGCCTGTTCCCCACATGCATATTGGAAAAATGTTTACCACGCTAAACTAAACAGCACTTATTTCTATATATTAACTCACATCTAGTGTATAACATACCTATGATGACATGCATGTTATTATATTCTTTAAAAAGGTCTGACTGTCAACTGGGACCAAGCAGACAGAAAAAAAATACTTACCTTTTAATGTAGTTCTTCCCATAGAGAATCTGCTGCAATAATGTGACGAGTCCAAATGCACAAATAAATATAAAACAAAGGGATCTGTTGCCGAGGATGTCTTTACCCGACGATGGGTCGGCGTATCCCATTCTTCTTCGCAGCATCCAAGGCTGACGGTGACACCCGCTTAGGTGTCTCTCCCCGCTGCATTCAGGACCAGGAGCGCCGCTGGCTTATTGGGAGCCTCCGGATAAGATCATTGTCCATCACCTCGGGCCATTTGGCTGCTCTCGTACCGCAGCATGGTGCTGTTGGATGATACGCGCCGCGACGCTAAGACCTTAATTGCAAACCATTAGTGTCCAATTTGCGCTAAAACGACTCCCTGACCTTTATCATAGAAGCGTCGGAGCATGAAACGTCCTGCTGCAGATATTTTAATGAAAATACGGCGCGCTCTGATCGGTGACGCGTACCCGCTGGCTCGGATGCAAGCGATGTAGACTGTGCCAAATCACGCGCTAAAACGCAAATTTGTCAAGAAATAACCCAAATGTGTGACTTCAATCTGATCAATTACGCTGATGGATGAATTATAAGTTTTTGGATGCCCGGCTACGAGCTCCGACGGATGAAAAACACGCATCCTCCATGCTTCATCTCAAATCTGAGCAAAACTGCGGGAGCGGAATGGTTGAGGAGGGAGGAGGAGGAGGAGGAGGAGGGTGCGCCTTTTCTCAGCCAGGCGCGCGCTCCGTTTCATTCAGATAGATGCTCCTTACTCAGCCAAAACCACCAAGGTCACAGGCTCCTTTACGAGGATGCACCTGCGTACTTAATACAGCACGATATGTTAAAAGCACAACCTAATGGTGTGCAGCCTGAGGGAGGGAAAATTCTGTGAGTCTGCCACATAACGACAGATTCATCTCATAATGTGAATAACAGCACTTACATGCAATCTGAGCTGATGCTGCAGTACAGTACTGTGCAGCATCACAAGCTGACGTACAAAACCCAGTTCTAATGAAGCTGGGACGTTGTGTTAAACGTAAATAAAAACAGAACACCATGAATTGAAAATCTTTTCTGATCAATATCAGATTTAATGCACTAAAAAGAAATTATATTCAATGTTCAAACTGATAGACTTTTTTTTTTTTTAATATTCAATCATTTTGAATTTGATGCCTGTTCCAAAAAAGCTGGGGCAGGGCTGTACTGTGTAACATCACTCTTCATTTTAACAACACTCAGTGTTTGGGAACTGAGGACACTATAGTTGAAGCTTTGTGAGTGAAATTGTTCCCATTCTTGCTTGATGTATGACTTAAGTTGCTCAACAGTCCAGTTCCCTACCCACGCTCTTTTACGACGAAGCCATGCTGTTGTAACACATGCAGAATATGTCTTGCCATTATCTTGCTGGTGTAAGCAGGGATATCCATGACTAAGACTTTGCTGTTGCTTCAAAACCTGTATGTACTTTTCAGCATTAATGTTGCCTTCACAGATGTGCAAGTTACCCATGCCATGGGCACTAACACACCCCCACACTATCACAGATGCCTGCTTTGGAACTTTGGAATGATAACAGTCTGGATGGTCCTTTTCTGTCTATCCTTTTCCGTCCATGGTTTTCAAAAACAATTTGATATGTGGACTCTTTAGACCACAGCACACTTTTCTACTTTGCATCAGTCAATCTCGGATGAGCCCAGACCCAGAAAATCCAGCAGGGTCTCTGTGTTTGGTTGATATATGGCTTTCATTTTGTATGGTAGAGTTTTAACTTGCACTTGTAAATGTAGCTACGTTGTGTTCCTGAGGCCACGTGGTAAGATCTTTTACAAGATGATGTAGGTTTTTTTAAGGCAGTTCTGCCCGAGGGATCAAAGGTCATGAGCATTCAGTGTTGATGTTCTGCGTTGCTGCTTATGTGCAGAGATTTCTCTGGATTCTCTGAATCTTTTGATGATGTTATGGACTGTATATAATGACATCCCTAAATTTCTTGCAATTGTACATTGAGAAACATTGTTCTGAAACTGTTGGACTGACACAGTTGTGCACAAAGTTGTGAACTTTGCTGTATTTTTGCTTGTGAATGACTGAGCCTTTCGAGGATGTTGCATTTATACCCAGTCATGACACTGTGAAATGTTCCAAACAGGTGCTTTATTGAGCATTCCTCAACTTTCCCAGTCTTTGTTTCCCCTGTCCCAGCTTTTTTAGATTTTATTGCAGGCATTAAAACATAATGAATGTTGAATGTCTTGTCTTTGAGTGTATTTGAATATAGATTGGAAAGGATTAGCAAATCATTTAGTTGTTTTTATTTACATTTTACACTACGTCCCAACTTCATTGGACGTGAGGATTGTACTTGATTGAGTGGCTCACTCTTTGTCAGTTTTGTCTGTGTGTTTATCGGCAGGTATTGGATATACAATAAGTTAATTACATCTGCAAATACTCGAGCATCCCTGTTTTTAATGAAGAAGAGAAAAATAGAGACTAAACTTAAATTATGTCCTTCAACACACAGTGCCTGACTGTGTTTTCTGATATTTTGGCCTGTGAGAACTTTAGCCTCAGTTTCCTGCATTTAGCTGACAGGTGTGGTAACAGGTGTGGTCTTCTGCTGCTAAAGCCCTCTGCGTAAAGATTAAAAAGAGCCATCTGTGTGAAATCAGAAATGGATCTCTGCATACCTTGGTTTTAATGACTAGCTATTTGAGTTACCGTTGCCTTCTTGACATCTCCAACCACTCTGGCCATTGTTCTCTACCCTCTGGCATTAACAAAGCTTTTTTGCCCCGAGTATTTTTGCTCACTGGACGTTTTCTTTGGACCATTCTCTGTGGAGATAGTTGTGTGTAAAAATCCCAGTAGATCAGCAGTTTATAAAATACTCACCAACAACCATACCACATTTCCTTTCATTCTGATGCTTGTTTTGAATGCCAGCAGGTCGTCTTGGCCATGTCTACATGCCTAAATGCACTGAGGTGATGGACTGATTAGCTATTTGCATTAACAAGAAGCTTAACGGGTGTACCTAACCTAACCACTGTTTTTTTATCAGCACTGGGCCAAACTAATTCCTGATGTCACAACAGCAGCACCCTTACAAAGTTATACTCCTGCCAGAGGTCAGTGGATCCGTCCAGGGCTTACACTGATATATTCATCAATAATACTGATTTTGTCAAGTTTGACAGCTGTTTGATCAAATCATCCAAGTCCATCTGGTGCAGAGTTGGCTTGTTGCAGCAGCCTGGATTAACACCTTAAAATCAGCAGATTTGTGGGTGGATGTGAAGAGGAGATGCTTGATGAATAATCATTTACTCACAATGTTGTCAGTGCTTCTTGTCTGAATGATGCTAACTGTATCAATGTATCCATGACTCATCCAGAAGGTCATCAGACCAGACTGATACTGTATAAACCAATAAATGTATGTATCTATTTTTAGCAATGCATCCTGTTGTTTGTCCTTGAGGACCCGAGGCCCTCTCTACTTGAATATAGGATAAGTATTCCCTCCAGTATGTTTGATGTCTGCCATAAGGGCATGTCCCAGTTGGACAAGCATAAAATAGGATGCTTGCAAGAGAGTTCTAACACTACCCTCGAGACAAAGAAGCAGCAGGAGGTCCAAAGAGAAGACGAGTGATCCCAGGCACCCTACAGAGGAGACTAATTTCTGTATCATGTTATCAGTCTCAAGCTTAATGTCACTTACATGAGTTTATAATCACAGGGCTAGAGAATATCCAAGACTAGATTTATTCATTTGGCACTAGGGTTAAAAAGAAAGCCAATTTGGTCCCATAGGTAACCCCACAACACTGTCTGTTCACTTTCATTCTTTTAAACTCAATCAAGTTTACTGTACTCTGAAAGATTGGGGCCAGGCAGGAGAATAATAAGCAAAGGAAGGTAGCGTTCATTTTGCACTATGAAAAAAAATGCCCAAATAATGAGCAGGAATTCCAAATGTCAAGTAAAAAAGTGAAAATGTTTTCAATAAGGTTAAAATACAAATTGGGCTTTTTTTCCCAACCATTTTGGTCTTGATCTTAAAATTGGATTTTAGTCTTATTCTTGATTTTCTGCCCTTTTCTCTGCATTCTAACTTTTTCTTAGAACTGTACTTAAGTACCACATATTACCTTTATTTCTGCCATTTCATCTTTTTCTCAAAGTGTATAATGAAACAAAGCTTCCCCCTTTATTTTATCCATCTGAAGCTGCGCCATAACATTTGTGAACTTATTCATATTAAGTCTAAATTTAAGAATCAATAAAAAATTAGCTTGAGAAATCAATATCAACCTGATCTGCTTGACCCCTGCGTGCCAAACCCCAATACGGCCCTCTGAACATGGAGTAGGATGAACCTGCAGTAAAAAGCTTCTTCAGTCCAAATCGACAGGCCAGCCCCTGATCACTAGAGGGCAGTAAGCACATCCATAAGTGACAGAGTCCATCCTACATAATCTGAGGATTGTGTTTCTGACCTTTGCATAAATGGATTTACTGTCATATAAATAAGCAGATAAAAATTGTTCCATCTTTTCTAAATGGTTGTTTACCTTAAGTTGTGCAAAATTTTGCTTACATATATCCTCAATATAAATATAAATGTATATATAGAAGGTCCTGGGAGGATATGTTTTTCATGTGAGAACCATCTGGAAGTAGGTTTATTGGCTCTATTTTCATCACGAAAACTATAGCAAGACTCCTTACATTTGTCATTGAGAATGTTTTCAGATAATGTGCTTTATAGTAAGAAAAGGGGCATTTAGTTTGTACACACAACAAAAAAGGAAGTAGATATTTCTTTTTAATAAAAGAATAATAATAAAATTTAATGCAAGCAAACTTTTCAGTCACAATTGGAAATTAAGCATCATTAGCAATAATCAATGATTGACTTCATTTTTTCTCCCAGGACTTGCTCAAGTTATAGATTAATCTGCAGACAGAGTGGCACCTTATTAAAACTCTGAATGTGTTTTGTTAAATATTTGGGTCTACTGGCATGAATCATAACTGTAAGAAGAACAATCATTATATCATGTCCCTTGATAATCTGTTTTATGTTGTTGCTCTTTGTACAGTGAACTGCTAATGTACCATGTCCTTGATTTTTTTTTCCATTTGATTTTTTGGGGGTAAGAAGATGTCCCTCTGTAGTTTTATTGTGCAACAATCTTGGGTCTCATTAATGAAATGTTTAAGACATTTTGCAAATAAATGTAATAAAATCTAACATGTGTGGAACAATAAGTCCCCTCTAAACATTTACATAGACTTTCTGTTAAACCAAAAATAGGTTGCTCAGACATCCCAAGTAAGCCAGGACTATCCCGCTTTCAGGCTTTGTGTCCTATGTCCCCACAAATATCCATACAATGCAAATATATCCTGAGTTTGGAAACTCCCCATCCCTATTTTAACCAGTTTAAATAAAATATTAAAACACTTTCCCATACTTGGGACACTGATGGAAAGTCACTTCGAAATAGCCATTCATAAAGAAAAAAAAGATCGTAAGGCCCTGTGACCTTGATCTTTGACCAGTGACCTTTAAAAGTATAATTAGTTTAATCTTTAAATAATTATCATTATGTTTGCAAAGTTTGATGAAAATCCTTTAAAGCATTCCAAAGAAATTGCATTTACAAGCAAAAGATGACAAGGTAGCATCCTTTGACCTGTGACCTTTAAAATGGAGTCAGGACATCCTTGCGTCAGAGTGGACAGTTGTGGCCTAAGAAAGTTTTTTTTTTTTAAAATGGTAACATACTTTTGGTAGTTGCATGGATGAGCAGTCAATCAAAATGTCTTCCTCTGTATCAAGCCATAATCATGTTCATATCTGCTATAAAGACCAGACATTTTAATGAGGCCTTATAGGAGTTTTCTCTCTTTTAAAACTGATCAGACATCCCAAATTTAGCATGAACTGTCCAGTTTTTAGGATTTGTGTCCCATGTCCCCACAAATATCCATAAAACACGAATATGTTGGATTTTGGACAATCCCTGTTCCTATTTCTATCAACTGATAGGATAGGATACTAAAACACTTCACCACCGTGACACTGATTTGTCTATATGTATTTAATCAATGCTGTTGTCAAATCTGTTGCCAGTCAAACCAATAGAAACATCATAAATGTGCTGCACGTTAATGCTCACTCCTAATTTGCCCATTTATGTGTCAAATAGTCTCAGCATGCAGCTGTATTTTGACTTGCCAAATTTATCACACTGACTGCTGCGTTACTTCAGGTCGAGTCATGTCTGGGGAAGGATGCCAGTGTTTTCCAGTAAGTTTAATGAAGGGCACAGCTGCCTAAAAAAGTTATAAATGAATTTGTCTCATTTTGCAGACATTTCAAAAGCCCATCATTCACCCACAGAGGAGATGCTGGCATTTAATGCCAGACTAAAACTAGCAAATAACAAAGCTCTTTTTTAATGACACAAATAATGCTGACATTCAACTTAATGTGTTCTACCGTATGAATGTAATCCTTCTGTTAACATTCAACATTACAAACATGTTAGTTAAAGCAGACAAAATACAAAACTATAAATCAAGCTTTAAGAAAAATAAAATGACAAATGCAGTCAAAACATCTAATATTCACCATCCATCTGTAATTTTTGGTTATCATTAATATCTGGTGTAGGGCAGACAGAGACAGTAACTTTGATTAAATGTCTTCATGCTAAGACCAAAAGATGTATATACGAAACGTGGGATTAAGTGGATAAGACACCAATTGAAGAAACATGAGCTTTTAAGCTATAACTTTATGTAAAATAACAAAAAGATAATGATGTAGGCCTACTATAGAACTGACAACATCATTGGAAAAAATAAACAACTGGTGATATATAATGTAAACAAAAACAATTGTATATTTAAGTAAACATATTGAACAGTGAACATGTTCATGGAGGTTATGTTATTGCTGGAGTTTGTTAGTTTGTTTTTTTGTAAACAGGACAACTCAATAAGTTCAAATGGTGGTGACCTAAACCCAGATGAAGATATGGGATTTTTTGATTTGTTTACATTAGGATATAGGGCAGTTTTCCTTATTTTGCTAATAACTCCATAAGTTATGAACTGCTATAAATGACATATTCAGGGAATGTTGGACATGGTACATGGATGAAGTGTAAACCTTTTAGTGGTGAACTGAATCCAGATGTGAATCCAGGATTTTTTCAAGGATGTGTTAACAGTGCTAAATGGGGCAGTTTTCCACATTGAGCATCGTGCTCTTGGACCACTTTGTTGTCTGATGTTTTATCATAAACCTTTTAAATGCCTATTTTTCCAACCATTCCAACCACCACCAGTTTTTCTGTATTTTTATTATGCCCTACATTCAGGCAACAACAGCTTTTTCAATTGTGAAATTACAATGATGTTTTGAAAATAGGACCGTAGCAACAGACATTAATGAGGAAAAACGTCCATTTAAACATACAATTCGATTTTTTTATTTTTTTTTTTAAATCAAGAGGCAGAAACGCTGCATGGGGACACATTTCTGTGCAACACAGGAAGCTGCACGGATGCAATTTGACGGCGCGCAAGCCCTTCTTCCGGCCTCTTTTCCCTTAGCCACCGGACGAAAATGGTAAGATGTGACACTGCTGGGAGAAAATCTATCATCATCTGTTCAATGCGGAGTTTATCCGACACAGTCTGCTGGTCTATCTGTGTCGAGTGATCATTGTTATTGTACGGGTGAATTATTTTATAGATGAATCGCCATTTAAATAAAGTTTTCGATGTTTCTGGTGCATCCATCCAGCGTTTATTTGCTAATGCTAGCATCGGTGGTTTGTTACCGTAGGGGCCTAATGTGATCTGAAGAGGGCTAATTAATGTGTTAGAGACTCTGAGAGTCTTCGGGTTTAATCGACAAATGCTTTAAATTGTGAAAGTTGTAACTTAAATGAAATCAATGAAAAATAAAATGGCCTCCTTTTCTCCCATACCTGTTAGCATAGCTGGCTGCTCCTCTCATGGAAGCACATACACACAGAGCATGTTGGTGTGTTGATGTCGACTTAAAGATAATTTTGAGCCATACGAGTTCACTTCATCAAATAATTGGTGTTTAAGGACATTTACATTACGCATTTATACGAGTCTAATCTTAAGTAGGGGGCCGTAAAAAGGAGAAAAGCTGGAAAATCTCTGAGGGCCCATGTCCGTATAGAGTCCTGAGAAATATTCTGTTAGTCCCGTTTTCCATGTTAACTTATTAACTTCTTTGGACATAGGTCTTAATAGGTCTGTATTGTCTTCACGGACCAAACAAAAACCTGTCTAAATAACCTTGTCATGTAATTGTAAAAGCGTTCATGCACCTGTAGTGTCGCTTCATTTTCACAAAATGTAATTTATATAGAAGAGTCTCTTACAATATTTATTCGAGGATTTTTGGTTCAAGTATGCTTTTGTCGTACCAAAAACATGTTAACATATTTGGGTCTTGAAAAACAAAAAAAAACAGGTAATGGAGCAAGATAAATGTATTGTCTGCATAGGGTTTGAATCTTGTAAAACATAAATGTTTTAGATGGTTTAAACATCAGAGAAATCTGTATTGTCCATGAATTAATTCACCATTCACTCAATACATTTAGCTGAAGAGTGTTTTCAAGTGATGCACGATATTATCGGTTTGGTATCGGCCACGTTGAAATTTTTGGAGTTATTTACAACCCATATATCGGCTGGAATATTGGCAAATTACATAAATGTACAATATTGATGCACCTTCTAATCACCACATGGGTACATTTAAAAATCAATGGTTTCATTTTTGCGAGAGTTAAAAGCTGTTTTTCTTGTTTTACAACTGTTCCTTGCAGGGTCTTCAGTATCGTATCAGCAATTATGAGTTATAAATATCGGCGTATTGGACATCGGCAAAAATCCAATATCGAGCATCCATAGTGTTTTCTCCTCATTTTGAAGCTTATTTGTGTCTTCAAACCGAGTAACTTTACAGTAACATGTAGAAGTGGTCCATTAGACATACATACTGTCCTATTTATCAGGTTGCTTTACAGATGCTTGGTTTGAGAAACTGCAGAGCTGGTTTGGGTTAATAATAATCTAATGCCTGTCCATGGGACCCAAACTTCTGGCAGTGCCCCTGCCTATAAGAAATAACTTCAATAAGCATTGCACCCTGTCTTCAAGTCTTGTCAGTGATGTTCTCCAACACAAATGTCTGAACATATGAACTCTTGTGATTCATACTTTTACACTGAGACAAGTCTTGAGTAAGATTTGTCATGTCATTGAGGTGTTGTATAGTTGTTTGCTGACCCCTCTCTGTTTTCTCACCTCTCAGACGAAGGGAACTTCATCTTTCGGTAAACGCCGGAACAAGACGCACACTCTGTGCCGTCGCTGTGGCTCCAAGGCCTACCACCTGCAGAAGTCCTCCTGCGGAAAGTGTGGCTACCCCGAGAAGCGCAAGAGAAAGTGTAAGTGACCCCAGCTGATTTTAATGAACAGAAAAGGTACTATCTGACTTGAAATATTGGTTAGGGATGGGTTGTTGTTAGTAAAATGGGTGTCAAAGAAGTAGAAAACCTCGTGCAGGGACTTGTTATGAATTTATGAAAAGGAAAAGCACTAAAGCTGTACTGAAATTTTGATAAGCAAGACAAGTTTATGATTATAGTGTGATGCCTGTACATTAGGGCAGCTTGATTAAACAAGATGATTTCAATGGATATTGAGTTCATGATTTTGAAATACTTTTACTCACTGATTTTAAACATGCACCACATTCTTTCATTGAATGTTTATGACAATACCTTTTATCATCAAAGAATGGGCAATACGTATAAATGTACTTGTAAAAAAAAAAAATCAAAAATAATGTGAACAATAATAATGACAAATAGAAAAACATTATTTATTATTACCGTGGAAGACAGTAAATGTTAGGGATAATGGACTTATGCAGATACACCAATATTTCCAAACTCTGTCACAGATATCGATATCAATACAAAGTCTTTCCTTGACAAAAATTGACCTTTTCCTTTTATGGCTACGGTCCATTTGTTAGAAACAGATGAAAGTACTGATTTCTTAAAGTGGACATTGAGTGATGATGAGATGAATCTCTATACACATTTTATATTTTGCCAATATATGGGATATTTACGGCCAATTTGTATGGTCAAAATCACTTGAAAATTTCTGCAAAAATTTTGATATCTGCTCACACGTTATTGGTTCAATAATATTGTTTACCCTATCTTGTGGGGTTTGAAAGGCCTCGTGTGAAGATTATTTTGTTCATGATGGTGGGCAAATATCCCAAACTGATTACAACAGCTAAACATTATGTGTGGTTTATTTGCACCCAAGTTTTCCAGACATTTCAAAATGCTGTATATATTTATTCTCCAAAGTGTTTCGTATACAGCTCCTTAAGTTTCTACCAAGAGCCTGGCCTTACAATTCCACCTGTAAATATAGGAAGTCCCAGTGATTTGATAAAAAATGATTAAAGTGATTTAAGTCCAAGTTGCAGTGGTTTAATGTCACGTAATACTAACCAATGCTTTAGGGGTTGTGAGCTGAGCTGCCACTGATTTTATCTGTCTGTGGTTCTCACCTCTGCTTCAAGTGCAGTGATGTGAGCTGTTGTGTGTCTTCATACCGGGACTGAGTTTGTCCTGGTCAGAAAGTGTCCTTAATGTCAAATTTCCAGCCCCAGTAACTTAAATCAGAGTTATATATCGATTTAAATGGTCAGACTGCATTAAAGTAACATGCTTTTGTGTTTGTTTCCATAGACAACTGGAGCGCTAAGGCCAAGAGGAGGAACACCACTGGCACTGGCCGTCTGAGACACCTGAAGGTCGTCTACCGCAGATTCAGGTCAGAGCTGCTATTTTTGCTTAACATTGTCTCGGTCAGCAGTTCTCAAATGTTTGCCTACAACAGAAGGATCAAAGCAAAAATTCTTGGTACACCACGTTCACTAAGTATTCACGCAGCATTATTACAGAACTTATTTGAAACTTAGTAGAATTTTTTGAACATTCACCAGACTTTCGCTGGAGAAGACCGTGTTGTGTTTGGTCTTGTGAGGACTTAATTTATTAACAGCTGTCTCCAGACATGAATGAACATAAGATACCAAGAGTCAAATAAAAGTGATTCAGTAGTTGTAAATAATAACTTAAGAGTTTTTATTACCACAGCATGCCTTGAACAGGCACATCAATCTGTCTTGGTGCTTATTTTGGGAACCGCTGGTCTAGATAACAGTGCATGTTGATGGGCTGCTTGATTGTGTAGTTGATTTTTATTTACACCACAAAGCGAAATAATTCTCCTTATTTGAGCACCACTCGCACAATGAAATGTTGTTGATTCTTAAACTTGGCATGGCATGCTGTTTACATGTGTATGATAAAAATCCTCTAAGTTTTATTGACAAGATGCTTCGTGATACAATTAAAGTACATGTATTTTTATTATGGCATTGTGATTGTTTACATTACGTCTGTCAGTCAAGAGGCAGCTAGTACCGGCATTTTCACATTCAATTAGTTCTACTGGTTTAATGCTCTTGGATATCAAAGGTTAAAACATAAAACTGGCAAAAAAAAAAAGTTATTGGACAGAGCCACTCAAGGAACGATAACGACCAATTACAGTAACACCACCAATAGACACTATAATCTTTATCATAAAACTTTTGTTCTATTGAATATTTTGGTTTCCTACTTTACAGAAGTGGCTGTTAAGCATTTCTGTTGTTCTGATCTTGTTCGTGCTTGTCTGTAATGCTTACCAGTGATGGTGAAAAATAAATGTCTGAACAAATGAATTCAAAATGATATCAGATTTTTCTCTGAGGTAAGCAACATCGTGAGACAAGGGGATCAGAAACTATGATCATTTACTGTGGTAATAATAATCCAGGATGTCAGGTTTCTGTAGAAAAACCGAAAAGAAGCTGAGCCAGAATTCTCATTTATCCCTTATCGGCATCGTCAAGTAACAAAAGAATCTACTGAAGTTACTTTCCCATCATTAAAAATGAATATAAATGGCAATTGTGATGAAAGAGTCTGCATTTCACTTTTCTGTGCCAATTCTAATGTTGTGCTTTTCGGCTCAACGACTAACTGGGACACTTGAGTGGAGCCGTGCCATCATTGTCTCGTGTTACGTGTGTGAAGTCTCACCATTATACGAGGCCCGTTTAGTAAAGCTGAATTCAACAGAAGTTTTCAGGATAAATCTATTGGGTTTCATCCTTGTTGAGACAAGTTTTGGATTTCGGGAAAGAAATTGGCATGCCTTATCGCAGAGGGCAGGCATGTCATCAGTGCCTGCCCATAACATACATGCAGGTGCTTGGCAGTGGTTGGAGGTTCAACCTCAATATCTCCCATCAGTTGATGCATGTCACTTTGTTTTACCTGTAAAGCTAACGTATTGAATAAACTGAGCATGCTTGTGCAGCTGGTGTTTAATCAGGATTGCAAAGGGGCGGGAAATTTCAGAAACTTTTACAAAAACTTTCCATGTGAAGTTAAGCTGGGGGATTTTGGGAATATCAGATTTGTAAACTATCATATCCAAACAAATATAAACATTTATTTTGTCATAGGCAGACATCCATGCAGAAAAGTACAATAAAATGCATTACATTTCGACAGATTTATTTGAAAGGAGAACTTTATCAACCCTTAATTATTGAACAATTTCAGCTTTAATTTATGCTTCAATTTAGGGTCTACTGTGTGGCCTCAACAGTCCAAGGGTCACTAGTAAGCAGTGTTTCGTGTGTGATCAGGGAATTGCATAGATATTTTTAGGTATAGTTGCATGAGGCCTGGTTGTTTAAGTCATGGTTATGGCAAAATATATTCTCCAACTATCTTTAAAACCATGTAAACCTTTAATTTTGTAAACCCCATATGAATTCCCTTGAAAAATGTCTAACTTTGAAAATATCTGGAATTTTGCAACCCGAGTCATAATTCGGTCAGTGGTTATATTTACCTGTATAAACCCAGTAGGAAATGTATCTAGTATTAATGATTCATTACATCAGCTGCAGTAGTTTAGGCTGGTTCTGTAGCGACTTGGCGGACCAGGCTGTGGTTACCTAAAGTTGACGGTGAAATGTGGGAATTCCACTATTCCACTGAAAAGATGTAAGAGTCACCAATGTGGCTGTTTTTTTTTCCTCTGCCTGTAATAACCTCGTTTTATTTCCTTTCTCAGGAATGGTTTCAGGGAAGGCACCACCCCCAAGCCCAGACGTCCTGCCGGGGCTGCCTCCAGCTCATCTTAAAGACACATTTTTGGTTAAATAAATGTGATGTTCAAACAGAAACTTAAGTCTCGTCTTTTAATGTCCAAGCTCCACTCAACAGGCGAAGACAAATGTTTTCAGTTTTGTTACTTGGTGTAAAAACATCATCATTCCCACTCTAATTTTTGCAAAGGAAAAATACTTCAGATGATTTGTCAAATAAATTGAAGTATGAAATACAACGAAAAAAGAGAACGACTGTATTTGTGTTTGGGATCATTGTCTGATAAGTTGGACTAAAGAACATGTTCACTTTTTCTACACCTGCTGCAAGGAAATGAAAGAACAATCCAAATATGAATTAATTATTGGAGAAAATATCTGAACTATTTTGATTCAGACATTTCAGGATTTTAGCCACCTTTCAAAATACCCTAAATGTGCTTTTCCCTAAAAGTCCCATGTTTGATTAAAGTTTACTCTGGTGCTGGATTTTCCCAGATGATATTTGTGGAGTTTATTGCCCAAAAAAATCCACTCATACGTGTAATCTCCTGTTTAGCTTTGCTCAGAAAAGGTTATTTTAGCAGACATCTTTTTAAGCTGTTTGACCAAGTCTCTTGATTTATTTTTTGCCAGCATTGTACTCTAATGTTTACTTTGGCTGCACAGACATGCCAAGACATGAATTATACACAGGAGCTGGTAATGGGCTGAAGAAATGCCCGACTTGGAAAGTGTCTCATCTTGGGGAGTTACCATGTCCCCTGATTGCAAAAACACACACTGTGTGGAGTGCAGCAAGTAACTATGAGGGGAGGGACTTTTCCTGTGTTGGGAGTTTTGTTGACAGGCCATGGAGACACATGAGTACAAAAAACAGAAGGTTTTTAAGCATAACGTGGTGTTTAAAGCAAATTTAAAAAAAATGCACAGCAGTGAGCAGGCCCTGCAAAGGCATGATCTTAACATTGGGAGCATTAAAAGATGAGAAATGGCCAAATAGAGACTACAAATATATTAGGGGTCTTGGACCGTCTTGATTCATCAATATATTGTCATTTTGTGGTGCAATACCTAATTGATGAATTTTCAGTGCAATATTGGGACTTTTTTTAAATTATTATTGTTCAGTGATTTATGAAGTTTGGTCAGAAGATGACAACCATTTGACTCCCCTTCTGTTACATTTATTGGCATTATTTCTCTCACTGGGTCAAACAAGTAGGATTTAAATGTTGCAGGGACCATGATTTATGTAACAGTCATTAGAAACTACATTTACACAAACATTGGATCTTGAAGCAATTAGAACAAATTCTAAAGAGTAAGTGAAAAAGAGTGAGGTATTCCCATGTTTATAGTGTCTGCAGTACACTAATATATGGAATCATCATTTTAATAGTGTGATGCAGATCGAACACTTCAGATTCAATACACACCCCTATTACACTGTCAGCATATATATGCATATAATTCACAAATGTTTAAGACCACCACCCAGTGTAAGGTGTACACCACAGTTACCCTAAATTAACCACATTGGTAATTAAAATCATTTTTTTATGTGTCTGTAGTGCTTTATAGATCAGTATGTAGAAACTCTCTCACCAAATGATATTTTAATGCTAAAAAATAATTTTTTTGTTATCCATGGATTTTCAAATGTATTATTTTATTTAAAAAAAAAACAATGTATATATATGGTACATTATTATTTTTTTAATAAGATGTCAAATTATAGTCATTTACTTGCATTCCCAACCAGAAAAAATAGTTTAAGTGGTTGGATGTTATGATTAATTTCTGACTTCTTAGCAAAGCCCAGTGAGTGGCTCAAACTTCGGTTTGAAATTCCTCATTTATATTTGCTGAATAAAAAGAAATATTTTAAGTTTTAAACAAGTTTTGAAAATATTTCTGTTTTCTTGTTTTTATGATAGGTGGTCTATAATACATTTGTGGAGCACTGTATATAATTGTATTTTAAGGACAGACAGTATGTGGCCATAAGTGCCCTCAGCATCTGGAATAATACAGCAGTTTCTGGCTCAGTGAGTGTCACATGGATTGAGTGATTTATTTCTTGTTCAGTATCAATTCAGTATTGAACCGGTTTCATTTTGTATTCCTCTTGGTGTAGAGAAACCTAAACTTGACGTTGTGCTGCTATGATAGATGGAAAGTTTAAGGCGACTACAGCAGTAGGTGTAAAGCTGAAAGAGTGGGTGCTGTTTTGTAACTCTTAATTCTAACTCAGGATTTCCAGTTCCCACAGACAGTGCAGCTTGATGATAAAATGAAATCAAAACCTACATGTCTGAGTCATATTTAAAACCCCCCACAACAAAGTGAGAGTAAATATTTGTCAGGGGTCAAAACAATAGTTGATGTTTTTATATGATGACTGCAGGGAGGTCCGTTTACAAATGAGTCAAAAGATTACACTAAATTGCTTCAAGCTGGAAAAATGTCCGGAAAACCACCTCTTAAATGTGGTGTAATTATTTGGTGACTTTTGGCAAATGTTTGGTTGATTTGGAGATTTTCAGCCAGTTTGTTTTCAGATACACAGACCTCCAGTCTGTAGAGGTGTGCTTGAAAAGAAGAATTTCTGGAATATCTGTGCACTGGTTTACAGAGAGCACGTATACATCACTCAACGTTTTAAACAGATGAAAGGCTGCAGCGATAAATCCTGGAAAGGTGCAAACTGCCCTCTGGGGTTTTCAGAGGAGTGTTCCCTAATGCCTGTACCTGTCTTTCCAAAGTCAACAAATGTAATGGCTTTATCAGTCAGAGGATCTGGCACGTCAAACAGAATCTGCAGAGGGGGAGAGTCTGTGGTTTCAATCTCAGATAAACATGCATCATTTACAGCTGCTGGAATTCTCAACATAGTTCTGAGAGCTGGTGTGAGGGTTATCTTCAGAGCTGCCAAAACTCCTCACCTCTGTCAGTGCTGTGGCTTGTTCACTCTTACACCCTGTGCTGGTGCCAGTTTTCATGGTGGTTTATTCTCCTACATAAAGAATGATGTGGAACAAGTTTCAGTCGCTCGATGAGGGGAGCAACTGAGAGGCAAGGCTGCCCGATAGGGGGTTAAAGGGGAAGATTTCTTAGGCTCATGGGTCTTATAGGGGGGTTCAAAATGGTTAAAAGCGGTCTACTCTAAGTTCAAGCAGTAACAACCTTTTTTTTTTTTTTTTTTTTTTTTTAAGATGTCATATTTTGCTTTAAATCAGATTAATTATTCATTTTTGATGACTCCTAGAA
Source organism: Cetoscarus ocellatus (assembly GCA_037902135.1). Taxonomy (NCBI): domain Eukaryota; kingdom Metazoa; phylum Chordata; class Actinopteri; order Labriformes; family Labridae; genus Cetoscarus; species Cetoscarus ocellatus. The sequence goes on along the minus strand of JBAMNC010001402.1, from coordinate 534,520 downwards.
TACTGTATGTTCTCAATCATTAATATTCAAAATAGTTTTCATAAACTGAGTACCAGGGGTGGACAGTAATGAAGTAGATTTACTTGAGTACTGTACTTAAGTACATTTTTTGAGTATCTGTACTTTACTTGAGTATTATCTTTTTTTGGAAACTTGACAAATATGGTACTTTTAACTCCACTACATTTCTGTGAAGGATCTTGTTACTTTTAAGTATAGCTTCGAAGTCAGCAGATGAAATTCCCTTTCCTCTCTAAAATGCGATCTGCGTGTGATTTGTTCAAGTGGTGATGCTGTTTGTGTACCTCAGATCGGGCAGCTAATCTTTCTCAGATAATGGTTCGTCTTGGCAGTTAATGATGGCTACGGCAGATACGACGATTCCACACCTCCAACAGGCATTTCTATGGGCTTTGTAGCATATTTTACAAGCTTTTTATTCTACCGCTTCTATAAACAGGTCAATGCATTCACTGGGTTGTTTCAGTCATTAAGTTCTTGAAATTAAGTGTGGCAACAAAACAATAACAAAATGAAAATGTACTTTTAATACTTAAGTATTTTCAAAAGCAGGCACTCCAGTACTTTAACTTCAGTAAAAATTTGACTGAACAACTTCCACTTGTATTGGAGTAATATTTGACCAGGAGTGTCTATACTTTCACTCAAGTAATGGAGCTGAGTACTTTGTCCACCACTGCTGAGTTCCCATGATACAGGTTTTCTCTATTTGGGCTTTTCCACCATCTGGTATCAGCTCAGCGCTCCTACTTTACTGTTTTAATTTTAAATCATGGATTTACCTGTCACAGTTTTTCATATCACCTCCAGCGTGATTCCAAAGGAGCTGAGCCCGGACTAAACATGACGCAGAGGCACTGCTGATATCTTAATGGTGGTCAGAGTGTAGGGGGATTGACACAGAAAGGAAACTCCCCTCTCTTTGGCTCTTGTAACCGTCTTTGGAACAAAAGTCCCTTCCTAACTATGACAAAAAGCTACAAAGGTGCAGGAAGCTCTGTCCCCTCTGTTTCCTCCTTTGTTGTTGTGAGGAGGTCAGCATCGTTTCACTCTGCCACGCTATGACAGTCCAGCCCACCCTAAAGAGATACTAATAAAGTCTATACAGTAATGGAAAACAGAGCAGGAAGGATCCAAACCGTGCAGATTTGAGCAGATACCACATATGGAAAAGCAACATATGTGTCTGTCAAGCTTTGTTAGAGCTCTTGCCTCTTCAAGGCTCCATCTCCACATGGGCCCAGTCTGTTCTGTTTATGGGTCAATTCTGTGGTAAACGCTGCTCCTTGGCATTCATTCTAACTACTACACTCTGCAATAGGCTTGCTGCTTTGAGCCAATGGACTTAAACTGATGTCAAAACAACGGTAGGATGTCAAGCTGGTAGGTCTATTCGCAGGGGGGGGCAGACATTTAAGACAGCTGCTTTCACCACATAGAAATAGAGAGGGAGAGGCGAGAATGCCACAGATGTTTTGTCTGGTTCATAGAGATGCTCTATAAACTGGAGGAGACATGTTAAACACACTAAAGGGAATATAAAACATGATATGTTTAACCCAAATACTCATATTGCCTATAAAATCCCCCAAAAATAGACATTTATCTGCTGGCACTTGAGTAAAATGTGGTCTTTTCAAAACTCAAACCCTTGTTCCTATAATGCTGCCAATTTTGTTTCTATTTTGTGAGGTGAAGTGGACTTTATGGCTCAATGTTGGACTGCGTAGTGCGATTTGAGCACCAGAACCAAAGCGGGGATTGCAGCAAACACATGAGAATAAAATGGAGGATCAGTTAAAGGACAGGACTCCAACAATAAGTTGTTTGAAGCAGGCACAATGATGGCCAGAGGCAGGCACTAGAGTTTCTGATCCGACACATGGGTTTGATTTATACTAAATCACCTCTGAAAAGGGTCCCTTGTGGGTCTTTCAGGGGTCGAGCCATTTCCTTGTGCAGCTCTGCTTAGAAGTATGATAAAAAGTTGTTTATAACAAAAAAAGGATGCACTTTATGTAATGTTTTATCCTCTCATGTTAATAAATATGAATGTGAAGACTTTTCTAAGTTACAGAGAACAATAATGAAACATGAGGACCGGCTACGCTCTTGACAAAATGTTCAGATCTCACCTGATCTTAAAATCACTGGAGACCACAGACATGTGAACTGGTGCAACTGATTTTTAACATTATAACCCTTAAGTAACAAGACTCAGGGACACTCACATGATCAAACGTGGCATCAGAAGAGAGACAAACATGGAGGATATTTGACATCAGCTAGCTGACCTTGCTGGCCCTGTTGCAGAATAATTGAGACAAGCTTAGGGCACTTCTGCTGTTGCTTTAAATACACAAGCTGTTCTTTTCATTCCTGGTACTCCATTTGGCTCACATCACAGTTTTGTTTATGTTTGCTGCCATGTTTGCAAGCCTATGCAACATCTGGATGGTAACACCTCCTGGTCATCTCTCACTGGCTTTTGCCAAATATGTTAGATATGTAGGGTTCATGATCAGGGAAGGCTTTGACTCAGACTGGAGCAGCAAAATCCTACTGACAAAACATGTTACCATTCATTATTTGAATATATAATTGACTGTGACAGGCCTAAAATTTGTTTAATCATAATGCCTTTTGTGCTGATACTCTAATACTTACAAAATGCTTGAGTAGCTGTTCCTATATATATATATATATATGAAAACAATTCACTTCTCACAACTTAACTAATTCTTCCTCCAGAGTACAACAAAGTACAACAACAAAATTTGGAGTCAGAGGTCATAAAATCCATTACCTCACTGAAATTTTGACAGACCTAGCTTACTTTGACCTTTTGACTAATGCTGGGGCTGTTTACCTACACTATAAACCCGCTGTCTCTGGCTGATTAATAATCCATTAAACATGAAAGAGGAAGGAAACTCTTAAAATCCAAAAGCATCTGCTCTGCTTTGCAATGCTGTCATGAATACTTTGATTCACCACAGCTTTCTCATAAGTTCAGCTTCTTCTTAATTTTATCCTCCTTTTATCTCCTCTTTTCTTTTAATTAAATATATATTTAATGTTTTATTTCTCATTTTTACCTTGTAATTATATTTTACTGTCCTTCTTTGCTATTTGTATGTCTTTAATGCAATTAGTGTCATATTGTTTTTGTTGTTAACTCTGTAAAGCACGTTGAATCACTGCATGTATGAATGGTACTCATAAATAAAGTTGCTTTTCCTAGCCTATGAACCAAAAAAAAAAAAAAAAAGGACAGACAGGGGTATGAAAGATGATCTGTTCCCACACAACAATCCTCTAAAATGTTCACCTCCTGCCAACAGGGAGAGTGCACCAGCAGGGGGTGACAAAGAGCAGAAGCCCACACACAATCTGAGGTCTGTCTCACTTTCTCTTCCCACAGTGAGTTCAGGTAAAGGCGCAGTGCAGTGAGGCTGCAGCTCTCACACAGCCTGGGGTTAAACTGTTGGATTGATACGACTCTCCCTCACTATCTGTCTGTCTGTGTCTGCGGCTGGATCTCCTACTCGTACCTCTGGGACTCATCCTGAAGTCTGGATGTTTGCAATTTTTTTTTACAGTTTTGAGTTTGGAATGCACATTTCCTGAACTGAGGCTGCTGTAATGAGATGTAAGTATTATTATTTCCTGGGTGTGTTTCTACTTTGGCTTTATATTTGTCTTTTAGGGCATAAAAGCAGCTTAAATTGTTTTGTTTTATTGTGAAGCACTTTATGGCCTCTGCTGTAAAAAGCTGCTTTATCAACAAATGTTGCTTAATACTTAAATTGCTTTATTTTGTTTTATTAGCCTCTGTCCTTGGATCAGTTTGGGTTCTTCTCTTTCTGCTGCGGGAGCCTGCATGCCAGGGGGATGAGGTCTCCTCCAGCACAGGTAGGTTAGGGGTCAGTGGATTTGGACTGGGGGGGAAGTTTTAATGTCTGGATTGTGAATTAATTATCTATCAGTGCTTTGATATCGGATGCAGGAAACACATGTTCTGGAGGGTATAAAATGTCCGTGCATACGTGTTGTCTCTAGCCCCGAGGTTTTGTCAGGTCTTCCTTTTTCAACAAGTTAAGCTGCCAAAAGACTTGTAGACATTCCCGTAATCCTGATAACAAAGACAGGCCCTGGCAAGCCTGCTGCGCATACAATAACATGACTTCATTAGTGGAACAAAGGCTCTCAACAAAGAAAATTTGCTAAGAGTTATGTTTTACACCTAAGTTGGTTGAAATGAGGCAAGACCAGCATTCATGACAGTGTATTTCCAGCACTGAGCCCTCCTGAACAAACTTTTCCTGCCTGACCTGCAGTGGCCTGACATGTAGCCTGACCTGACCAACCCCTCCTCTCCCACCTCTTATATACACAATATACCATCCTGCCTTCAGGCTGTCAGCCCACACAGGCATGCAGAAGCTCTGTGTTACTGCACTTGTACACATTTTTTCTTTAAGTTGTTTAGACAGAGCAACTTCTCACCCTGGTTTTGTCTGTAAGAGTTGATCAATCTTAAAGCTTTTGTTCCATCGCCAGCAGACTAAACCCTGTCCTGAGGTCATTTGGGGTAAGTTTCACTGTGAACTACCATGGGGGTTTGCTATCACGGTTATAATCTTAATCTCCATTCTTTCCAGCGCATCCACCCTGGTGATTTACTGAGTATATCTGGGTGAGTTGCATCTGAGAATGCAAACAGCAGGATTTTTCTCTTCTAAATTTGCACTGTAAGCCCCCTAAATTCCAGGCCAACTGCATGAAATATTCATGCAGTTTGGGACAATATAGAACAAATAAACCAAGGCACTTTTAGGGAAGTTCATCAGGATTCCTTTTTTGTTGTAAAAAAATTCAGGTGTGCACATGTGCAGGGTCCGAAAATTACACTTGCTAAGTGCAAAAAGAGAGTCATTTTTTCATTTATCATCTAGAGAGTTAGAGAGTTTTGCACCACGTGGCAGGTCATGGGTAAATTCATGCCAATTGTGCATTTTCTTATCATTTCTTAAGTCCCTGATCTACAAAAGTTATCTGATATCTGTGGAGTTTGATTCCTGATTTCTGTAGGTGTGCATGAACTAAAGTAGCCTCTCAGTTATTTGGTAAACATGAGCATATTCGCATGGACTGAGGTGATGCATGTATTTGAACCTTTTATCTAGTTTTTGAAAAATAGCGATATGTTTTCAGACAGTGTGTAAGTTTAGACAGTATTGTTTGAGTGGATTAAGTTGTTGAGGCGCTAAAATAGCATTAAACGAGACACCATTTTGGGTTACTCTCTTGACTGAGTGTTTGGCCATTTCAGCCTTTTTTGCTTTGCACAAACAAAAGTTACAACAAAACAAAACCCACCCTGTTCCCTGCCAAATTTTTAGTTGAAATTATTTAGACAGGTTCGTTCCTGACCAAAATGGCAGCCAAATACAGTAACAACAGACTCCCACTCTCATACAAACCACATCAAATACAAGGATTAATCAAAGTCAAGAGAAAGTCTTTCAGCAGTTAAAACAGTTACTCAGTAAAAGCCTGGATTTTCTCCAAGGATTTAAAAAGGTTTGGGTTTTGAGAAGAATGACTTGGATGAGGTCCATTGAATGACGGTTGTGCATTCCTTTCTTCAGGATTAAAACAGAAGAATATTATCCAGAATCTTCCCAGAATGGCTTTAGAAGGATGAATATACCAATGTAACTGTCTGCAAGTGCTTAGAGAAGTCCAGCTTACTTCAGAATATAAAGTACAATTCCATGAACACCTTGTCATGTTTAGATGAAGAGGAGAACATGTCAATAGATTAAAGTATGAACAGTGACATTCTTGTATACTTTGTAGATTAGCATGGTCTCATTATTGAAGTTAAACTTAAGGCATGTAAGTCTTTTATTGCAAACAGTTTTGTATAATTCCTATTTACCAGATATTTGGTTTTCCATACTCCCTTCATTTCTACATTTTTCTGACGCCACATGTGTGGGAAGCTGGCGTAACGGTTTCATGATGTCGGCTGGAAATTTGTGCATTGCACAAGTGAACTGGCAAAAAGTTTGGAGCTGAGATGTTGCCAGTGTTTGTGTGATTCAGAGCCTTCTCTGCTTGCTCTTCGGTGAGCAGAAGCTTTTGGTTAAAGGAAGAACGCAATCTGAGGTTATTTAAAGCTAAGGTACTTCTTGACCCTATCAATCATTGAAACAGCACATTTGATCATTTTATTGGACAAATTGAAAAGTATTGAACATTGAAAATTTGAGCAACTATTATGGGGAGCTTGGACAATAGATAGATAAAAATATCAGACAAAAACAATTGTGCAGATATGATAAAGAATTATCAAGTCTGTGTTTTCTTAACTGAAGCTGTAAATACAACTTATTGAAAAATCCTCTTCAATGAAGCCAAAAATTACAGTATGAAAGAAATGGCTGATTCCCATTAACAGCTTTTCTAAAAACATTAATCTGAAACAGTTCATTATGAATATAGCACTTATTATATCAGAGCCATGAGATAGCAAACACTGTCTAGCCCACTGTAAAATATTTTATACTGAGATACAACTGAAACATCATCTTAAATCAAAGCTATCACCTCTCCCTTTTGACAGAAGCTTGATAATGAAATGCCTCATATAGAAACTTTTACGACAAACACGACACCAGCATGAGAAATGACTCTTACTCATGACAGTCACTTCTAATCCTTTCTCTTCTCAATGTTGTGGATCACAAATTTACCTGAAAGACCATATTTAAAATGGGAGTTATTTTCTAAAGGTATATTCCAGATTGAAAGTTATGTTAATATTGATAATATAACTCTTTTTTTAAATAATCACTGATTAATCTAGAGCCATTGTGCCACATGTCAAGTTAAAAAAAAAAGAAAATGTAATTACTACAGATGCATCAACATGACAACAAAGAGCCCTCTCGTGCAGCTGTATTAAACACCGTCACAACTGACCCCAGTCTCCCCTACTGCAGTAATTTCTGAGCCACATTTTGCGTCATCACTGTTGTGCCTGAAGCCGAAAGGATAACTCCACAATTGTTCATCAAACTGACTCACAGGACGAAGTAGTTTTCCACTGACTTTCGTCATGATGCCAGTGATCTGCCTGATGACAAACTCCCTTTGATGTGTTTGATTTGACCTCATGTTGGCTTGTTAAACCAGATCATGTACATGTAGTTTACGTAGCAGTAAGATGAGGTTGCTGGTGTGTTGAGTGGTCTGCTAGGAGACGGAAAAGGATTGGGGCTGCGTGGGCAGGGAGAGGCATGTTTTTGCCTGTGAGGGTGATCATGTATACATTCTCTGAAGGATCGCCTTTTTTCAGTGATTTGATAGTGGGTCATGTGGATAACGCTGCACCCTGAGCCTTTTTATGATACTGAGAAGTTGAAGTATGCGGATAATTTTTAGGATGAAAGAATGTCAGATACAAACAGTCCAATCTGATTTCTTGTCTCTTTGGTTTGGAACGTTTGTTTCCTAACCCTGAAACTAGCATACATGAACTTGTCTTGTTGCATCTTGTCTTTACTTCTGTTAGAGCCCCCCATAAACGCTGCCCCTCCCAGCAAGAACAAAGAGCTTTTCATGTGGATAACGTGATTAGCCAAAAGTTTCATTGTATTTTTCCTCACTTATTTGCTTGGTTTATAGAGGAATTTAAAAAGCGTGCATCAAAGGCCATTGTACTTTAGTATCTGGTGCATCTGTATGGTTGTAATTTTGAATAAAACAACTAATTTTATAGATGTTGTTCAATAAAACCTTGTTTTCCTAAAATTTTGGTGAATACTCTTTCTGGCATTTTCTTTTGACGTAAAAAAGGAGTACCACTTTTAATGTCTTTTAAAAAATTAACTGCAACCAGCCTGTTTAGCTTAGCTAGCTCAACAGCTACAAGAAAACACTTACCAGTTTCCATAGACAATATGCAAAAGCACCTTTAAAGAAAAATATTTATTCATTCAAAGGTTTTATCCCATTTGTTTTATTCATAACCCAAGCCTTAGGGTATGCTGCTAATCTGAAACTGTCCACCGATGTTCCAGTGTTTTACCTAGCTTCTGAATAAGAAACCAATAACAACTTACCAGTAACAGCAACTCTCACATCAAGATTTGAAGCAGCTCAGTAGTATAACATTGTCTTGAAAAATGTCAATGACAATATGTTGCAATATACACATCTTTACCAGCTAGGACTGTTTATGAATAAAATACACAAGTTGTTCTGTTGTTAGCTTTAAGTTGATTGTTTGATATTTGTGAAGTACTCCGCTAATTGCCTCCCAAATGCTAACATATGCTAACTGGCACAATAAGCATTTGTCAATTATATGTTTTTCATGGGTGATATAATTCCCATAAAGACATTGAAAGTCATGAATTTTGCACTGGGAACAGAATTTGAATGGAATTACCATGAATGCTGATGGTAGTTGTTAGTTTAATAAAAGTGAGTTTTGAGGGCTTAAAGAAAAAAACGTTGATGTTACTTTTTAATATAAACCAAGATGTTGATCCATCTTGTGCTTTCACAGATGTTTTCATGTGGGCCTTAGTTATGTATTTTAAACCTATTATCTCATTAGGTTCAATTACATTAATGTATTTTAAAGTTAATTTCTATAGCCTTTCACATCAGTTCTCTTTTTTTCCACAGTGAACCCGTGCTGTTATTTACCCTGCCAGCTGGGTGTGTGTGTGAGATATGATGAAGACAAGTATGAGTGCGACTGCACCTACACCGGCTACTACGGAGAAAACTGCACCATCCGTGAGTCCAATTCTGACCAATTCTCATATCCTCTCTTGATGTTGACCTTGTCAAGAATTTCAAGTATCCTGTTATCACTCTTACATAAAAACATAAAATCATAGATGCTAGGCCATCCATTTCATTTTGTTATTGTTAGGAAATAGAGCTACAAAGCGGCTGGCTTAGGATTTCTTGTCTAGACCCAAATATTTGGAGAAGTTGCAGGACCAGGAGCAGATGCCAGAAAGAGGCCAGAGGGGTCAGAGCTGCTTCTGTTCACCACCTACAAACACTGCCTCTTGATCTGCTTCTCATTAATGAGGAACTTCACACACTGTTCTGCTTAATCAGATGTGATGGGTTCGGCAGGCAGTTATGTGGTTACATCACATCAGTGGGCATTTAACAACCAGTCTTTGCTTGTGCAGAGAAAAAGAAGAATGGAGTGGTAGGAGATGAGAGGAAAAGACTATCAAAGCAAGACATGGAAAAGGGGAAATGGCAATGTGTGATTAAACATCTACTTTAGCAGTTGGTTTTGGTGTTTGAGGTAAAACTGACACATTTTTTGCTTATTAACACAAACAAACAACTCTGGGACATCTTTATGGAATATTTTGGAGGTTGGAAAGCTGAAGTTAAGGTCCAAACTCACTACACCCACAACTTTCTTTAAATATTGCTTTTAAGATGTTTGTAAATTGTCATTACAAACACAGGTTCAACTTTATAATAACTACAAACTATTACATCTCAGTAAAGCATGACTAAATACTAACCTTGTCATCTCCATCTCCATTCCTCTGCAATGACCATTTCATATCAAATTTATTTCACTTTCCAGAGGTAGGGCTTTCCACCAAGTGGTACTGGCCAAACTCGAGTCTACTTAGCTGTCCTGGTTTTCCATGGATCATACCCGGTCCTGATCTTCTGTTTTACCTCTGGTGAGGTTCCATATGAGCCGAGTTGAGACTAAAATGCAGCATTTGCTGACCACTTATTGGTCACAGCAATGCCACAAAGACAAACCTGTGCTTCATCTGAATGACAGCTGGACTGGTTTGAGTTCTCTTGCTTGTTTATTAAACATCTGTTGAAGTTAGATTCCTGTTAACCTACCGCAACCATGGACACAAAGAGTTAAAGGTTTCTAGATAACATGAGCCCCCATTCACGCTGCTGTTTAAAGCCATGGTAATTATGCCCCTGTGATGCTTCACCTCCACTCTGAATGTCCCAGAGATGGAATGGGTGAATGAGCTGAACCCCCATTTGCTCTGCCTACAGAGGTAATACCAGAGGTGTAATATTGGAGAGAGGGAGGCACGTGGACTTAGTGTGCGGCCTCTACCTTTGTACCTACAGTATGTGGGTGCACAGGTTTTGTTGCACCCATCCAAGCTGTATTACAGTGGGGATTGGCACAGATATTTCACCGTTACGGATTTAATGTGAATGTCTCGAGGTGTAGAGATGACAAAGCGTTGCATAAAGGCACTATGAAAAGGGCTGCGTTCACTTTATAAACCATAACACCAGACTACAGACTCTACCGAGCAACTATTGGCAGAAGCTGCATCACTGGATTGTTGTATGAGGCAGCAACACAGTGGGAGAACAAATCTTAGCATGTAAATAGTCCTGATTGCAACACCGAAACCATCAAAAAGATTTATAGTGTTTGCTACAGCATAACTCTTATGTAAACAGAAGTTGTTATCTCAGTGATGTCATCCAAATGAGAAACTGGTGCACATTGTGTTGTTTAAAGCTCAAAATGCAGGTTTTCTCGCCTGTAGGCCCAAACAGTTTCTGGGAAATCCCCACCTTGGCAGGAGATTTCTACAGTGTGCTTTTTTAATGATCTCAAATGCCTTTAAAAAAGTTTACAAGAGGCTAAAAAAGACAGTAAAAGCCATGCAGGTTAAAAGGCTAGCCATCAATTAGGGAGATATGGAGATTCAGCCACTGATGAATTAGCATATTTAGACCAACACTTTTAACTTTTTCATTTGAATCACCTTTTTTGCTTTGCATAATTTTATCAAAGCATTGACAAACAACATGCAGTATTTTTGGATTCCTGCAGTGATAAAGCAAATCCTGTCATCAATGATAAATCACATTAATTTCTCTCTTCTCTTTGCATTTAGGAGCTTTATAGCAGAACTCAGCTAATCATTTAGCTTACTGGTCCATAGCTTTATTGTTTTGGCTGAGTTCCAATGATCTCACTGGGTCATTTAAGGTCACAGCAGGCAACAGTTTTATGAGAGAAATGTTCTGCAAGCCCACAGTCAACACCCTTTTCAGGACTGCACCGTAAACAGACACAGATTGCAGCTGGTGAGCACGATAGAGTGTTTAGAAGCTACTCCACCTGATAGTTCCTCTCGGGTGTTGGAGCCTAAAGAACAAGTTGAAAAAATTAAGACTGGACATAACCTTGCCGGTGTGCCAGAAGTTGGACTCAATGGTGACAAATTTTAGTGTAAATGAAGCACTATTGCTTTTCTAAAATTATACTGCAGTCAATACTGTGCCCACAATGATTGTAAGCCTCACCAAAGAAATCCAGTTTTTGTAGTTGTACGTAGTTTGTATTTCTCTGTAAATGCTAACAGCCTATATTTTTGAGTTGACAATACCACAATCTTATCTAAGTAACTTAAAGAATTCTGGGACTGCTCGCAATCTATCAAAAAGTCAGTTTTTAACAGCTTTCCTCTGTCATTATGTAAAATTTAACCATGAAACAAAAGAAGTTGTTTACTGATTGGTAAAAATACCAAATGGAGTGCAGTTTAGTTGGAGAGAATCCCCAATTTGAAAACAATAAAAAAAAAACAAATATTCAATGGAAGTAGATGGAGCAGGGCCCTACTTAAATATCTAGCCTGAGCCACAGAAAGCACAGCCAATGGTTCAGAATGACTGAAGCCTGTCACAATAAGCACACAAACTATGAATGACAAACAGACACAGAGTGGCAGGTTGTAGGAGCAGTCCCCTCATCCTTGTGAAGCAGGCTTTGTAACATTCAATCTTTTACAGGGAAAGGTTAACAGTTTGTTTGTTACCATTGCAGCTCTGTCTTAGTGCTTCCCATGACAAACATGTAACAGCTGTAAAATAAGTGTAAAATAATAACGAACACGTATTAATTTGTTTTGCACGAACTGATCAACAAGTATTCACTCCTCTGGCCTCTTGTATTCTGGAGACTTGTGGTGCTTTATAGTTTCCCTCTTTGGCTGGCTGGTAATTTTATACAGCCCAGATCAAGACAAAATTACTTTTTTTTACTTCATTCAATATAACGCTGAGCAATCTGAGATGTGGCTGTTGAATAAGTGGTGTAAATCCAGGTCATTCTTCTTGGATCAGGATACAATTATTATGTTATCCAAAGTGAATTTCCACTCTCATTCCCCAGCGGCTTTTTTCTTCCAGTAACAAGATTGTTTCTTCATCATTCCTCTCACCACAGCTGAGTTTTGGACCAGAGTGCGTCAGTTCTTGAAGCCCAGCCCAGAAGTGGTGCATTACATCCTCACGCATTTCCGCTGGCTGTGGGACATCATCAACTACACCTTCTTACGGGACGTCCTCATGCGGCTGGTCCTTACAGGTCCAGATTTAGTCATACATTTAAAAAAATATATAAATCTGTGTTTCAAATTCAGTGTTTCTTACCACTCTCATTTTTTATTGAACAGTTAGATCCAACTTGATACCAAGCCCTCCAACTTACAACTCAAAGTACAGCTACCTCAGTTGGGAATCCTACTATAACCTGAGTTACTATACTCGGATTCTCCCTCCTGTGCCAGAGGACTGCCCCACACCTCTGGGTGTCAAAGGTTTGTCAAGTTAAATACCTTATAAAGACTCATAAATCATATTTGATTCACTCATTTTGAGACCTTTGCAGCCTTAATTAAGTAATTGAATTCAAAGAAACAAACAACACACAAGCTATTAAATACAACCATGTAATGCATTTTACAAATTACTTACCAGAATACAGAAGGCATACCGTATTGGACCACACATCAAAAATAGTGAAAAACAATGAGTAGTATAACTATACTCCTCAAAAAAGTATAGAAATGTTATTTTGGTCAATTCTTTCTAAAAGCCAATTGATATTGTATGTTATATTGTTGGAAAGCCTGATTAGTCACCTTTACAACAAGGTTTAACTTGTAAGGATGGTGCATTCAACACAGCTATATGTGTGGGTATCACCCAAAAAATGTTCAAAACCCATGAAATTCAATCATGAATTCCCTGGGAGAAAGCCTGGAGTTCCTTGATGAAGCAAGGGTGAGGAATTGGTCCTCTTGGGGTGTTGTCTTCCTGGGACGCCCTCTTTGTGGTCTGTCCTTGACTCCACAAGTTTTACGGAACTGGTCATAAGTTACTCACATGTTAAGTTGTGTTGCTCATTCCATGAATGTACGATTCTGACAAGTTGTACCTTGTTGTAAAGGTGGCTAACTAGACTTTCCAACAATATAAACTACAATATCAATTGGTAATATTAAAGGGGAGTAATAATCAACTAAATAATATTTCCAAAAATTTTCCTTGGAGTATGTCATTTCCTAGCAGTAATTTTACTAGTACACCTTGCAGTGCAGCTGGATCTGCTTAATTCAGTGTCTGCAATCAGACAGATCCGCCCTGCCAAACTTCAGTCTACAACAATTTTTAGCAGCCCAAAGCAGGACAGCCCAATCAGTGTCCTTTAGAGCAGGTAGAGGTGGGAACTATGAGTGCAACAACAGCAGGAAGTGACTGCTCGTACAGAGGTTAGCGTGGATGCTAACAGCTTCAGAAGCAGTTTTTCAGATCTTGACTACATTTCTTTATTAAATTAAAAAACAAACAGCACTGCAAACTTCTTTATAGAAATAATATTTTCACTTCACTTCTGGCATTTCTTGTCGAAAGTTTGTTCCTGTCGTTCTGTCCTTTCCACCACTGCAGTAGCGCCTGCCTATAACATTGTCTGATTGGTCCGTAATGAATGAGATTGACAGAACGATTGTCCAATCACCTGCTGAATAAGCTGTTGAAAAGCTCTACCCGTTCCCAAACATTTTTATGGGCTGTTTTAATTTGACCATTGGGATATTTTTTGCACTGAGTTAAAACACAATTAACTTCATGAAGTTCTAAAAAAAACATTGGATTCCTCATTTTGATTTTTTGAGACAGTTCAGCAAAAATGGTATTTATTTATTTATTCATTTATTTTTTCACGACAAGCTGTAGGTGCTTTAAAGTGGAAATGAGCAAGAACACAAAATTGCTCATTAATCGTTTGTACAGACTATAGGACAATAATTACTTACTTGCTGAAACTGTATTAGTTTGGATAGGAGATGTATGATGTATGGCTTTGTAAACATGCTCTACAAATCTCCACGTTATCTCATTGGTGTTTCACTACACTAGTCTTTACTGTAACATTCATGTAAATGTTATGACCTTTAAAGCCTCTGAAATGCTGTGCCATGTGTTCACTGTATCAGCTCTGTTTTCACAGACACACTCTCTCAGTATTATGACTAGAGGTGTGGTGTATCTCTGTTTTGCCCTGTGCTGCGTTTGACGCTGTGCTTCTTCTGTACAGGCAAGGCTGGGCTGCCTGACCCTGAGCTGCTGGTGGAGAGGCTGCTGAAGAGAAGAAGGTTCAGACCAGACCCCCAGGGCACCAACCTCATGTTCGCCTTCTTTGCACAGCACTTTACTCATCAGTTCTTTAAGACATACAATCGAATGGGTGTGGGCTTCACAAAGGCCCTCGCACATGGGGTTAGTCCACTTAAAAAGTTTTTCCATTGAAAGACTATAAAAAGATTTTGTTTGCACTTTGTTTGCTCCAGCTCTCCTGTGAAAATGACAACAATGTGACAAATATAAACATCATATTTCAGTCAAAGAATTTTAACTTTTGGGGCCATATAAACCAATGTAAAATTAATAACTTTTAATAATGAAACGTGTAAATAATGAAACGTGTAAATAATAATCAATTCTTGTTGTGTAAATAACACATCAAGATATGATCATAATTCTGACAGAAAAAAAAAACAGATTGCTTGGAGTGTTGCAGATAGACATGCCATTTTGTGTCATTTGCAATGTGACAAAAAGAGCATTGTGGTTTTGCAAGTTTAATTAAGGGAAGCATATTAATAATGTCAACACTAGGCCAGAAATGGAGCCTTGTGGTACACCAAAACTAAATCCATGTGCAAGGGAACATGAAATGGCTTATACAACAGAGAGATGTTTTGCCTCATCTCAGTCTTTCATTGTTTAATATATGAATTCTGTGTATTTAGAGAGCTTTTCTAACTTCTGTAATATTATAGGGTGATTATCTACAAGTGCTGGACTGTGCACATTAATTGTCCTTCTGAGTTTAATCTGGAAAACTAAAAATAATGGGGAGGTCAAGGAACTGGCATTGTTGATTGACATTTAAATTTTCCCAGGGGCTGATTTGTTTATTTTTTGCAAACCATTGGACTGTATACTGTTACTTATACAAAAAAAATCTGTTGAACGCTACACAGACTTTGGGTAAAGGCTCTTAGATGGAACTCTTAGTTAGATGGAGCTCTAAAATGAATCTGTGACCTTGCAAAAGATTTTAATTTTTTTTTTGCTTTGAAATATTTATATTATGGAGCAGAACTATTTTGTTGGTATTGTGCAGAATTTTGTGCTACGGTAAAGCAGCACAAGAGATCTTATGGTTTTGCTGTTCCTAAATTAAGGGGGCCCAAAATCAGAGCCTTGGGGAACACCCCAATTGAATGCATGTATAGAAGAATATGAATGTAACTATGTAATAAAGACAGGTCCTACTGAGAGTAAAATAGATCTGTAACCCCGTCTAATTATCCGAAATATGGGTTTTCTGTGACAGCTGAACAGTTGTTCAGTTAGTTAGTTGTTCAGCGTTTTGTTGCAGTGTTGAGTAAAATTACTTCTTTGACGATAGCAGCAATGATATTAGGCCCTGAATTGAGTGCAGCGTATAAATTAAATCAACAGCGGGCTAGGGGAGAGCCTTGGGGAACGCCACAACTGAATTAAGATATAAAGGAAAAGGGATGTCCCCATTAAACAGAAATGTTCAGCCTTAATTGATTTCCTTGTTTGTAAAAGAGACAAAACACATGACTGTAAGTTAAAGACTGGGGCAGTGTTAGCCTAAACACAATTTAAACTGAATACTTTGCTCATACTGAAATCTAATCAAGATCCACAGGTTGGTGATCCCTGTTGTAGTCATTAGTATTCATTCTAGAAAAAAAAAACATGGCCTTGATGAGACTGTGTTACCCAGCAGATTGTAAGCCATACCTTTATTTATTTCCTTCTACTTTCTTTATCTCATGTCCTGTGGTGTGTACAGGTTGACGCAGGGCATATTTATGGAGACAACCTTGACCGTCAGCTACAACTCCGGCTTCACAAAGACGGAAAACTTAAGTTTCAGGTAAAGAACAATCTATGATAGGAAAAAAACCAGTTCAGATTAAATTCTAATTGATCAATTTTGTTTTCGTTTGTTTCATAGCTAATTGACGGCGAGGTGTACCCTCCCTCTGTAATAGATGCACCAGTCAGGATGAGCTACCCCCCTGGCATCCCCCCTGAGCAGCAGATTGCGATTGGTCAGGAAGTATTTGGACTACTTCCTGGTTTAGGAATGTATGCTACACTATGGCTGAGGGAACACAACCGAGTGTGTGACATCCTCAAGGCGGTACATCCCACCTGGGACGATGAGCAGCTCTTCCAGACTGCACGCCTTATCATTATTGGTGAGCTGGACACTGCTTCATAAGAAAATTTCAGATTTTTAGAATAAACTTGTTTTTCTGTTTGATTCATTTAAAAAAGAAAATGAATACTGTCATCATGTCTGTTGTGTGTCTGAAGCTGCGACAGGGAGTTGATTAGCAGGAGAACATGCAATGTTACAAACTCAAATCATCTTAGTGCATTACAAGAAGTTCACTGTACTTCACAGTCAGAGTAGAGCACCCAATGGTCTTCTGCATACCTTGACTGTAACAAGTAGTTATTTGAGTAACCTTTCCCTTCTGCCATCCCACTCCACACTGGTGAGTGGTATCAACAAGGAATTTTTGCCTGGCAATTGGCTGCCTCTTGCCCAATGTCACCTGGGACAGGCTCTAGCCTCAAAACTGTCGCACTTCAACTGAGAAATTGTTGAATTTTTTTATCATATTTATTGGTTGTAATTTATTGCCTTGATTTTTCATGAATTTTGTTTTTATTATGAAACGTGCTCCTGACTTCTTGGCCAGGTCACCCTTGTAAATGAGATCCTGATCTCAATGGACTCTCAATCTGGTTAAATAAAGGTTAAGAAAAGCCCCCATGACCCCGAAAGCAATAGCTGGTATAGATAATAGCTAGATGGATAGATGTTTTCTTCCAAAAGAGGGCAGATCCTCATGTTCACAGCAAAGTATCAGGATTGGGTGGTCTAATCAATTGGTTGCACCATCATTTTCGCAGTGCATTGTGGGATACGACTACTCCACCTTATCAAGTTAATGACTCTTTTTTCAAAGTCAGCAACACTTTTCTCAGAAGTGCACGCTATATAGTGAGTATAGGCTGAAAACGGAGGATACAGTTGCTGTTTTAATGATCTTTCATATCAGCATGTCACTACCTGGAGCTTGCATGTATGGAGCTTTAGTCTGTTGGAGGTACCATGCTGTTTGGCTCTTATGGCCATGTGGTAGAGTAGGTATGATAAAGTAGCAGTTAAAGGATAAGTTCGGTTTTTTGACACCTGGACCTTATTTTTAGGATTAAATACGCTCGTAGACTCACCCAGACAATTTTGGCTGAGCTCGGAGCCGTTTTCGAGCAATTTAGATCCATCCCATGGCGTTTTTGTCTCATGCCATAGTAGCAGACAGGGCCAGAAATCAAAGCCCCTAAATTAGACATTATCTGCTGCAAAACTCTCTCATTTCAGCTACATTTTATAAATGAATGGCCAGTGTTATCACCATGTCAGCTCAACTTCGTTGTTATGGTCATCCGGGGCTTTACAAGGATGGGTAACTTTTGGTGACGTCACAGACATGCACCGTAAGAGCGCAGCTGAGTAGAGCTGCTGTTGTTGCTAGGCTACACGGCTACACGGCTACACGGCTACACGGCTATTTTTGTGCAACATTGCAGAATATTTATCCAGTGTAGAAGTCTGACGACGACTTTGAGTATAATGGATGCCCGTATCGTTTTGAGCCAGAATATACCGACAAGGAGCTATTTGAAAGGAGGATGCAGAGGGAAAGAGCCGAACAGCTGGCCAGAGAACAAGCAACCACCGCATGTTCATGAATGGGGGCTAACTGGTGGTGTTGTTGTGGACATTGCACGGCAATGGCAACAGAGGAGGAGTGAGTTTCGCAGCAGATAATGTCTGATTTAGGGGCTTTGATTTCTGGCCCCGTCTGCTACTATGGCATGAGAGATGGATGGATCTAAATTGCTCGAAAACGGCTCCAAGCTCAGCCAAAATTGTCTGGGTGAATCTACGAGCGTATTTAATCCTAAAAATAAGGTCCAGGTGTCAAAAAAACGAATTTGTCCTTTAATACCAGCCTGGTGGGTGGTGAGAGTTAGCATAGAGGGGGGTGGCTTTTGAATGCGAAACCCCTATGACAGGAGGTCCCCACCTGATGATCCCAGTGATGTTCTGGCTCTTGCTGCTCATCAGTCTGTGTGGTTGAGTTGGAGGGTTGGTAAGGGGCCTCGTGGTTGAATAGATAACATCAGCATAGTCAATACCTGTAGCTTGCATGTACAGAGCCTGGGTCAGTTAAAGGTGGTGATGCTGTGGCAACAAAGGGCCATGCAGTTGAATAGGTAACTCCTCAGAATGTATGTAGATAATAGTGGGGTTAGGGGTCTCTTCATTGAGCGCTTATCCTTTCATTATGGCAAGGATAAGCATCTTGTGTTACTTTCAAATCAAAAGGCACTGAGGTATAAAAGATGTACATTTTCATTCTTAAGAAGTATTTCAAAGCTGCTTTAACAAAATAGAGACATTCATACATTAACTTTATCAGTTCTGCCTTTTGGGGTTACAGGGGGGTGGAGCCTATCACAGCTGACATTGGTCAAGATGCAGCGTATATCCCGGGCCAGTTGCCAGCCAATCGCAGGGCCACATAGAGACACAGACAACCATTCACACACCCACCCACACCTAAGGGCAATGTAGAGTCCCCAGTTTACCAAACAAGCATGTTTTTTGTTCTGAGTGCCCAGAGAGAGCCTACACATGCTCTTGAAAACACATGCCTGACATGGGGTTTCAACCAGCAACATTTTTCCTGTGAGGTACATACACTTTCTGCTGCCCCAAAATAGAGACAACACTGCCTATACTTGACAAATACTGTACTTTGGCATTGTTTCAGTTCTGACAGCCTGCCAATAATGCATACACAGAGGTGCCAGTCAGGAACAAAACTGTCTCTGTGATTCTTGATGTTTATAGTATACTAATAACAGAGTGTCAGAGCACTCCCATATTTCCTAATAGCTGATGATATTTTATGAGTTCACTTTAATTCGAGCCTGTTAAAGTGTAAGTCAGTGTCTGTACATCTGTGCTTTGATTGTAATGTTTCCTCCTCCCTCTTTATGTCTCCACATGTTCCCCTCAGGTGAAACAATAAAAATAGTGATTGAGGAGTATGTACAGCACCTTAGTGGGTACTTGCTGCACCTGAAGTTTGATCCCACGCTCCTGTTTAACTCCCATTTTCAGTATGGAAACCGCATCGCTCTGGAGTTCAGCCAGCTCTACCACTGGCACCCCCTGATGCCTGACAGCTTTTTGATAAATGGAGATGAGCTAACATACACACAGTTTCTCTTCAACACGTCTGTTCTCACACACTACGGCATTGAGAAACTGGTGGATGCCTTCTCTCGCCAAGCTGCTGGACAGGTAACAAATAAAAACATTTTATGATAGCTTAGCTACATAAAGCAGAGGGAATCTGAGGTTGATGCTCGCTTCAAATCTCAATGAAGTGTGATTTTTGGCTTTCAAACTGACCCATCCTGTTTTGTATCCTGAATGTGTTTGGCATAGATTAAATCTGTGTTATGCTGGCTGATGTTTTTCTTTTGAAGAGTTGGGTTAATCATACTAAAGTGTAAAAAAAATCAAAAGAGAAGAAACACTCACAGTTACAAATGTAAGATGGAATCTGAATGGAAAACATCTCTGCTGCTTGTTTCTTCAACTAGAACGTATAGAAATTTACACAGGATAGAAAAATATATTTTCTTTATACAGTCTTGAGTTAGATCATCACATAAATAGATTTTTTTATCTGCACTTTATTAATCATTTTTTGTGGTCAGCAATAACTAATCAGTTATTGTTATTACATGCATTAAATAAAACTATTTGCATTTCAAAACAATTTTTAAGTCCATGTTACCAAACTGAAGTGATTCTTTCCAGTTTCAAGATTTGGAAATCAACCAAGTGCAAAGAAATTTAATTTAAGTCTCGACTTTAAGATTTATTATTTATTTGAATGCTGCAAAGCTACAAAACTGTGGTCTAAAAACCAGGACTCACAGGTTGGAGTCAGCTTTAGAGTGCCTATTTTGTGAAATACAGTGTATAACAACTTTATGCATGTAAAAATATGCAGGGGTGCATGTACAAATGACTTAATGAAGTCTAGTGATCCTTTTTATTTGTCAACACTCGTCTTTTGGAGATCCAGTTGAGTTTTCCTTCTTCCAAACTTTTTTAGAGGAGTATATAGTATATTTATCAATGTTTAATTTCCTGTTTTCTTTATTTCTTTTTATTGAGAAAGTACACAAAATATTTAAGATAACTTTCATGTACATTCATATATCTATTTTACTCCAGCACTTATTTTAGAGAAAAGACAAATCAATAGCAGATATGTTGGGCATGAGAGTTGAAAATATGGTGTGTAAATTACTAGATTTAGTTTCAAAAAACTGCTTTTGTAGCCACATTTCCCCTGCATTTTTCCTCATTCTGTCAATGTTTGAACCTCTAAGTTTTTGATACATTTCCATTTCAAGTAGGTATTCTCCATTATTATAGTATATACACTTTAAACTGCTTTAACATATTTAAAACAACCATCCTCATTGCATACTTTAAGTATCTATTTTTTTCAGATTGGCAATGGACACAACATTAACGCTGTGGTGACCAAAGTGGCCGTGGGAGCCATAAAGGAGTCCCGTCAGCTCCGTATGCAGCCCTTCAATGAGTACAGGAAGCGTTTTAACCTGAAGCCGTACACATCGTTCAGACAATTCACTGGTAAGTAGAACAGTTCTGTGTATAGACCACACAGCCAAACCTTTAGAGTGTGTGATTTATGACTTTACAAGTCTATGAGAGCAGCTGGACATTCTTGGAATAAATGACAGCCGCTCTCTTCAGTGCAGTTTGTTGATGAGGATGTCCTCTGAAACTCTGGATTTTCACTGAATACAAAACTTTGACAGTAAGATATATTTTATTTCTGTTTTTGCTTATAAATCCACATCACCAAAAATATGATTTGAGAGAAAGCATCTACATGTATGTTAACTGCTCTTAAAGGCTGTACTCTGACACAGTTGTGCTAAAGGTAAATGCATCTGCCAGTTTGCTCACATAGTCACATTGTAAGGCATGTGCAGTGATAGCAGATAGCACTGCCTTTGGTTGGGGGCTGTCATGCTAACGTGTGCAGAACAGCAAACCACAAAGTATTTGGCATGTTATTTTTCCTGCAAGTGTGAAAAAAGGAGGTCACTAGTGCCAATATAATTCATCCTGAGAGAAACCACAGAGTCTTATGTAATCTAATGTCATGGTAATCCATCCAAAAGCCAATTAGACCAAAAAATACAAACCACAAATATAAACCCCAAAATGGTTGTAGAGAAAAAATAATCTAGTCACTAAAGAAGCTCAGAGTTAAGAGACAATTTTGCATAACTGCCAGCGCCCAAAAGAAAATCAAAACGGCAGAAGTCCTCAGGATTTAGTGATTGCTCACAAGGAACACATGTACCACATTTTATGGCAATCCATAAATGAGTTGTGAGAAAATTCCTCTGTAAATGCCAAACTGTCCACTTTGTGGTTGCATTAAATGTGATTTTAGTATAGCAGTGTATTTGAAGCTTCTGTGAGAATTTTTATCTGGTGATGAAACAGAATCATTTTGATTAACTGGCAGTTTGGGTTTTTTTTTTGTTTGTTTTTACATTTTTTTGCTGCAAAGCTTCCCTGTGGCTGATATAACTTTGCTTTTAGATTTATATCTACAGGTCAGTCCTACCATTTCCAGCACAGATTGCAATACTTGATCATTTTTTATAACTCTTGCGACTTATTAATGGCATTACTTAATATATGGGGAAGTTAATGTGGCTACTTCAAGTGAATAAGGAAGACCGACCCACAGCAGCAGCAGCAAATAAGTTGGTGGAGGTGTTTTTAAATCAACAGTAGAAGATGTTGCATGTCTGATGTACTGGTTTGTCCACATGAGGGGACGAAACTAATCCAAACCCAAAGTTTCTCACAGGAGCTGCAAGATATTTTTCACCAGTTGTGATTCTGTTCACTATATTTCTTTCTGTAGATAATGAGGAGATCGCTCGTGAACTTGAGGATTTCTACGGAGACATCGAGGCTCTTGAATTTTATCCCGGTCTAATGCTGGAGAAAACACGACCAGGGTACATATTTGGAGAGAGCATGGTGGAGATGGGTGCACCTTTCTCCCTTAAAGGCCTCTTAGGAAACCCCATATGTTCTCCTGAATACTGGAAGCCCAGCACCTTTGGAGGCAAAGTGGGCTTTGACATTATAAACAAAGCCACGCTGAAGAAGCTGGTATGTCAGAACACCAGGACGTGTCCTTATGTGGCGTTCAGTGTACCAAAGGAGGATCAATTAAAAAAAGAGAAGGAGGATGCTGAAGTAATTACTGATGAGCTATGACCTTTGTTGTTGTGATCCTCATATGAGGGCTGCTGCTGAAGGAATAAACATGTGTTGAAGATTGTTGTGGGAAGATCAAACAGTGGGGCTGGTTTGAGCATCACAGCAAGATCGGAAATAACCTCGCTCTTTGTCTCACATTTGAATAAATACATCATGGAACATTTATGTATACATGTGGACAAAATTGTTGGTACCCTTCTGTTAAAGAAAGAAAAACCCACAATGGTCACTGACATAACTTGAAACTGACAAAAGTAATAATAAATATTTTTTTCTGAAAGCTAACTAATGAAAATCAGACATTGCTTTTGAATTGTGGTTCAACAGAATCATTTTAAAAAACACAATAATGAAACTGGCCCTGACAAAAATTATGGCACCCCTAACTTAATATTTTGTTGCACAACCTTTTGAGGCAATCACTGAAATTAGGTGATTTCTGTAACTCTCAATGAGACTTCTGCACCTGTCCACAGGTATTTTGACCCACTCCTTTTGAGCAAACTGCTCCAGCTGTCTCAGGTTTGAAGGGTGTCTTCTCCAGACTGCATGTTTCAGCTCCTTCCACAAATGTTCAATAGGATTTAGATCAGGGCTCATCAAGGACACTTCAGAATAGTCCAGTGTTTTGTTCTGAGCCATTCTTGAGTGTTTTTAGCTGTGTGTTTTGGGTCATTATTCTGTTGGAGGACCCATGACCTGCGACTCAGACCAAGCTTTCTGACACTGGGCAGCACATTTCGCTCCAGAATGCCTTGATAGTCTTGAGATTTCATTGTACCCTGCACAGATTCAAGACACCCTGTGCCAGATGCAGCAAAGCAGCCCTAGAACATAACTGAGCCTCCTCCATGTTTCACTGTAGGTAGTGTTCTTTTCTTTGTATGCTTCATTTTTGCATCTGTGAACATAGAGCTGATGTGCCAAAAAGCTCAAGTTTTGTCTCATCTGTCCAAAGGACATTCTCCCAGAAGCTTTGTGGCTTGTCAATATGCATTTTGGCAAATTCCAGTCTTGCTTTTTTATGATTTGCTTTCAACAGTGATGTCCTCCATTAAGTCCACTTTGGCTCAAACAGCGACGGATGGTGCGATCTGATACTGATGTACCTTGACTTTGGAGTTCAAGTCTAATCTCTTTGGAAGTTGTTCTGAGCTCTTTGGTTACCATTCATCTTATCCGTCTCATCAATTTGTCATCAATTTTCCTCTGGCGGTAACGTCCGGGGAGGTTGGCTACAGTCCCATGGACCTTAAACTTCTGAATAATATGTGCAACTGTAGTCACAGAAATATCAAGCTGCTTGGAGATGGTCTCATAGCCTTTACCTCTAACATGCCGGTCTATAATTTTCTTTATAATCTCCGGAGACAACTCTCTCCTTAGTTTTCTGTGGTCCATGTTCAGTGTGGTACACACCACGATACCAAACAGCACAGTGACTACTATTCACCCTTTAAATAGGCAGACTGACTGATTACAAGTTTGAAGACACCTGTGATCCTAATTACAATACACACCTTAGTTTAACATGTCCCTATGGTCAAATCATTTTCAGTCTTTTCTAGGGGTACCATCATTTTTGTCCGGGCCAGTTTCATTATTTTGTTTTTTTTTTTAGAATTCTGTTGAACTACAATTCAAAAGCAAAGTCTGTTTTTCATTCGTTGATTTTCAGTAATTTTTTATTTATTATTACTTTTGTCAGTTTCAAGTTATTTCAGTGACCATTGTTGGTTTTTCTTTCTTTAACGGAAGGGTACCAACAATTTTGTCCATGTGTGTATATTTTCTGCCAAATGATCTGTGCTGCAGAAAGACTAAATCACCATCAAAACATATTTATGCTGTCCAGTCAACAAAGGTCTTTTCTGTCTGTGCATTTATTTCTAAAGTTGTGATTGCATTGAAACTATTCCTTGAAAATAAATGGTGGACAGTGAATAGAGAAGTCCTGTAGATATGACTCTATATCCCCATGTCCAGTTTTCTGTTTCCTGTAAGTTCAGTGTTTCTTTTGGCCTAAGGCTGAATACATATGGTATCAGGGAAGAGGCACTCCCTTTTGCAGAATGAGGGGGTGGGGGTTTGGGACACAATACACATTCCTGATTTGAAGAAATACTGAAGCATGGTTATCTCATTCCAACAATTAATCTAAATCCACATTTAATTCACTATTAGACACTGTGTAGTTTCAGTCAGAGGTGAACATAGGACAACTTCATTGCTGAATACTTCTGGTCAAATCTAACCCCAATATACAAGGAATGACTACTATAAATTAGGGTAATGCTGTATTAAAGTTTTATTGAACATAAACATTTTTAATGTCTTTCCCATTCTGCTTCAATGCTGCATTGACGTCTGCTGACACAGACTCAGAACATGTTTCTTTGAGCACAGATTTGATTGTAGGAAAAAGAAAAAAGTCAGTGTTAGATCAGGTGAACAGGGAGGGTGATCAAGCACTGTGATTTGTTTTTGGGTCAAAAACTGCTTTAATGAGAGCGCAGTGAGCTGGCATGTTGTCTTGAAGAATGAAACCATTTTTCCTCAGCTGTGGTCTCTCTCTTCAGACTTTTTCTTACAGTTTTGCTAGAGCTTGTTCATAATAGTGTTGATTCACTGTTGACCCTTTTGGAACCCCACTCCAAAATGATTCCCTTAATGTCCAGTGCATTGACTACCATTTTGTCTGAGATCGTACTGGAAGATCAAAGTTGTGTTATGTGGAGTCACTCCTAAAAAAAAAAGTGGATTTCCTTCCATTTGTTTCAATTGTCTCCTCAATTTTCCTGGTGTTTTTTTCTTTGATTTGATCAAATTTTCGTGCAACTGTGTCTTTATCAACAGAGATCATGTCTGCTATCATACTGATACTGAGCTGTCAAGCAGATCAAGTGATTTTTTTCATTTTGTTGAATGTTTTCAGTAGTTTTTGATGTGCATGGGCACCCAGGCCACACATCAACTTGGACATCCTCTCTGCCATCACAAAATATTTTGTGCCATTCAAACACAAGTGCACGTTACATGCAGTCTTCCCATACACCTTAGTAAATGTATGAAAGGATTTGGCTGCTGTTTTGTCCAATTTTTCTTTTTTTTTGTAATTTAAATTTTTTATTGTTTTTACATCAACACCAAGACAGAAGCCAAAAAGAAAATAATGACAGACCACACTAAAAGTGGTTCTTACTAAAACAAAAGATATATATATATAAAAAATAAAAATAAAAAAAACCAAAGAGACAGCTCTTCAATACAATTGTCCGTATCACGGACCGTATCTTAATGTGTCCCTGCACTGGTCCAAGGTGCACCCTCACTCTTGCCCACTGTCAGCTGAGATAGGCTCCAGCCCGCACAACTCTGAGAGAGATAAATGGTATAGATAATGGATTGATTATAGAGTTAAGCTGGAAATAACAAGATCAAATAGATATACACAGTCTTGTCAAAAGTCATGCCATAAGCATGAGCATAGCCAATAATGATGTGCTCGAATGGTTAAAAAAATTTGTGGTAATGTACAAAGTAACAGTTGACGTACTAGTAACATGTGTTAC
Source organism: Cetoscarus ocellatus (assembly GCA_037902135.1). NCBI lineage: Eukaryota > Metazoa > Chordata > Actinopteri > Labriformes > Labridae > Cetoscarus > Cetoscarus ocellatus. Next base: position 508,018 of record JBAMNC010001402.1, on the reverse strand, counting down.
GTCGCCCTCTAGTTGTGAAAATAAGAACTGCGTGCTCCAGCATCTTCTCTGTTACTTCTACGTCAATGGGGTAAAATATGATGCCTCTAAGTACCCCCGGAAAAATTTGAGCCCATATATTGTCCCTTCAGATTAACTCCACCCATTTCATGCTTTAAAATACTATTAGGTTTCAATATCGCTAAACTGATCAGTATAATTAGGCTGTTACAAAAAACGGTTCTATTGTTGAGATGGTTAGAGCAAACTATAATCATGAATGAAAAAAATATTTGGGAGAATGTTAGAGTTTCAAATTTCTCATCATCAACAACAAAGGAGCTATATCGTTCTGTTTTCTCTCTGTTATCTCATTCTCTTATCTGTCTTGTCCCAGATGTGATAAATATAAATAATAAATAAGGATAATTTAAGGCTGTCTTTGGTTAGTACATGGAAATTACGATATTTCTCCTACCCTCGAACACACCAAACTGACGGAAGCTAATCTAGCAGTTTAGCTGGAGGAGAGAGCAACCGGAGTTACCGTTTTATTGTGTGAAGGCGCAGAGACGATCAAGGTAAGAAAAAAAATGGTTCCTCAGCAATTTTTATGTAATTATAGCAAATGTCTGGCAAATGTGCGCTTAGAAAAGGCTCAGGTTAGTGTGAGTAATTGTGATAGTGCATGACAAGCTATCTAAGGTCGGCTAATGCTAACTTAGCTCATAAGCTCAAACGCGAGCTTGTTCATTTTGTGTCCTAAACAGTATAATTGGATTTTTTTCTATCCTATTTTAAGCTACATTCATACTCAAGGCAACGACAGCGACAGTAAATGATATGTTAACACTTTAAGTAAGCATGTTAGCCGTCAGAGCCGTCAAATAGCAGGTGTATGCTAAAGGCCTCACTGTTTACTATCGTAATAAACGCTGTGTTCAGAAGTAAAGGGAAGATAATGTTTTTATTCAGAAAAAATCAGGTCAAGGTATAACATTCCCTCTCGTTGTCAATAGCTGGGCAGTGGGGAGTTTCTCTCCATCTGTGGCTTTCATACGGCTGAATGAGTTATTAAAAAGCCCTCAGCTGTAACTTTTGTTCACTGACACACTTTGTATAAGCCATGAATAGTGGAGATGTCCTAATTTTAACATAAGCCCTTTTCATCCGACCCTTGACAGCCTGGGTGCCTTTCACACTGGATTATGATGCTCCTGTGACAAATGTGCTTCACAGGACTATGTAGAGATCATCTGTGGGCAATTTGAGATCATGAAAGTAAAGTTCTCTTATTGACCACCGGCATGCCTGTGAACAAAAATAAAACAAATGACAGTAGAAAGTGTTGGCTCAAGTGTTTAAGTTGACATAGTTTATTAGATTTGTAATAAAACTATAATTCATAAAGATTTTGCTGCTTGTAGCATAGTCTAAACTGATTAACTTTGCTTTTCTTGTTACTTTACTGCCAAATGTATTGTGTTTACTTACTGCCTTCATTATTGTGAAGAGTTGTGAAGGGAAAAACTTTCAAGATCCGTAAAGTGAGTGATGTGACTGGAAATTATACATATGAATTACAGAAATATATATAACAGTTTTCACATCAATGACCAATAACAGTAGGGATGCACAGTACTGGATTTTTGCCATATCCGATATGCCGATATTTTAGATTCATTATCGCCGGTGTTGATACGATACTGGATATTTCTGGTCAAGAGCACAAGCACTGTACTTACCAAAAATTGACTTTTTTCTTTCAGTGTTACAGTATATTTTTGTGAGGAACAGATGTAAAACAAGAAAAAACAGCATTTAATTCTTGCTTAAATGAAACCCTTGATTTTTAAATGCATCCATGCAGTGATGAGAAGGTGCATCAATATTGTACATTTGTGTAATTTGCCGATATTCCAGCCGATATATGGCCTAAATGTGTGGCCGATATATTGACCTGCAAAAATTTCAATATCGGCCGATGCCGATATCAAACGATACTATCGTGCAACCCTAAATAATAGAACAAATTTAGATTGCAAATTGGGTTGGCATGGTGGCGCAGCAAGAAGGTTGCTGGTCCAAATTGCGCTTTGGCTTGAGCAAGAGTGGGACTGGTTGTCTGCCTGTCTCTGTGGACCTGAGATCGGCTGGTTCAGGTTGTACCCCGCCTCTCGCCCAGTGTCAGCTGGGATAGATGGGTGAGTGATGTAGGTTCTCTCTCACGATGACGATTGTTCCTCTCAGGTGAGCCGCTGACATGACGACTCTTGACGACAAGATTCTGGGAGAGAAGCTGCAGTATTACTACAGCAGCAGTGAGGATGAAGGCAGCGAAAATGAGGATGATGACGGGGAGAGGAAGACCATCAGGGATGCTGACGTCACTGAACCTGAGATAGATTACAGCGCAGATGGAAGTGCTGTCAACACAGGTACAAATACAAGAAGAATCTTTAATGTCACCTTTATTTTAATGCAGCTGAAATGGCAGGTAAAGAGAACGGTGAGCTCTCATGGTGACATTAAGTCTGGGGTTTCTTTCTCAGGACCAAAGGGTGTCATCAATGACTGGAGGAAGTACAAGCAGCTGGAGGTGGAGCAGAAAGCAGAGCAGAAGAAAGAGATGGAGCGACTAATAAAGAAACTGTCGATGACCTGCCGCTCCGACCTCGATTTGGAAAAAGACAAAGAGAAACAGAAAGAGCTGCAGAATAAGATCCAAGGAAAAGTAAGTGAGAGTTAAAAAGATTTCACTCTGTACATGTGGGAACCGCCGTATCTCAAACTTGTGTGATTTCAGTCCTCACAGTCACTTTGTGTTTGTGCTCAGTCTCCTGATATTACAATTCTGACACTACATCTGGAGACGGAGCAAATGCGGGATCAGCTCTTTTCCCTTTTTCTGTACCAAACTGTACTGGACTAAACCAGACCACTCAGTGGAAATGATGCCTATATTTCTGGCTTGCTTTGAGAGATGTAAATCAAAAGGGGTTTACACTTTTTGTGCTTAAAATAAAGACGTTTTGAGCTTATTGATATCACAGGGGAGTGTTGTGGTCCTGTCACGTAACATTGTATCTGAAGTACAGTCACATTGTTAAAATCAAATCCCTGGTGATGAAATGCTCATCTGTTTTTGTATGAAATTGTCCGTGATTCAACATGTAAATCAGTCAAAAGTAATTTAGAAAACCTTCCTGTCGTTCTAAAACTAAGTGGAAGATTTCCATTTTTGTGAGTATTTCATAATTTAACTCTGCACTTTCTCTTATGATATTTCTTTCAATATTTCATTTTCATTTCTGCTATTTTTCTCTCACAGATGACCATGCAGGAGTACAACATGCTGCAGGAAGAACAGGACGATGAAGACTTCCTCCAGCACTACCGTATGCAGCGCATTGAAGAAATGCGGCGCCAGTTCTGCCGCGGCAAACGCTTCGCACAGGTCTATGAGCTCAACAGCGGGGAGGACTTCCTTGAGGCTCTGGACAAGGAGGACAAGAGCACGCTGGTCATGATCCACATCTATGAGCCGGAGGTCCCAGGCTGCGAGGCCATGAGCGGCAGCCTCATGTGCCTGGCTCAGGAATACCCACTGGTCAAGTTCTGCAGCGTTCGCAGCTCGGCCATCAGCACCAGCGCTCTGTTCAGAGACAGCGCTCTGCCTGCACTGCTGGTGTACAAAGGAGGGGACTTGATTGGGAACTTTGTACGGCTCACAGATCAGCTCGGGGAAGACTTCTTTGCTGTGGATCTGGAGGCTCTGCTGCAGGAGTACGGCCTGCTGCCCGACAAAGCCCCCATGGTCCAGAAAACTGTTCGCAATGGAGCCATTGTCCAGAACACAGTGAGCGATGATGACTCTGACCTCGATATAGACTAAAGTCAACATGTTCTTAATGCTTCTGATGCTTCAAAATGTGTGCACACAGTCTGCATGGACTACAGATCTCTTATTTATGTGGACCTCTGTGATGACTGACTGGACCAGGAGTGTAAAGATGCTGCTCCTGGGTTGATGCACAGCTTTCATAGTACATAAAACATCATGATATCAATGTGTGCAGACATGAGTTTTATCAAAGACAGGTCTCTAGCCATATGAATACTGAGGACCTGTTGTTATCACAGCTAGAATGATTTAGATGTTAGCTTAAATGTTTTTGTTTGACTGTCCATTATTTATTCATCATGTAAAAAAAACACATTCCTCTCTTTCTTCCATGTTCATCCATTTCTGTATTGAATGTTTCTCCTTGTAGAACTAAAAGCTTTCACTGAGACTGACTTTAAGTTAATTTTATAACTTTGTATGTGCTGTAACATAGTGGGAAAAATAAAAGTTTTGGCTCAGTAAATGCATGTCCAGTTTTTAATTGACAAGGTAGAAGACGCACCACTTTCACATGAATGTAATGGTCGATATTTTGAAAAGTGGAATAATAGGGAACAAAAAGTCTGAAATGTCTCAGCCTCAGAGAGAATAATAGCATTTTGTAGCTCATTGAAAAGCTTGTTTCTTACAGAAAATTCAGGAATAAAAAGCCCAATAAACCTCCCAGTACATTACCAGTTGAACCCCTTACAGAAGACAAAGTAAAAATCTATACATGTGGAGCAATATCGTTTGCTGTACAAAAAAATGCAGGTTTCTTGAGCTTGCTCTCCATATGGTGTTCAAAAGCATGCCCAATTTTTTACATATCTGTAAATAATCTTGTTAATGCTAATCGTGTTAGCTTCTGAATGTTGCATAAAGATATTGGTATTTATATCAGTCTTATAAACACCAACAAATCAACAGGAGTCCTGAGCTTCATGAGGTAAATGTTTTAGTGTGATGTGTGCAGCAGACAACAAGAATCCTCAATAAATGTGGCTTTGATATATTTTCATTCAAATGGTCATACTTAAGACATTAACATTTTAACAATCCCACATTTAACACATTTACCATTAAATGTATTCACAGCTCCAAGTACAGACATTTGGCAAGTAGAGAAAAGGACCTTTTCAAAGTTCTTGTGAGGAACTTCAGTTTGGATTGACTTTGGTCCTCCTGTGGAGAAAGCAGTACTTCCTACATCTTTGCTGAGCTTGTCCAGTACGTGTGAAAGTAATGTCTTATAACAAACATCATGTACTTTGAAGTCATTACAACAGCATGCAGCACTGCATATCATCTGTCACCTACCCCACCCGGCAGCTGTCAGCGGTTCAGAAAACTCAGGGTACATGAATGATCACCAGCGTTGTCTATGGTTATGTAGGCTTTTGTGAGTCTTGATGAAGCATCCGTGATCATATTAGTCTGTTTAACCCAAGACTGGAGCTTAAAGTCAGCATTTTGGCTTATAAAAACACGGGTGTGATGGAGTCATTGTTTTGACTTGTTTTTGTTATGACTTTCATCTTTTGGGAGCCAAAATGTCTGCTGGGAAATTGACAAGATGAGCATTTTGATTTATTTATTTAAAAAGGAATACTGTAAAATTGGCTGTGCTTAATTGTTTACATTCTTAAATGTGGGTGTATGTGTTGGGGACAAACGTATAATTCCCTCAACAATCAAACTTATAGAGGCCTAAAGGACATCTGCAAAAAAAAAAAAAAAAACTTCCCTGAACAAATAACGCCTTTCAAGTATTTGTGCCCTCAAAAACTTTTCTGTGAGCAAGTAATACCCTACTGTTAGCATGTTTAGCTTTCTAGTGACCACAAACTCTTTTTTTGAGCAAGTCAAATTTTCCTGTTGTCATGTCAAACTTGTAAATCCACAACGCAAACAAAAAATGGTTAGCAAGTAAAACCTTTTTGTAAAATGAAAACTTTCTGTCACACATCAATCTAGTTGAAAATCAAGTCAAACCATCTTGTTAGCTTGTAAAACCTGCTTTTGCACACACAACAAAACTTCCTCGTAAGCAAGTAAACTTTTCTTAGTAGGTTGTAAAAGTTAATCGTGGACACAGATTCTTGCCCTGTGAGCAGGTAAACCTTTCAATTAACTTGTGTAACATTCTGGGGAGACAAAAAAAACTTTCCATGAGAAAGTCAAGTCTGCTTGTCAGCATGTAGAAATTTCTTATTCAGAATAAAACGGTCACATTAGCAAGTGAAAAAAAATTTGTGAGCATTGTAGTCCACATGTCCAGTTTGTAAAATTCTGCCACCAGGGGCTCCCAACCAAAGAAAATATGCTGAGTCAAGACAAAGTTAGAGAGTGACCCACAGTCACCCCCACCAGCCTTCGCTGTTTACTGAGGTTAAAAAAAGGACTATCAATAAGGCCCTGTGTACACGACAATGAAAACAGACGAAAATGGAGAGTTTTCATTTTGTTTTTGCCTTCCATTTACACAAGAACGGTGCCCAGAGTGCCTGAATCCGCAAAATTTTGAAACCAGGGTCCAGAGTGAAAAATTTTGAAAACGTTTTTGTCACTAAATGCCAAACCAGTGTTTACAATTTGTAAAAAAACAAAAAAAAAACCTTTGCACAATGAGAGAGAAAAACATGTATAAAAGGACTTCCTTTGCGCTGTGAGCTTCTGGCCTTGGCATGAATCAGGGAGTCCACTTCAGAGGTGATTCCCCTCATTAGGTGAAATTTATTCATGAAACAAACACATTATTTGCTGTGAAGCGAGAACTACCGAAGATGCAGAAGTGGAGTGAGGCCACTATTTTGGAGGCTCAATTTATCTTTTCAAGTTTGAGAATCTCAGAATGCTGACTATATTCTAAGAATTCAGACTTTGTTCCTCAAAATGTAGAGCCTGGACCCGGATTATTTGACCCAAATATTGGGGTTTTAAGTTTTCCTCATTTTCTTACAAGTACACATTTTAGAGGAAAATGAGGAACACATCATGAGTACACATAATAAAGTGCCATTTTGTTGACCATAGTCCTTAATTTATAAAAAAAACAAAGTAACACTGACTGTGGTCCAAGGAAACTGAGGATTTCAGAAACAGAACAACAGCAGTAGCAGGTCTTGCTTGTCTGTCAAGCAGCCACACTGCTACACGTCCTCATGACAACAGGCGGCAGACGCCATACAAAGTCCTGTTAAAGGTACAAAAAGAAATTTCTCCATATTTCAAAACTTAGGGAAATATCTGAGATAATGTTATTGATTAAATAAAAATATATAATATAGAATCTGTTAATTCAGTAAACAAAAAAAAACAATTTCCAATTGTCTAACAATCTATGTATTGTACCTTTAAACAAACAAAACTTTCTTATTGCAAAAACTGTCTTGTTTGCTCAGAGTAATTCTCTCAGGAGCAGTTAGCATACGATCCTCTCTTTTGGACACATGGAGTTGTCTTGTGAGCACAGGTTAGATTTTGTTGTCCATTAGACTTTTTTTCCCACATATTTTCAGTCCATTTTCCTTCATGGGGTCCATACAGACATGAGTACTGTACTGAATTACTTACTACTTCTCACATCAGAATTATAACAACATCATTCGGGTCCTGAGTCATCTCTATTACAAAAGGGACACCTTTCGTCAGGTCAAAATTGCTTCAGTTCAACCTCCTCTGCTCTCTACTCTGGGACTAACAGGCACCTTTCCAGTTGACTAAATTCCACAGATGTGATTATTCCGGCACAGGCTGCAGTTCAGTCAATTCATCCAGTCCTGTCCACTCAATAATCTCTGTGAACAGGAAGAGCACAGGCTGCAGAATCCACCATACAGTGTCTTTATATAACAAAGTGCAGTTTACAACAGCGCTGAAGATCAGTGCAGCAGTTCACATGGCCAATGTGGCCTACAGATAGGAGAAGAGCAGCAGGGTGATGCAGGGTAACGTCAGCAGCAGGATGGTGGTGTCATCGTGGAGGGGGGCTGCTGAGCCGTGTGCATGTTCACAGAAGGCGTGTTCCAGGAGGAGGTGTGTTTCTGCACTCATGCCTGCAGGAAACAGAATCAAACTGATAGTTCATTTAATGCACAAGGTATTTAACCCTATACATTGGATGTGCAACAAATGTTAGTGACTCCAGAGGTCTGCATTTTAGCAGTGAATTGACTAACAGTCGATTTTTCCTCTGGTGTTCCTGCAGCCTACATGCACACAGAAATCAATACTAGTGGGTGTTATGGGCTGCTGTGGCAAAGAGTTACAATGCAGTGAATCTGCCCCTGAACTCTTTGAACTATCTGATGAAATGTTTACGTCCTGATGCCTTATTACTCACCATGCTGTGACCACTCTTCCCAAAGGTGCTGGACGTCCTCATCATGGTGTGCTCTGTGTTCATGATGGCCATGATCTGCAGTAAACACACAATAACAATGATGGGACGACCATCTTAGATTATTTTGCCTCAACTGTGGTTCATATATTCATTTTGATGGTGGATAGGGTATGTTTACAATCACTAATGTTAAAAAAAACCTTTTAGTTTTCAAATACAGAGTCTTCCTGATCCAGCAGTATTCCCTCTCTGTTGGAGCTCCTGCGGCTTTAAGAGATATTTCAGTATTTTTGAAATTGGGTGCCCTCTCTGACCTCAGGTGAGCTGAGGAGATTTTGGAGGGACAGGGTCAAACTGCTTTGAGCCTCATGTTCAACACTTCCTTGTGAATTTGATATCTCAAGAACTCTGAAAGGAATTTCTGTCAGACTTTGAATGAATGTCATGTCTCTGAAGGAACAATTCAGTGATTACATGTGGCAGGTACAAGGTTATAGCTCAAGGTCACTGGGTCTTATTGTCACTATTTGTAAAATATATTTGCACTAGATTTTAATAATCTACAACTGTAAAGTAACAACTCTCTTGGGTGCAGTACATTCTCACCTTTACCTGCCATTATGGTAAGTTATAGTGTTTTATACTCAGGTAACTGACTTTGTTGAGACTGGGAGTTTTTTTTTGAAGTGGATTTCACTTTGCTTTAGTTATTGTGTGAAGTATGTTCTATATCATTTAAGAGCTTATTAGCTCCACCAAGGAGGTTCTGTTTCTACAAGCATTTGTTAACTCAAAATCTATAATTAGAATTTAGTAACATTTTCATGGACTGTTTGGTCATGGCGCAAGGGAGAAGTAATTAGATTTTGGTGGGATCCTGAAATTTCTTCATTGCAAGATAGGGCAGTTTTCCATATTTTCGCTAATAAGTTCATAAGTTCTGAAAAGATTTTTAATTGTAGTTTCAGGGAATGTTGGTCATGGCACAGGGGAGAAGTGAAAACATTTTAGTGGTGATCCAGGAATTTTTTTAAGGATCTGTTAACAGTGAGAGATAGGGCAGTTTTCCACATTATTCACATTAACTCACTCAACAATGTTGGAAATGTCTTGCTGGAGGTTTGTGCTCTCTGAACATTTTTAGCTCAGTGTATATTTCTTTTGCAGACATGCGACTTACATGACGTCACTCAGTTCAGTGGATGTTAGAGCTGCCGCTGTTGTCAATAGGTTATAATGTATTGAAGCCAATAATTATGTCAGAGATGCATTTTGGAGCCACTGGAGGATTCAAAAGTTTAATGAATTGGTTGTATAATGAAAGAGGATATTTTTAAAAATGAAAAATAAACTGTAACCATCAAGAAAGAAAAGGGCTTGTAATATTTAACTACGTATGTAGTGCATCAGTTATTTATGAAAGTTTTACTTTTTAATTAGAACTAGACGTGGTCCGAGAGTACAAACCTCCATCAGGGCATTTCCAATATTATAGAGCAAGTTATTGTCAAAAATGTGAAAACTGCCCTATCTCGCACTGAAAACAAATCTCTGAAAAATTCCTGGATTCACATCTCAATCCAAATCACCACCAAAATCATATCACTTCATCCCTGTGACATGATCAATATTCTCTGAAATTTCCATCAAAATCTGTTTATAATATTTTTAGTTATCCTGTCCACAAACTTTAAACCCTGCAAAAAATCACCTTTCTTTGTGGAGGTAATAAAAAACAAAACATTACAATGACATTCTCACTGAGGTGTTTCAATGTGTGTCGAGCTCTTTTTAAATTCAAAATGACAAAATACCTCTAAAGGCAGCTAAAAACATTAAAATATAGTCAGAGCACCTATGATCCAGAGAGAGACTGAAGACTGAGAGGATTAAAGAAAAAGGCAGAAACAGGAAATGAGAGCTCAGGACACAAATGTTCAGGAGAGCAAACAGCTGGTGTGACCTTGAGGGGCCGAACTTTGAAAAACCAGATGTTTCATATCACTAATCTGCACTTCGCTATTGGTTCCATGATGCACCACAGGAAATATACACCCAACCCTACATCTGCTGATAAAACATGAAGCAGTTATTGTGATGACGTGCTGAGAGGTCTAATGTACAATCAGTAACAAAGGACTGGAATGTAAAGGCTAATAATTAGAGAATATGAGTGAAATAAAAACATTTAATACGCATTTAATTGGTAATTTTATGTTAAGCTCTGCCCTATTGGAATATTTAAATCATGCAAATGTGTCAGTCATATAAATTTATGTTAGAAATGGCGGTCAAAAAAAGGACAAAGACACATTATTGAGTTGTTATTGAGTTGTATTGGGGAAGTCCGTATTAGAAGTCAATAGATTAGTGGCCCGAGGACTACCTGCAACCCCTCAGTGCGGCCTTTAGGTGTTGGTAATGATGAGCTTAAAAGTTGAACAACACATTATTGAAACAGCAGCCGAACCTTTTCATACATTAACTGAGGTGCATGGGAACACTGCATGTCACGTGCCCACGTGTATGAATGGCACAGAAGATTTCATGAAGGCAGAACGTCCTGGGCGCGCATACAATTCAAAACTTTCTGTGGACATTTAACAAATTGATAAATATTTTCTAAAATGATCAACGATTAGGGATAAGAACGAAAGCAGAAATAGTCCCCTTTGATGAAAAGGCAAATATTGCATGAAAATTTGATCCTGACAAAAGTTTGTGCCAAAGTTGTCCCAAACTCCTGATTCCTGTTCAAAAGAAAAAAGTCAAGCAAATGTGTGGAGACATTTAAAAAAAATGTAATTAAGCGCAAATATTTTAGAAAGAGTGATCACATGCCATGAAACTTGGATCCTCAAACATGTTCCTGAGACAAAACAGCAGTCAGTGCACTGGAAAGCAACACGGCACAGCAAGTCCAACCTCAAGGCCATAGTGATCGTTGGGAATCATTTTTGAGGAGTGGGTTCCATAGGGGTCAAAGGTGAATCAACACTTTTACAAACGGGAGGCCAATGCTTAACTAATGCTTAACAGTCAATAGTTGATATACGTGTATTCAGCGTTTCAGTTTTCACTGAAGCTTGAAAATAAAAAGCAGATTTAACAGATTGTAATAAAAGCTTTATATCATTTTTTATGGTTTATACTTATTTTTTTAATCTTTATTTACTCTGTTTTTTATAAATATATTTTGTTGATTTACTGTTTAAGTAGCCCAAATTTTATTTGTCATTTTTTATTATTTCTTTGTGTCACCATTGTTTTGAGTTTTTATATTTTATTCCTTAACTTGTATGTTTTTGATCTACTCATATTTTATGGCTAAGTGTGCAGTAGTTACCAAGTACATTTTTACTTAATTTCCTAGATTTTTGTTCACTAACAAGGTAGAAGGAAGATAAATAATTTTCCAAGGCATTTCAAGCTTTCCCAGGACAGTTTACTTTTTCCTTATTTTCCATATGTTTTCCATGACTGGAAAATTGGTCAATCATTTTCCGGGTTTTCCAGGGCATGTGAAAACCCTGTTTACATATCACATTTTGAGAAACAATCAAGTTTACCACAGTGACTACAAAGCAGAAATAAAATAGAATACAATAAAAAATTAGGAAAAATGAATAAAATCAACATTAAAAACCCAATGATAAAATACAATAAAGATTATAAAAAATGTAAAAGGCAAATAAAAACACATGAAAAATAAAGAGTTAAAATAAAAACAAACTTAGGAAAATAAATACACATAGAACAGAGACCACACAGCTCTCATGCTGAATCAAAAGCCAACGAGTAAAAGTAAGTTTTAAAGTGAAATTTAAAAGTTGTAAGCTGGAGGACATTTTGATTTCAAGAGGTGGGTCGTTTCATAATTCAGGGGCTACAACAGAAAAGGCTTGGTCACCTCGAGTTTTTAGTATGGCCTCAGGAACGACAAAAAGCTGCTCTGCAGACCTGAAAGATCTCAACAGGCTGTAAACTTTTAAAAGACCAGAGATGTACTGAGTACAAATCCATTTAAAGATATAAAAGCCTTGTTAAAATATATAAGTTGCCCATACCTACTGTAGATATTAACAGTTCTTCTAAATAGTGTGAAATGAGCCATCTACAGTCATTTTCATTCTTTTAGAGTTGCTCTTAATCACATCTCTATTCAAATAAATAGCAAAGAGGTTTTTAGAGTACCATTGGAGTGAAGCCACAGCATGCGTTTGAGCTCCCTGAGGGCCTGTGTGAGGTTCTCCAGCTGGTCATGAAGGTGGATGTTCTCCTCGATCAGAGCGTGGATGGTATCCTGAAGCTCAAAGCCCCGACTCTGCAGCACCAGCAGTACCAGAGGCACCAGAAGCACCGGCCTGAGTCTCCTCATAGTGACGGCCGCACTGTCACATCCTCACAGAGCTCACAGAAATCCCTCTGCTAGGTGAACGACAGTGTCGGAGGGATGTGGCTCCCTGCAGAAATGATCACTGCATGATACTTTATCAGCTTAAAGAGGAGGGGAGGTGATGACCGTTTGTTTCCCTCCAAAGCCAGAGGTGGAAATCTGCCAGTGGGCTGCTCAGAAATCCATCTGATGTTTCTGCATCAGTGCTCACTGTGGAGTCACACAGGCCCTGTTTGCTTTGGTATCATCCACTTTAAATTAAAAGTAAAGTCTTCTTGACTTTGGTTTATCCAAATACAAAAGTATGGATTTAATAAGTTCTTATTTTGACTTTTTGTTTTCATTTTCTAATTACATTCACCAAGGAGGCTGTGTTTTTGCCAGAGTTGTGAGCAGGATAAATTAAAAACTGAAGAATGGATTTTGATTAAATTATCAGGGAACGTTAGTCATGGCTCATGAAAGGAGTGATTAGATGTTGGTGGTGATCCAAATCTGGATGCGGATCAAGGATTTGCTTTGCAGGATTTGTTAACAGGGGGAGATAGGGCAGTTTGATGGCATTTTCAGGGAATGTTGGTCATGGCACAAGGGAGAAGTGATAAAAATTGGGGCTGATATTTCTAATAGTTTTTTGTTAATTTAGTTTTCTTAACTGCTTGTTTATAGTTTAGATTTTAATACTATTAGTTTCAGTTACTTCTGTTAGAAGTAAAGATCGAAATAAAACTCTGACAGACATAACAGTGCACAGCTACACCTCTTGAAATCCATTCAGTGAACCTAGGAGCATATTTGTGATCCTTTTCTACAGAAAACAGCCAGGCTTACATCAGCCTACTTAGACAAGGTTTTGTCTTCATCATTCTTGTTTCTTGCTTGAAGATTTTTAATATTTTTGCACTCACTCATGAAGAGCCCTTAAATTTTCTCAAGTTGTAAAAAAAAAAAAAGTTTGTCAACTTCTGAGGTCCTAGAGAGTTTGTAATCTATACAAACATACTTTACCGATTAAATTTTACAATTTTGAGGAAGACCCTCTGTCGGGTTTTTTATTTATTTAAATCCATAAGAAGTGGTCTGAGAGCACAAACTCATGTCCCTTGTTCTACTGGCTTCCTGAGTAACATGTGACCTGATGCCTCTAAATGTGTTTCTATTGCAGTCGTTCCCACCATTTTTTGGTCCGTGACCCCATTTTGACATCACAAATTTCTGGGGACCCCAGAGACCTTTTTTTTTTTTTCTAGAATTAGTTTTTCATCATATTTGTTATACTGTGTTGCAAATACAGAGTAGCCAGGATTAGTGCAAAAAGTGACAATTCTGTATTCCCCGATCAGGATATATAGGCTTTATTTACAAGGCTGAAAATTAATACTGAATAAACAATCTCTCATATTCAGTTTTTAGTTTTTGAGCTTCTTCCTGGCAGCTGGCAATATTAATGTCTCAGCAATGGTATACGGCTTCATAGCCGTCACAGACTTTTTGAAGTACACTCGCTGCTTATTCAAAAAGATCTTGGTTTGTCAACATGCTCTTTGTGTGTTGTCTCAAAGTGTCTTTTGAGCTTGTTGGGTTTCATACTCTCGGCAGACAAGATGCTACCACACGGACGTTTCAGCTTTTCCTCGTTGCTTTCAATGACACTACTAAGTCCATATTAAAGGAAGCTTTCGTGTATTTTCTCTGTCATTTTGGTCTTTGTCTCCGTTCCTCTTGGAGCCGTCTTTCTGGGGCCAGGTGATTGAAGAAATGTTTCCATTTTGTTTTTTGAGTGTTTTTCCTACTGACTGCAAGTATTTGTGTTAAGCTGAAGCAAGGGAACTGAAGCAATGGTAACTGTAAAGTCATGTGATCGCAGCCTTCAATCAAGTTGCGCCAGCTCAGATACTTTTAAATACTGGCTTTTCTTTGAACTACATTTTTAGTTGAGAAGGTGAATGTATTGAATACAGTTGTTTAAGACTGTGTGTGGTGTTTTAATTTTAAAAAGAAAAATAATTAGTTAAAAAAAATTATCAGTAGCCTAACTGTTTTTTTTTTTATCAATTACTAGACATTTCAGGCGACCCCACTTGGGGTCCCGACCCCAGGGTTGAAAAACACTGTTCTATAGTGTGTTCAGTGCTTATTTTCTATGGGACTCGGTTTATCTTGTTTGCTGCAGCCGTAAAACAAGTTTTCATTCAGGAATAAAGTTTAAACCTTGACTTGTTACCAGAAATCTATGAAATTCTGCTCATCAAATCCTACATTAACGACTTGTAAATAATTATGACTCGGTAGAATGGGTTTCTTTTTCTAAACAAGATGTTTTTATTGAATAATCATGTGTATCATTTATGCTGTCTTGGCAGCCCTGGTGCGCTTCTTCTTGACCACAACAGGCTTCTGGCTCTTCAGAATGGCACTGGCACGACGCAGGGCAGCCTGGAAACAAAAAATACCCACATGATCTTCTAAATGCCATGAAATACAGACTTAGAGAAATCTGTGTGGTAGCTTCAAGTGCTGTGTTGCTGAGTATGATCTTTGAGGACTCACCATGCGCAGGTCCTTCCTGTACTTGTTCTTGCTGATGATGTGACGCAGGCTGTTGAGCGTGGCACGGGAGTTCTTGTTGATGGTGATCTTCTCATAAGAGCTGGCAGGTTTGTTCTGGCCTGTACAGTGAAAAAAATTGTCAGAATTTGGACTTTTTGTCATTAATTTCAAAAACTAAAAACCCAACATTAATTAATGCTCGGTTGTTAAAGCTTTCTGCAGCTTCCTATGGAGACTGGCAAGCATCATGTTTCCTCCATTTTATAGCTCTGCATGTCCGCCACTCAGAATATTTTTGACACAATAAATCAGACAGATAACCTAACCCTAATTCAAGCCTCATTTGATTTCTTTAGTTTCTAAAATTCAGAAGGAGCAACCACACTAGAAAGCAGCTTTCAACAGGCGCTCTCATTTTAACAATGCATTTAAAATCAACCGAACACTAAAATGGGAAATGTTGTGATCCTCATTTTCATTTAAAGTATCTTTGTACACTATCCATCCCCAAACTGCTTCAGCTGATTTAAGACCTTGTGCACATATCTGATTAAATCTACACACAATAAATCACTTCTTACATCAAGAGAGGGCATTTTTACCTCTACGTTTCTTCAACACAACAACGACTCCCTTGCCATCAGCCGCTGGCTGCACACCTACAGTCTTCTTGTGCACCAATCCATTGAAGCGGAAAGAGTTCCTGGACTTCAGGTTGTTGGGCTCCTGTTAAGTAAAGCATATGTATCAATAAAAGCACAGTGGCAAAATAGTTTAAAACATGAAAGACTCCTTTAACATTACCAAGGATTTTTCATATTTTGCTAGGAGAAGGGGTTTAAATACATTTTATGGTTGTCAAAATTTAAAACACTTTCAGAAATATTTGACAGCTCCATTCTCAATTATTCTTTTGATAAACTGTGTCAAAAATGACAAAAGCTTTGACAGAAATGTCTCTAAATCCCAGGTTTGTAAGAGTGGAAAAGAGAACTCCTAACCTCATTAAAAAAAAAAAAGACAGATTTGTGGGCAACTTTTTCACATTTACTTGTTGTAAATACAGCTGTACAACACAGACAGTGTATAAGAGTAGTGCTGGCAGATTATTGTAGTTTATTGATCATAACAAGTTTCTTTCCAAAAGCACATGAACTAGGTAACCAAGATTGAGCGCACCTTTCCATTACTTTGCCTTGAGAGCTACTCTCTGATGTGTTGTAGGAGAGCCACTAGGCTGTGATAATTTTGGAGAGAATCAGCAGAGGAACCTTGATAACTTTCCATATTACTTATCATGGCACTTGTGAAAGGTTTATGAAAGTAAAGACAGTTCCACTGTCTTCACGTCTGTTGTAATGCATGGTCTGTTTCAGTCGGGCAGTCTGTCAACTTTTCGGGCATGTCACTGCAAGACTTTATGGTCTTGTGGTCTCCTAATCTGACATAATGACTCCCATAGCAGAGGATAAATAATGTCTTAACAAATAATACTATTTTCACTAAGAGTGGCAGAGGAGCTGGAAACAGTCACACAACTGTGTATAAACTGAACATATTATAAACTCTGATCACACAACATGAACTTGGCACACTGTAATCTGGCCTACAAGTCATACATTGTTTGAAGGACATATTGTACCTATTAAGTTATTACTGTCATTATTTTTACTTCTAGACTACATGTTTCATGTTGTTTTGTCCTGTGTGATTGTTCATGACCTTTGAGTTTTATGCCGTCTATGCAGACAGACTCTCTTAATCAAGGTTTCATTCATTCATATTCCCCGGGTAAATATTCAGATTTTAGTATTAAGACAAAGAACAGCTTTTAATCCCACAATGTACTTGGATCCTCATCACAGCCCTTGAACAACACTGGGGTGAGAGACAGGGATAGATGAGGTACTCACCGTGCTGTAGGTCTGTCCGTTCCTCTTGATGAGGAAACTGGAGCAGTTCCTGATGACCATCCACTGCAAATGGGACGACATGATGAACCTGGAGGACACAAGGCCGAAAATCTTTAGAAACGTTTTAAAGTGGTCAGATGTAAAGCTAAAGCCACGGTTTGGACCTGACAGGCGTCATCCATGTTTGACTCAATGCAACCAGCAGCTAGCCGGAGCTTTACATGTTGACTGTACCTCGAGGTAAATGATACACAAAACCCCCATCAGGTTCAGCTCATAGATTTGAAATCGCTATATAATAGCTACATGACACCCATGCCTCTATAGATCACACAGAGCAGTTGCCACATTGATGCTAAAGTTAGCTCTTTGGCTCAGCGTGAGGGATGTAGCATGAGGCCTTCATGGTCTACATGCTAACTCTCATATCTCTACATTTAAGCGATATACTTTGGCTTTACATGACACTGTGACGTTCATAACAATCAACGCCATTGCAGTGTCTTACCTCCTGCAAATTAAAACGCATAAAAATTAAGATAAATCAGATTAAGGCGCCGGCTAAAGGCAGCCGAAGAGACCACGTTACCTTTTAGCGGAGGAAAAGGAACGGAGAGACCGGAAACCGCTTTACGGGACCTCTATGACAGATCACCTCGCGTTAAGGGCTGCTATTTTTTTTAGATGACAGCTGTTTAGCTTACGTTGTACTACATTAAATTCAATAAACACGTTTATAATGACATAAAAACAATAATTATATTTATATTTGGTCTCTATATATTTTGGAGGAAATTCTCTATGTGGGACTAGTTTAACGGGCAGAGCGGAGGAACACGACCGCGTCACTGCCAGTGTAACCATGACGTCACAGGTGTGCGCCTCATGTTTACAGACAACCGTCATGTAATCAGTCAACGGATTTCAGCTGTGAGAGCACCTTTGCGTTTTTATTTGTTAGGACTGTGAAGTAGGCGCACAAAGAAGACATTAATCAAGACAGATATACATTACTTTAGGTGGAAACTTCAACTTTGTAAAGATTTGTATCAAATATTTCTTGAATTATTTTGTGGCCGTTGACTTAATGGACATGACAACAAGAAGAATCAGGGGTTAAAGCCACTTGTGAGACTGCTCATCATGTAGCTGCATTGCCTTGAAAATGCATATGAAATGTGAAAGATAAAACATGGAGGAAGAGGAAGATCTGGAGTCTCTTGGTGAGCAGCTGTACTCTCTGATTTACCCCAAACACAAAGATATTGCTGGAAAACTCACGGGTAAGGCAATCTGCGTGGCACATGTGTTTACTTATTAAAGGTGTTTGCCGGACTACTCTTGATGAATATAATCATGTTATTATTTATTACTGTCTTTTATTTATGATGCATTTTATCAACCACTGATTGCGGGGGTGGGTGGCTTCGGGGGCTGTGTGGAGTGGGTTTGGGTCATAATTCCTTTTATCTTGTTTTAATTTATCTGTCTGTCTGTAAAGCGCTTTGTGCTACATTTTTTGTATAAAAAGTGCTATATAAATAACGTTTGATTGATATCATTCCTGAGCATAATTCAGGTCATAATGCATGGTAAAATACCACATAAAAATGTTTCAAAGCCTTTCTGTGTGCTGCAGGTATGCTGCTGGAGCTGCCCTGCCCTGTCCTGAGTCAGATGCTTCAGGATGAAGCCACACTGAGCACAGCTGTGGAGAAAGCACTCAGAGCTCTGAAACACGCACAGGAGCCCAGGTACAGCCATAGGTAGAGCTGTGGTTCTCAAATGGTGGAATTTGTAAAAACGCAAGTTATAATTTCTAGGGATGCATAATATCATTTTGCACAATGTCCTTTTGCATTATTTGCTGGGTTGGAAATGCAACCAAAGCACAGAAAAAGTCCTTCAGGAAAATTGTAACAGTGTCCAGTAAATTGTCAGGCATCCCGTTTGCAATTATGGACTGCATTTATAAACAGAGAACATTAAAAAAGGCATTCAGCATTGCGGGTGATGGTGATCAGAGGCACCTCCTTGCCCCTTTATTTACACGGCTGCCCTCTAGGCGGCGTTATTGTGCTCCCCTGTTCATCAAAAATAGATCCAAATTCTCTTTTGTTCCACAAGTGATCAAATTTTTAAATGAACAAGTAGGAACAGTTAAAGCTGCAGTAGGCGACATTGTTTTAGTATAATTGAGTAAAAATTTCATAACATCTTCCAAGCATCAATGTAAGTAGTCTGAGACAAGCAATAGGTTTCTGCACCTCACCATGGCTCTCTGTTTATGCTGCGTTCTATTAACCTCGGAACTGGGAAGAGGAAAGTTGGTATGACGTCATCTCCGAGTTATCAGCGTTCATGTTACAAAGTCAGAAAAACGTGTCAATCTACCAGGCTATTATTAGCCGTTGTGTTAGTCGTTGTTAGCACGCCCTGCGTTGTAGTTCACAAATACCCCATGAAGAATATAAATAACACTATGGCGAAACTCGAGTCTGAAGTGCTAATTAACGGGATATTACAGGAGCTAGCCTCTTAAGAATCAGTATCGGGACGATGTGCATCAACCAATCAAAGGTCAGCTCAGACCACTGCGTTCCTATTGGCTGTTCTACTGCATATGCGCGTTCCTGTGCCCCCGGCAGTAGGAAAAAGCAAGCGGCAATGGCGGATGATGCACCAGGTAAAATAGCTATTCCAACATTGGCTACAACTGCCTACACGGCTAAACAACCCAAAAAAAGGAAGACAGAATTAGAAAAGAAAGAATATAAACGAGAGGCTGACCAAAAAAGGAACAAAAGTCGTGTTAATATCGGCAAAGCATTCCAGAAATGGAGAGAACTGCGGGATAGCCAAGGTCTGAAGTTGGATTCGGAGCTGGCCACTCTTCTCTTGGACAGGTGAGCTGCTTAATGAATAACCTTGTAATATTTGTCGTAATGTGTTGCGTATCTAGATTGGACTCTGGATGACTCGGACATTACTCAAAATTGTGCTAAGTGGACCGGTGAATTCCAGCAGCGGCTCCATAGCGACTCTGTGTGCCGTGTGCGCGTGCTCGTCTGATAGGAGGGGCTCAGGGCGGAGACGAACAAACCTCAGAAACGCAGATGAGACTCAAAAATCAGCCGTTTTCTGGCTTTCTACCTACTGCAGCTTTAAATAGGTCTAGCTGGTCTAAACCAACCTACCTGTCCATCACTACAAGGTTTCCTTTGCTTTTCTCTTCTTTGTGAGTGCATTGTTTGAGTTTTCTAGGGATGGTAATATGTTTTTTTATTTGTCTATTTTCAACACTGTATCAGTGTTGACACTGTATTCTTTTGCCAAATGTCTGTGATTCCTGCCACACCACTATTTCCCTATGGGGACAAATAAACAAACTAACTAATAATATTGGTATGATGGTATCAGCAAATATTGGCCCAAAACGTTAAATATCAGTTTTGACCAATATTTAAATTTTTGCCAATATTTACAGCCAATATATCAACCATAGATATCAGCCATACATTGGCAGTAATATTTGCAAATACACAAACTTACCATTGATTCGTCATCTTATCATCACTGCATGGGTACATTTAAAAAAAATCAAGATTTTCATTTTTTCAAGAGTAAAATGTTGTTTTTTCTTGTTTTGTACCTGTTCCTCACACAAATATAACGTCACATTGAAGGCAACAAGTCAGTTTTCATAAAGTAAAGCCTTTGTTTTCTTTATGAAAAAATATTGGTATCAACAATAATGAGTTTTTGTAATCATTTCTAATGTAATGATGAAGAGAAATATCTGCATATTGGACATGAGCAAAAGTCCAATGTTGTGCAACCCTTATTATTTATTTAAAGAACAGCAGCTAAGATAGTTTTTAATAAACTTATGTGTTTGGTCCACTCATTTACACAAACTAAAAATACTATAACTTAAGAGAAAAAATTTAAAAAGCACAAAGAGGGATTTCTCTTATGTCTTATCTATCTTATTATTTCATCCAGTTATAAAACTACGACAAAACCAGTTTAAATGTTTTGAAAGAGTTTTTGAAATTTAACAGTTCAGATAGACTTTTGAACAATTTTGTCAGTTTATCTCAAAATGTTCATTCTGTTTTTGATAAATGAATTGATAAATGAAAATAAATATGGCTGGACAATAAGCTTCTTATGTCATAAGTAAGGGCTATCTTGTGTGAATATGATATGGCGCACCTTAATATTTCAGCTTGGTTTTAGGTGTGCCTTGGGAAGAAATTGTAAACTGCTGAGATAAGGTGTTACAGATTTGAAATCCACCTCAGTCATCTGAACTACTTCTACATTTATACTTTTGCCAGGAGTGAGGAGGTATGCAGTTGAAAATCTTAAACAGCTGTATATATTAGAGAAAACCAGCAGTTACTGTTATAATGTATGTTTATGTCAAATTCCATACAGCTTAAAACTATTGATTTATTTACAAATCAAGACCATTTATTAATTCTGTATCCTCACATGGCTTTACCCATTTGCAGTAGGGAAACATACAAAGATGAAGATGACCCATCGGTGTCCTCTGACACTCTGGGGGAGCAGCTGTATGAGCTGGTGGATGTTTTCAACACCGGCCACTCGCAGAAAATCACAGGTGAGTAACCTGAAAGAGCACTACACACTGAGAATCAATAATGCATTTTAATAACACGCTGATATAAAACAGCTTATGTCTTGGTTTCATCCTTTTTGAAAAGACGTGTACAATTGTTTTCTAAGACTGAGGTAATTTCCAATGGTGTGGTAATCTTTCTCCTAGTCAAAGCTGTCATGTACACTGTTTAATAATGGCCTTAAAAAGACATGAGGCAAGCTCTAAAATGAAATCTGAAGGGTTCCTGAAGAGGATTTGTGAAGACAAACTCTGGTCACCAAAGCAGGTGTATCCCAAATATGTTAGAATACTCAGACCTTTCCTCTAACACAACAAGGAGCTTAATATCTGTGATTTGGGCTGAAAGATCGCTTTTCATTTTACTTATTCTATAAGTTTGGCTCCCTCTTCTCCTTAATTAACTGTCATGACACTGATGATCCCTGAAGTACTCTCCTACTTTTTAAGAGGAAGTTAAACACTCACTTGTTTAGGGAACACTTATGCACTTAGTTTGACTCTTCTCCTCTGAAGCCCTCAGTAGTAGAACAAGTTTGAGGGTTTCAGACCCAGCTCTTTGTGAACAAGTTAGAACTGAGTTTATGGTGTCTATGTCAATGACATGATGGTGATGAAGATGTTGATAATGATGATGATATTTAAGTGACCTGACAAAGCTTCTGTCAATTGCATGGTTAAAGAAAAAATAGGCACAGCCTCTAGTACTACATGTTAGCACGTGTCCTATTGGACTTAAAGCAGTTTGTTGCTCTTACTTATGATGTTACCTCCGGTATAGACTCTTGCCTGTGTTGTACTTAATCTCAGATGTATGTCACTTTGGTCAAAAGCACTTGCTAAATGAAATTCTAACACTGTAACATTGTAACTTCTCTTCAAGCATCATCACAGGGTCGTAATAATTCATCGATCCATCATATATACCGCTCATGCAAATTTCCCCGTGTGGGACGAATAAAGGTTTATTCTATTCTATTCTATTCTATTCTATTCATCCCTTTCAGTGTCATGGGGGCTGGAGCATATCCCAGCTGTCACTGGGCAAGAGGGGTACACACTTAAGCAGTTGCCTGCCAATCACAGGGCCACATATAGAGACAGACATCCATTCCCAGTCACACTTATACCTAAGGTTAATTGAGAGTCACCAATTAACCTAAGAAGCATGTTTTTGGTCTGTGGGACAAAAACCCATGCAGGCATGGGGGAGACGATCCAAACTCAGCACAGAGAAACCCCGGTGGTCAAAATAATAAACTGTCAAATATTTGATTCATGGCCAAACAGATGCAGAGCGAGTGACATTCGAATGTCTGGAAAAAGTGTAGCGTAAAATACTGTAACATCAGCTGTTCTGTTCGCTTACAGGGATGCTTCTGGAGCAGCAGAAAGATGTTGTTTTAAGCCTTCTTTCAGATCCAAAGCTGCTGGAGGAGAGGATTAACTCTGCCCTGAAGACACTAAAGGAGTAAGTTGTTTTAAGAGTTGATCTAGATTCAGTTTCAGTTAAGATATTGGCCCCCAACAATCATAAAAATAACTGAGATAAAATGATAATTCTGGCATGTGCCATGTTGCGTTAGTTTGTCCATTGGGTTTGTGTGCAATTGCAATGTTTGTAGCTATTTCATGGCCATAAGGGTACATCACAACTACCTTAAAACTAAAGCTCAGGTCTTTTAGTTCATTATGACCATTTATTATTATTTTTACATGTTTAGTTTCACCTTTAAATTTATCAACTGTTTTTGGGTTCGTAATGTTGAAGGGGTTTGAGTGTAAAAGAATGATGAATAGGCCTTTGTGGGATGTACATGTTGTAAAATCAATGAGTAATTGCACTGAATAATCTTGATTTCAGCATGAAGCAAAATAATCCAAATATCATTTATTTGCTGTAATCAAGTATACCAAGGAAGAAGTTTTCCATAATCAAACAACCCAATGAGTAAGTCATTCATTATTGTTCCCAAAATTTGTCTACTGAAATATTTCTTCTTAGGGAGCCATGTTTTTCATTCTTTTCTTTGTCCCTGCTTTAAGTGCATCTTTATACTTTCATAATCAATGTGGACATCAATCTTACAAGCCTCTTGAAGTTCAAATAGATGCAGTCGAGTCAAGTAGCTTTTTTTTCTTGATCTTAATAACAATCCTGCCATTTCTTCTCAGACAGAACGTGGAAGAGACAGATGTCAGTGACTTGTCAGACGCTGATGACACTGAGAGGTTGGGAGAGAAGCTTTTCTCACTGGTAGAAAAACTGGATCATCATCATGCAAATGATATAACAGGTTAATATTCTGCAGTTTTAATTAAAAAAAACTTACCATCCTTCTGAACATAAAACCTACTAAACTTTAGTTCATAATGCCAATCTTTACTGTGCTGTTGTATTAAGAATGCAGAGGAGGATTTTGTATCTTCCAGCTCATTCGGATTACCTCAATGATGGATTCTAATCGTATTATACTTTTTGTGTAGGTATGCTCCTGGAGATGGACCCAGCTGCTCTCCAGCAGCTTCTCACAGATCACTCAATGCTGCTGGTAGCTGTTCAGAAAGCACAAGCAGCACTGGACACATAAAACTGAAAAAACTGTATTTCAACAGAGCAGGGGAAGGTTTGACACAGACTAACAAATCAATATATAAATGACTGAAGAGGGGATGAACTAAAATGTAGGCAGACACTGACATACCATAACAAAAGATCACAGACAAATCACACTTTGTATAACCATTTACCTTTGATTTACACTGACTCTTGACCAGACTGCTGTTTGTCTACGTTTGAATGAAGCTTCTGTAAATAATTCCTCTGAACAGATTTTTTATACAAGTGCTGTCTGATGACTTGTATCTATCAGTTTTTCCCTCAGATTAATTGTTGACTGATGGAAATGTTTACACGATTTTTGTTAGGTTGTAAAATAAAATGTAACACAGGTGTTGCAAACACTCTTGCCATATATTTTTAAAATGTGTTTTTGTACTGTTCTTACCATGATGGGATTGTGCACTGTTGAAGTGTCTGAATTGCTACATATTTTGCCCAGTATACTGTTAATATGTCAGTAAATAAAAATTAAACCACACTGCCAAAAAATGTTGTCAAGACATTTTTTAAGGAGTCTTGCTGACTTTGGTGAACACACCGATGATGGTTTTATCTAGGCATTTATAAAGTTCAAGCATGCAGATTTGTGTGAAGAGCAAGTTTTTGCTGTTAGCTCATTGATACAGTATGTGTCTTAAAGGAGCAGAAAAGAAGGGCACAGACATGCTTTTAACCAAGGTTAGTTAAATAAGAGATTTAGAGGTGGAGTGTATGCAGACTTGCAGCCTTTTCTACAGCCATGTCCACAATTATGTGATACTTATCCTTCTTTAAATTAAAATGGAAGTAATAAAGGAGTTAAAAATGACTCCTACAGTGTGTTCCCATAGAAATGAAGTTTTCTAACTAAATTTTTTTGGGGTTTTTTCAAATGGGCTTTAGACATGTTAGTATCCCTGTTTTAAAAGTATACCTAACATGGAGTGTGTATGTGACTTCTGGTGCTTCTGCATTCAGCCTCAAGTGGTCACTTAAGGGACTGCAGGTTTTTTTTTTTTAAACCTCTGCATTAATCTTATTCGTACAAATTAATTGCTTTTAATTTTAGTCTTAATGTCTATTTACCTCTGCCGAAGAAGTTATGTTCTTGTCAGCATCTGTTAGTTTTGTGGAATTTTTGGCAATGTTGGAAATGCCTCAGTGGAGGTTTGTGCTCTAGGAGCACAAGTTGATTTCATTTTCAAACACAGAAGTAGCCCCTTAGTCATTCATTTGTTTTCACTGTCAAAGCTTGTCAACTAACCAAGGTTGGACTTCTCCAAACACCAAAGCTTTGTTGTTACTCTCATTTTTACCACTACTGTAGTCAACTAACCCTATTTGTCTCATGTTATTGTAACAGCTTGTTGGCAAGCTGTAGTTGGGCTACTCCTAAAGATATCCTTTTTCACTTATTGGCAAATTATTTTTCCATTGTTGTGTTTCCGATTGTTTAAAACTGCTAGATAATGAAGTAGTTTACTGTCCCTAGGTCGTTTGCCTCTTGGCTGTAACTCTTAAGTTACTGTTGGTTAGCTTCCCCTAGTTGAGTCTGAAGTAGCTAAAAAGCAAAATGTTTATTTTGTTAAAATATAAATATTCTTTGTGTGTGTGTGGGGGGGTCTTAGAGTTTTTTAAGATATATAAATAAATGAAAAGAAAAAAAATGCCAAGTAGGCCTACAAAATGCTGCTAGCATGACAAGAAACAAGACTACAATTGGTCAAACATGGCCAAGTGTCTATCATGTGTTAGATGCAGTTTTTTTAACCAAGTATTTTCTTTACATGGATACAGCTTTGTTGTGCAAACAATTGTATACAAAACTTTGTCACACAAAGTCTGTCAATGAGACTCCAAAATGATTGGTTTTAAGTTTCAGTTTTTTGGTAATTTGATATTTCTCCCGTTACTACAGTCATTAAATGTATAAAACTTTATAAAATGTATAACTCAGAAATGAATTAGACCAATAGACATCTCTTTCAAAGTGCTACAGAGCGCAAAAATAACTTTTATTACCATTTCGTATTCACCGTTTTTCTGTCAAGAATTTTACATAAGGTATTCTTACACATCTGGGGAGAACAAACTTTTCTAAAACAAAATGGGACCTTGTAAAATCTTTACCTTCTGTCTACAAAATAACTCAACAAGGGGCGGACAAATGATTGAATTAAAATCATGTCAGAAATTAAAATGTTAAGGGATTATGAAGTGTACAATTAGCTTGCATCTCAGTTTTGATTAAGTTTATTCATCTGCTGAAGCCAATACAAATGGTAAGAATATGAATCCACATCATCTCTGGTGTCTCATAAATGCATTTCTTCAAAGCTAATCAGACAAATGAGTTGTTCCACACACACAAACACACACACACCTTTATACCAACAGCTCATAAATACAATCAATCTGATATACAAATATTTGGATAGATCTATTTTAGTGACATTTAAAATGCAGTTTTTATCCTGATTCTTTCTGTTCTAAACAACGCCGCTTTTCTCACTGATACATCACATTTCTCAGCATAGAAACTGAAGCTTTACTTGGACTAAAGACCCTGACACGTCCTTGTATTTCATCATAATGATGGGCTTGTAGAACATTAAGACATTAGTTAACATTTGAAATGAGCAGCTCACTGATGCTCCAGACTTCCTCCATCAGTCAGGGTTATGAAGCCAGTATAAGTATCTCTCCCGTGTCAACCAACATCCCTCCTAAATAGAGGGCGACTGAAGAAAAGCAAAAAACACAGCAGACAATGCACATTGACAAGATTCATTCTCACACAAAATGCTACCTCCAGCTGACAGATGGACACTAAGGAGGTGGAAGGTCACAAAAGAAATCAAAAAGACTCCCCTTCCCATTCTCCATC
This sequence comes from Cetoscarus ocellatus, assembly GCA_037902135.1. Taxonomy (NCBI): domain Eukaryota; kingdom Metazoa; phylum Chordata; class Actinopteri; order Labriformes; family Labridae; genus Cetoscarus; species Cetoscarus ocellatus. The sequence goes on along the minus strand of JBAMNC010001402.1, from coordinate 480,809 downwards.
ACACAATCAATCAAACTTGGACATATGAACTTCAGACAGAAGCCTATAACAAGGCCTGCGATGATTATTCTGAGGACAGTGTTACTTTGAGGAGCAACATATTATTGTTCACAGATTTAGGCCTTCATAAATATACAATTTAATGTATAAATTCATTTGGGATAAACCTTTAAATGTTAAGTTTCACACTACCTTCTGTTTTCTGTTTGGATGCAGCAGAAGCCCTTGAAGAAAATGCTTTGTTAAGAAAGAAAAACAATCACCGGTGATGATTATTGAACGAATGAAAAAGATGAAAGAGTGGTTAAGCTCTTAGACAAATCAACACGATGGAGACTGTGATTATGTTCTTCTTAGGTGCAGGCAGAAAAGAAAGGTCCTTAATTCAGAGAGCAGTAAGTCCATGTGCTTCATTTACTTCCAGGTAGGAGATCACTCAATTCAACAAGTCTGTTTGCACAATCTCTCTCTCTTTCTGTCAAGATGGCGTCTACTTCATCACTGGGTACTGGCGCTGGCCGCTCAATCGTCCAGGGCGGTGTCCACCTCCTGATGGTGCACTCGTCTAGAAATAGACAGATAGATGGAAAGATACTTTAGAAAAGCAAATTCAAGTTTAAGTTTTCTATTTACAAGAAACAAAACTAAAATGCAAGAAACTGATTATCCAAAATATCGTACCAATAAGAGCAAAAAATAAATATCCAAGGTAAGGTAGCAAAAAAGGTACAAAAAAAATGAAAAAATTTGGTCTAGTGTAACGTGAAAATGAACAGAAGCATATGTCAATGTAACAAAGCAGTAAATTAATAAAAACAGTAATGTGTGCACTGGCTTAACCAACATTTAGGAGAAGGGGAAAAAAAAGTATAAGTGCGTTCGATAAAGTAGAGGTTAAAAGGATATTTCAGTATTTTTACCCATTGTTAGCAGTGTACCTTACTGGTAGCCTCAGCTCACTCTCCTTTAAGGTGCAGTGCTGCTAGGAGCTCTTTTAGCTACTGCCTATTGTCAAGTACCTCATACAACCCAACTTCAAAAACACTGAAATAACCCTTTAAATAATTTAATAAGAGTTTGTGCATAGTGCAAGTCAAAGAATTAGACAAGACAAGAACAGGGGCATGTGTGCATGGACTTGAGTAATGTTAAATTTAACAGTTGTACACAAATGGAATAAAGTAGTCAAAGAATAAAAAAAAAAAGACGTGAGAAAAGTAAGAGCTTTATGAAGTAAAACAAAAGAAAAACAGAAAGGTAATAGTATCAAAAGAGTCTTTTTCACCTGTGCAAACTGTGCAGGATTATAAAAAGTGACGCCTCCTGGGGTCGCAGTTGCTGGGGCAGGATGATTCTGCAAAGGACAAACAGAGTTAAAACGTGTGTGTGCTAAACGGATTTATTCCCATATGTTTATGGGAAGAGAAAGCAAGGAATGAATTTCGAAGTATTATGAAGTAGAAATTCAGGAAAGTTAATGACAAAGAGGTGTTGGATCCACTGTGAGGCAGCATCACACATTTTGGTAATCATGCAAGCTTTATGATGTGTTAATAAAGCTTTGTGTCTTGACAGCAAGCAACGTGATGGTCCTGCAACCACACCCAGCTTCATTCTTAATTACTACTCAAATTTTTCTGTTATCCTTTGACAGTACAGGCCATAGTGCTCAACTGTCTTCAGGCATGCTAGTGGCTCTGTGGGGTTGTTACAAATATCAATCTGGTAACAAAAATACAACAATGACTACTCTTTGACAACAAAAAACACTAGATAAAAGTAGATATTTGACAAATAAGACTACAATGTACTAATATCTACAGAGCAAAGTGTTAGGGAGATGCAAGCTGACTTCCTGGGTCACTGCTGCTGGTTATGACAGTTGGTGACACAGGAGTCACGGGGTGAAAGGTTTGCACCCTTAAACTTCATCTTGTCAGACTTTTATTTAAATGAAAGTTGCAAGTCCGAACCAGAAAGTCTTAACTTCCTGGTTTGGGCTTGCAACGGGGCACCGCTCTTGTAAACAGGGCGCCGCTCTTGCTGTCGACTCAACGGTCTTCCTGTTCCTGTCCCCCCTGTATGTGTCGCTGTCTTTTGTATGTTCTTGGACAGGTTGATCTGAAATGAAATTTCGTTGCTCTGTACCTGTGACATGTGCAATGACAATAAATGAATATGAATATGAATCCAGACCCTGACTAAGAACCGAACTACAAGAAAAAATAAAAAATAAAAAAATAAATAAATAACAAAACCAGGCAGCCACCATTTTAAGAAAAACTCTGGAGGGGGACACTGACCACTTTGGCCCTGTTTACACAACAACGTTGTCACCAGAAATGGAAAGGTTTTTCCTTTACGTTTTCAAAAGTTCTCCATGTTCACATGGAGGCGCAAGAACAACTGAAAATGCTGTAGCGTGCATGCCAAGCCAGTAGATGGCAATGTCGGTTTTCAGTGAAACAGCAGTGTTAGAACATGCGTATGCTTTCCGGTGAAGACAAACTTTCACAAACGATGGCGAGTGGACGCACGAAGACACAGGAGTTTCTTGTCTGGACAACAAATCTGTCTGGATATTTTTGTCTGGATAACAAACCGAGCACAGTAAGCAGCACACATGTTGCTCGGTAGATGGCCGAAGCTGTTGTTGTTGTAGTTGTTCCTTGGATGTGTGCGCAGCCTTCATGTGAAAGAGTACTGCGCATGCGGTAACATCAGCGTTTTCTGTGGAAACGCTGAATCTTATCTACATGAAGACGGAAGCAAAAACGTTTTTAAAAACTTTTCACTCTGGAACCTGGTTTCATAAGTTTGCGGATTCAGGCACTCCAGGCACCGTTCTCGAGTAAACGGGAGGCGAAAACGCAATGAAAACTCTTGTTTGTGGTCGTTTTCGTTGACACGTAAATGGGGCCTTAGAATCAGATTTAGTCTGATATCCTTAGAACCTGCAGACCACCATGATAATCCACAGTCATGCCACTAGCATGCTGACATACAGTGAATATACTACAGAGTCTGATTAGTTGAATTTGTTGGCTGGGTTTGGTTGTCTGTGACTGAAAACAGAGCTTTGTTAGCAATGCTGGACACAGAGCGGGCAGGTGAGCAGGCAGACATCCTGGGTTTGATGGACAGTGAAGCATTGGGTGCAAAACTATGAAGCAGTGTACTACTGATGTGTTGATCTCTGAAAGTGTGAGGTAGGGGGTGAGAGCGGACCCTTTAAGGCTCTGCTAGAGGTACCTGGTTTAAATGCTGACTCACTTCACGTGATAAAGAACTCATTGAGCTAGAACGTGAGAGCTGAAGAAAGCAGGAGGGAAATAAAGACAAGGAGACAAACCACAAACCCAGATTAATACAACTCTCATGCTTTAGATTAGAAGTTTCCACCATACACTAGTTCAGAATGAAGATAATAAACCAGCATTAGAGAATTATGATGACTGAAAAAACAGACGTGTGGCATTAGATTATAACGGCAAATGGAACATAGGTCCTACTTTTTATTAATGGTACTTATTTGGCACAATTAGAGATTTAAAGAGAGCATGCATGCATTCTCATCCTCTAAAACACATCCTACACTCACTTTTATTTATTCCAAAAAAGCAAACTGCTGGCACTAGCTGTTAGGATGTTAAGCTTCATGGTTCAGTGATAGCATGATGGCGCTGTGGTGGCTGATGGGCATATCTTGTCTTACCTCTCCAGACTGTGAGCCATCAGGCACAGGAGGACCCTCTGGGGCAGGCGGTAACAGCGTTGGGTTGAACATCTGAACAGATGCAGAAAAATATGATGATGATGATGAGCAGAGCTTCAGCTTCATATTTTTTAGTTCAGCTTGTCTCTCATAAACTTACACAACTAAGCCTGTCATAATAAATCCTTGGCCTTGATACTCAGGACGATGTTTAGGGGGATTGTTTTGACTAAGGCTTACAGGTGAAAGATAAGACTGGTGTCAGAAATGTCAGGGCAGTAATACACCGGAAAACACATGGCAAACACCAAACTTGAGGATGTTAATATTTTGTATTTATGGTTCTTATTTATGTTTGATATTATTAACTGCATTAAAAAAAGATTTCATAGTCTACAGCAGGGGTCACCAACCTTTCTGGGCCAAAGATAAGAAGTATTACAGAGGGCTACCTGTTTGATTTGATGTTTGTGACTGATACAAATTTGCATAGTTCACCTCAAAAAAATTCATATTGTGCATTTAGGAGGCGGAATGTGACTTTTTACTTTAAATGACAGTAATTATTACTCATGATTAAGAAACAATATGAGAGCATTATACTTATATGCATCTTTAACGATTTAATTGATGTAAAGCTTAACTGATACGTACAACAGTTGCACTTTTGTGATTGTTTTCTTTGTGCAAGTGATACTGTAAGGGCTCTAGCTCACAGCAGTGGTGATAAAGGTGGCATCAGTGCTTTAAAGTAAACTTTGACTCCACACAGGACAAAGTTGAAAAGAAAAAGTAAATTTTGATACATAGCACGCGTTATAAATTAGTTGGTTTTTGTATTGATGTAGGTATGATTTATTTGCAAAACATAATAGAAATTAAATTTCAAAATGATGTTATATTTCAGGCTCTGTGGTGTGAACTTGTGCTCTCTTTAGACTGTCCCTGTGGGCACCTCAGAGCCTCCTTAAGGGCTATCAAGTGCTCGCGGGCACCCTGTTGGCTACCCCTGGTCTATAGTCTGTGAAGGACTAACATTTCAACGTGCCCTGCATCTTAATCAGAGTTAAAACCCTCTCCCCTGTTTTGACTATGATGAAGATGAAAAGCATGGCGAAACATTAGTCCTTCAACCCTGAATAAAATATCTTACGTGACTCGTGTACTCCAGTTGCTTCTTTGCCCTCCTTTTAGAAATCTATTGAAGTGCTTTTTTTCATTTCCGGAGGTTTCATGATCTAAACATTTAATCAATGGGAGCCCTGTTAGATATTTGGCTAAAAATATAAAAACTGCTCTCACCCATCTTCAAGAGTACCATTAATAAAACACCTAAACATAACATTAGATACCTGTGGAGCAGCACTGGTATTTGGTGAATTCTGCTCCTGGCTTCCTCCTTCACTGCCCTCTAAAGGTTGCTGATCGTCAGGAGCTACATCAGAGATAATACGAGAAATATCACATTACTTTAACAGTTGATCCTTTATGACAGTTCTGACAGTTCTGACAGTAACGCTCACCTGAAGTAGGCACAAAAAGGTTAGGGGGCATGGGCATCGGTGCCAAAGGAGCGAAGAGGTCTGCTGGAGCGGGGGCTAATCCACCTGGCTTTGTTTTACTGGGGTTTAGAACATCCACATATCGACTCCTTGTGCCTGAAAAAAAAATAGGACAGCATGTGATCGGTAAGACACGGTGAGACCATGTTTAAACACAGATGTGTGATTTAATGGACAATTACATTAACGCTTTGACTGGCATTGTGACCGCACAGCTGACTTTTTTGCCACCATATTGCTGTATTTAAAACTCTGTAAACCTATATTTGGCTTTTTATCCTCACTCACTGCTTTGAATAGTGTATGTAACACTAATTTTATCCACTGGGTAGTGCTGCTATACATAAATATCATTGTCTAAAAACTGGAAAAAAAGCAAGTGATTCTGTGCTGCACAGCTCCTCAGAAAACACACATAGTAAGAGCAAGGTTAAAGATTACTTGAACAAATTCTGCTCTCTGTGATGTCTTTATATGGAAGAAATACAAATCCGATTTTTGAAGAAATTAAAGAAATCCAACAATGCCCAGACTAACCCTGAACAGATAAGTCAACCCGCGAGTTGACCTGCATATCTGCTTCCTGATTGGTTGATCTTGAAAAATAACACCTAAAATGTGGCTAAATGAAGAGGCAGGAACACAATTTTACCAACAAATATTTTTCTGCAAATGCATTTCTTAATGTGGAAGTCAAAGGGTTAAAGCTACAGGGAGGAATTTTCAGTTTGTGAATTTTCTATATCTACACGTAGAGCTCTTTCTGATCTTATCCATCTCTATTTTTAGAGTCAAACTAAACATTTACAATGGAAAATATCAGGCTAATACTGCTTCATCTGACACCCACACAACAGCTGCCATTTTGGCAACTAGAATGAACTACACTTCATTTGCACTTATGTCACTGGGTAGCAACCCCTCACTGGAGTTTCAAGTGTTGTCTCCTTGATTCCTTAAACACAGCATAACTTATTTCAACCTCTTCTTACCTGCTTTCCTGGAGAACATGTTAACAGGGGGACCACCGCTGGGGGCTCCGCCAGGCCCTCCAGGAGGGGCACCAGGCATCTGAGGCATCATAGGGAAGCCAGATGGAGGTGGTGGAGGAGGTTTGCTCTATAAGATCAAAAGACAATTTTAACATGGACGTATTCAGCCTCATTCATTTGCTCTGTTCAACAACAAAATCAGACAAATATTGAACAAGAAAATATTAAAGACCTCCTCCTCTGGCTCGTTTAAGTCGACCCATCTCTGCTTCTGTTCATCCCAAACGATCTGAAAATAAATATCATGTTAGCCTTACCAGAGCTGATTACCCAATGACAAAACTAACACAGTAAAAGAGCTTCCACTTACAGATTTATTTTTGTCATCTGGTAAGTGAGCCTCATTCTTCCCCTTCCCGTAGATCCACCTTATCAAGCCGCCAAAACCACTCTGCAGAAAAGAAATTACACTTACACTGGTCACTTGTGAATGCTGGAGAGGATCAATTTAAGGAATAAATGAATAACGTTTGGAAATAAACCTTCTTGGGGGAATCTTTCTTGGTTTGTTTAGCTTCCTCTTTGCGGGGCTGTTCAGGGATTGAAGGTGGAGGTGGAGACACCTGCTTGACAGAATTGCTCCGGTCTCTTCCTCCAGAGTGAGTGGAGGAAACTGAGTTGTTGCGAGAACGCCGTCCTGAACCCTGTCACAGATCAGAAATCAAAGGTCAGAGCTATATATGTATACATAAGGTACATTTATCTACTGCCTGTTTTTTGGGGGGTGTTTCATGCCCTTCTCGATATGCTGTTTCCTCTACTTCAATACTGTTGTTTTTTTATATTTCAGTTGTGATACTTTTTAGTAACTAGGTTGAGTTTCTAACTTGCTTAGCCACAGGCTGACTGATAAAGACAAAATGGAAGAATTACAAAACACAATAAGAAACAGCTTTTAAACAGCGTACAAGGAATGCTTCAGATATGCGCCTTACTTTTTGCATTACAGCTCCAAGCAGGATGCACGAAATACAGTAGATGATCTTCCTCTGCTGTTCTGTTCAATCAATCTAAAGTTAAGACTATCACTTTATCTAAATAATGCTTAAAATAAAAATGTTTGATTACTGTATGTCACAATGTTAAAAACTGAAATGTTCCTCCAAATCTATGCGCAAGATGTGGACTTGTAGCCCTGATTTGAATCACAAATAAAGGGGGAAACAGAAAAGATGGAGGTGATGTTAAGAGATGCCTAATATTATCGAACCAATCTCGGGATTGGGTATTGGATAATAATTTGATAGATAATTGCCTAAAATGTTGATTCTTATTTTCACAGATATTTACAGCTAATATAGTGGCCATACATATATATATATATATATATATATATATATATATATATATATATATATATATATATATATATATATATATATATATATATATATATATATATAAATATATATATGTATATATATACCATTAATCAGCTGTAATTTTGGCAGAATTTAAAAATTTATCATGATGGTTTAACTTATCATTCACTGTCCACTTCTGTAAATCAAAAGTTTCATTTATTTAAGAATAAAATGTTTTTCTTGCCTCACATCTATTTCTATCACAAATGGACTGTTTTCATGAAAAGAAACAGGTCATTTTAGTAGAGACTGTGAGCTCTTAACATGATATACCAGTTTTGGAGATAATGAATTCTGAAATATCGGCACATCAGCTAAAACCCACTATTGTGTATCCTCAGTGATTATTTGTGCCTTTGCTGAGCCAGCTGTAATTATTTGAGCAATATATGAGTTGCACTGACTGAGAATGAAGAGGGCAGTAAAGAGTCATTTACTTGAACCACTGAGTGATAAACCACTTCAAGCACAGTGTGTGTGTTCACGTTAGGGCTGAACGATATGGACAAAATTTCATATCTCGATATTCATGCCAGATATCTCGATATCAATACGATATGATATGACTACGGGTTCGGTGAAATCCAAGCATTTTTCAGAAATATAAAAACATCATAATACAAAAGAATGCGGAAAGCGCAGTTTTAGCGCGGGGGAAATCTATATCGTTTATATTGCTGCTTTTTGATATTAATATCTTGAATGTTTATATCTCGATATCGATACGATAACGATATATTGTTCAGCCCTAGTTCACGTGTTAACAAAGCTGAGAGCATTATGTTTGTTATGCTAACTGTATTTAGCTGCATGTGTGTGGACACAGACCCTCTCTATAAGCACTCCCCGCACTTTTTTTCTCCCCCTGAGGGTGTTTTTGGTGTGACTGCAACTTGAGTGACAGGTCTCGATGTTACTCTAGCAGTTTAACTCAAGCATAACGGCAATGAGACTTAAACTTTGTTTTAGTAACACTGCCATCCATAAACGTTGTTTAGCTCTAAAGCTGCAGTGTTTTATAAATGCTATGCACACATTACATCATAACTGAGCAGGAAAAGGTTGATTAAAAATCATTTTCAGGCAGTTTTTTTTTCCCTCATTCTCTAGAACCAGTTATTTGTAACTGGCATTAAATATATAAAGATAAACAGGCATTTTTGAGCTTATAATCTTCTTTCTTTTTGTACATTTAAAAGGAATGAACGCTGAATTACAAGTGTTTTATTAAAATTCAAAACTCCTCAAAGTTGGTGAAGTTTGTCATGGTTACCAAAGTAACCCACCATGTGCATTGAAGACTGCGAAGTTGTTCTTGATCTCCGTCCTGGACCCTGTAGACCAGAAAATAAATGAATAAAAATGTTTTCAAATCAAAGACAACACATTTCTATAAAATGAAGCCAAGCCTTTTTTATAGAAAATCTAAGATTTTTTTTTAAATGTCATCCAGATACTGACCATGTGAGCCATTTGATCGTAGAAGTCTTCCTGAGGTGAGAAGGAACTCCTGGGAGGGGACGAGGATATCGGTTGATGTAGGTGCATCTCCGTTGGGGATCTGGGATGCTGCTCTGCCTGTGGCATGTGCCCTGGAGACGGGGGCATGTGAGGCGGCATCTGGAGTGTTGGTGGGTTCATTCGTATAGGTGAATGCGGCCCCTGGGGGAGCATGTGTGGGGACATCTGAGGGGGAGTGGGCCCTGGTGGCTGATGGGCTCCTGGATGCATCTCTGTCTGGTCAGGCTGAGGCTGGAAAGGAGGAGGGGCAAAGCCAGGGTCCTGTGGAGGGTAACCTGGGATGGGGAGGTGGCCTGGTTGTGCAGTCGGGGGAACAGGGTAGAACTGAGGGACTTCACTGTGGGGTGCAGGCTGAGGAGGGACCATGCCATCTTGGAGGATGGAGGTTGGGGCTGGAACAAAGTAGAGGAGACATTGGATGTTTTATTATTCAGAGTCACAGTAAAAAGAGGATAAATCCAGAGATGAGAAACAATTACAATTTTTTTTAAACACACAAAGCATTTTTGCGCAAGTGCTGTACAGAGAGTGAATTATTGCTGCGATTAGAGTACAAGATCAACGAGTAAGCAGTCATGATGACAGTAGCGTGCATTCGCAATTTTGTGTCTGGGAGTTTTAGTGTGAGAAATTGTCAAAGAGGGCGTAGTGTGTGTGCCATTTGTGTACCATTACACCCCCACTTGCTACGGATCAAAAAGCAAATAAAAAGCTAAGGGAAGCTTTAAGAAGTGAAACGCTTGATATCAGATGTGGATAATTTGTAAGGGAGTTTTTCTAAGGTGAAATCAGACATTCAAAGGTGGAGCAGTGTCCTTATTTTCCATTACTCTGAGGCAGAGAGAGATGTTTCTTTAAGTAGCATTCAACTGCTACCTCACTACTGTAGCTTAACTATAGTTCTACTGAACAGCTAATAGCATGTGATTATTATTAGTGATGCACAACAGTATAGGCATGATATTGGTATCGCCAGATATTGGTCTGAAAAGTTGAATGCTAGTATCTGCCAATATTGACATTTTTGGTGATATTTACAGCCGATTTATCAGCCATATACATCCCATATGTTGCCTTTAAAATTGGCAAAATACACAAATGCACCATAATGCTTCATCTTATCATCACTGCATGGGACCATTTAAAAATCAAGAGTTTAGCTTTGTTTTACATCCGTTTCTTACACAAATAGACTGTCACAGTGAATGCAAAAAGACAATGTTCTTAAAGTAACGACTTCGTGTTTTTGACAAAAAATATCAGTATTGGGATCTGCAATGAGTTTGGAAATATTGGCATATAATTGAGCAAAAATCCATTTTTTATGCATCCTTAATTATTATTTCTGACCTTTTCTTGTCGTAATTAACACATGAGTACTGACAGTCCGCGTAAAACTGGATACAAAGTGCATTCAAACACAGACCTGGAGGCATCAGCTGTATTCCCTGCGGTGTTGTTCCTGGCAGTAATGAGCTCATGAGTGGGTTGTCTGGGGTGTCGTACTCTATAGGCATGTTGTAAGGCTCAGGTGGACTGTGCTGGTCCAAGTCAGAGCTGGGGCTGCTGCATTCAAACTGTGTCGGAGTTGTTCTGTCTGCGTTGTATAAAATCACCCCCGTCTGAAACAAAAAAGATGAACATGGAACAATTTTTTAATGGGAAGGCCTACAGACCATCATAGAATTACTGCAGCCATTAGATGGACTTGTTCGAACTCTGCTTATTAACTAATGTCTGCTTCTAACAGAATACATATTTTACAGCTAATAAATCCTGTTACATTTAAAGCAAACATCACATTAAAAGCAAAACAGAAATGCTAAAACTCCTAAAACAATACCATGAAAACTGTTATTTTAAACTTTAAGTTTATTTTTTAATTAACAAACATTTTCAATAAGGGTAGCTGATACACAGTAAACAATATTTCCCTTTATACTGAAGCTATTAAAGTGGCCAGCTTTAATTTTCATACAAAAATCTATTATCAATGACTTTCTTATCACTATTTACATTTTTACAAATGTACAAACAGCTTAAATGTTTTTTAAGGTCACTGTCACCTCTGACTGAATTAAAGTTAGGAGTACATTACATTCTATCCTAGCACGGAGTCAAAAATCAAAATACTTCAATTGATTTGACAAGTTTCTGAAAAAATATTACACAAAAGCCCACTACATCTAATGAGATTTATTTAAGTTTCAGGCTAAATTTCTCTATGTTTTTCTCAAGTACAAAAGTATTTTTGTTATTTCCCTGAGGCGCAACAAAATTATACAACAAAAGTCTTGCAATCTCTAATAATGTTTCTCCTGTTAATGACAATTTAAGGCTTAAAATCCATAAAACAAGATTTGAAAGGCCACAGCAAAAAACACACATGCAAAGATTTATTGAGTAGCAGTGATTCATGTAAAATAGTTAGAAGGCATCTGAGCATAATGCACCTTTAGTTGAACGTATGATAGGTGAGGTACGGCCACCAAAGAAAGTGTTTTTTGACAAGCCTAAGGGATTTTTCTTAATATATTCCTGATTGCTTTTGAATATGATCTTTGGCACCTGGCATGTACATTATAAAGAACTCCAGACTCCCTCGTTTCCCCCTCACCTTGATTTGTCCGTGAAGCTTTCTAAGGTGAATCAACCAATCAGGCTCATTGAACAGCTCCTGCTCGGGCTTCTCCTTCAGTTGTGGATCAAAGAATCTCAGCTTTTCCGACATCTGTCAACAACCACAAAAAAAAAAAACATTTTAATTCAGAAATCAAAAGTGATACAGATTAAGATGTATAGACAAAAAACAAGAGTCAAATATGGACAGAAATGACAAAGAGTGAGCACTTACCTGTATAATTTGGCTAATAAAAATAGGAGAGTAGTAGGAAGGCTGCATGAGGACGGTCTTTGAAATGACTTCACAGTAGTGGAAGGCCTGGGCACTCAGGCCAGCTTCAGCCAAACGGCATGCATAGATCAACTTGAACACCTGATAAAGAGTGTAGGTGTTACCATTGATAGAATCACACTAAATTGTGAGCTATGCTGTCAGTGAAATCAATCATTTATACTAGTTTATTTATTTTGCTGTAAACACACATAAAAAAAAATCTACCTGGAAATTGGGCAGTGAGCACGGCAGGGAGCCCAGAGATTGTGCGTACTCATAAGCTTCAGTCCTTTGGATGGCTTCATTGGTTGCAAATTGGTTAAAGGTTAAACTGAGTGAAGAAAATGGAGATGTGAAGATGTTATTTAATCTGCACAAGGTATATAATATATTTTATGTGTGTGCTTGCCTCTCTTTCTAACCTGTGGTTGGAGCCAATAAGAACCATTTTGGTGCTCTTCTTTGTGAAAACTCCCAGACCAACTTGGGCCATAAGGTAGCAGAAGTGAGCAGCATCGACAAGCCCCTTTGACGCTGCAACAACATAAATCGCATTCAAGCGAGGTTAAACACTACAAGTGCACTGACAACAAAAACCTTTTGCTCTCCAACATTAGCAATAATGTGGAACTGCCCTCTCTCACATTTCTAAGAAAATCATTTACAAATTCCTGGATCTGCATCCGGCTTTGGATAATCACCAAAATGCAATAAGTTCTCCTTTGTGCCATGACTGACATTCCCTGAAAATGCCATGAAAACCTGTTTTGAACTTACTGAGTTTTAGAAAAAAAAAGGGGGAAACTGCCCTATCTTGCAATGTAAAATCCTTCAAAAGGAGCAGTAACCAGCTAGTAGCCATATATTTTTATTTTCATTTTATTTTATTTATATTTTTGTTTAGATCCATCTTTTTTATATATCTTTTTATCTGTAATACTTAACTGCTACTGGAATCTCTATTTCCCTGAGGGAGTTTTTCCCAAGGAGATTAATAAAGCTCTAGCTAATCTAATATAACCTACAAAAATTCCTAGATCTTTATCCAGCTTCATATCACCACAAAAAATAATCTCTTCTTGTGCCATGACCAACATTCCCTGAAAAAGTCATCTAAATCTGTTCATTGATTTTTGAGTTATCCTGTTTACAACAACAAACAAACAATCTAACCAATAAACTCCAGAAAAAACATAACCCAATTGGCAGAGGTGATCGACCATTGTTATTTCATTTTTATATGCAATCCTACCCAGAGTGTCTCCCATGGTGGTGATGGTGCGAGTGTCCAGGTCCAGGGTGTGTGTGAGGTTTGACAGCACCATGGCCAGATGAGGGCGCCAGTCACCCCACTTCTCCTCACCACAGCACTACATGAAACAGAAATACTATTAACTCAAATGTAAAACAAACAGAGTTTTTCCACATATGAGAGTTACAAAACAGCAGAGAGAGAAATTATCACATCAGTCCTTACAGTGGCAGATGCCGGCATCCTCCCTGACATCAGCTGGTACACTGTCTGGAGAGGGTCATTGATAGGCAAACTGTTTGCAAACCTAAACAAAGACACAGAAGGAATATAACGTGGGAAAAACTTAACAAGCTCAAGTATATGATTCATAGCTGATATTTTACCTTGTCATGACACGAGCATGAGTCCTGTTATCCATTTTACTGGCCAACAATAGTGCATGACCCCAGAGACCTCCTTTCATAGCTGCTTCTAAAGCATCCTATTAAAAAAAAACACAAAGCACATTTTTTCACATTTCATCAGATATTGGTTTGATAGCAATCTTTCATTCAGAAGGGGTGTTAATTTACCTTCTTGCGACCAAACAGCAGCAGCTCCCTGAAGCGCTCTGTTTCCTTGCCAACGTTCTCGGGGACGGTCATGAAGGTGTCAGATAAGAGGGACAGCGGTCCAGCTCCTGGCTCTTCCTCTGCTCGTTCCAGTGGCTCATTGTTGAAATCAATCAGGTTGGCTTCATTAGGACTTTTGCCCGGCAGCCAGACAGAGCGGTGCTCCTTCAGCAGGAGATCAGCAATGTCTGTACCAACCACAGTCTGAAGAAAACATACACAAAGAGCAAAATGCTTATTTCAGATCTACAGTCACATTATGAGCACAATTACCAACCTGATTCATTGTCACACTAAATAGCCAGCACCAGATTTATAAGTCTAATAAACTGATTGCACACACATGAATAAAGCCCATGACAGTGGATTGATGTGAGTTACCCACCACAAGTCAAGGCTGTATCCTGCTTAATGGCTGCTGCCATATCAGTATACAAAAACAAACAGTGCCCTCTGCAATCCAAATACCTAATCGTCATTTGGTTTAATGTTTCTTTACTGACTTTGATCTTGAGACAACTCATATTTTTATTTTATTTCTTATTCAGTTTACACAATAATTTGTTAAATTTATCAGCATTTGTTTTCAGCTCCATCTGTATTTATTTATATACTTTTGCTTACACATCTTAATTGTTGTGTGTCATTGATTATTTTTCTTTTTTGTATTTAAGCCATTTAAAACCAAATGCCCATAAAGCAGTGTTGCTCAAAACCCCATCAAGCACAACTTGTCTGGGCAGGGATGAGGCCAAATTAGGGCATAAGCCCCCTGGACTTTTGCACTGAGATTGGCTACTTGCCATACAATAGATCTGATTTTTGTAACAATCAATGTGGGCTTTGTAAAAACAGGGTTCTGTTGGATTTTTCAGTCAATGTTGTTTGATGGAGAAAATATGGAAAATTGTAATTTTTTAAAACTTAAAATTGTGACAGAAAAAAAGTGACTGGACTTAAATATTATGATCAAGACTTACAGAGATTGGTATATTCTTGTTGTTTTTTATCTATTCAATATAGAACAGAGGGTCATAGCATTAATCATAATGTATGTGTTGGTATAAAATACCATTAATTTAGCAAAGATCTGACAGTTTCCATGTGTTTACTGTAACACTAATCAGGTGGTTTTAAATTGCATTGAATAAACTCTCAATTAATTTTCCACAGAACATCCATAACCCACTGCACATAATCCTTGTCATGGCTGAACAAACTTACCCCATTCTGTCTACACAGCAGTATGATGAAGTCCCAGAGCAGGCGGGCAGAGTCTCTGTCCAACAGGTTGTTGTCTCGCGAACACTCCAAAGATTTGTTTTGGGAGAACTTAATCACATCTACCTTGTGGGTCTCCTCTCTGTTAAACAAAAAAAAAATGATAGCTGACATTAGAGGAATCAACAGAGACTGAAAATTCAACTACAATAACTGTACACTTCAACTTTATTATCATTCTGAAGGAAATTAGGGTTGCAACAGGCATCAGCACACAAGCACACGAGAGAACATACAGGAAGGAAATCCTACAATTAAGCACAAGTGCAAACATCAAGGCAATAAAATGCAACACAAACACAGTTTTACTAGCATTTATATATAAGTAAAGTAAACATATGCAGTGAAAGAATTATCACTCTAGGAACCAGAGACAGTTTAAGTCTGAAAAAGATAAGTGAAAAAGAATGCTGAAAGCCTCTGAAGGTGAGTGAATGAAAGTTGGAGGGACAAACGGAGATGATGTACTTACTTTACAAGAGGCCCAGGGAAGGATCTTAGTTCTGCCTGATCTGGTGTATCCTGTAGCATGGTCTGCAAAGACAAACATGGTCTGAAACAACACTTTATACAGTATACACTCTGGTGACAAAGCAACCTAAATCAAAAATACTTTCATAATTGGAAGGCCAGATTGTTCAAAATTGTGGTTAATTTTCAAAATTCAACATTTAAAATTGCTTATAATTTAACAAATAAATAGACTATGAAGCTCATTTCAGACGTATCAATATTTAACGCAACAAAGGGAACATAAAAATAAAAACTGTGTACACTTATTTTCTAGTGAAATGAACAACTTACTTGCATGATACTGCAATATGATTTAGTTATTTTTTTAAATGCATACATTCGTCCTTAATAAAATGGTGCAGGGGGAACAAAGCCAGGCCTTCATTTTAGAAAAAAACATAGTAAAAATATATCAAATACCAGAATTTAAAGCTTAATTTTCATAGAAATGCTGGTAGAAATACTAGAAATGTAGAAAAACTTGACTTAGCATAACCTAACAGTTTAGATTTTATATATGGTTCGGTTTTGCAGGTTTCATTGAAATGACTAATTGAAGAGTTTTACATTTCTTTCTTCAGGTTTACATTTTTAAATTTAACTGAATTAGGGGCCACAGTGAGTGAGGTGGAGGGCTGCACGTGACCCCCTTAAGTCCCTGCTCTACTGCTACTCCTTTTTGTTGTTTGGACATTGACAGATTCATGATACTTGCTAAAACAATTTTTGGTTACAGTAACACATTAACGGTATCGATCAGTAACACATTAACGGTATCGATCTCCTTAGTGACATAACAACACAGCGCTTAATCCTGCTGTTAGATGTGAAAATACAGATCAGTCAGTTAAACATATACCTCCAAGTTGTGGATGTCAACAAGTGCAGGCTGGCCAGCAGAAGGGAGATTAGGTAGAACTTGGACTAAGTGACCACCAGGTCCAAAGCGGGCACACCGATGAGGAATGGAGAATTTCTCCGGTGTTGCAGGACGAGGGGGAGCTGGAGGGAACAAACAGTCCAATTAAGAGAACATCAGATGAATAAGCTGCAGAGCAGCGCCTTTATAATGCAGGTTTTTGACAATTTACTTTTATCTTATGATTGCAGGGCCTTGCAATTTGGATATTGCACTTCGTCATAATTCAGTTTTTCTTTTTTTGCATATAAATGTGCAACCCCAGTCATTTGTGAGTGTATGTGGTCTTACGTTGTTCAGGAGCGATCCAGGTGCTTTCTGTGGGGTACTCTGAGGGATACATGTACTGGCTGTAGTTCTGTGAAGCATCGGCCTGATTCGGGTACTGTCCATAGGAGTAGTCTACAGCCATAGTCGATGATGTTGTGTCGTAGACAGCAGACACTAAATCAGGCTGACTTCTGTACACCTGGCTCTGCAGAACGGGAAGACAAACAGGGTTAAGTGTTGACAAGAGGATTAAGAAAAAGAAGTGGATACACATATTGAAGACATCCGGACAGTCTAGTTACTGGTATAAGCTGTTAATTGTCTGTGCCGGACTTGGTGAGATAGTTTAAGGGGGATTCATAAAAGGCATGATTTATTCATATAAGAGTGTGGTATTAAAAAAAAGCTGCTTTAAGTAGTATTTAAAGTGAGAGTGGAAGTAGGTAAGTGTAAATGTCAGCACATACACAGAGTTTCTACATTAGTGGCAATCCTAAAACTGCCAAAGGAATGTTAAGAATGAAACAGCTGACAGCAAAGAGCTATCATGAGACTGCTTCAGGCTAACAGTTAAGTGTAGATGGTACAGTGGATGTTATAGTGATGTTCAAAAATCCAAAACAATATAGAAAAAACATGGCTTGAATTTGTATGCAAGACATGAAGATCTATTCAACTCTGCTGTAGTAAATACAGATGTGGGAAGCTGTTTCCAGTCATTTGTTGATGTAAGGAATCCAAATGACGTACAACAGAGTGAATGAGCTCACAGCAGCACAGTTGAAAAGGTACTGGAGTTCCTCTTTCTGCCTGTTCAAATTAACACTCTTAAAACAAACTAAAGGAATATGATAAGCCTGTGAGATGTGAAGAACACTGAATGAAAATCATCTTGCATGTTTTAGAGCGGGATTCACCAACCTGTAAATCTTGATTTATTGGTAGATCTTTTAGACTAGATGTGTCAGGTCTTTATTTAACCAGGATGGACTGTTGCACTAATTGATGACACATATGGATCTGGTGAACCCAGCTGCTTTGCAAGATTAAATATTCAACTGACTTCCCTTTACCTCAGTAGTTATCAGTATAAGCAACAAATTCAGACAGTTTAAACTGTGTTGTATGCTTACTTTAGAATACTGCAACTCTGAGGGTCATGGGTTTTGTTTTTTAGGCTGCATAAGTTGTAAAATACAAAGTGATTAAAATTCCACTGATTTTGTATTTTTCTTCATTCCTTATATCACAGTAATGGATTGGAGATTGTATCTACTGGCTTAAATATGCATAAAATCAAGTAATGGAAATTAAAAACAAAGTTTCTTGGCGAATTTGGGCAGGCAGATCTAGCTTTCTTGACCAACACTATCAGGGATCTTCAGTTGAAAAAGGTTGGTGACTGCTAATATAGAGGCACAAAAAAAGCTAAAAACCCAAATGTTTATTAATAAGCAGACTCACCTGCTGTGAGCGAGAGCTGAAGCTGCTGCGTCTGCTGTGGTGACTGTGCGAGCTGTGCACGCTGTGTGCTGACTGCTCGCTGTGGACGCTGCGTCGGTCAAAATCGTCTCCGTAGGCTTCACCACGTCGACGGTAATCATCGTCAAAACTGGCGTCATAACCAGGATAGTATCGCCACTGATCATCGTAGCCCTCTTTCCTGGGAAAGAAACATATTTATAAATCAAACATATATATCTTTTCTTGTTACAACAGGCAGAACAAGTTTTGTGGACTTATGTGTTCTTGGATTAACTCGTCTATTTTCTCTGGTACTGATGAAAGCTAAACAATTGAGTAAAATATGTACTGTTAATAAGAGTTGATAAGAAGTAGGATTAAATATGTGTTAACATCAACCTTCTCCTTTTAGAACAAAGTTTACTTGAGTGATGTTTAACATTTTTTCAACTTACTGATGTTATTTATTAAAGTGACAACAGAACAAAGGCTCAATGTGTCAATTCAAAGTATTATCTTCTTTCCAAAAATTTAATGTGAATAACAAAACAGACATAAAAAATCAGGCAAGAACGACAGTGCCTATCATCAGACAAACTTCAAGATAAGCTCTGTGGACTAAACAGGAGTCCCACAGAATTTGCTTCCAGTCCACCTCTTTTATGTTTGCACATGAATGACTTTTTTTTTTTTTTTACATAGGAGCAGGTATTCATATGCATACTCCCCTCATACACAGTAACAGCAAAACATACTTTCCATTTTGAAGTTAGAGTTTGCAAAATGCTTCCTCAGCATACCTGGGAGGATACATCTGTTGATTATAGTAGTCTCTGTAGCTCTTGTCATAGTTCCACCAGTTAGACTGATCGTAGTATCCTCTGTACTGCGGGTCGTACTGTCCATAGTTGTATCCTTTAAACAGAAGTAATGGAGAGGAAGTAAGGAGATCAGTATTCAAACTTCTGAATAAACAAAGGCAATGATGTGTTCAGAAAACTACTTTACATTCACATCAGATTGTTATTCACTCATATTTTAACTTGTAAGTGATGTCAGGTGTTGACTTAAGGCCCATACCTGCATAATCATAGTGCTTGGCATAATCTGCATAATAATCACTGTAGGCACTTCGGTTTGCTCGGTGGTAGTCTTCAGAATAGCCTTGCCTAGGGAGAGGAAAACAGAGAGTAAGTTTGATATTTGAAATGGGAAAAACAGCATAACAGAACAGACACATGAGGAGATGAACAACATGACAGATCAGTGACCTGGATGAGGGTCTGTCAGAATACTGGCTGGCTCTGGAGCTGGGTCGCTCTGGTTGAGGCTCTCTGTACTGGTAGTTTGGATCACGATAACCTGGGGGCTGCCCATCATATCTGCCATACCAAGGATCTGCTCTGTTCCTGTATGGGCCATCCTAGCAGAAGGAAGCATAGAAAAAAATATGTGATCAAACTTTTACATTAATGATTCAAAATTAGGTTGTCAAAATGTTGGATACTTCAATATTTTCCATACCACATGATTTTGATGAAACAATATTATAATATTTAGTAGTGCCAAATGTGTCAAAGTTATAAAGACAAAGATATATGTGCAGTCTTCATTTAAGTATAAAGGTGCCACGAGCAGAAAGACAGGCGGCATGCAGTCTGGAAACAAAGTGCCTCGTGCTAAAACAGAACTGAGTTGAGCAACTACCACAAATTTACAAGCACCATCTGAAACAGGTCAACACCTCTGTATGATCATACAGGAAAGTGCAGGATTTTGTATTACTGCCCCTGAAGTCATGCCCCTGCTCTCTTGTTGTTCCTGATTTCAAAGACTACACTGGAATATACTGTATATAGGCACACATGCTTTGCAATGTACTTTTAACATCTCATAAAGACGCAAATGTTAATGTTTTTTTCCGTGGCAGAGAGAGCAGAGAAAAGAGGCAGCAATATCACCTGTCCTTATATTTTTGCTCAAAATATTTATCTGTGGATTCACGGACCATTGGGGCGTCAGTGGCGCAGTTGGATAGTGCGCTTGGTCAGCAATTGGGAGGTTGCAGGTTCAAGCCCAACGGGCGACACATGGCGATGTGTCCTTGGGGACAGTGGCGTGTAAATGGGCGTGAATGAGCATGTTAGTTGATACTGATGGATAACTAACAGAGAAACTCTGAACCATCAGTGAGCGAATGAGTGTGAATGAGTAAGTGTGACCTGTGGTGTAAAGCAGCTTTGAGTAGTCAAAGACTAGAAAAGCGCTATATAAGCTGAAGTCCATTTACCGTTCACGGACCATAAGATATCTTCTTAGAATCCAGAGTGAAGAATCACAGCAAACACTATTTGATTACTATTTTACAGAAAAAACTTATATATGAGTGTATATTGTTTTTTTAATACAATCTTTTATTTTGCCTGTTATCACTATTACCGCTATTGATTTTATTTTATAAACTGCCTTACACCTGTATTGGCAGATAAAAGCTTAAAAAGCTGATTACTGTATAGCTGAAATGAACATGTCTTCTGATATTTACAGCAGTTACATCATGCATTGGTCGTATTATAGGCAGAATGTACAAAGGGGCCATGATGCTTCACCTTATCATCCTTTACTGGCTACATTTACAATGTCACAATGGGAAGAAACGGTCAATTCTACTCATAGTGTGGGAGGGACTTGATACTCTTTTCAACAAAAATCTACACCTCTAAATCAGTTTTGTCTTAAACAAGTCCTACAATAACTCATTTTCTGTTGATGTATGGACACGTATATATGGCTTGTATCAAAATTGAAACTCTGGTTTCATTACACCACTTGTTCAAAATAAGGATATCCCACTTACTTGATAATACTGCTGTGCTCTCGGATCCATGTGAGGAGGGGGATATTGTCCTGGAGGATATGGTCCTCTGCCATCAGGGTAATCTCCATAATTACCATAATAACCACCATACATCTGTCCTGGCCCTGGAGGAGGGGGTCCATAGCCCTGCTGGCTGCCTGCAGCGGAGGGTGGCCTGGGCGGCTCTGCAGGGGCAGCAGGCTGAGGAGCTCCTGGTAGCCGAGGCCCTGGAGGGTTCGCTGGAGGGGGCATGCTCCCTGGGGGAGGAGGAACATCCCCAGCAGCAGGCCCTTGTGCTGGAGGTGGATAGTGGCTATGGGAGGGTGGTGCACCGCTCACCGGAACAGCAGGAGCATCATTTTGTGTCTGCGGAGCTGCCTGAGAGTCTGATCTCTTAGGTGGTTCTGCAGGTGGAGACTGGGGGCTGGCAGCTTCCTGAGGGGCTGCTGGTGGTGACTGTGGGGTGGATGAAGAGGCCTGGGCAGAGGCATTGCCTTTCCCTCTTGCCCCCTGCTGAGCATCTTTGGTAACCTGTAGGTAAAATCCATTACTACACTGTGGAGACTCGTGTAGAGAGGAAGGCTGGCCAGTTGCTTGGTTTTGGGCTTGTGATTGGTGCATAGAAAAATCAAGCAGTTCATAATTTGACAGCTGATTATGATTAGAGACAGGAGCAGTCACAAGAGAAGCTGGCGGATTAACTTGGGGAGCAGAGTGGCTGTCCCCACCCACTGATTGGCCCCTGGAAAGAGGAGGTCGGAGCAGCTGAGGTGGCGGGGGAGCTGTGGTGTCTGATGGTACTGCTTCTGTGTTGTCTCGAGCCAGATTGAGTGGGACTGGGCTAGAGACTGAAGCGCTAAAGTTTATTGGTCCGGGGGCAAACAGTGGATTTTGATTAGAGGTTAATGAAGGCGGTTGGGTAGCACTGGCACCATTTCCCTGTGCGAGTGATTTCACTGGTGAGGTTGTTTCCCTAAGGCTACTTTGACTGGCTGCTTGAGCAGAGGTACTGGGGGGAATCACACTGTAATTGGACGGCGGGGCAATCAAAACTGGCTGGCGGAGCGAGTCAGCCACAATGAGAGATGCGTAGCCGAGATTGCCTTGAGCAGCAGTCGGCTCGGCCTCACTCACCTTTGGTGGGTTCTCTAGGTTCTCAGAGTGCTGCTGTGATGTTGGCTGAACCCTCTGTGGTGGCTGAAGGTCTAGCGGGCCATCCTCCGGAGGCTGTATGACCTCAGCACTAGGCTCTCGTAGAGGGGCAAGAACTGTGGGGGCCGCAGGAGCGAGGAGGATGTTAGCGCCGAAGCTCGTGGGATCGTTCTGAGCCCAAAGGGTGGTGGCGGGACTCTCACAGGGTCGGTTCACCCCAAAAGCGCGGGATGAAGGTCTAGAGTGAGACAAAACCACTGGGTGTGTCAGATGAGGGACACCGCCTCCAGCTCCTGCAGGCAGAGGTTGCCCTGGGCTGAAAATATTCTCCATATTGTCCGGCGGCTGCTCAAGGTTACCAGGTGTAGTGTCGGCACCTCCTTCAGCAACCATCTTAGCCTTGTCAACTTCAGGAGGACGCACTCCGACACCATGTGAGCGCACAGGTTCAAATGAGCTATTAGCACTGGCCTGAAAGATACCAGTCGGTTTTGGAGGACTTGGTGTAGGGTGCCACATCTGCTCCAGGGAGCTCTGTCGGGCACCCATGTCTCCAGCTGGAGAAGAGTCTATCTGCTCAAAGTAGCCTCCAGCAGCAGCAGACAGGCTAGCTTCATCAGTGAGACGTGGACTTTCCTGCTGAATAAAGGTACCCACAACACCTTGATGCCGCCGACTGCTGGTTCCACTCCCATGGCTCATATTGCTGTAGTTGGATGACACACTAGCAGATCTCATTGGTCTTGGGACAGAGTCTGGCATCTCCAGGTTAGGCCCAGCTTCAAACTGGTCTAATGCGTGAGATGCAGCTGCAGTAGGTACAGCAGGGCTGGCAGGGGTTTCACTAGGTAATACCTCCTGGTTGGGAACACACTCCAGATTCTCAACATGGTCATACTGGGCCTCAGGGGGCTTCTGGGATGCATGATTTCCATCATTCATATATGGTAGGTGTGACTGATCTTGCAAAGAGGCCCCTTGGTAATCCAAAGGAGCATCCGCATGGCCACTGTGGGCTTGTGGGTTGTTGTGATGCTGAAGAGAGCCAGGAACGCCATTAACGGCCTTATTTCTCTCTCCAGCCAATGTTTCCTCGTTTTCAACATCATTGTCTTTAAAGAACATTGAGAGTGTCCCTGACTCCTGTGGATATGGGTGAGAGGCAGATGCAGATGCAGAACTAGGCCCAGGGCCAGTGTTGGGTACATGTTGAGATGCATCAGATTCAGTTCTGGGCTGAGGTTGGCCTGAGCCAGTCCCCATTTGGTGGTAGCCTGGATCCTGTGGTGGTTGGTTGAACCATGAGTCCTGGGGGCCAGAGCTCTGGGTAAAGTAATTCTGAGTTTGGAAGTGGGAATTATGCTGCTGGGGGGCATTGGGGTCAGGCCATTGAGAACTAGGAGGCCTAACAGGGGGTGGAGCCTGGGTCTGGGGTAGTCCAGGTTGTGTTGGAGGGGTGGGGGCATTGTGATGTGGTGATGGGGTGTGTGGTGGATACATCTGTGACTGTGCAGGAAAATTAAAAGGCTGTTGTGGAGGGTCACTGGTAGGCTGGAAATAGTTCTGAACTGATGGAGGGCGACTTCCATGATCAGGGGCCCACTGTGAAGAGGTGGTGGTGGGAGGCACTGGCTGGAAGGGCACAGCCGGGGGAGGCTGTCCTTGAAATTCCTGATTGAAAGGTGCCTGATGTGTCACTGGAGCTGAGGCCCCAAATGGAGGCTCTGTCCCCATGGAGGGTGTCTGTTCTCTTGAATTAAAATAGCCCTGTTCACTAGGTGAGGGTGCATATCCAGCAGAACTAGGTACTGGAAAAGCACCAGGGGGTCCTGTACTATGAGGGTTGAACAAGGTCACCCCTGGCAGAGAGGATGGCGGGGGACTAGAGAGAGAAGCTGGGACATTCTCCAGTGTCTGTGGTTGTGGAGGCAGTCCTGATCCAGCTTGAGAGTACATTGTGTTAGGTGGGGCTTGCATTGGTGGAGGGATGCTGTTGGGTATTGTTGGTAGACCACCTACCGCCATAGGGGGAGGAGCTCTTACAAAAGCAAAAGGGTCTGTCATGGGCTGAGATGGAGGTGGCATTGTGGCAGCAGCTGCTGCCGGATGTTTGAGAGGTCTGGTCCTGCGGAACATATTGGGCCCTGACGGAGGAGGGCCAGTGGCTCCTGGAGGTCCAGCCCTCGGAGGGGGCTGCATGGCTGCAGAGCAATCAGGTCCAAAGACCACTCTTGTGGATGTCACTTAAGAGACTTGAGTCAGGCAAAGCTGAGTAAAGAAAAGAAAACAAGGAGTGGTTGAGAAAGAATACACATGCCTCTGATGGTCTTCACCACACCTTTGTTTGTGATAGTCAACGATCGAACCTTACTAAATGTTCTGACGTGGCAACTTTTACAGGAGCTCAGAAAGACAGAGCAAAAATTAAGTGTCATGTTGAGAAAAACAAAAATGGCTGCTCAGCAGGTTGGAAATATTTTTGTGCACATGTGCAGCAGTGGCTGGTGGATTCAAAAATCTACCAGGCAGTCCAGATTTTGGACTGCCTGGAGAATTCCTATTGTAATGCATTTGTAATTTGATGACATCAATTTTGGTGACATTCTTAATTTACACAATTTTAGTTCTGCCCACACAAGTATTTTAAGTTAAATATCCAATATTTTTTTTTAGGAAAAATGTGAATACGGACTTCACCTACACCTGAGCAGCTGGGAAAAATCTGTGGGCATATATTTTTTACAATTATGCATCAAATCTTTGGAACAAATTATTAGTTTAGGTTAGTTTTCTGTAGTAGACGCATCTAGCTTTTCAGATAAAAGGAACAGTGATCAAATGATTAATCCTCTATGAACAGGAACTGGCTCTGCTGAGGTAAAAAAAAAAAAAAAACTCACTGTATTTTTGCTGAATAGCAACACTTATCAATAACTAGACTAGCTCTCAAGAAAATCTTTATGGGCTGAATACCAATTGTTCCAAAGGTGTTTGTAATACTAGGAATTGCAAACAGGCCTTATAGTCATATTAAATACTTCTTTAGATCCATACTATAAAATCAACATATTTTGCACTGCAGAACCAACAGCAGTCAGCACAGGTGTTGTTAGTATATTATTTTTTTCCTAATATGTGTACCAAATTGCTTTTTTGTTGTTGACACAATATTGTCGACAGAACAAGCAATGGTGCTCAATATGTATATAGTAATGCAATATCAAAGTGCATTTCAGAGAGAGAAAAACATGAAGAAATTACCCTCTACAATCATGCCTCTGGACAGAAAACTTTCAAATGTAAACATCAGAGGCCTCAAATTTCTGTTACAATTTACCTCACTGTTTTGAGACAGCTTTTTAAGTAGTCCAACAGAAGATATGATAAAGTTTTTCTTAGAATAACATGAGATCTCTAACAAGTCAAAATATGGCTTTTAAAGACTGTAAATGCTGTAAATATTTTTAATGAATTTGAGACATTCCAATACTCCTCTGCAGGACCCCTTAATTAAGCTTATTTCAGTTTGTGGTTCTGACTAAAAATAATCTTTTTCCCAAGCACTGGGCCTGGCATCTATACTTGTCAAATCAACATAATATTATTATGTGTCTGTTCAAATATTGCATTTTGACTGAGGAGAAATAGGGACAGGTAGGAGAAAAAAATGAGATGAGGAAGAAGTTTTTCATTGTTCCTATTGACAAAAAAGCCCAAATGTCAAGAAAAAGTTAAATATGTTGTATATAATGGTAACATACACTTGAAAAATAAAAGGAGTTGGAATCTAAAAAAAACCAAAGGATTAAATGTTGTAGTTTATGCTCTAGTACCAAAACAGTTTTCAGCACAATCTCTCTTAAACATTTTACAGACAACTACACTGTTATATGCAAAACAGGATAAGTACCTCCACATAAGAGGTTATGTTTTTGACAGTGGTTTTTAAACAGGATAATTTAAAAACTAATGAACGGATTTTGAGTGCACTTCAATGGCACAAGAAAGAATTGAATTGATTTTGGTTATGATCCTGGGTGCAGATCCAGGTTATTTTTAAAGGACTTCTTAACAGTGCAAGATAGATAGTTTTCCACATTTTTGACAATAACTCACTTGACACTGTTGGAAATGCTTTGGTGTAGGTTTGTGCTCTCAGAGCATTTTTAGTTTCTTTGAGGCCTACTCTGAGATACATTTTCATGCACTGTTACAGACTCACAGGCTTACTTTTACCTTAAATTGAATTTCAACCTTAGACTAAACATGTGCTTTGTTTCTGGGATTTCAAATTCAGCTTTTTCCTCAACATTTTAATTTGACTATCATCAATCCAACTTTGCTCAGATTGTATGAACAAAAAAAAAATCCCCCTTTTTTCCACAATGCCATACTCTAATGCTTTTCCATATTCCAATCAAACATGGTGACATATTAAAAAACTAATCCTATAGCCCAGCTCTACAAGTGTGCTGCTGTGGAGGTGAAGATATGTGCAGTTTAATCTTTGCTTATAAACATTAAATCTTATTCAACCTCTGATTATGTAATGCTAAGACTGTAAGATCCATCAGATGTAATGTCAGGAGTTCTGAGAAGTTAACATAGACTGGCACAGAGCACTGGATACGGTAAGAAAAGGAGATCAATAACACGAAGGGCTGTTTGGCAGGTTCTCTCAGCCAGGTGAACTCTGACAGACTAATGCGATCCCGGATCTTCCTGAAGCCCCGACTTAAACATTCACCAGGAACCCAATCAACCCCGTATGCTAACATTAGCACTGCCGAGTTGACAACTCACTGACAGTCAACAAACTCCCAAAAAATGGCACTATAAACGCTATCAAATTGTACCTTTATCTCTTCTTCTTGGACTTTAACAAACGGATGGGAAACGACACCGAGTTATCGTCACATGAAAAGATGCTGACAAGGAAAGGTCCAGAGTGCTCTTCCCTTAAAGCTAACGGTTACGCTACACTGCTCTACATCAACGGTGTTATGGTATAAAGAGCGATCGTGTTAACTGGTGACTTTCAACCGGATGCGACCGTGGTTGTCGTGGTTACAGATGATGTTGACAAATTAGATGTACTCGTGAAGGCTTGTTATTGAGATCTACTGATTGCAGTTTGGCATGGCACAAAACTATGTATGTAACAAATAGGGCTCTGTGAGGACACTTTCTGTCTTGTGTTCAGGCCAAGGAAAATCCTTTACATTTTTTTAACAAAATATATCCTGTAAGTGCTGAATGTCCAGGTATGTTTATGGAGAGAATGTACTTTTGAAGTGTGCTGATAAAACTTCGTTTAACACTTACATGTTACAACAATTTGGTAAGATGTGACTTCTTATATTTATTTTGCAAGTATTTCACATTATTAATAAAAGTAACACATATCTTTACCAAAGTTTTGATTTCTTCGTTTTAATATGAAACTTCTTCTTTGATAAGATGTTTTTTTTTATTTCAAACTGACGTTTTCACACAAAAATATCTAGAAATATTTGAAAAATTACAAAAATGTATTCGGAGTTCTTCCTGACGCTTGACGAACTGTATGTTTATAAAAAAAATTTGCTGCTCATACTTTAATTTTATTTTTCTTTCATAAATATTTCTTGAAATATTCTGCGCTTGTGTTTATTTTTGCTTATTTCTATACAAATTTACAATTGTGTCATATTTCAAAGTCTATATCTTGATTTTCTAAGTTTTATACTCTGTATAAAAGAAACTAAAACAACATAGTTTCCCCTTGGGGACTAATGAGATAATTGTAATAATGATTATATGTAAAGATAGTTCTACACTTTGAGTGTTACGATTCCTATCTTCACTATTTTTATTTTACTCATTTACTTATTCAAGCAATTTTTATTTTTTTTTTGTTACTTTTTGGATGATTATTTTACAGTTTTCCTCCATACATCCTAATTAAAGAATATCGGATATATAAAAACCTTCTGTCTTAACAATGTATAATAACCACGACACCTGGAGACACATTAAACGGGAAGTCACCAGTTAGCACGGTAACTCTTTGAACCGTAACACCAAAACGCCATAGCCTGCAAAACTCCAATATCCGAAGCTGTCTGGTTCACCTTAAAGCCAGAGCCATCTGACGAGCCTAAAAACAGGTCATTTTCAGTTTTGTTCATATTCAAAGCTGTCATGTGCTAACACGCAGCACCTACAGCTCATCGGACCTCGTCCGGCAGAATTTAACAGGTTCACTGCCTGGTCAGCTAGCATTAGCATCGATGCTTAGTTAGCACTGGTGACTAGCTAGCATATGCTAACTACAGGGGTAACAGTTTTATATCTGCGACGGACACCGGGATCAAACATTCAGAGTGAAATATAGCTAGTTACTGCTTTCATTAACTCTTACCCGATGCTGGTAATGTGTAAAGAAATTAAAAAATCTTACAAATGTGCAGGACAGCGAGTCTGACACACAGCCACCATCTTCAATGAACACATCCTACTAGGCTACGTGTACAAGCAGCGTCACACGCCAAACAACCGCTGCGTCACCGAGGGGCGGGGCTTGGTAAAGGTCAACTCTGTGCTTTCGTCTAAATCTATGAAATGTGCATCCATGAACTGTTTTATTCATTTATTCATCATATATTATATAGGAAAATAAATAGGCATCACATTAGAGTGAAGATCGTTACTAGCAAATGACGGATGAACGTGTATACTATCTTGACAGCAGGTGACGGTCCAGGTGTAGGGCTGGGCAACAGATGTCAATCTATTTCTACTGAATGACGAAACTCAAAATAAAAGTCTTATCTTTCTCTGTAAAGTAAACACGATATAGAGTGAGAGAAATCATCCGGTGAGGAAAGTTTTATTTATTTTTTTTTTTGTCAATTTAATTTATCTATACATTAATTTCATGATGAATTTCAAGAAAAAAAAGTCAGGATGGCATGACAAAAGATGAAGAGTCCAGAGTGAAGTTTAAGCATATTTTAGAGAGAAAAGTCAAAATGAAATACCAAGACAAGTGCTGATGTACAGCAATGGTCACCACCCTTTAAAATATATTCCGTAGATGTTTCATTCTAGATGTGCATTACATCTTATTCTGACACACTGGATGGACTGCTTTGTATATTCATGGAGTGTACTGGCCTGGAAAACCCAGAAATTTGGATCAAACAGATTTTCCTTTGTCCCACTAAGAGTAAGCAAGATAATCAGACTGTTAAATAAATGTGTCATATACTTGTAATATTTTAGTCTTAAACTCTTAAAGTCGCAAATTATGAACAGTTACAGTTCTGTGAAGGCTGTTTACTGCACATAAAAGCACAAAAGCAATGAAGAATGCATGTCCTTGCTAAAATGTGATGAAGATTTGTACTAGCTATTGAAAAGTTAGTTGCTCTTCTTCAGAGGATTTGGGTAAAGAGGTCATGCTTTTACAGTTCCTATCATATTGGATTATTGGATCTTTGAAAAGGTTGGTGACCACTGATATACAACATTAAGACAAAAGTTGAAATGTTGAAATACACTATCAAGCATAAAGTGAAAATAAAATGTTAGAAATAATATCGAAATACATTTTCAAGAACAGAAACAACTTTCAGATTAACCTTTTTTTACAACATGTTGACTCTACTGTTAACATTTTGATTTTTTCCATAACATTTCAACTCTTTTATTAAAATGAAAATTGCAGTAACTCAATGAATTATTCTGACTTTGGACGAAAAAAATCAAGAAGCTTTTTACTGAGATCAGAGTGTGTCACTGGATCTGACATCCAGCTTTCTTAAAATTTGCATAAGCATAAACTATACCACCATGAACCATGATATATCTCACTAGAAGATATATAAATTAATATATTAATTAAAAAAAGATATGTTTCCCATCCTACAGTAGAAAGAAACACAAGATACTTTTGGCCTCTTGGGAGAAGAAGTTCTCAGTGAACAGACCCCTAATCCCACTTCTGTCCCTGCACTCAAGTGCTTTTAAAAAAAAAGCTACTACAGAACTTTAGAGGGCAACATGTAGGGCCTTGGAAAAACCATGTCAGCCCTAAAAAGCAAATGTTACAATGTTAGGGCACATCTTTGATCCCAACTGGTCTTAACCCTTGATGGCATCAATTTTTTTAGGAGGAAAGAAATATTTTACCCTAGTTTATGGGAGCTTGGGGATCCCTGATAATATGTAAATCATAAAATGCCCTCAGTACATAAGAAAATACATATAAAACACTTCTATGATACAATATCATATAACATAAATTGTATTTATATACTATCAGCATTGGCAGAAAGTTGGTTAAAAATGTAGCCATCGTAATGCCAGATGTGAAATTTTGTACTGATGTTTACTGCCGATATTGTAGTCTTTATATGTCAGCATGAAGGAGGACCTGTTGTTAAATTAGCAGGACTGAAATAATGATTCAGTTTGAGCGCCATAAAATAAAGCTGATTTTCTGTCAGCAGGTTGAGTGAGAAATGTGTGTGGCTCTTACCAGGGCTCACAAAGCTTGGTTGATATGTATCACATGTAATGAAGTCCATCCATTATCTATATTGCTCATCCCTTATAGGAGTCACAGCTATCCCAGCTGTCATTGGGCAAGAGGTGCACACACCCTGGACTGATCATCAGCCAATCACAGGGCTGACACATGGAGACAAATATCCTGGCACTCACTCTCACACTTAAGGGTAAATAAGAGTCCCCAGTGAACGTCACAAGAGAAGAAAACATATTTAATGGGAGAATATGCAAACTCCACCACAGACAGGCCATGAACAAGATTCAAACTAATAACCCTCTGCTGAGAGGCAACAACACCACTCACTGCACCACCACACAGCCCTGTAACGTAGGTGTGATACAAAAGGACTACTTTAAGTTATTTCCTTCCCAGAAAATTACCCACATTACTCATTTCTGAAATTATTAGAAATTTTATTTCATCATTATTTGCATTTGTCTCCAGTGCACTATTTACTTTTGTAGACTTGACTGCAAGGGTCTAATTATTTAATGTTTAACTTTTACTGTTTGTACAGAGACAGCATGAGTAAGCAGAGTCTCATTCTTAAAATACACTGCCTGGTCAATAAACCTGATTATAATTTAAATCTTCTAATTAATTGGTTTTAGATTGATAAGAAAAATATACAGTAGTTATTTGGTATATTATTTGATATATTATATGCCAAGATAATAATCATTCCATCTTCTCGCCGTGCATCTATAAATGTATTATTTGTGGTACATCAATGAGACAAAATCCACGTGCATTTTTAAAAGTAGGTATATTACGCCAAGGTCTTCAAGATAAGAGCAAAAACAAGGCAAGATAAGAGCATAACAAGATGACAAAGGTTACTGCAATAAATACGTTATGTTTGTCCACAAGAGGGCAGCATAGGACATGCAAAATGTTACACTATTTCTCGAAGGTTGCAGATTATGTTCAGGGCAGAAATGGATAAAATGTGGCCCAGGGACCACACGGCACTCCCTTTCACTTAAGCTATTTTCAAATATCAAGAAATTTTTAACAGAAGAAAAAAGACTGAACCTTCCATGAAAATTTCTGAGACAAAAATGCTTCCTTAATTGTCTTCGATTACTTGCATATATTTAGCTTTTTGCTGGAAATTAGCTTTGTAATTGATATTTTGTTTTTTAAACACTTGCATCACCAAATGTGTCTGTTTAAATAAACAATAAAAAAACACATGGGTAATATATGTAGGGAATAAAATTCCAAATTGTACATTTAAAACCTTGAAAAGGTATTTTCAGTGGTCTTGAATTTTATTTTCAGCTCATTTCATAAAGTCTCCCAATTTTTATTTTACTTTGTAAATGAGTTCTGGCCTTCCAACTGTGAACATTCATGTGGCCCTCTATGTGATTAAAGTTCCCATCCCTGGTGGTTTTGAGCTGTGGTTCTCAAACTATTTTTACCTAAGACACAGTAGAATCTAGCCAAAATCACAAGGCATGCCAAATTCATACCTGCAGGAAATATAATCTTTGCTCATGTTGCATTAATGTATCAGTCCACAGATGTTATTTGCATCCACAAATGCTGAATAAAAACTGGACAAAATGCTGCACTACTGACAAGATTTCTTTAAAAATATTGAAGAGTTAATTCAAAACAAACTAAAATTTAATAACTTCAGCAACACAGGTACAAACTCGACAATTTACAGTTTTTAAAATTTGATAAACTAATAAATGGGAACAACCAAACAAGTGACAAGTTTCTTCTTCCCAGGTACCCTATTCACTGAAAAAAGGAAAAAAACAGTACTGACTGTTTTTTAAAAGATTTTAAAAGTTACAAAACTTGCATACTTATGTTAAAATTAATGCATCTTTAGTACTCGTTACTTTTTGCATTGTGATTATTATAATCCCAAGGCACAACCGTTAGTTATGATTACAGCTATGCAAAAGACAAACAATGAATTTGAAATTCAGCTATTGATAAGTGCATAAACATAAATATCAGCAGGAAAGTAATACAATTTTTGAGGGAACACAATCTTGTCAGGTTAAACAAAAGTCATAGATTGAGGGGATTATTATATTTCTTGTGCTGATTATCAGTCCACCTTTTAGAAATGTAAATGTGTTGCTGCATTTGGAGGTTTTTAATCATTTCTTTGATAATCATGGCCAAGGTTGCCCATAAGGGTTGATAAAGGGGAAAGCTTTCTGGGGCCCAAAGTCATGTAGGGGCCCAAGAAGGTTAGAGGTATAGTCTGCTCTAAATTAGGACCATGGTTTCCTATCACTTTAAATCTAAATACACACCATTATTTATTAAAGCAGAAGATAATCATTATTTTATTTTTCTTCTTAAATGCAAATTGCCTGCAAATTTAAGAACGGCTCACAAATGAACGGCTCACTCACAACTGTGAATCGGATCTCATCGGTCACTTAAAAGAGCTGTTCAAAAGCTCGACTCGTTCGCAAACATCACATCTCTAGCGCAAACCAGCGCGGATGTAGGTCAACAAAGCAAAGCCTCTATTTATGAGTAGAAGAAGACAATAAAGTGATAGTAGAAGATAACGTAACATAACATGGTAAAAAAAAAAAAAAAAAAACGAGTCACAGCAGGCACACAGGATCGTTTAGAGCTGCTGAAGAGTTTATCTGATGACTGTAGGCAGAGGCAGGCTAATACTTCCCATTGACTTCCAGCAATTTGAGCTAAGCTAGTTAGCAGTGGCTGACCTTTGTCCGTCTCTTTCTTGTTACTGCACACAGAGTCTAAAGAATGGTGTCTATCTGCTTGTCGTGGATTTGGGAGTGAGGCAAGACACGAAAAAATAAATAAATAAATGTTGGACTATTGCTTTAAAGGACAACAGCCAACTCATTGGGTGGGCAAATTAACCATGAGGCTGCAAGCATTTCAAACATAGTGGTATTATTAAATTAATTCTGAGGAGGACCCGACTAGTCCTTTCAGGAGCCTAACCAGGTCTGTGGGCTGACCTGATGGTGTTGGTGAATATGGATATGCAATATTGCTGTTCATCAAATCTTCTTAGAGGATTACAGGGTACAAAAACACAAGCACAGACTGATATGATAATGTTACACATGTTTAAAAGGATACTTTGTGAGGATATGAATGTGGCCTTGAGAGTTTGACTTAATTTTGGGCAGTCTTAAGGACAAAACCAAATGAAGACCGCTGGTCTGGAGGGTCTAGATTCCCTTTCAATCAGAATAAGAACATTAACACACTTGAATGACATTGTTCCAATTAATGTTTTATGTTTTGTGAATGCATATTGGTAAAAATTTGCTTTTGTGAACAACAATGATGTTTGTATTCAAAGTAAATAAAAAGGGGATTTGATTTATTTAAAAAAAAAACAACAACACACATATACAGTTAGCAACCACTCATAAAATCTGACAAACAGTTGGGGATGATGTATATTAGTCATGCTCCAGTTTGTGAGACGAGGGGGAGTGAAACTTAACAAGACGTGATCAAACAAAACAAATAAGAGCAACCACAAACTTTTACTACAGGATTCAAACACCCACGGTGCAGGTTACATCTGCGTCCTGTTCACACACCTCCTCTTCTCAGTCTTCTGCTCAGACTTGTCAGCCGAAACCAACCCTCCCACCAGACTGTGTGTGAAGACTAAGGGGCCATGGGGCAGGTTGAAACAGACCCCCAAGTTTACACCTAAAACCCTCGGCCTTTCCTCTAAGGAGGAGTGTGTTGAATAATCCTGAGCTCCATGTGTGCGCAGATTACTGAAACTATTCGTCACAATGTGGTTCAGTGTCTCTCATTATAAGACCAGTGCTCTATGAATCATTATTTTTGTAAAACATGATCCAGCTGTGTTTTCCTCCTTTCAGCTGTCACAATTTGAAAGATGACGCAGCCTCATTTTGGTTTTATCATTACTCAGCAGTTTGTTGAGATCTCAGGATCATTTCTCCAAAAGGACAACGACATGGTTTATGTCATATTGTATGGGTCATATAGATGAAGATCATACCACATTGTTAAGTATCATTACTGGGCTATATGGTTTCTTGTTGCATAATTTTGAATTGTATTGTCTGTAATCACAATATATCATTTTGTGTATTACTGTATGGTGTTTTGTTGTATTGTGCCATATTGCATTGTATTAAGCCTTATCATATTGTATCATATCATATCATATTGTGTGTATTACAACATTGTACTTCTTTATTAGACCCACCAAGTCATGTTTTTACTGATGTTTGTTTGTCCTTCTGCTTGTTGGTAAACAAACTAACTAAAAAGTTCTCCATGGATTTTGATGAAATTTTTTGGGGAATGTTGGTAATGGCACAAGTAGGCAGGTATAGTTCCTCTTCCTCTATGTTAACCCTAACCCTCTTGGTACCCGCTGACCCCCATCTTTGGAACTCTCTTCCACATGTCCTATATATTGACTCTTTACATACTTTCAAACCCAGACAGAAAACCCACCTCATCAGGGTTGCCTGTTTGCTATATTTATGTTATTTTGTGTCTTTTAGTTCAATCATTATGATGTGTTTTAACTGGATATTGTTGCCTCTTATTATTGGGTTGTTTTTATTGCTGTTGTATTTGTGAGGTGACGTTGAGTGTCTTGAAAGGAAGGCACCCATACATAAATGTCTTATTATTATTATTATTATTATTATTATTATTATTATTATTATTATTATTATTATTATTATTATTATCATTATTATTATGCTTAATGATTTGATAACATTGTGAGATAGGGCATTTTTCCACATTGTTGCTAATAGATCTAAAAATATTTTTTTGTTCTTAATGTAAATTGCAGAAATCATTGGGGTTTCCCTCATCTACAATGAGGTCAAGTTACAGAAAAGGCACAATTAAACCAAGGAAGTGAAAGAAGAATACTCAGTTAAAACGTTCAGATTAAACAATGAAACAATTTGCAATTATTGTCTTAAACTGTCCAAGAGAACCAAGAGTGTCAGTCCTGAGTCTCTGCTTTAAATTGTTCCACATTTTGGAGCACAGCTGCCAAAAGCAGATTTCCCAAATTAAGAGTGAACTCTACGGGCTGCCTTAAAGCATGAGGCAGCCCGTAGAGTGAATTTGGTAAAATACAGTGTTAAGCATGGATGATATATAAGAGAGTGAATATCCAGTTAATGCACCACCCTATAAGGTAGTAACTTGTAAAATGATTGCATACTTTGTGCTTCAGGCTGTGTCTTTGTATCCTCTTGGTGTTAATTATGCAACAAAACAGTACTGCCTATGGCTCATTTGCTAGAGCAAGTAAAAGCTACAGTACTTCATATTAAACTCTTACTAAATGTGTTTTTCCTTCGTTTTACTCAAATATGTTCTTTTGTATTGTTTCTCTGCCTTCTCCAGCATCTTGGTCAGAAGTTGTTTTTAAAAATGCTATATACATAAACTTTGCCCTGACTTAGCCTAAACTTTACCTCTGCTCTCAGACCTCACTCATGTACAGCAAATGAGGATATCAGTGTCTGTATCACTTCCTGTGGGTTCACAGTGAACGTGACTCTGACAGTGTTTGTCCTCAGAGACTTCATCTACTCTCTCATTAAGGCCGTGTTTACAGGGAAAGGCGGCAGAGTGGTTTATGTTTGGTTAACCACTGTCTAAACTCCTGATAAGCTCATGAACATCAACCTGGGGCCTTGTGGGTTTTTTAATGGCATGGGGTCTCTGAACAAAAGCCCCCAGAGAGAGTGAGTTCATCCCTGCTGAGGCATGCGTACGCTGGATATCAGCTGTCAGGTTTAGCAGGTGTGTGATGACTGAGATAGGGGCACCAATGAGTTTTTAGTTTTGTTTGGGTGATAAATATTTAGGTGTACAGCCCCATCCTCTTGGTCTTGGGATATCTCTCTTTCCTTCTCGCACGCTCACCTCTGTGGTTAATAGCATGATAGAAAAGATTGTGGGGGCAGGTGTGGGCCTGGTTTGACAGAACAGGATACCAAGATTAGGATGATAATAAATACCTACACAAGGATCTCCCGCATCCATTTATAATAAACCAGTGTTCAAGTTACAGGAATCACCCTCAAGTAATGAATCCTAAATAAGGCCTAAAATGTGTACCTAGAATATTTCACATACGATACACTGCTGGATATTCTGCTTTAAGTATTACTTCCTAGTTTAAAATTGCAGAAGTTTTAAAACTGTGCTTAAATGCATAAAAAAAGAGAATATCAGTATATTAATTAGAAGATACTTAAATATGAGTGACAATATCCATCCATCCATTCATTATCAATACTGCTTATCCCTTTTGGGGTTGTGGGGGGCTGGAGCTGATCCTCACTGACATTGACCCTGAACCAGTCACCCGCTGATCACAACAATGTCTAAAAGCAATTTTTGGAGTCACCAGTCAACCTAATGATTATATTTTTGGTCTGTGAGAGGAAGCCGGAGTGCCTGGAGAGAACCCACACATGCATAAAACAATACTTAAAACAATTATTTTAAGGTCAGGCCAAAGATCTTTGCATAAAGACTAAACCCTCTGGGGTGCTGGATTGGTGCAGTGGTAAACATCCAAACACAACCCATGTCCGCTTCAGCTGGCCAGGGTTTGAATCCTGCCTGATATAGTCATTATTTCAAGTATTTTTTCCCGTAACTTAGAATTATGAGTTCGACTCAAAAAAACCACTAAGACAGCAACCTTGAAATTTTGAGTTTTCATATCTTTTCTATTTTTACAGTGCAGAGTAAGTGGACAGGGCGAGTGATTAGGAGCAAAATGAATAACTTAAAATATGAATGAGTGACAGCACAACAGTCCTGCTGCTTGTACTTTTTGTTAGGGACGCACAATTTTGTATTTTTTGCTGCTTTTACAGACTCATTATCAGTGATATTTGCCAAGAGCACAAAGCCTCCACTATACTAGAAATTACCGGTTTCTTTTATGGTGACTGTCTATTTGTATTAGAAACAGATGCGAAACAAGAAAAACATTTTCTTCTTTCATTTACACTTTTCATTTAAAGATCAGACATTCAGTGATGATAAGGTAAACCATTATCTTACATTTGAACATTCTTCCAATATAAAAGCCAATATGTGGGGTTTATACGACCAATATGTGAAGAAAAAATATTGGCTGTAACAAAGGCAAAAAAAAAACATATTGTCTGATACCCTATTGCCCTAATAACATGTGCATTTGTTTGTTTGTTTTTTTTTTATCTGTATTGAGCTTCAACAAACTGCAGCTAAAGAGCAGGCTTTAGTGCAAAATTCACCTGCCATGCTACATCATAGTAGGCTATTTTACAAATTCGGTAAATTTGATAAATAGCTCAATGTATGACTAATTTTTTTCAAGTTCAAGTGAGCACAACAACCTTTCTGTCCATGCACTGAAGGTGGGTCTACTCTAAGGTCTATGAGATCTTCTGTCATTAGAATAAGTCTTTATGCTGTCAAATGCTTTGACTTTATTTCATGCATTTACGGTGTGAATTTCCTCAGACACTTTCCCAAAGAGTGCAATGTTGGGTCTAAGGGGTGTACGACATAATATCTGTCCATTCAACTTAAAGAATATCTGAAAAGTGACAGACAGCAAGTGTTTGACATATTAAAGCACAATCTGCTGCTAACTTTGCTGCATGCTCTTTATCAGCTCATTTGAAACCTACCTTGCGGTGGAGGTGATGAGCTTTCAAAATGAGGTCACAGAGAAAATAAATCTTTTCACTAATGGTTTGGTTTGGAAGCCTGATTCAAAACTGGTTCAAAACTCCTGACGGGAACTTTAAAGTGAATTTAATAAATTTGATGCTTTCATTTAGTCTTGTAGTCTGTTCTGGATCTTTGGTGTGGACAGCCTGCTGCTGTGAACCTGCATAGCTTCAAATGCTACAATTGCAAACATTTGGCCTTTCCTCCAGCCCCTAACCATTATCATTACAGTTCCTGATATTAACTTCAGAATTATCATTGGTTAAAATACACTGGTTCCTCCAAATATAACATATCTATTACTGTAACCATGACTACCAGCATCAGTCCTCTCCACTTCATTTCAGCTTTTAATGTTAATATTATAAAACTCTCTCTATCCATGATTGTTATTATTAATTATACCTCCATAATAATTACCTTTACAACCATACAGAGAAGAGGAGCCTCTTGAAAACGAGATGTCACATCTCAAGGCTAACCTCTAATACATTTGTATTTAACACAGATAAGTGATTAAGACAAATTTATGGTCTGGACATTCTCACTATCATGAATTCATATTTTAACCTCGTTTGTCTCTGCTCACCTCTCTAGCTCTTCTACACATATTTAAATAAAAATAAAACATAAATTAAAAACAAAAAACAAAATTTATAAAATAGGATAAATAAAAATGAAAAGGAAGTGTAAGGCATTGGCCAACTCTTTTGTATTGTGTCTTGGAATAACATTTGCCATGATTTCAAATAAAGATTGATTGATTGATTGATTGTGATTCATTTTTTCACTACTTACTTATGCATATGCTAATTTTTATATTTAGACAAAAATTTACTAACTCATCTCTCATTTACTGAACAAAACAGGCTCTTGTTTAGTTTAGTTAACACTGATTCTCTGATTCACTGAAACCAAAAGATTACTGAAAAGGAGTTCTGAATTTTAGATTAGTTCAAGAATAAGCAGCGTTCATACATTTTTATCTCAAATAAGAAATATTTAATCAGAAATTCAGTGTTTTTTCTTACATGGTTCATTAAAGGAAGCTGGAGAGACTCTATTTCCTGGCTGCAACTGGCACACAGAAATCCTTTGGTGCCACTGGTAGGTTCTTAAATACACCTGTGTGGTACTGTATAAGGTGAAAAGGATAGCTGAGGAAGTTGATGTGATAAGTAGAAACTAATGGTCAGCAAAAGGCATCAAACATCTGCTGCATCAAGCTCTTAAAACGTGGCCAGATGGGGGCGTTGTTGTTCAGGTCATTCCTACAGAGACAGATGTGAATTTGGCTGACATGCAAAATGACACACATGAGAACCATTTGAATGTCACCTCTCATTAAAATGAACCCTAAATCACTATTTATTTTTAAAGTGTAATGTATAACAATGAATGGCATTTTTCCCATTATGTTTCTTTATTTTGGTGCTTGTATGCATATTTTGGTTCATCCAGAGCTTAGCACCGCTGAGTACGTGCAATGACAGATTGAAAGGCTCTTATTAGATCACTGTAACGGCCCCGTATCACATTTGACCATCACTACAGGCTGTGTGCCGTTATCGCATTACAGAATTAGTGCTAATTTTGTTTCCATGTTGATTAAAGCACAGTAATAGGATGAGAAAATGATGGGGGAAAGGTAATGTTTTTACAGGTCCAAGATGGATTGTTTTACAAGCAACAGAGGGAGAAATTGAGGGTAAGGGGGGGAATGGGTGTTCTGGGGAGGGGGTTAGTTGATGTTGCATCTGTTCCTGCCACTCCCTCACCGGCCAGAGAGCATGGGAACCTGCAGAGGCTCCAATTGTAGCAACAGGCTTTGAATAGTGCACTTCATTTGTCAATTTTAAAGGGAAAGGTGTCCATGCATGAGGTTGAATGCATTTTATTTTGAAGGGGGTGAAGATGGATATGTAGCAGAGGTTAAATTCAGCACCAGCCTTTAGGGGCTTTGTTAAGATTTTTGGAGACCCATATTAGATGTCACGTTAGGCCCCACTATCAGTCAACCCGGCAATATCACACTTAAGACCTGTTGAAAGATACAATTAGTGTGGTTTTGCATGATCCTGGAGTCCCTTTCAAAATGTCTCTAGTACCTGTGTAAAATGTGGTCAGTGTGAAGGAGTTCATTT
The DNA here is from genome assembly GCA_037902135.1 of Cetoscarus ocellatus. Lineage (NCBI taxonomy): Eukaryota > Metazoa > Chordata > Actinopteri > Labriformes > Labridae > Cetoscarus > Cetoscarus ocellatus. The sequence goes on along the minus strand of JBAMNC010001402.1, from coordinate 439,945 downwards.
CTATGCCTCTGCAATAGACAATGTGTTTTTGGATTTTCTTCCAACTTTTAGAGGAGTTAATATGCTCTCAGTTGAGTTGATACCACAAAGCCCCATGAGATGTCCCCACCTGATGACCCCTGTCAGGCTGCTAGTTGGGTGGTGAAGCCTGTAAGAGACCTTGTGGGAGAGTAGGTAGCATCAGCAATGCCACTTCCTGGAGCAAAGGCTGCCCATAAAGGGAGATAAAGGGAAAAGCTGTCTGGGGCTCAAAGTCATACAGGGGCCCTTGACGGTTCATAAAGACATGGTTCATCCTAAATTTAGACTGTGCCTCTCTGTAATCTGAAATCTAAATACTCACCATTTCCTATTAAAGCTGAAAAAAAGCATTTGTTTCATCACAGCCTGCTTTATAATGTAAATGCCCTCTTTTTAAAATGTTAAGATCCTTTTCTGTGATATTAACGGAGCCATTGAATTTGAAATGAGTAAATAATTATGGCACAATAAGGCTGACCATAGTATTATCTGAAACTTTTTTGTGTCAGCTCCAAAGATGCCCAGAGGGCAAATTTTGACAGCGCTGACGGTGCTTATACACAATTAACGTTTGAAACAGTTGTCTTTTGTTGCATATTATTGTGTTGTCGGGCACAATCCTCCTTACTACATATGCTTCTTCAGTACATCATATTGGGATATAAGTGAGCATTTATCCTTTCACTTTGGTACAAGTACCTTGTGTTCCTTTCAAATGCTGTCGACTGTTTTGACTTGTGCCATTCACCTCTAATTTTGTACCACATGCACAAAAAATCAATCATGTCTCTCTTTATATATTGAAAACTTGTCAAAGTTGGAGTAAATTAAAGCTATTGTCCGATCTAAAAGCAGACAGAGCCTCTGCTGGAGTTGAGCCAAGTCAAGCATCTGTTGGCCTTGAGATTCATTAATCATTTACTTTTTTTACTTGTATTTCTACGGATGTTGCAGGTTGAATAAAGGTAGTTTTATCAAGCCAACAGGCTATAAATTGCCAGCATGTAGTCATAAAGGTTTTAGAAATGTTTTTCTAAAACAGTATTAAAGATAAGTCTAAAGATAAGTATTTTGTTTGTGTTTTTCTGTGAATTTTATCCTTATCCTTTTAGATCTAAAGAAGAAATAAAAATTAAATAGCGCTTTTCTAGTCTTTTGACTACTCAAAGCAGGTCACAACTGCCCATTCACACCCATTCACTCTCACATTCACTGAATGATGGTTTTTAGAGTTTCTATGTCTGTTATCCATCAGTATCAGCTAACATATCCATGCCCTTCCACACCCATTTCCACATCACTGATGCAGCAGTGGGAGCAAGTTGGGGTTGGGTGTCTTGCCCAAGGACACCATTGCCATGTGGCAGATCTCGTACCTGCAACCCTCCAATCACTGACAGAGCACACTAACTGACTGTGCCAACGACGCCCCCAAGGCTAGTATGTAACTGGCAGGCAGGAGGCTATATTCAGCCTTCCTACCTCTACTTCCTCAATGCTGCCAACCAGCTAGTTCAGAATGTCTAAAAAATGGATCCAAGTAGCAACATTTCAAAGAAAATAGCGCTGTAATTGATTCTGTGAAACTCTATTCTATGCATTTGTTAATATAGAAATAAAAATGTCGTTAAGATATTGCTTTGTAACTTCATCAAAACATAGCTGAATTAGCTTTTCTTCAGCACTTAGCTCATTAGAACATATTGCTGATTGTTTTTTGAGTTTAAATACAAAAGACGTAGTTACAAATGCTGATGAATAGCGTTTTATGACAGCTCTATAAATTGCCCATTTTGTTAAATTATAAGAATTTTTGACTGTCAGATTGCATAAATTTGACCCTCTGACAATGAGAATAATTTTAATGTGGCTTTCTTGGTCCCTGATGTAGGCCCTTGGTAGTCAGTTCCACTTATGCCTCAGATACACCCAAGCAGCCAGAGCCAAGTAGTTAGATGAAAATAAACTCTGTGTGGCAAGTATTTGGGGACATAAAATCATCTGTCATCGGCATAGAGTGTGTCTTGTGTATGTTAAATGCATCAAATCAAAGTATCTCCTGAATTTGGGGCTTCCTGTCTGCGGCTTGTGGCGTGCATAGCGTCCCGTTTGCCAAAGAGGGTTTTAAGTTTCTCTCCCAGTCTTGTCTTGTGTTGGCCCCCCAGAATCATGACCACCACACTTTAATAAGCCATTTCACAGGGGTCAATTCTCCTTTCTCCACGGCGTCAGCTGGGCTCACCCCTGCCTCACCCAGACTCCCCCATTGGCATGTGTTCAGCCCAGCGTTGTTTACTGGACGGAGCATTTAGAGGGGTTAGCGTTTCACCGAGGCAGCTGTTGGCACCATGTGCCTCCCCCTCGGGCGGCTGGCCGACGGCACGCAGGCCACAGCTTCACACACCCTGCAGCATCCCCCTGAGGACCCTGCCCTCCCTCATTTTGCCCCCTTTGCCTGGCCTTGGTGGAAACCAGTAGCCTTGATGGGATATCATATTCCAGTTTAATGTGAAGACAGGACTCTGGCTTTAATTGATCGCTCCTGGATGTTTCTCTCATACTGCAGCCAAAGAGGATGTAAATTAAGCATCAACAAGGAGCATCTTCTTTCTGCGTGTACAGACTATTTCATCCTAGCATGACAGCTACCATCATGTCTATCATTAGCAGGATAAAGGGCTCCTGTCGCTGCATTTCCCACGCCACATCTCTCATTGATTTGCCTGACATTTGGAACGACCACCACCACTTGTGGAAAAAGTCAAAGTAAAAGTTCAAGGTCAAGACTTCACATGGCACCTTCTGTCTTTAGCTATGCCCGCCCTAGAGGATGAGTTGTACTGAATTAAGTCATCGACTGACTTTACTCCAGTTTTTTATTGACATGTCTGAACAACTTTTCCGTAATTTGATGTTAAACTTGGCCCTGAGATCTATCTGTCCCAGACAGAGCGTTCTCATGACATAACTGATCCCCCTGACTTTGCCTGTGTGCTGATTAGCAAATGTTAGCACGCTAGCCTCCTAAACTTAGAGGTGTTACCGTTTAGCTCCAAGTACCAGCTGCTTGCATGGCTCTAGCGTCTCAGAATTTTGACTGCAAACAGATGGGAACAGCTTTCTCATGGTATCAAATACCCTGCAATTTGTTTTCCTTTTTATTTTTTCCTTTTCATTTTTACAACACAAATTATAGAACTGAACAGAGGTTGCCATGAGGTGGTATACATGTGTTACCAGTAGTTAGGGTTAACGTTAGAATGAGGGTTCTTCTATAAAGCATGACAATCCTCATAACCAGCAGGAAGTGTCTTAGGTCTGTATCACCCCTACATTTCTACTGGCTATGTGTTTGATCAGTCACAGCTCAGTGACAGCAGTGGAGATGTTAGATTTCAATTTAAGGCTATCTCCACATATGGGCTGGTATTTCTAAAAACACAGCTCTTCCAGTGTGTTTTTGCCATCTGTTTACACACAAATGGCATTTTCAGTGACAGACAATGCACATTTTGGAAAACTGCTTGGGTGAAGATGTAGGATATCCCCATGTGGACAGGGAAAATAGTGTTTTGTGCCTAAAATGTAACACTGCACTGAGTTCCCCTTTGTGTGAAGGACACTAGACAACATTTTCACCTCTGTTTACGCTCTACAGGCAGTATTGAGTAAGTAAATTAACAGGAGTATGAATGCATGGATTACAGTAGTGTTATACGTTAATTAGATGAATCTGCTGAGGGATAAACAGGTAAACAGGCATGCACAGACTTTAAAGAGACAGTTGAGTATTTTTAAAAATCGGTTAAATCAGGTGCAGTCATGTGGCTAAAAGGGCTCGCAGCAGCCCTGCAAGTTTAAGGACAACAAGCCCAGACCACCTGTAAAGTATACTACTGTTAGCAGATGCAGTTATTTCACGTAACTGTGTGAGATTTACATTAAAAAAAAGCCAAGAAAAACTACAGTATGTTGGGTCAAATGTACGATTGGGTGAAACATTTCAGAGCACTTTGTTTTTCCTCCAAGAAGCAAGGCCTCCGATAAGAGGAGGAAAAGGGTAAAGTTTTCTGGGGCTTGGTCAGCAAATAGTCAGCAAATAAATGGCCATTCTTAATTTAAGCAAAGAAATACTTAACTTAAAAAAGCAAAAATGTCTATGTTTATTTAATTTTGCCTACACTGTAAAAAGGTCCAGTAAGTTACTGTAAATGTTTTTACAGTAGCATTATTCTATTTTAATTAACAACATAATTACTGTATTTTCATTTAAAGTCTCACCGCAGTTTATTATTCCGCACAACTTTGATGCAATTTAATTTACAGTGAACTTGCTGTGTTACAGTGTATTTTACTATACCTTTAACTTTTTAAATGATCATTTATAGCAATATATAGTTTTATAAAGAAAGAAAAATCACATATATACATTTTGGTTTAATCAAATGCTTTTCTCAAGCATGTGTTTCAAAAAAGTGAAACATTTACTAAAAGAAATATTTCCTTTTTTTCCAGGGGGAATTGAATTTTGGTTGTGACTAAATTTTTCAAACAATCAATTATTCTTTAATTGTATGGTTCCAAAGCATAACAAATGTTATCTCAAGACACTATACAATGGAGAAGAGTGAAGCCATGCTGGTCTATTACTCTTTTCAGTTTTTTAATGTATAGACATTTTACAGTAGTGAACTGTAAATGCTACGGTAAAGTTTACAGAAATCAGTATGCTTTCCCACAATCCATTGCCATTCACAGTAACTTACTATATAGTAATTTTACAGTAGGCAGCTGTAGATTTTACAGTAAAATACTGTTACATGTACAAAAATGAGTGACAGTGTATTTAAAAATGTCACCCTCCTCTTTTTGAAATGGCAGGAATTTTGTTTAGTAATATTAATGTTGTTGGGGGCCTTGGGGATCAGAAACAGACCATTTGCTCATCCTGTAGGGGAAGCAGTCTACCAAACCATGTAAACATTAAATACAAAATACCAATCAATCAATCAATCAATCTTTATTTGTATATCGCCAATTGATAACAAGTGCTATCTCAAGACACTTTACAAGAGAGCAGGCTGAAGAAAAACTCTTCATTTTATGGATACAGAGACAGTATATGCATGGATACCTATATACATATATAAAATACACATATACATATACATCCAAAACCCAACATGAATCCAAATAGCCAATTAGGAATCCCTCATCGTGGCAGCAAGAAAAAACCTCTGTTTAGTAGTAGAAATCTTGAATGTGGATCCCAGTCTTATGATAAGCAGCCATCCACATTATGCTGTGTTGTGTGTGTGGGCAAAGGAAGGGAGGTGGGCAGAGGCAAGTGGACTATAACAGAATAACAGAAAGGCTGCAATATGTCAGAGACAAAAAATAAATAGCTGCACATTGACAACGACTCTTACTCGTCCTGGCACCCTCATGTGATCCCCTTTGTTAATGAAAAATCACAAAAACTTGGCATATACAACACAACGGGTTGGAACTTAAATTTTGTTGGTAATGTGTGCAGATGTGCTATTACCAGTGCAGGGCCTACTTATGACCCATTTATTTCCCCTTTCATAAAACCATCTGGTACTGTATTTTATATAATTGGAAATCCTGATTAGTCACCTTTACAACATGGTTCAACTTGTACATTTTATGCATTTGAAGAATGAGTAACACAGCTTAATGTGTGGGTAGAGGCAAAAAAGGTGCCAAATCCCCTCTTTCCTGGAAGAAAGCCCATGGATCCTCAGTGGAGCAAGAGTGATGAACCAATCTTCATGGGTGTTGTCTTCCTGGGACGCAGGTCTCACAGAACTTGGTCTGGTGTCAGCCCTGGAAATGGTACCAGGGCTTTGTGTACTTGAACAGCAGCTTCCAGTTACAGGCGAATTAGGCACATCTTTTTGGGCACTACCCACACATTTAGCTGTGTCCCTCATTTCATGAATGCATGATCTTAACAAGTAGTTCCTTGTTGTTAAGGTGACTAATCAGGCTTTCCAATGATATACAATACAATTCCAGTTGGTATTAATAAGAGGAGAAATGATCGACTGACATAATGTTTCCAAACTTTTTCAAGGAGAATGACTAAGTAGGTTCTTACAAAAGCTGTGTGTATTTTTCCTTTTTGCACTCTTCAATTTGCAAAAGTCTGTCCCTCTGGCTACTAATTATTCTGTGGCCCACATGGTCACCATAGCTGCCCACCCCTAAAGTGGGTAGTGAATTATGATGTTATGAACTGTTTGATGAATATTCAAAGTAGAAAAAAGAAAGACTGTTTTGACATTTAGGTCCATAAATGAGATGTTGCCCTGCTAATCAGCCAAAAAACAGTCAGCAGGTCGTCACTGACAGGTTGTCACCTTCGTAAAGGGTCCAAGGCGACGCTGAAGAGGGACACACAAACATTTCCCTGGAATAAAGTCTGCGTGCACACATATTCTGAGATCCTGGCATGTCTGTGTCTGAACTCCTTCATCATGACTTTATCTGATTGGCAGATGGCTGTTTTTGGAGAGGAGGGGGAGACGGTGAATGCCGGTAATCTCATCCCGCCCTGCCCCGCAGAGCAGAGTGAGTCTTGTGAGAGTGCTGCACAGAGGCAAGGTCAGGGTGACAGTTGTCGGACCCCCATCCATACCATTTGGATGGAAAGTGATACCGCGGACAGCTGAGGCTGCTTCTGTCACTCTCGGGGTTAATTTGGAGCGTCTTAACATTCACTTTGCTAAGGACAGATTTGTAATGAACGTGGAACTCAGGGGTAAATGGGAATCTCAGAAGCATCTTTGTCTTCTTACCTCTGCCCCTGCCTCTGCCACACACCACACACACTGAGCTCCTGTCATCAGGATGGATTTTTGTGGTTGTCTTTAACCACAGAGTCATGTGGCACCAATAACTCTCTCAATCATGGTCATAGTGGTGACTCATGTCGTCATCCTGCCTACATCCCCACCAAACCACTCGCTCCAGGGGCTGGGTCCTAATTGGAGACCCTCGATGAATGTTTCCTCTTCACAGAAGTCATGCAGCATATCAGGGGGTCTCAAAAATAAATGGATGAGACACTGGATAAAGCCTGGCACACACACAGATTTTTAAACTCTTAACCAATTTTCAAACTGTGAGAGAAGCCATAATGGACAGTTTTGTTCTTGTAGTGTGTGGTGTGCCACAAGAAGATTAACATAGAAAACCACACACCAACCGACTCACTCACCAACAACCAGGACCTCTGCTTTCGCAGCTTGTAGTCTTGTGTGATAAAACTAGACTTAAATGTAAGCAAACATGGCGGACAATGCAGGTTTAACTGAAGCTAAATGCATCTAGTGGTTTGATTCCCATAACATTCTTGGCGGTTGTGATTTCTGTCCATCTTATCAGTTTGTTTTACAAGTTATGATGTATGTATAGTTGCTCATGTTTGCCACGAATCAACAAGTTAGTAATTTCTGACATTCATCTAACTTTATGCTTTGCCTTTTCTCTCGTTGCCATGGCCTCATTTGCTTCCTGTTTCATCCTTCTTGTTCCTGGATTGGCTTTGTTCTGGTCCATATGACATGGATTATGAGCTCAGTAGTCCATGGTGCGCGCAGACACAGCCTATGATGTCACTGAAACAGCCAGTTCTGAGCAAGGCTGAAAGAGAGGGGTTTACAGGCACGAGACATGTGTTTTCTGGAGGTGGAGCAAGCAAAGAAAGGGACAGGGAGAATTTTCACACATTTGGGAGGAGGGTCGACAGGCCATGAAATTTGTATAAAAATCATTAAAATTGTATTTTGCTTAATTTATTGTTCTGAGCAGGACTGAAACAGGGCCGGTTATAGGTGTGCAAAATTCATAATTTGAGTGGATTTTAAGAGACTTAAAATATCTTTGCAGACATCTAAAATTGTGTAAAAATGTTCAAAAGTAGTACAAAATGGGACCTTTACTTCACGCATGTATATGAATACATGCATGAAGTAAAGGTCCCATTTACTTAGCACTGATCAGTACATTTTGTTATAATCAGTGCTGAATTTGCAATTGGTCTGATTTCATTCATCAGTTAATGCATCAAATAGTGTCTCTGGGGGATGCTGGTATGGCGGGATGGGTTGAAACTGTGCACTTATCATATATTAAAGACCTTGTGTAGAAATAATGCTTGATAAATAATTATGACAAAGCTTGAAATTCAGCCAAATGGGCAGAATGTAGTCTAAATCCCTTAACCATAAATGACTGCAAAAATGATTAGCATCATGGACATCATTAAACATTAATAACGGTGTTTACAGTGTTCAGGTCAGAGCTTTGACTGAGGAGAGCCTGAAGCTCTGATGCTGCAGGCTTTGTTTTATTGTGCATAGAAGTACCCAAAAATACAAAGGAGACATGTAAGGCCCATCCAATTTTTTTTAAAAAGGTCCTGTGAGAAACTTTCACCTTGTGTTAATTTTGGCGCCCCCCCCTGTGGACAAAGCATAGCCTTTTTATTCTCATCAGTAACCTGCTTGGGTGTTATTTTTTCTTAATCTCTGAAAAATCATAACCCCTTTTATTGAACTTGCATTGGATTTTTCTGACACCTACCCCACTACAGATCTTCTGTGGTTTGCACCAGCTCTGTGTAAGTTCAAACGTAGTCTAATTTGAAGCTGCAGTCTCTTGGCAGATCTCAGTGGAGGTCAACATATTCCACATATTTTTTTGTCATTATGTATTGATTAACAGTAGTTCCTTAATGTAATTTCTAGCATTTAGTCAGTCCTAAGATATGGTGCGTTGTATTTGCCTTGGAATTCAGATGCTGCACTGAATTAAAAAAAAATTAAAAATGCATTTTAATGATTGAAAAAATGAAGTTAAAACGTTAGATCTACTTGTTAAAATGAACCTTATGTCACAGTGGTGCATCCAAACAAAGACACAACTGAAATCAGAACTTAAAGGTGCAGTGTGTAGAAATTGGCATTTTAGTGACATCTAGCGTTCAGATTTTGGAATGAGCCCGTCCGTTACTAAAACATCACATCACTAAGCAACAAGAGCCGGTGAAGACCAAAAAGGATCATGAACAGGGCATCATTTACAACACTTACAAACACCGTGCCGTCATCTTATCTTGTAATACCCGCTCTCTCTCTTCTTTTCTTCTGCGCATAACATCCAGGTAGATTTCAGGACCGGCAGCCAGACTCGTATTCAAAAAATCGCGTTTTGCTCTTTTTGTCCCCAAAGCCACCTGTAGACAGCATGGTGGATCGTTATGTCAGCCTCCACCAAGGGGAGACCCGCGCTACATAAATATAAAAGCTTTTTCTAACTTAATTCAAAGAAAATGAAAGTTTTATGGGGATGATTGTACACCTATTTCAACGGACTTTACATACAAATAGAAACATTATATCCTATATTCACTGTTTCTGTTCGACGAAATGCAGCCAACTTCTACACACTACACCTTTAACTAGTTTCAACATAGGGTTCAGTGGGGACTTAAACCCATAACTTAAGTAAAGGTAAAGCTGGTGCAACAGGCTACTGGAGTCTAACTCCAGACATAGAGCGTTGGTATGTATAGGTCAGTACATGGATGCAACCACCAAGCTATCAACATATCCAGTTACAGAGATTCTGAATGATCAATTGAAATAATCAGTCATCTTGCAGATGGTCTCATTTGCCATAGTTGCTAATAAAGAGGCATCGGTTGTCATACCAATCAGTTTCATGGCCAAAAACAAACTTCTCAAGGGAGCTTTAAAAGTACTCAAATTTTTAAAATTAGCCTGTGTCTATGAATGTTTTTACTTGTTGTTTTATGACATTGATTTGCACAAGCAAGTAAAATAGAAAACTCTACCTCTAGCATGCAAAAAATAGACTTTAAAGTATTTAGTGTTCTGTCTGAACATGTTGTTGCCCCTAAAATTGACAGTGTTGCTTTGATTCCTGTGATTAAAGGGTTTTCTAGGCTGTAAAAAGCCCACTGCCATCCATTTGAGTCCATTAGTACAACATCTGTGCTGTACACAAAAGAGGGAGTTCATCATTCACCGTCACTTTTCTTTAAAGTGTTAGAAAACCGCTAACATTTGTTTTGGACTTATTAAACTGCACCCAAAACTCTGCAAGACTCAAAGTCCAGATGTTTATTTTCACAAGTTTTAGTATTTCCTGCTTTTATGTCTCACTTGTTTATTCACATAGACCGGTGTTAGCAGAAAACACACTTACTGAAGTTAACACATGCATCAGGGGCCAGTCGCTGAACCCCATTTGTCTCTGGAACCACAAGTAGGAAGAATAATAATGGTGGTGGGGGTGGTGAAGGGGGACTGACTCTTCTCTTAAAGTCTTTCTCTCCTCTAGCCTCTTGTTTACATTCCTAACCCCCTAACCAGAGCTCCATCGCCTAATCTCATCAGTAAATTCTCCGGCTGAACAAATATCTCCCCTCATGGTGAATATTCTCACCCTTTGTCTTCATACAGACAAACAAGGAACTTTGAGTGAGTTTCCTGGCCATGTCTTGTCTTTAAGGCCTTTTTTGACTTCTCTTTACATCTGTTTTCTTCCTGCCACAGGAAGAAATGATTTCAAATCTAAGCTTCACATATGACTTTTCTCATCTTACCAATTTGTACTGCTTTCTATTCCATTATCAAAACTCCAGGACACCAGTGAGACCAAACTGAGGGACTGTGGGTGCTTCAGGATAGTGAGTGCATTTGTCCCCTTGTGGAGCATTTGTCCTATAAAGGTCCCATGTCCTGGTGTGTTTGACCATTTGCATCATGTTTTGATTAGGCTTACTAAAGAAAGTAAAATTTTCATCTCTGTAGAGGATCAGATTCAGCTCTTTTTCTCTCCTCTTTGGAAATGCTCAGATCTAAGGGGGCGGGGAAGTTACGGAAGGTGTCTGCCTATGACGAGCAGAAAACATACATGTAGGTGGAGGCTGTAGAGCTATGACATACTAAACTCCAGGAAGTTAAAAAAAAAAAAAAAAACAAGAAAAAAAAAAGAGTTCTCAATGGAATATTTTCTCTAAAAAAGACACAGTGCATTTCTCCATGATTTGAGCATGTAGTGATAGGTATCATCTAACAACATTAAAAGAAAAAAAAAAGACTTAGCAGTACATGGACCTTTAAAATGGATTCACAAATAATGTTTCACACAAAACTCCAGAATATTTCTTGAATATTTAGGGGTGGGCTGCATGTGTAAACCCAACCTTTACTTGAAGCTTTCAGTTTCTTACCACTTCAACTATTAGTCAAAATGTACTTTGGTTCAAAGTTTGAAGAACATCCCTCAATGGCCACGATTACATGATGTTTTTTAATTCAGAATTAAGAATTCAGAATTAAATAATTTGGAATTAAAGTATTCTCTTTCATTTTTACATGGAAATAGTAATCCCGAATTTAGGTTTACATGGAAAACATGTTTATTTGCCTTTATTCAATTCTACTTAAGGTCTGGGGGTTGGGAGTGGTTCTGATTGGACAGGGGGCAGACGTGTCCCCTGTCCAATATTTACGTCTACCAGAAGAAAACAAATTCCAGTTCAGCGACTCCAACGTCTCTGTCAAGGAAACCTCATCCAACTTGGACGCTACAACTTTTAAAAGGTCCACATTTTCATGCTTACGTCCATCCACTCTTTTCATTATTTCTAAATCATCTAGGGCTCTAATTAAATAAATTGTTTTGGCTTGAGTTCAATGCTTGCTTCGGGCTGCCATCCTGTTCCCGTCAGCACTGAATATGTGCGTCATCATGACAGGACAAGGGAACGAGTATGCGCAAAACAACTGGAATTAATTTAAAGCAGAATGAACGTATACCTGATTGAAGAATTATCCATTCGGATTTAAAATCAGAATAAACCAGCCACCTACTTAGGAATTAAGTTTACTTCAGAATGGTCATTTTCATTCAGAATTAGGTGTTTAAGTGGTCATTTTTAATCTTTTTAAAAAGGATTTAAGTTTTATTCAGAATTAAAGGGGAAATAAAGCTCTCATGTAAACGTAGCCAATGTGTTCCTGTAAAGCGTTTGAAAGAAATGAATAAACATTTGACCCAGTGAACTTTAAAATGTACTTTTTTATGGTTAACCTGGATTGGATATTTGAGCAGTCTTAAGAAGGTTTCTTAAAGACACTACCTCAATATTTAAATTTATTTATCCCGCGCAATACAATCATATGTGACATATAATCATCTGTAAATACTAACCACCATTTGCACTATAAGTATTCAGAATATATTCAGCTGTCCTGTGCAATACATTCCACATACAATATAAATATTCAGAACTAGAAATAGGACTATTTTCATTCTTAATATTTATCCTCTACCTCATATTGTACATAGAGCTTCAATTGCATTGTCCGGTAAGATTTAATTTCATCTTGTATATATCTCGTACATTTAAAGTCTTCTTACAACCTTTTTTACTTATACTATTTTTGTATTACCTTTCTTCTTAACTTAACTATATATCTATTGCACTGAAAAGGAGAAGCTCTCCAAGCTCGTTGTACATTCTGTATAATGACAATAAAGGCCATTCTGATTCTGATTCTAAAGCACTCTCAAAATTTTGTGTTCACAAGTGAGACATGAACATGAGACCAAATGATCTTGACCTCTGACTTTTACCATGAAAATAAATAGGTAATGTGACTAAGCAATCATTCTCTTACATATCAGCAGAGCATTTGTGGAGCTAGCAGGGTAGATAAGACAGAGCAGGTCATGAGCAGCTGAAAAGAAGAGCACAAGCCTCCGACTGTGCACCCCCTGACCCGTTCGTGCAGCCATTACAGACCGGATCAGTGGGCCTGTAAAGACCAACTGCTGCACTGCTCCACGCCACGGCCAAAAACAGGGAATGTTCCCTCTGAAGGCCTTGAACGTCTGCTTAGTGGGGCAGCAAATCTAATTTATGTTCTTTTTTTGGATTTGCTGATACAGTTTATTTCTGTTTGATGTGTGTGTGTGTATGTGTGTGATCCTGATCCTCCAGTTGTCCTTTTGTCACAAGGTTGTGAATGAGAGCCCATTTCCTGTACCGTTCTCACTCTATAGAGGTTACAGAGGTGGGGGAAAGGAACCGAAATAGTGCTTTGTTGTATGTGTGTGTAGGTTTGTATGCAGTGTGTAAGACACGGTGGAGCCTGGACCTTCCTGCACAATATTTTCCTAAACATTCAATCACATACAGACACACACACACAGAGCTGGTCTAGGATTATTCTGTATAAAACAAAAGCATTAGGTAAATAAATATTAAATAAATGATCTAATCTGGCTGTTGATGAATAAACTGGACATTTGATATTACCTGTAGTGATGTTAGCTAAGTCAGCTGGGGCTTACAGACAGGATTGTGAGGGCTGAACACTTCTGCCCTTGCTATGTCACAAACCCCGATTCCAATGAAGTTGGAATGTTGTGTAAATATAAACAGAATTCAGTGATTTGCAAATCATTTTCGACCTATACTCAATTAACTGCACTAAAAAGACTAGATATTTAATGTCCAAACTGATAACTTTTTTTTTTTTTTCAAATATTTTGCTCATTTTAAATTTGATGCCTGCAACATATTCCCAAAAACTGGGACAGGGGTAACAAAAGGCTGTAAAGTTGAAGAATGCTCAAAAAACACCTGTTTGGAACATTCCACAGGTGAGTAGGATAATTGGAAACAGGTGAGTAAAAGGATGAGGCGAGTTTCACTAGTTTGTGAACAACTGCATTAGCAAATAGTTCACAGTGTTTCTCAACATAAAATGGCAATGAATCTAGACATTTTGTTTACACTCCATAATATCTTCAAAAGATTCAGAGAATCCAGAGCAATCTCTGCAGATAAGCAGCAAGAACAAAAACGACATTGAATTGTGTTACCTTAAATCCCTCAGGCAGCACTGCACTAAAGCCAACAGCATTCTGTAAAGGATATTACCCTGTGGGCTCAGGAGCATTTTGGAAAACCACTGCCAGTTAACACAGTTTATTTCTACATCTGGTAGTGCATCTTAAAACTCTACCATGAAAAGCCAAAGCCATATGTTAACAACACCCAGAAATGCCAGCAGCTTCTCTGGGCCCGGGCTCATCTGAGATGGACGAATGCAAAGTGGAAAAGTGTGCAGTGGTCTGAAGAGTCTACATGTCAAATTGTTTTGGAAATCATGGGGTTGGTTCCACCAGAGGGGAAAAGGACCATCCAGACTGTTATCAGTGTAATTTTGAAAGCCAGCAACTGTGTTGGTATGGAGGTGTATTGGTGCCCATGGCAAGGGTAACTTGCACATCTGTGAAGGCAATATTAATGGTACAAACAGGTTTTGGAGCAACATATGCTGCCATTCAACATCTTTTGCTGCTTATTTCAGGAAGACGTTGCAAAGCCACAGTCTGCATGTGTTACAACAAAGTGGCTTTGTAGAAAAAGAGTGCAGACCTGTCTCTCATTAAATGTGTGACACATAGCAAAAGACAAAATATGGCAACAGAGACCCCAGACTGTTGAGACACAAATCGTACATCAAGCAAGAAGGGGAAGGAATTCCACCTACAAAGCTCAACAATTAGTGTCCTCCATTTCCAAATGCTTATTGAGTGTTGTTAAAAGGAAGGGTGATGTAATAAAGTGGCAAGCATGTCCCTGTCCCAGTTTTTTTAGAAAGTATTGAAGGCATCAAATTCAAAATGAGTGAATATTTTCAAAAAACATTGAAGCTTATCAGTTTGAACTTTAAATATCTTGTCTTTGTAGTGTATTCAGTTGAACTGAGGTCAAAAATGATTTACAAAGTTTTGAATTCTGTTTTTACATATCTTCTAAACAATGTCCCAACTCAGCCTCTGAATAGCACTTGAAGTAGTAGCAGCAAGAAAAGGAAGGATGTGCATGCAAATATTTTATTCTACTCAATATCCTGTGAAACTGTGAATGCTTTGGTTCTTTTCTAGAAATATCTAAGTAATAAGATTATATATAAGAAACAGCTTCTCAGGTTTATACATAGAGAACTGGAGACTTTTCAAAACAAAACCAAAATGTACAAAAACTAATCAGATAAAATACATGAACAAGTGTGTGCTAAGGGTTTTTGTACATTGTAAACTTTTGACACGTTTGCTTTTCAGTAACACATTTGTGACCCTCTAAAAACAGCAGCTAACTCAGCTGAGAACCCCTTGTGTAAAACTATCAGCTTGATAATAAGCTCTGGGATTAAATGTGATGAACATGTGTCAGAGTGCCTGATCTGTAATACTCTTTTGTCATCGCTGAGTGTCTGGACATGATTTACATTAGCACGACTTCCACGCATGTGTGAGGCTCGTCCAAAACCTGAATGTGACGGCCATCAGAAGAGGTGATAATTGAGACACCTGAGCGCCTCTGTTCTCTGATCCACGGCCGTTTACTCCAGAGAGAAAACAAACAGACTCCAAAGCAAAGAGGAGGAGGGGGTGTCAGTGCAGCTCATGATAATGTGAGGGTCTTTTCAATTACTTATCTTCAGATAACCAACAGAGGAGTTATTTTGCAACAAACAAAAAGTCAATTCAGGTCAAGCCCTTCAGTAAATACAGGGTCATCAAATCATCAGACAAGAAGAGACAAAGGCTTGAAGAACTCTGAGAAACTGCTGATTTGGCATGGAGCTGCGCTTCACTGTGGAGACGGAGTTCTAGAAGTGAATTGATTAACTTCCTGTGAAATGAAAAAGTTCAACCAAGTCATCCAAGCAGCATCACAATTTTCTAAATATACACTCAATCATACCAGTTTAAGCCACACAGATTTCATCTGAGATTTAATAAGTCAAGTGAAAATGTTTCTACAAAGCTCATTTAAAAACAACATATGTTAACCAAAGTGTTGTATAACCTCAAAAAAGACTAAAAAATATGAAAGAAGGGGAAATAAAATGTAAGTGGCTCCCAGCAGTGCTGTACATTTAAGAAGAATGACCTCAGGCTACCTGTAAGGTACAGTGATGTTGACGGGAACAGTATAACTGTTTGAGTCTTACGTAAAAATGAGCCATGAAAATATATTGGCTCTAATTTAGAAGTGGGGAAAAAAATTCAGAGTATTTTGTTTTCCTCTCCTTGAGGTTTCTGTGTTTGGCACTATTTGATGATGCAGCAAATGGCTGTGTGTTCTTCTGCCTTAAATAAAAAAATATGATTTTTTTTTACAGACAAGCAGTGTTTGGGAGCTTGAGGGCTCTATCCAAGCTCTCTGGCTCGGTGATGCAACAGATGCAGATGACATATGATGTTAATACAAAGGGATATTACCATAGACACTTCTGTGTGAAGTTTGCATGTTCTTCCTGTGCATGCGTGGGTTCTACAGCTTCCTCCCACAGACCAAAAACATGCTCATTTAGGTTGACTGGAGATTCCAAATTGACCTTAGCTATAACTGTGAGCGTGTATGGTTGTCCGTCTATCTATGTGGCCCTGTGACTGGCTGGCATCCGGTTCAGGGTGTACCCCACCTCTCGCCCAATGACAGCTGGGATAGGCTCCAGCTCCCCCGCGACCCCAAAGGGATAAGCAGTATAGGAAATGAAAGAATGAAATAAATGATGACCATAAACATAGTGTCACATGAATAATGTAATTGCAAGTACCATAACAAAATGCAATAAAGGACAAAGACAGAAACAACCAAATACACTATACACACTGTCTGTACTGCAACATTAACATCAGTGACAGTTTTAAAATTTCCCATGGAGATTTTTGATTAAAAAGTTTCTAACCATAATTAAGGTTTCTAGATGCATCTCCTTTAAAATGGTTACTTTGTGGCTCAGTTTGAAGAGTTTTTGTTACTAAACTTCAGTGTTAGTAAGAAAAGATGAAAAAGCAACCAGGCTTTTTGTTTGGTCTTGAAAATATTTATCCAAAAGAGTCACTCCAGCTTAAAGAGTGTTTTTCTGTGGTTACTTTATTAACATCTGTAAAGGTTTAAAGTATTCAGGGCCAGAAACTATTAAGTTGCATAACAAAACAAAAACATTTACATGGATGGTTTGTTCTTTCTGTTAACTAAAGCTCTTTTAGTCATGCTCAAATCTCAGAATTTTTAGTTTAATCTGCATGTGTTGATAAAGAGTGTGTTTTTTTTAGTCTGACTTTATCCAAACTTTTCCTTTGAGACTTCCAGTTAAATGTCAATGCAAAGCATATGAATGCAGCAGGAAGTATTTGGGAAAAACTTACTATAGAGGGGTTGTTTGGGTGATTTAAACAGCCAGTATCATGCTTTTTTGTGTTTTATATGCCCTTTAGCATTTTTAACATATCTCTTATCTTTGACAGACCACCTCTATGAACCACAGAAGTCCACTTTACTAAGACCTCTCCCTCCCCCCCTTTATGCAGCACCAGCAGAAGTTTAGTTCCCCTAGCACCCCTTAATAGTCCTACCAGTTCACATTCTTACATCAGTGAAAGCCCATTTACTCACACCCAATGCAGAGCGTAGATATAAGAGTGAATGCAGAGTTTTGACAACATGGCACCAAGCAGTGCCGAACTGAACATTTGCCACAGAGTAGACCTGTAAGCCAATCAGAGGAGACAAAGTCCAGGGAGGAGCCTCAGGCCCTGTTTACACGGAGACGCTCTCACCTGAAACGCAAAGGTTTTTCCTTTGCGTCTTCAAAAACGATCTGCGTTCAGATGGAGACTCGAGGACGACTGAAAATGCTGTAGCGTGCATGCCAGTCCAGTAGAAGGCGATGTAGGTTTGCAGAGAAACAGCGCTGTCACAACACATGTACGAAGAAGAAAAACTTTTCACAAACAACAACGGCGAGTGGACGCACGAAGACGCAGGAGTTTCTTGTCTGGACAACAAATCTGTCTGGATAGTTTTGTCTGGATAACAAACTGAGCACGGTAGGCAGCACACATATTTCTCGGTAGACGGCCGAAGCTGTTGTTGTTCCTGGTATGCGCGCGCAGCCTTCATGTGAAACAGTACTGCGCATGCCTAGACGTCAGCGTTGCCTCCTGAAACGATGAATTCTGTTTACATGAGACCGGGTGGCGATGCATTTTGAAAACTCTCTGCCTTGGACCCTGGTTTCAAAAGTTTGCGGATTCAAGCACTCCAGGCGCTGGTCTCATGTAAACGGGAGGCTAAAACGTAATCAAAACGCTTCGGATTCGGCTGAAAATGGAGTCGTGTAAACAGGGCATCAGAGTGGCAGGAGATCTAACAGAGCATCTCAAGGGTCAGACAAGTTTTTAATCGTATGGGCATTTCATGCACACGGATATGGCATTTTTGGTACCCAAAAAAGGTGGATAAATCAGAAAATACTGCCTTGTTTTTCCATTTGTATAACGGTTACACACATTTTCAGAAACGATGACTGCATAGCCCCACCTGTTCCATAAAACGCATGCACAAACCCAACAGTAGAAACAGTGTATACAGTGTTGCGGTCATGCTACAGAAGCCACTGAGCTTGTTCATGTGGATGGAAACATTTCTTGAAACAATGTTGTAAATTATCAGAGAAGGTTTTAAAAACAGAAATGTTTTCATCCCTGTGTGCACAAGGCCTCAGACACGTAGAAGATACAGCACTATCAGGAGTACTAGATGGTTTTTGAACATTAATGATTGTCAAAGTACCCTCGCAGTCATCAAAAATGAATATTCAGTATAAGCCCAATTCAAGTGAAAATACAACTTCCTTCAGTCTATATCCTGGAGCTGGTGAGTAGATTCATTAATTTTTGGGCAGCTAATGAAGTAAAATTCAACTCTGTTACTTCTCCATCATGTTGGAATATCACTATGTGTCACATCGGAAGTCCAAGCCTTCATCTGGACTTCATCAGGACATTTTCAAGTCAGCCAACTAGTTACATTTTCACAAGATGTTGTTGGAATGAGCTGATGTGTGAGCGTGGCAGGAAGTATTCAGAAAATTTACAGTTACCGAATAAAGTGGGCAAGTGACATTCATTCTCTCAGTGGGCAACTGCTAAAATCTCCAAAGCATGACATGAAACTGCTTCACTATGTTCTCTGCTGGCCTGTATGTTTTTTTTCAGTGATAGTGTGAATTTGTCAAAGTACACAAAAATGATTTGAAAAGGCTGAATGTGAAGTAGCCATCATTATGTAATTGTTGCCATATTTTCATCTCACTCTGTGAAGAAATTTTCCTGCCAGCCCCCTACTCATTGTTTGCAGAAAAACTGAATGAGGATTTGCAAATAGAACAGGACAAAACCAGTAAAAGTTCAGCACAGGCGAGCTTGAGGTGGATGTTTGGCACTTTTACATCCTGAAACCAGTGGGCAACTGCAACAGTTTTAATGCACTGAATGAAATGCCCTTATCATGATTTCTATAGTCCAGTTTTCTTTATTCCATCAAAAAATTTGAACATAGCCATGTGTGCAAAATTTTCATGACAAAGTCAAACCTTGATGTACATCAGATTTAACTTTACACAATGATTTTTATTACAACTTCATAAGCACTTTCTCCCACAGGCCCTCTTGTAAAAACTCCTCAAAAGAACAGAATGACATTTTGTGGACACAACAGGAAACAATTTGGAGAAATTCGTCACAAGTAGAGATGGGAATTGATAAGGTTATATTGTTACAAATGCCAGTGTCAAACACATGACACCCCTGAAGTGCTCCTTTGATTTGATGGTGTTTCCTCTTACTAACAGTTGTGTAATAAGTTAATCTGGTACATTAAATACATTTCACTTGTCCATCTGGGAAACAGCCCATAGAAAGTGTTAGGGAAGGGCAGAAACTTTCAGAAGCACATCCAGCAGGTGATTGGACGATCATTCCATCAATCACCATACATTAAGGGCCCATCAGATAATGTTGTAGGCGGGTGCTACTGTGATGCAGGACGTGAGTCACTTTGTAAAACAAACTCTCGTCAAAACATGCCAGAATTGGAGCGAAAATATCCTTACAATAGAGAAGTTTCTAGTGTTGATAGTTTTTTTTCACTTTAAAAAATAATGTACTCCAGATCTGATAAAACAGCTATTGAATCAATGCTAGTCGCTGTATGAACAGTCACTTCCTGCTGCCATCTTACTCCTATCTTGTTCCTTTTTCTCCTCTAGAGGACTCTGACTGGGCCGCCCTACTTCAGGCCACTCTCAATCATTGTAGATTGGAGCTTGGCAAGACGAATCTGCCTGATTACAGACTAGAAATCTGGCAGATCCAGTTGCTGTGCAAGTTTAGCAGTAAGCATCTTTTTGTTAAAAATTAAGGCACAACTTTGACCACATCTACACACTGTTGCCAAGATTTCTGACTTTTTTGTTGTAGTTTCTGCCGACCGCCTCTGATGAGTGCTTGATTTTCAAAGCATGTAGAACAAAGTGAGAGGAATTTATATGCAAAGACACTAATGATATTGATTCCTTGGGGAAGGTTTTATTGATTTTCAACTGGAATCAGTTTTTGATTCCCATCCTGAACCACAAGTGAGTGGAAGTTAATGAGAGACACTTCAGCCAGCAGGCAACGTCTACAATTTTTCAGGTATGTGGTGAAACTTCTTCACTGCATGCTGATGGTCCATTTGTTTCTCATACAAATGCACAAATCCTGAACTCTGTTTTGTATCTGTAAACTTGGTACATCATGTTGCATCATACCTTACAAAGCCATCAGTAATTTTCCAGCCACACTCATGAAGTCAGGGTGAACAGATGTCTAAAAATGAGAGGAAATGTTCAGGAAAATTTACAGTACATAAAGTGTGATTGTCGTTTGTGTTCTGCATCAGGCAGGTCACTGCTACAATTTTCAAAAAAATTTATTCATTTGAATTTCTATTTATTTGAATTTCTATTTTTTTACTGGCTAATATCTTCTAATTTCCTCTTTCTTCTATATTTTAAACAAAATAAAAATTAACCAAAAGCAAGCTTGACTCTGCACAGTTTGGATACTACCTGCTCAGTTTTCCATTACAGACTTGCTCAGGTCCTCTTTAAGATAGGCAGGACTGTCAGAATGTGGCTGTGTGAGACTACTGTGGCATCCTCACAAAAAAAGGGAGGAAGAAACAAAGGTGATTGAGCTTGCTTGGAACCCTGCTGGAAGAGAAAGGAAGAACCATGCTAGGTAATGGAAAACTAAAACAACTGAGTCAAGTTGAACCAAGTCAGTCAGAGACCATGTAATGGAAAAGCCCCATAAGTCTCAACTCAGCTTGTTTGGACCCTCCCCAGAGGTTTTGGAGCATAAGCTGGGTTGGCACTTCACAATTCACCATTCCTGACAATTTGTCTGCACCACCAGCGACGTAAACCCTACTTTATTTGAAGGTGTTAACATGCAATGAAGTCTACGGGTGCAACGATGCACACCCTACGCCTTGAGGTTCTGGATGGCCCAGCTACCAAACAACCTTTGAGTATGTTTGGATTGGGACTTGAACCTGCCATCTTTCTATCCCTAGCCCAAGCCCTAATTAACTGAGCAACACTGCTGCATCTCCCCTCATTGGAGGTAGAACAAAAAAAAATACTAGGTACCAGATACAATCCCTGCTGGGAAAGTGGAGGTGAGGCTTGTTGATACCACACAGTAGAAATGCCCCATTTCTTGCTATTGTTTGTGTGGGAACCAAGAAACAGACCCCTGTCTCTGGTCAGACTGTGAGGTCTGATAGTAGCATGACATCATGTACTTCTTGTCAGGTGGAGCTACTTTTTATCATGAATTCTGACCCCACTCCATTCCTGCAGCCACAGAGGGAAGGAAGGGAGTCAGAGTCAAAGGAGCAGCAATCTGCTCGTGTCAGAGTCTGGCTGACCTGGGTTCATACAACAGTTATACTTAATCTCAAAGAAATCACTCTGTTTTCTTGAACTCTGCGCCGACCTCTTGGGGTCCAGTTTCTATATTAAGCTTTGATGGAGTTTGTTTTCCGAGCTTTGGGTCATTCCCTCTCAAATCTTGTGAATCCATTTGAGAGCATTTTCTCATGGCCTTAGATATTTTCCTCACTCAAAACAAATAAGTTTCTCAAGTCGGACGAAATCTTACAGGCAAAAACAGAGGCTCTGATTTCATGGCAGATAAAAGACAGCACGCTCTGCCAGCACTGCTGACTAATCAGCACTTTTTGATTTTAAAGAGCAGACCACTCCTTACTACGATGAGCGTGTGCCTGACGGATTTGACTTTTCTCACGGTGGGTCAGGTGTTTTCCTACTATCATGCTACAAGCCCGTGCACATCCTTTTTATTTCATACATCCAACACCTTCCCTCAACACTTTTACTGTTATGCAACCCATTTGTAGCTGATTGCTGCTACACTCCCTCCTCTTGCTCCTCTCTTCTCCCGGTGTTTCCCACACTTCATGCACCTCCTGAGACCAAACCCCTTTTGGCGTCCCTCCATTTGGCAGTCACACCAACAGACGGGCCAGCATGTGCGTGGGCTTCATAATATAATAATCTGTGCCCTCGGGTGCCGAAACTCTGCAGATACTCCCTGACAGTTTCACTTGCCCCAAGAAACAGAGAGGGAAAGGGGGGAAATAGGAATGTGGCACAGGCATGCTCTCTGTCTGTCTTTGCAATGGTGTCTGTTGCAACTGAAATAATACGGCAATGTCATAGCATGCTGCACTTGTAGGGAGGCCTCAGTGAAAAGATCACAAGCTGTCATGTGTTTTACAGACTCTGCAGAGCAAGTTATGATGTGACGTGAGACTGAAACAGGAATCGGAGTGTGACCTTTTATCGTGAAATTAAAATTTTGTGATCTGGAGTTGAAGATGTTCAATTTCACACAGACATGAGAAAAGTTGGACTCATATCAGATAAACAAATAGTTAACAACCGTGTGTAAGCTGTTGCAGTTCTACATAGAATAACGCCCTGGGCAAGACCCCTTTACACCCCACCCACCCCACCCTAACTGTCTAAATAAGCATGCCCTTAGATGCTATATTAATCTATCTTTCAGAGAGGAACAATTACTTTTAAATCTCAAAACACCACCCTTTTCATTTTCAGAAACGATGATCTCATAGCCCCACCTCTCCCTTAATCTGCAAGCGCAAACCGCAACAACAATAGACATAGTGTTGGAATACAGTGTTGTGTTCGTGCAGCAGAAGCTACTGAGCTTGTTATGGCTTTTATATTAAAATCTTCTGCTCCTCTGTGACCATAATGAGCACCAAGTGGACACTAACCCATCTTCTTGTTGTCTTTGTTTACATCTCACCTTCTTTATGGGCATGCTCCATGTCTTCTTCGCTGTACCTGTAAGAAGAACGACCTGAAAACAACAGTAAGGTACACTGTTGTTGACGGGTACAATTATTTTGTGTAATTGTGTGAGTTTTACATAAAAATGAGCCACAAAACTATCATGGGTCGACTGTATGACTGGGTGGGTGACTGATTCCTCAGCACTTTATTTTTTCTCTAGGAAGTTTCTGTTTGGCTCTATTATACGATGCAGCAAATAGCTGCATGTTCTCCTCTTGTGCGCATTGATTCTGCCGATCTGGTGTTTCGCTCTATGGACACAGGAAGACCCAACAACAGCAGAGGAAACTGATACTGAACAAATATGAGTGATTTTGACTCAAGTGACGATGATGTTCCTCTAACTGTGGATGCACGGTGTTACCTTTGGAGCATACAGAAGAGGAAATTCTTCAGAATGAGATTCAGGGGACTGAATTACTGTGCACAGATGAAAGAACACAGCTGTTTGCAGCACTGGAAAAAAAACGCTCTGAAACTTTTCTCCCTATCATACATTCGACCCAGCATATTTTCATGGCTCTTATTTACGTAAAACGTACACAATTGCACAAAAAAACTGTATCTGCCAACCATGGTGTACCTCACTGCTCATCTCAGCACATTCTCCTTAAAGGTGCAGCGCTGTTGGGAACCTTTTTGGCCTTAAAAAAATGCTTGCAGTACATGATTTAGGTTGATTATGCTGTTATTAAAAGTTATAAGTTATCCAAAGTCACCAACAGCAACATTGGATTGAGGAGGGGAATAAAATCTCTGTCTCTCCATGAGGGAAGACAAGTGGTGGACATCAGTGAATACTTATAAGATTTCTATCAACCTGAGCACTACAAAGTTCACCCCAGCCATAAATCTTGACCTAATGTACTATCACTGCCTGACAGTTATACACCAGAGAGGGCATGCAAGAGCCAGGTGGTTGTTCTATTTTACCTACACTTCTGCAGGTGAGATGTTTAGGTTTGAGTAAATCAGATTTTTTTGATCTGTCTCATGTTCTGACGTAAAATTGATGTAACATAGGTCAAGAATGGAGCATGAACATGTGGAGAAGTTCCTTTATTCTACCTTAAAGGACCTTTGAAGAGTTCATAGCTTGATATGAAAGACTAAAATATTACCCAGGCTGCTCTCTGACTTACAGAAGTAAAACCAGACCATCAGTGACATGATTGACGATTTTCACATAGCTTTTTTTGAGCCTGTTGCTCCTGCCACAGGGTGGGTGTCAGACGAGGTGATTAACGGCACACTGCACTGAGGGGTGAGGCTTTTTTCATTTATTCCGTCCTGATGGTACTTGTTGAGTGCATTTCAAATTTACATTATATTGGTGGGGGGGATTTGTCATAAAATACTGCTTACACTTGTACCATTAAAACACTAAAAGGCCGGAGGTACTACTTGGTCCATTTAGGGGGGTGTAGGGTACTCCATAGGGTACTTTCTCACGGATTCCTCATGTATGATGTTCCACAAAATTGTCTTTGGGAAAAGAGCTTTTAGTATTTTTTGCTCCGTCATCTTGGCCTGACTTGCAGAATCACCTGAAACTAGAGTGTTGTATTAGTTAAGATGGTTTTAAAAGCAGGATTAAGGATCATCTGACCAGTTTATGTACCTTTTCTATGTCTGAATGTTGATTTTATGTTTGATGAAATCTTTTTGTGTTATGATCTATTGTTTGTTTTTGTGGGAAACTTATGTGCCTAATGAAGTGTATGGCCTCAGCCTGCCCTATTGTAAAGTGTCTTGAGAAAACACTTGCCTTGAATTGACGCTATACAAATAAAGATTTATTGACTGATTGCTGCTGTCTTGGCCATGGCTTTCTTTGTATCTCTACGGGAACATTCCTGGTAAATAAAGGTTAAACCAGACAGCACTTTGAGAGCACAACACTTCGCCAAGATAGCTCAAATATTGCTGATACACCAATAAGTGATAGTTACATGATGAAGCAACCCTCATAATATGTTTCCTTGACCCAGAAAACCCTCACCTAGCACTTGGAATTATGTTGATATCATTATTAGTTTGACAGTTCATGAGACTGGGATTCACATTCAAGATTTCTTACTGCTGAACAGAGGTTTTTTTCTTGCTGCCATGATGGAGGGATTCATGATTGGCCACATAGATTCATTTTGGGTGTTGGATGTATGCATTTGTATATATATGTATGTGTATTATAAATGTATATATGTTTATATGTGTATCCATAAAATAAAGAGTTTTGTCTTCAGCCTGTTCTATTGTAAAGTGTTTTGAGATAATACTTGTTATGAACTGGGGCTATACAAATAAAGATTGATTGATTGATTGATTGACAATTACTGAGTGAAAATGCCACTAGAGATCACCACCAAAATCTAATCATGTTTAAGTTGGGCCATTACCAACGTTTCCTGAAAATTTCAGCAAAATCCATCCAGTAGTTGTTGCATAAGCTTGTTAACTAACAACCAAACAAACAGGTAAAATATAACCTCCTTGGTGGAGGTATTGACATAGATAAAATAAAAGATTTACTCTAAACAGCCTGTTTAAGCAGGGCTGATACATGGGGGTTTAGAGGCATGCCTTAACAATATCTAAATAAATTTCCAGGCTATATACACCTGTGCACTCTATTTTTTATGTTAACTCTGCCTGTGTTATAGTCTGTTAGTCAAGAGTCTCTCCTCTAAACATGTAAATACCATCCACCATCCACCACCCTAAATACAACAGTGCTCTGTCTTAATGTAAATTCTGTATATTGTATTACTTATGACTCACTTCAGAGACACTCTTAGACATCTCAATATCACTCTTCTGTTCCACAGATCCATGGACACTGAGGTAAATTCCGTTTTATTCTGCCTTCTTCATGTAAAGCACTCCTGTCTGTATTACCATACCTAACAGGGTGTTTACTGATTCAGTTTACACTTCTCTCAATCACTCTACTGTCTTTGCAGGCTTGTATTGTTCACTCTGACTCTCTTAATGCTGCTAGTATATATCCCACCTTTTCTCTGCTTTTATTTAAAAATCTAATTCATAGTTTCTAATTTCATTCTTCTATTCTGTATATGTATATGTCTTCTAGCCTTTACTTGGTGGGTTTAGTTAACCGGGGCCTAATCCCTTGTATGTCTAACATACCTGACCAATAAAGCTGATTCTTTTTTGCCCTAATTTCTGGACTGATAAATATTACACCTTTTACACGATGTTTTCACACTGTATTATTAACAAAAAGATATACTTTTTTATTTTGATTCCTTTCCTAATAAGTCTGTTATCAAAAATGTGTTTGTTTGTTTGTTTGTTTTTTAATCGAAAAGTGAGTTCTGTCCAGTGTTTACTCCTCCTGCAGCGTGTGTAGTAGAAAAGTGAGAGAGGGAACCTTTATTTGTCCTGAGGAGTAGGAGGAGGAGAAGGAGGAGGGGGAGCAGTGGGAGGAACTTGTAGAGTCGCTCATAGATTTCATTGAGAACTCGGAGAGCAGCAGGTTAACACCGATGAACCGCCTGAGTCAGAAGTGAAGACCTTTCCTCTCTGCTGGATTTACCCGCGGATATTTATTATTTGTTTTTAAGCCAACATCTGGAGTACACCACACTGCGGATCTATGCGCACCCTACGCGGGAGTCCACGACATTTGTGAAGCTGAAGAGAAGGAATGTATCGTTTCTTTGTGAAACTAACATTTCTGATTCCTGCGATCGTCATCTCACAAGGTAAAGAAAGTGATTTTGGAGTATTTGTTTCAAGGGATTGGGGATGAAGGCTGCAGAGCATGACTGGGGAGTCTCTTGTAATTGTTTCTGACGTTACAGATTGATTAAAAAACGCAGTTGTTGTTTATAAATTGGTGGTTAGTGCAACTTTATATGTGCGCATGTACGATTCTAGAGTTGAAATACTGATGTGAGTCTTGGAGGGGAGTTTGTTGGAGTTGTGCTGGAGGGGTTTTTTGGTCGTGGGAATGAATTTACTACGAGTGCAGATGCCAAGTGCTGCGGTGCGTTTGGCAGATAACTTTCCCAGTGCGCCCTCGTGAAGTTACTCAACGCACGGTAACTGTTTACTGTGTCCACATAAACAGAGAAGAAATATACAACCTGGAAGGCTTAACCATTAAATTCTACCTTATCATTCATATATAGATAGATAGATGTATTTTAATTAAGCACAAACTGGGAAATTGTGGTGCTACAGCAGCTGGTACATGGCAAAATGCACACCAAATGAGTTTGTTTTAAACAAAATAGGAAATACTTATATATTCTGTAAACAAGGGCAATTAAAACTCTATAGAAAAACACTCAACAGAGGCAGAGCAACCTGAGTATAAATATACTACACTTTGCTATAGTGAGAGGTAGAGGTGTCTGCAACAAAGAGAGATCTTACTATGCAGTTGTGAATATCAAAATCTACATCAAACATGGGGGGGTCTGAGGGCCCATGAACTACAGGGGCCCCTGAAAATACTATAATATCAGCATTGTTTATATATTTAAAGACTCTTTCCTCTTCACATATGAAAAATATTTCTTACCCTGCTGTTCTTACTTTTAATTGCAAGAAAGTCTTCATCAGGCATCTATTGTATCACTTAACTCTCAACACCTTAAAACAGCATTCATTAAAAAAAAAATACCCTTGAATCTTGTACAGGTTAAACGTTCATTGATTGAACTCAAACATTTTAAATGCTTAAATTGTCCTTTAAACAGAAAAACTTGTGGTCCATTGAAAATGTATTGTCAGAATTATTAATCAGTTTGCTGAACAGATGCTTGGTTTGAGGAAAAGTGCAGAGCTAGGGCCCCAAATTTCTGGAAGCACCCCTGCAAATATTAGCTGTTTTTCTGAGTAAGCAGAATTATATTAATGTCAGGAGACAAACTTAGTATGTTGAACTAATCAGCTAATTATAGAAGTTATTTCACATTTAACCAGAATTTGTTGATATTTCTCTCTTTTAAGGTAAGACTTTGTTTCTTCAGTAAAGTTGAATTGAAATAGTTGTGAGAACCGGTTTTAGGGGGATAATTGAAGCTGGTGTGTGTTGGCGCAGGGGGGACGCTCTGGAGAAGGAGGGGGTCCGGGTTTAAGGAGGGGGTCACCTTTTGTCTGCATGTGTTGGAGAGTGTTGTGAGGTGGGGGGTGGGAGGAGGTGCTGTTATTCCCGTCTGCCGGTAAACAATGCCGGAGGAGAGTGTTTTATGGCTCGTGCTGGACTCTGATTTCTTTTGTTCCGCTCCTGAGCTCCGCAGCTGCTGCGCTTTCCCCGCAAAAGCGTGCCCCCCACTCAACCCAACCCCCCCAAAGCGACGCACCACGCGCTCTGCTGCTGCTGCTGCGGCCCTCACCAGTGTCAACAACAGGCTTCCGTACAAACCAATAAGCCTACCTACTGTATCCCCTGAGGGCCACTGTGTAACAAATCAATTAAGTATCAGCGTGCACACGCGCAGGAGCGTGTGTACGTCGAAAAAGTGAAATTCCTGTGAATTAAAATGAATTAAATAATTTCACTTATGAATAATTCCCGGATTTTGGCTAATCCCTGTTAATCCTCATAGCTAACTTGAAAGTACAGATGGCTCATCATATAACTCCTGCATTCTGATATGGGCTAGCACGAAAGGTAACCACAATTTAAACTTCACTTTGACTTTTAATACTTTTATTACACACCCACAAAAAACAGGGCCTTAAATTAATGCTTAATAGTTTGTTCCTCCATGTTAACTTCTGTGAACAGCTTCAGTTATGTTTCACTGAAGGACAGAGTGGCCTCCCTACAAATCCAGTTGCCTTTAATGCCATTTAAAGTGCTTTGAACATTTGTATAATCATATCTTACAACTTTACAACTACTGAAACAGTTTTCAGTAAACTCTGTCATTGATTTGCATACAATTGTTAAGCTGCAAATTATGTCTTCAAAGAAAATATTTAAGATTCTGCAGTAAATAGGATGGAAGTAATTACTACTTGTATGTTATCACATTTGTAAGAATATCTCATTTCAGTGTGCCACTGAATTGATTTATCAAACTTCATGAAATACATATTTCAAGCACAGTACTGGTTGTCAGTCAAATAAAAGTAGGCATTTCTATATAGAAATAAACATTAAACATCTGAAAAGGTGGAGTAACACCTGCCAAGAAGTTATTTTTCAAGGCCTAAACATGATGTGCTTTGAGATATAAGCATTATCTTAGGTGAGCCTTGAGCAAAAAAAAGGTAGAAACCACCAGCATATACTGATACAGATGGTAGATATGAACTGTGCTTATGTGTAAACAATGACTAGAAAGCCTGACAAGTTCATTGACTGGCCGTTTACGGGCCTATACACCAATTAGCCTAGCCTATACCAGCATAAAAGTAAATTAATCTAATGCCTAAAGACGGACAAGGAAGTTCTGATTACTTTACAGAAGCATTACCCAGAGTGTAATGAGCTGCCATCAACAAACTTTATTGGTGGCCTTTCTACAGTTGACCCTTTTTAGCGAATTTTTAAGTAATTAAACAGTAAGATAATTAACAGTGTGTTGAGCATACTACAAGCCTACAGTCAGGGTTGAATTTTCCATGGAGCAACTGAATTTTACTTAAGACAAAGTCCACTGAAAGATAGACTCATGAATGGCTGCTTTGGGCTTCCATACAGCGTTGACTGAAACCACTTCTGGCTATGATCAGGTACCAATATGCACTGTGGTACTAATGCCAACACATCCAATAACAACTGGGTCATATGCCAACACATATTTCAGTTCATTTAGGTGCTATTCAAAAGATTTTAAAGCCAAAAGATGCTGAACCTTCTCTGTTCAGTTAACTATACTGAGCTCCACCTAAAGAAATGGACAGAGGCATTAGCACAATAGCTACAAATTAGAGTAACCCTTTTCTTCTTTAAAAAGCACTGATTCGGAAACTGTTTTGGCACCCAACAGTGTTTATAAAGTATTAACACAGCTGATGAAAAAAAACCTGCCCAACTCTATCTGTGACCCACATTTGGATCCAGGCCCACTTGTTAACAAGAGATATCTAATATTGTTGAATTGCAGTAAAACAACAGCACCTGTGAACATTCTCAATTAAGCCATCTTGTTTTTCTGTATTTAATGTACTTTCTTTGCATTCAACAGGTCTAAAATGCTCCCTGCCAACTGAATCATGCCTGAATGGAGGCTGGTGTGAAGCCACCTCCAATGGAAACGGAGAATGCAAGTAAGTAACAAACACCAGGAGACCACCTCGTACTGTTAGGGCCCTGTTGTTCCTTTGGTTTTGGTGTACCCCGGTTTTTGATGTTTTGGAATTTCACCGCCTTAGAAGTGCAGTGTAGTGTAATTTTTGGTACTTCAAAGTGCTTTTTGGTTGGAAAAGAAAAGGGGCCACATATCCTTCCGTTCATTCCAGCCTTTGAGCGGGCCCCTGTACCCAGCAACCAGGGGCCCTTGAGTTTTTTATCTGCTCCGGTGTGTGCCCCGGTACCCCTCCAGGAGCCACATTTCTTCGCAGTTCTGCACACATTCCCGAAAAAGAAAAAGAGTTTAAGAAGTGAAGAAATAAAAGGGGAGTGTGGGTCCAAGAGAGGTTTTTGGACAAAAGCAGGACCCCTCCCCTCCTCCACACACACACACACGCAGTAGACCCTGTTAATGAATGCAAGACCCCAAGCAAAGTGAGAGGACGCGTCCAGTCCTAAATCTTGTTTTTCTGCCCTTTCATGGGCGACAGCTGGGGCTCGCCCGCCGCCCGTCACCCATTGTCCTGCAGTCAGAATAATGCTGTGTGACTAATCTGAGTGGGGCTTCCCATCATGCCACAGCCACCCCAAACACCACAACACACACCAAACCCCTGCCATAACGCCCCCTCCCTCCTTCGTCTCCAAAAGGCTTGTCTCCTGCTTTTTGAATGGCTACAACCCCCCCTCTCTACTTCCAACCCCAACCTCACCCGCTTATGATCTCCATTAGAAAGCCAGATGGCTGTGAAATGTAATTGGATTGGATGTCAAGAGAGTGAGATTAATAGGAATAAAGTGCAGAAATTTGAAGGCAAACAAGTGGGAGCAGACAGCGAGGCAGATTGTGGGCTGTTTGTTTGGGCTATGGATTTATGTTAATAGCTTGTGGGTGAGAAACCTAAGATGATAACATGTTCTGTGTAAGCTAATGTGAATCTAGATATATTTGATAGTGTGTTTCTGTCCAGAGATCAATGAATTTAATATTTAAGGAGGCATCCTTGGTACCATATCTACTTAGTAATGTTGATTTTACACCTCTGAGATCAGATCGAAGGCACATTTGTTTGGTAGACTACAGTGTATTTGGTGGTGTGTCTCACCTTGAATATGCAGGTGTTGGAGCTGAGAACTGCATCACACCTGAGTTGACCACATTTTAGTTACAAGCTGGAAAACTCCGGGTTCCTCAGAGCCTCAGAGAGTTGTAATTCCTACATAAGGGAGCATTCTTGGTGACAGTTTGCAACTTGAATCTTCCAACTTCCAAGACTTTACTCTTCAGGGTCGGTACCCCAATAGAACAGTGCTGAAAAGGTGGACAGTACAGAGAAGTTATTGTGGTACCTTTTCTAATTTACAAGCTTGGAAGTGCAAATACATTGATTAGTTCAACTAAGCAGTCTGTTTCAATTTGGTTGGTGTGCTACCACATTGTACCCTGTTGGATGCTGGAAAAGGTGCCAAATTAACCAGTCAATAGTGTACCATTTTGGCACCCTTTTGTTGGGGGTGGCAAGCATATTTATCAGCCCTTAAAGTTTGCAACTAGAAACACCTCCAGTCAACCACAACCTCAACCTGATTCATACTTTCAACATAAGTGAGAGGACTTTTTAACTTTATGCTGATTATGAGATACCTGTTATTTATCTGCCTGTTAATACTGCAGAGAAATTCACACTACCATTGTCAAAAGATCAAAAAGCATTGTTTAAGCTGCAACAGAGTTCTGTTTTTTCCACTTTACTAAGTTACTCGTGTGGTCTTGAAACAGAAAAAAACACTGTAATGTGTTGCTTGCATACATGCTAACATTGTATAGTGTGACTTGAATGTTTTTGAGTAGTTTTTAGAAGAGTATATTAAGTGGTCCCAAACAACGAATAAAATAAGGTATATTAGGCCTATTTTCCAAACTGAGATATAAATCAAAAGAATATTCAGGGTCTGTTTGTGCTGTGGTCATGGGCTCTTTGGTGATACAGTTGGTACAGAGTACAGTTGGTTGTAGAAATGCAAGCAAGATGAGGGTGTAAAACTAAACCAAACCAAACCAACTGCAGGACACTTTGTGCACCACTCATGCATTGTACCAAAACAAACCTGACAGCTTGGTGGAAATGAACTCCAGTAGAAGTGTGCCAAAAAATAAGGATGCCTGAATTTAGGTTCTTTTGAAAGAGGCAATACTTATATTTGCACACCATGCATTGACTGTGCATATCTTATCTTGTCTGTCTGTCAAGGCTTGATACAGAAGTTCAAAACATGCCTTTAAAAACTGTAACTGGAGAATCAATTTCATCTATCTGTATTAAGAGGCTCGAGGGTGGCCTGATTTACCCTTGGGGCATTTTGGTTAGGGTGGGCACTTCTCTGGTCCGCAGAGGACAAGAGGGAGCTATTGAAAAGCCCACACTGCTTGCCCCAGGGCCACACAATTCAAGCTATCTAATCTGCACACTCCACACACTCGCAGAGACCCCCACACGTGTGCACCCACAGAAACTCTACCTCCTCCTCCACAAAGCTGTTATTGTGGTCCCCATCTCTGCTCAGTCCAATCAAAAACACACAGGATGAGAGCATCACTTCTCCTCACCCACCCTCTCTCTTCCTCCCTGCTTTTCCTGCCATTAATCATTCATCCCTGCCAAGCAAGGCATCCATCAGTCATGGGAGCAATGGGAGATTCGACACAAGTCATCGGAGGTCAGAGTATAGCATCTATAGCAGAGGAGGAGGGGGCATGCTTTGGCAAACTTACTGAAAGGCTAAGTTAGGAAATATTTGGTGACATAGGTGGAAAGTTCAGCAATAGAGGCAAGGCAAGAAAGTGTTAAGTCTATAATGTTGAATATCTGAAGGAAGCTTATGCACTAACCTAAATACTTCAAGCCCACGTATGACTTTTATTACATCTGTGTGGCTTTTGTTGAACACTGTGAAGCAGAAGGTGACACAGATTTTAGTGGTAAGGTAGATCTAAATCCTCTTTCAGCTCTGTTCCCACGAGTGTGAGAGCTGAGAGTGAAATCACATGCTGGCATAGAGAACAAGGTTAGGCTTGGTGTAAACTGTGGTAATCAGATGTCTTATGGACGGGTTTAGAGAGATTAAGTCCACGTTGAAACAAAACTGATGCGCTATAGCTCCTTCCTGCAGGAAAGGATGTTTTCTGTCCTTCCTGGGTCTAAAATTAGTCACCCTTAATTTAAATCTCTTTCAGTAGGCCCTTGGATCACTCCTGAAAACAGGAACTGGTTTGTGTCCTGTTTACGAAATTGCTGTAAATTTATCCCTGGAGGGAAAATTGGGCTTGGCTTTTGTTACAGGACACCTTTGTCACCTGTATCTGGGAAACAAAAGCTGAGAGCATCGATAAGGTGCAAGATGTTGTATTGAAACCTACAAAAACATTCGCCCAAAGCCCAGCAAACATTGCCTTTAGCATATTTCCTTACCAAAATATCATAGGGAACTTTTTCTCCTCAACTGATAACATTAAAATGTGCTAAAAAGTAATCTGGACGTTCAAAACCAACCCACTACATCACATATAAGTAAAATGCTGTGGTGGTAGTCAAGCTAGTTTGGCTCTGTTAAAGTAAGCTATAATCTCAGGTTTTCAATAATGTAGGTTAACAAATTAAATTACTTTGAGAGTATTTTTAACAAAACAGAGCCTACATCTCAAGGGACAAAACAAGGTACAGACAAAAATTTGGTGTTGTGGACAACAGTTGCGACTTCTGTTGCATTCTTTGGTTTTATTTGTCTAAGCTAGCTGTCTTTTGTTTTAGCTAGTTTTAACCTGGTTTGTTGGTAATCTAAATATGTTAACTTTTTTTTCTTTTTGCTATAAGCCTACATGTTAATTTTCACTGAAGTATATTAACCAAACAAAATAGCCTACTTCAGCTCACTAGAAATGTTCTGTTACCAAACAAGCCAAGACTCTGCCTGGCTGTGTGTATTACATCTTAGCTTAACTGTTTCAAGTGTTTCACCATTGCTGACTAAAGCTCTATTACTGCTGCAAACAATTTACAAATGCTTCAACAAAACTGATATTTCTATGGTAGGAATCAATAAAGATGAGCCAAGAAGTTTTAAAATAAAAAAGTGATGGCTATCTTCAGTTACCTTTTGCGCTTCACAGTTTGAATAAGCTGCATGTTAGTTTCTGGGTGTGTTTTGAAGTGCACATTTTTGCCATATGCCCACATGTTAATTTGTTTACATAACTTCCACTAGGAAAGCCACAATACTTGAAGTATTTAAACAAAACCTTCCTTTATTTGTATTAGCCAAAGTTGTTTTTAAGCTTTACTTTTTTGACTACCTATTTCAAATCTAAGTGACAGATTTTTTTTCTTGATCTGGCTTTGAAATAAAAAGTTTGTTTGGATACAGACATCACTAAATTGTTTTATATTTTTATGGTCCACGTTTTTGAGGAAATAGTAGTAGTGTCTAGACGTAAAGGAGCATTTCAGTTTGTCGTAATAGTAGAAAGGGCACAGAAACTAAAACAAGCAGCACTTATGGGGAAGCACATCGGCCCGAGCTTAGCGAAGTAAGAGGTTATCTGAAGGTCTGGGGCTTCCTGTTTCCCATGGTGCTGTAGTCATCTTGTTATGTAGGCAGCTCAAAAATGTGTAAGGGCACAGCATTGCGTGAGTCAAATTTAGTTTCCATTTGTGACACAGTAATGAGGGCACAGTGAGGTTGAAAGGTTGTTGCCCTCAGCCCCTGCCTTTGCACGAGTGAGTGGTGGTTGATGCTGCTTTGCTGAAATAGACACTGTTTTGGTCTGAGGTGAAGGTTAATAATAAACCCAGAAAACTTCTCAACTGTCTCGCTACATGTTTGAAATGCTGTAAGTCAGACAGAAATAGACTCAGGGGCAGAAAATTGACTGAAAGTTTGCTGTGGTTGGAGAAGTTGGACCTCCCTGACCTTGCACGGAGATGTCTGGTGTTGCATATTGATGATAAAATGTCTCACCCGTAAAGGCTGTCTGGAGCACCACTAAAAAGATGTTCCACTCTCTCTTGAGGAATGCTGCTCTTCATTTGTCCTCCTATAGGATTACCAAGCAGGTCTCTGTTAAGGATCAGCTCTGTGCCGGCTTAAGAGACTCGGGAGCACTGATGGGTCAAGTGTGCCCACTGGTATTGGTCTTTTATTGGGGTTTAAGCTCTAAGGCGGCCACTCCCATGGTCAGGCTCATTCCAAAGATGCCAGGGACCACTTAATAAAGCAGTGTGGGCAGTAGAACACAACATTTTAAGCTTCAATTTTCAGTTGTAAAAGGACCACGAGAGGCTACTGCAGGAAATACTTCGTTGTTTAATGAGGGATAGTTATTTGATGCAAAGTTACAGATTCTTTGAGGAACATTTTTCAACCACCCTCCCCACAACTTTCTCAGTTTTTACACAACGAAACAGGAAGCCTCATGATTTCTTAAAGAGGGCTGTGTTTACTGTGTTCACAAGAGGAGCCTAAATGACCCCCTCCTGCATTACAATAATAACAAGTAGAATTTTCTGAAGGGTTAGTTTAATGTTCAAGTTTCCATT
This sequence comes from Cetoscarus ocellatus, assembly GCA_037902135.1. Lineage (NCBI taxonomy): Eukaryota > Metazoa > Chordata > Actinopteri > Labriformes > Labridae > Cetoscarus > Cetoscarus ocellatus. The sequence goes on along the minus strand of JBAMNC010001402.1, from coordinate 403,667 downwards.
TGAAGGCAGCATTCACCTACATCTGCCTTTTAGCTAATGCAGAACCAAGAATAGGAGAACTGTGTGAATGTGCTTTTATTGATAACACCGAGAGGTGCACAGCAATTCATTTTTTCCAATATTCAATTCATCAATATTTCCATGCAAATCTTTGCTATATGATATTGATATTCAATCCACATTACTTTTACAGCAGTTTTTTAAAAACAATAAGTTCGTCAAAGTGCTGCACAGTGGCTACAATGAAATATAATAAAATGGTAAAACCAGATATAAAAGCAAACAATAAAAAACATTTTAAAACATAAAAGCATGAAGACAGAGACCACAAAACTCTCATGCTGAATTAAAGGCCATCAAATAATAAAAGGTTTAAGACAAGACTTAAAAGAAGGCAGGATGGTGGACATTCAGATTTCAGGAGGTTAGTCACTCAATAATATAGGGGCCACAACAGAAAAGGCTAGACCACTTCTGTTTGTAGCCTGGCGAGAAGAAGAAGCTGCACCACAGACCTCAAAGATCTCGACAGTATGAAGACCTTTAAAAGATCAGAGATGTAACAAGATGCAAGATCCAGTTCAAATACTTTAAAACAAACAACAAAATCTTCAAATGAAACCTAAAATGAACAGGAAGCCAGTGCAGGGTGACCAGGTTGGGTGTGAAATGTTGTGGTTTTTTAGTACTTGTTAAAAAAATGAGCAGTAGCATTTTGGACTGTGTCGTGCAACAGAAACGGCAACATAAAGTGTATCACAGTAGTCCAAACAGGTAGAAATGAAGGGTTTTTCTGTTTATATTCCTGAAACTATCAAATAACATGCTAATCTTGGATAAAAGCCTCAGGTGACAAAAACTGTTTTTTAACAACAGAGATGATATTTACTTTTTTTTGGTAAAGAACAGTAATTCTCTTCCATACGAAATTCAACTTCATCCCCTCATGATGAAATTCTTGTTAGAAAAAGGTCTGAAATAAGAGAAATCTGTGATTTTATGGTGAATAACAGTGTTATGGAATGTATAGACGAAGTATGGCCTGTATACTGGCTGTAAACATTGTCAGACATTTTTCATGTTTGTTAACATTAGTAATGATCTATTTTGGCTTCCATCTGCCAATACCAATAATGTACCCATTATTTTGTGCATCCCTAATAATCTCCACTACAGCTGCAAACAGCTAACTTTGAAATATCACAGCATGACAAAGTGGTGCTGCTCCAAAGACTGGAATAAAATCATGATTACATTTAAGTATTGTGAAATCTTAGAAACTGAATAAATAAATGAGTAACTGATTATTTGAAGATTCTGTCCAATCCCATCTGGTGCAAATATTTCCATTTATTCATTCTCAATGGGGGCCTCTCAGAAGACTTAGGGTTGATCTGCATCCGTTGAGTCTGGAGATCCTCACAACAGGCCGATCAAAGCTGTGCTGTCAGGGCAAAAAGATAAGGCTCAGTCTGGCTGTGGTCGGTGCTGAAAGTTCACAGACTAAAGCACATGCTGCTAAATGGAAACCTCTCTTGAGGGTCCATGTTTTAGCAGCATTAGCAATGGGGTGCGCCTGCCTCTGTGTTTTAGTTGCATCCCTGACGGGAAATGTTGTATCTAATTATTCCCAATGTCACCATTTAAAAATCTGCTACAAGACACAAGAAAGTGTGACAAAGAGAGGGGGGATGACATCTGACAGAGAGTCAAGTTCAGCTCAGATTGACAATGTTGTGGTTGTTTGTCATCATGTGACCTGATTCATGAACTGCAGGCCAGAAGTACTTTAGCTCATGTTGTTTGTGATATCTTTTGTGGCAAATGCTATGCTCTGTGTGCATACAGTCATCAAAACTCACCCATCTTCTTTGGAAATAAAGGTGTATCACCTGTGGGTGTTTAAGGTTCTGTTCCAGCGTATGTTTGACTACTATTTTGTGTGTGAAAGTGCTTTTGTAGTCATTAGGCAAGCAGGTGCTTCTTCCTTGTCTCTGGTTGACCCTCGTAAATTCTTCCACCACAGGGTGAGACAGGAAATAGCTTAATCGCTGCCAAATTTATCTCTCTCTCTTTGTCAGAGAAACTCTTTTGTTCTTTTGAAAGATTGAAGACCAACAGGGCTGAAATATTTGACTAGTTATTCATATTTTTTCTTTAAAAAGTTCACTTGTAGATCAGGACCAGACTGTGCTTTTGTGATATTGACAGAATCCCAACATTAATGCAGCAATGTAGGGGTTCTTTTAAATCTTATCTAGCTGGGAGAAACTATGAGCAGCAAGAGATTAATTTAAAGTAATCCTCAGAGAGAGAGAAAGAAAAAAAGAGATGGGTAAAGAGTTAGTAATAATTCTTACAATTTTTCTCATGGGCTTGAAGAACGTATTAGTGTAGGTAATTTTACTTGTAGGCAAAGGTAAGCAGTTGTCAAGGGGTTCATATTCAAAGAGGCCTGAAAATATACTCACTGTAGGTGAGCATTCAATATGAAATATTTATATATCATTTTCATGCACTGCACACTCTGAATTGAGTAAAAAGTTGCTCTGCCAATTTAACATAGTGAAACAAACTGATCTATATGCTTAAATTTAGCAGTTAAGATAAGCTCAAAAGAATTACCGTATATGCACTTTTTGTAACTTTTTAGTAAAATCACTATATTTTTCTCTGTTCAAATTTTGCATTTGAATTTGATTTCACTCATTTCAAGGACTGATGAACCCCTAAATTACATCTTCAACCCCCTAAAGTAATAATTAGATTTTCAGAAAATGACAACTTATTTTTTTGCAAAGTTCTTAGTTTTATATTTTAGCCAGCAAAAGACAGTTTGTTTAATGAAAATACTGTCAGGATGCAGATGAAAAGTACATCCTCCTCTTAGCATTTCACAGAAACACACAAAGGCTAGTAAATCAAAAGAAAGTGGCGTTTGGTGAGAGAGTGTGTATTTCAAGGCCTGTTAATCTAAAGGAAACACAATATATATTGTTTATAATACAATACAATATAATTTTCTTTAGACTAATTGACAAAATAGTGCATGGATTTGAGCACTGGCTGTGACAGGTCATGCATTTAAAACCTTGTTGATTTCATAGCTTAAAATGGTGTTTAAGCATGTTAGTCTCAAAAAACAAGTGGTTTCAGAGGACTGAAAACCTACTCATTTTTTCCTGGTCAATTCTTGAAGAGTTGAGTCCCCCTTAGAGTCAGATCCTGAAATCACCACTGGTTTAGAGACAAGTTTTCATTTGGTGGGAGTTAAGAACCATTCACACAGTACATTTATTATTTTTCTTCTTCACAGCATCATTGTTCTGTTTCTGGTCATACCAACAGATGTTTACCCCAGGGGTCAAAGCCAGGGTAATGATTACACTCATTCACATCAGCCAACTGGAGAAAATAAACGAGGATAGGGCACAGGCAAAATGCCACTTATAAAGAAAAAGGTGAGCGAGTGTATAAGTAGAAACAAAGAGGATGGGGATGTTTCACCCTCCAAGATAAATTAGAATAAAGGGTGTCAAAGTCATACTCACACTCATTATTACTGCACACTCGTGTCATCCATTTACATAACATTTTCCACAGCGGTGGCATTTCCAGCTCACAGTGTGATTGGATTTGTGTCGCAGCATAAAGTCATACCCCGAAATGGCAGATGGTAGATCAGACCCAGCGGGGGAGAGAAGGCAAAGGGGCCGTCCCACCGTCACAAAAGTGTTTGGGGTCAGAGATCAGGGAAGCATCTGCTCCGGCCTGAGGGGACATAGCAGTGCCGGGAGAGACCTGTTGCCGTGGTGTGTGTGTGTGCTTCTTGGCTTTTTTCAGCATGTGGGTGGATCTTTATCTGAAACCAGACTGACTTCAGGACAAAGGGGATCCATTACAGTTAGTTAGTGTGGGATGACACACACGGGTGCACAGAGGTTACAATGGTTTTGGATTTGTCATTAGTTTTGAGTTTAGTTCATTCTTACTTTTGTTTTCCATCACAGGTTAGATTAAGTCACTTCTCACTGCCAGTGATTTTGTTTTGCATTTGTTGAGAGTGCATAATACTTTTAATAAAGTATAAAGTGTATATGCATAACACTCAAAAGTGTAGGACTTGAATAATACAACAATACATGTGATTTGAATTTAGCAATCAAAAATACACGCAGAAAAATTGTGTGAAAATCAATACACATAACACACTAAACTAAGAATAAAAAATGAATACATTTCTGGATTCCCTTTCTATAGAGTTTCATGTCTGGGTGAGATATAAAGGGCAAGAACAAGTATTCACTTTACAATAAGAAAATACAGATGTATTTTATTTCAAATGACTAACACATTCCCATTCACAACAGGCAAACAAGTCACAAATTAAAATCATGTACCAAAGAAAATTCAAAAAGGAAAGATCAGTTGATATACCCTATGTACCTTATGTAATTTTGCCAAAAATATGTTCTATTTTTTAAGTTCTGTAAACACACAATTCAATTTGAATTATTTTGCCTTTTTTTAGATCATTGTTCCCCTATTTTATTTCATTCAAACAACACAAACATAATTCAGATATGTTTTATTTCCATCTTCATTAGCCTATATTAGCTTCACTAGCTTCATCAGCTGATGTCAACGCTGGTTCACAAACATTACTGATTATAAAACTTGTATTTGGTCAGTAAATAAGATATACCTCCTTTTATTAAAAAGTTTTTTTTAAGAAAAACTACTTGTTACATTTAAGTATAGTTATTTCAATAGTTCTAGTTTTGTTTTTCAGCTTTATTTAGATTTAATTGGTGCTTTGCCTTAAGGACAGTAAACCTCTTGTTAAAATTATTTTTACTTTAACTGATTTTCTTCACTTATTATTTTTCTCTTTTTTTTTTCGTTTAAGGTCATTACTGTAGAACTGTATCAGCCTTAACTTTATTTTAGTTTCAGAAAAGGTAAGCAAGTTGGGATTTTGTTGTTTGTTTTGTCTAATCTTGTCATTTTGTCAGCTTTTTGTTGCCTATGTTACTTTTTAGATTATAGATTTAGAGAGAGGATAAAACTAACTTAAGCTCAACACTGCAGTGCTATATTAAAGTTATTCAATGACTTTTAGTTTACCATTTTTTTGTCATATTCTAGTTTTGTTAAGATTTGCAGCTTGTATTATCAAATATCAACTTTCTCAACTCTTGCTAGCTTTTGTTATCTTCATCACAGTGCTGCATAAAAGTTGATTTATTCGTTAATTTCTTTTTACGATAAGAACTACAAAGATAACCCTTGGGTGCCCCTGCTGTTGGTAAAAAGTAGTCTGTATACCTCCGAAAGCAGAGTTGTGATGGAAATCAAAATAGTGACTCAGCCTGGTGAATATTCAGTGTGCTGTGAAGGTAAAGTAAAAGGGAAGCAGTAAAACTTCAAAGAAAACTCGAACTTTTACGATCTTCTGACAATTGCGACTGTCTGGGCCCCCTGTGGTGCACAGGAGACTGTTAAAAACTCCTTGATTGGTCTCACCTAACTAAGTCAACAATCAAGCTTTCAGCAGCCCCGTGTGACACAAGGAAATGCTGTAAAAAGCAAACTGTTGGGAACTGTAAAAAGTCCTCATGGGGAGAGCAAAGACGAGTTGAATGTGATTCAAGGCAGAAACAGAAGGAAGACAGGGAGGAAGGTAGAGTTGGAAAAGAGGAGGAATTAAAAATGATTTCCTGTTCAAGGTGGGGGTGAGGAGACAGAAGTTGCAACAGCTGACTTCACATGGGATCTTTACGTCCCCGGAGGAGAGGTTGGCTTGTCGGCACCCCCTTTACAACAGAGGGGACAGAGGGGATGGGAGGGAGGGGCGAGGAAAGAGGGGGAGGAGGAGTCCTGTCCAACAGCTGCCTTCATTAACATGCGCACCTGCTCCCTGTGGAGATACTCAGAGGCCAACAGATGCCGTCCCTCGCATATAAACACTTGCATGCTCGCACGGGCAACTACACACTCTCACACAAGCCCCAATTCAAAGATAAACACTTTTTTGGGTTGAATTTTAATGCTCCTGCACGAGACAGAAAGCATATCAATCGTTTTCTAAACAGTTTTGAAATCAGTCTCAGAGGACCTCGATTGTGATATAAGATGGAAAAAAAAGTGTTCTTACAGCATAAAGAAAGTGAGGAGGGGGTTTTGTAGCATATATTTAGCATACAGGTTATATACACTAATTCCTAGTACTACTACCGGATGGGTCTGATGGTCAATTGTCTGGCAGAAAGTTAAACATTTTACATGCTGATGGGAAGCGTAAACTTGTTCCATCATTTAATGAAGAGTATTAGAATATTCGGGAAAGTTTCTAGCTTTAAAGCAACTGTATTTCATATCTCCACTGTATTTTTTTTAAAGGCAATCAGTACTGTAAAATATGGTCCAACTGTTAAAAATAACCTTTTCATATACCACAGAGTTAGGTTTACACAAAGTGGTCTGGTTTGGTTTAGTATGGTTTGGTGCGGCTTGGAGCATTATGCCCTGATCTCACTTGCATTTCTACTGCCAGCTGTTCCCTCACCTGAGGGCAGTGATGGAAGCAGGAAGACAGGGGTTGCACTAGCTACGCAAACTCCCTCCACACCACCTCCTCTTCAACAATGGCTTGGATCGTTGTTCCATTCTGACATTCTTGATTACAAAATTAGTAAAAAAAAAAAGTAAAAGACAATCACTCGGATCAGTGAATAATATTAACATGGCGCAGTATGTTGTTTTTGCTTTAGCTGCTGTCACATGTTAATAGCGACCAATTAACAGCTGCATTTTGAACTCCACCCTTTGGGGTCAGGTGCAAAAAAAAGTATTTAGAGATCTTTTCTCTTTATTTGAGAGTGGTAACATCTGTAATTTTGTACTGTTCTGAGCCAAACTGAACTGGACTGTTTGGTGGGAACGCAGCTTTTTTTTCTTGAACATGCTTTAGCACTAAGTACGTATGAATGTAGGAAGTGCGTGTGGCTTTGGAGCACTAGTTCACACACCAGCTTTCTATTAGATAGAAGCCAGATCACCTGTCTCAGCACTTCTGGTTTCAATTAATATGTCCGTTAAGTGATTCTAGGGATGGGAATAATCCTAACTGCTATGAGACATCAAAATATCATTGATCTTTATGGTGAAATGTTCTCAAAGAGAGGCAGTCCGCACGAATGACAATATAGGGGTTTGGGAAATTATTGTGGTAGACAGGCGACTGAAGTGGTTGAATGTGTGGATTGATGTTACAAAATATAACAGCAGACATGGCATCAAAAAACAAGATGGCAGACAAAGTGACAGAGTAGGACACTATAATGAAAGTTTTTGTCTCCTATGCTAATAAGCAGGTTTACATGCACATGTAAAGCCACACTATACATCTTACACGGGACTCTCCATGTCTCAGTGAACACCCCTCAGGTAGAAAAGTTTAGTTTACTTTTTCACCTCTGTCAACAAGGTTATGATTTTGCCGGCATTTGTCTGTCTGTTCTGTTTGTGTTAAACTGATTTTGATACAAATTTTCCTGTTGGTCATACAACAAGGCAGAACAAGACTTTGGTGGTGATCCGAATCCAGATGTGGGGCCAGGATTTTTTTTGAGAATCTGTTAACATTGCACAGCAGGGCAGTTTTCCACACTTTACATAATAACATGGTTAACAATGTCAGAACTGCCTATGCAAAGGTTTGTGCTCTTGAAGCACTTGCATTTAGTTTATTTGAAAGGGGCCATGCACAACTCAACTGTTGTGTAGGAGCTAGCTAGAAAGCTGATTTATATCTGTGGTCCCTGGGCAGGAAGTCTATAAAACATAATTCAGACAATTAAAATTAGAAAATAATTCTTATCAATGGTGTGGTTTTGACCTTCACTGCAGTTGTAAAAATTATCCTTCTAGGTGATTGTGATATCTGAAAGCTGAGAAAAAAATGTACAGTAAATTAAGGGCACCAGTGAAGAGTTTAGCAGCATATGTACTTGAATCACAGATGGTTTTGATTCACTGTGAATATTGCCAGAAATTACACTTTTTTTCAACTGCATGTAAACCAACATATTACTATCTAGAATTAGGTTTGCACATGTGGTTATTTTACTGAAAATTGTCTCCTATAAACTCAGGATGTATGCTTGAGTTTTTATTTATGTGTTAACAAAAACCCTATTTGTTCATCTTTTCTACAAGCACGTGAAGAACTCCCTGAATTCCCTTGTTTTTCTGTTTGTAAAAATGGTTCCCCGTGCCCATATGCTGAAAAAAGTAAAGCCAGTCAGTTCCAGTTATGCGACTGTAGAAGCTTGCATCCTCAGTGTGGATAAGAGGGAAGCAAACAGTGGCTCAAGGCCTGAATCCAGAGATTCATATAGCACATCCAGAGTCGGCACAGCCCCCTTGATCTCGAGGGTCACTGGGGATCAGTGCGGACAGCATGTGGGGGAAAGGTAGATGGGAATGGGCTGTTTCGGCTAGACTTTTCTGTTGTCCCGGCAGAGTGTGTTTTCAAGGTTCTGAGGGAGTCTAATCCAGAGGGACACACTAGAAAAACATGCTGTCCCCCCGTGCTGTTGCAGTGGGACTTGCCATGGCGGGAAACGTCGCCTCCTCCCACTCTCTCCCCTTATCCCCCCTCAGCTTTTGTTCTGATAATTGTTCCCATGATTCAAACAAAAAAAGATCCTCATTTCTGATCATTCCACTCTTTTCTGTCTCCCCCCAGGTGTCCAAATGACTATGTAGGAAACCGGTGCCAGTATCCAAGTCCCTGCAGCCCCTCACCCTGCAGAAATGGTGGTGAATGCCGAGCCATTTCTCACGGCAACACGTTTGATTTCAAGTGCGTGTGCCGCCTTGGTTTCACCGACCGGCTATGTCTGACCCCCACCAACCATGCCTGCATGAGCTCCCCCTGTCGCAATGGGGGAACATGTGATCTCATTACCCTCACTGCCTATCAATGCCGCTGCCCGCCTGGTTGGTCAGGTATGAAGATAAAAATTACACTTTTCAAACATGTTTCCTACTCTTTTTGGTCTCTATTTCGACACAAAAGATGGTGCTTTTTGTTAACTCTCTTTTTTGTCATGCTTTGAAGGTAAAACTTGCCAGCTCGCCAACCCCTGTGCCTCCAATCCATGCGCAAATGGCGGTCAGTGCTCAGCCTTCGATTCCACCTACATCTGCACCTGCCCACCTGCCTTCCATGGTCAAACCTGCAAGCAAGATGTCAACGAGTGTGCCCGGACTCCCTCCCCTTGCCTTAATGGTGGTATTTGTGTGAACGAGGTGGGCTCCTACCACTGTCGCTGCCCTCAAGAGTACACTGGCCAACACTGTGAGAACACCTACTTGCCGTGCAGCCCCTCGCCGTGCCAGAACGGAGGAACCTGTGTACAGAAGGGAGACACCACCTATGACTGTAGCTGCCTGCCAGGTAACACTCAAGCAAACTTCCTGCCCTAATTTTGCAGAACTTGAAGCATGCGGTAGAGGCACAATGATGACACTTCTGAAAATGAAAGGTTGTAGACTTAAATGAGATATCACGGCAGTGTTTCTTTTATTATACTGTGAAACAAAATGTAGTTTAACACTTGTAAAACTGTCACTGCACATTACCTAGAAGCATCATTTGTACAAACATGCAGCCATATCTGCCACCAGACAAACAACATATGTACTTGCATACGTCTTGTTCAACAGTATAATATAACCAACACTTTTGTTTTCCAATTACGGTACCTCAGTTGACCCACAAACCAATCTGTTGTCGTAGTAATTTCTGACCGTGCTGAATGAGTAATCTCTGGTTACCCCCCTCCACCCACAGCCTCCACTGGCAGGATACAGACGTTTCCTTCTGATAGTCACTACCAAGGTCCAACAACAGCAGGGACATACACACTAATGTATAGATACACACCCTATTCATGAGTTCACATACTTTAAAATGCTTTGTGTGGTTTGGTTGGCATTTTATTGTGTTTGCACCAAAATTTACAGTACTGTTATGAAAAGCTGCATGTTTTCTGCCAGGGTGAAAAAGCACAATGCTGTTTTTATGGATTATGTAGAGATTATTTAATCTTTAACTGACTTCTTTTGTCTACTTACATGCTGTTTATATATGCAGATGAATGAAGATATTGTTTGATTCTGTGTTAAAGTTTAACCTCAGCTGCATGTCTCTTATGGGAATCTGTGCTGGAATGCACCAAGATAGCAAAGCTGCACAGGCACCTGCAGAGCCCTGGGTTGATAGTTAATCAGACTATCGTGACCATAAAACGCCCACTCACACCTTTGAAGTTTAAGGAGGAGGCAAATTGGCCTGTCATCTACGAGGCATTAAAAGAATCTGCCACGAGGATGTGGCGAGCTTATCTTGTGCTTAAGTGCACAAAGTGATAACAAGAAGAAGGAGGCTGTGATTGTTAACTGAAATTAAACATTGCTTGATCTGTGTTGGTATCTTGATGACCCCAAACTTTCCTCATCTTGTCTTGTTGACTTTCTTTTTCTCAGGTTTCACTGGTCCACACTGTGAGCACAACATCGATGACTGTCCAGGCCACAACTGCCAGAACGGTGGAGTCTGCGTGGATGGTGTGAACACCTACAACTGCCAGTGCCCACCTCATTTTACAGGTTAACTTTTGTTGAAACAATCACCAAACTCCTTTTAGATATCTTACATCTTGCCTATATAATCATTATACTTGCATGGAATTCTGTGCTCAACAATCAGAGAACGAGTCAACTGCAATTTAGTTTAACTATCAATAAATCTGCAAATGGAACCCAACCAACCAGCACCAGCAAAATATATTTACTAAACAGAACTTCACATTTTCCTTTATATTCTTATTGATTACAAAACAAGGAAGAAAAGCTGTTAAAAAAATCCCTATCAGCCCTGTTGCCAATTGCTTGTATCCCTGTAGGCTATGAGTAATAACCACTCACAATACTAATGACTTAGGGTTGATTTAGCCACAAGCTAAGAGGTTAGTTGATAGCTTTTCCCATCTCTATTTCTCTTAGTGAGGGAGAAAAGTTCCTAAAAAGTTCACCAACAGTTCCTTAGCCTATTGCTCATATCACATGTTGCATATTATGTGCAGTGAAGCCAATAGTACTGAATTAACAAGAATCAGCCTCAAGCTAAGTGGTAAGTTGCACCTTTTAATAGCTTTTCTCCCTCAGTATACAACAGTGTTATACTATTTAGCAAATAAACATTGTTTGGTATTAGTTAAAATAAGCAGAAGACTCAATTCAAAGCAAAATTTCATAAGACTCGGTGCATCTAGTCACTTATTCATGGATAATTTGTTCCTATTTGTCAACATTGCCAGGTGCTTTTGTGCTGCATTGGCCACAAATTGTTTATGGAAACAAAGTTTATGGATATCAAATTGTTGCCAAGTTATGCATTGAGGTGCATTCGTACTTGGTATGAAGGATAACCACATGGTGTCTAATTAGACAGCATGGGTGTCAATGTAACATGTTAATGGGTGTTTCAATTAAATCAACCCAAACTTTCCTTAATGCCACCTTTCTCTATGGTTACAGGTCAATACTGCACTGAGAATGTGGATGAATGTGAGCTGATGCCAAATGCCTGCCAGAACGGAGGTACATGTCATGACAATTATGGTAGCTATCACTGTGTCTGCGTCAACGGATGGACCGGAGATGACTGCAGTGAGAACATTGATGACTGTGCCAGTGCTGCCTGCTACCATGGCGCTACCTGCCATGACAGGGTAGCCTCCTTCTTCTGCGAGTGTCCCCATGGGCGCACAGGTACAACTGAGTTAAGCTTCACCAGAAGGGCTGGGCAGTAAATGAATGGAGTTTTTAAGATATGTTTGTATATTTAATGAAGAGACAGGTGAAGACCATGCTGTATGTATTGGTATAGTTAGTGGCAATGTTCAGTTAAAAAATATTGCCTTATGTATCATGTACTGCCATGACTTTCAGTCTACCTTTCTCTTCTGTATGCACCAGACAAATAAATTTTTACTCGATCATTAAATGCATAACAATTTTTATATTGTCGTCTAAGGTTTGTTGTGCCACCTTGATGACGCCTGCATCAGCAACCCATGCCAAAAAGGCTCCAACTGTGACACCAACCCTGTCAACGGGAAAGCTATATGCACCTGTCCCCCAGGTTACACAGGATCAGCCTGCAACCTTGACATTGACGAGTGTGCACTTGGTAAGCTCCAAAATCAGCAGTTTTCTCACTTAAACTTTATGCCTCATAATCAAACAATATAACCAGATTTATTTTAAATTTTGCAGGTGCCAACCCCTGTGAGCATGGTGGTCGCTGCCTTAACACAAAAGGCTCCTTTAAGTGCAAGTGTCTCCAAGGGTATGAAGGCCCTCGATGCGAGATGGACGTTAATGAATGCATGTCCAATCCCTGCCTTAATGACGCCACATGCTTGGATCAGATTGGAGGGTTCCATTGCATCTGTATGCCAGGTAAGATCTTTGGATTATATTGCACAAAGGGGGGAAAGGATGAAGTTTAGTGATAGTAATGAACTTCTGAAAAGGGGTTGTATTAGTCTCTTGTCAAGAATAATGCGTTAGCCACAGTGATTTTGGTCAACTCTGCCCCTGGGGACAGAATTGGCACAAAAGTTTTATGCTAACATGCAACTTGTTTTTATTTAGTACACATATTATGAGGACCATGTGTCTTCATGGACTATAAAAACAATTTGACCCAAAACCTTACCTTGAAAAGAAACTTTTATTTGGCTCTTTGTTATTCCTTTCTGTATGTGAAACTTTGAATCTTGACTTTGGCAAATATATGAGATGGCTGTACCAAAGCAAAGAGGCCTGCCAGCAGAAAAGTAAAGCACTGTAAACTGTGTCCAGTAAAGTGGGTGATCTTCCTAATGCTGTTTTTAGCCTTGATTTCATCTAAAATGTACTAGATTACATGGAGCTATTCAGTGTTTCCCATGTTAAACTTTATTAATTTGGTAACTTAAGTTTTTATCCATTTTCATTTGCAAAGTGTGTTGTAGTTTAGCTGTGTGAGGAGCATTAATGCATCAAAACTATTAGCACCAAAAGCACATTAGCACTTTTTCAACTAAAAAGTCTTCATTGAAATTTTAGCATTTAGAACCCACAATATTGTATGCATAAGACAAAAACAGTTTCTAACCAGTGTTATTAATATTAAGCATGGTCCCTGAATCATTTGTGAACTTTATTGTGTGACATAAATGGCTGAATATCTTTTTCCAGCTAGCAGCCATAGATTGCACTAGTTTTGCACCACAAAACATGGCAATATATTGGTGTATTGATATTTTCAAACACACCCAATAACCAAAGTATATTATGAACAAGCAGCTACACTTACAAAACAATGTCATAAGTTTATACTACAAACAAGAGGTTGAAAAAGGCAAGGAGAGATGACAAAGCATTTTTCTGTGTGTGGCATGGTGTCTGTGTGGGACAGTAAACAGATGCAGGAGGGTAGAGCCGACAGAAAGCGTGTGTTTTTATCTGATAGATTTTTCATCTTATAATCCATCTCTGATCTGCTGGACTTTGCAGTTCTTTTCCAGGATCAAATTACAACATTATTTTGTTTTTTTTTTCTCAAAAGAATATCTAGTGATTTCCAGATATTTATCGAGTATGTTATTTCTTTGTCAAGAACACATCTTGGAATTAGAATTATCCTCTCACATAAAAGCGTCAAGCCTTAATACATTTCTTTTAACTCCTTTTTTTTTTTTTAAATGAACTGTGATAACCTTGTGTCATGGTAAAAGTGACCTAACTCTTGCCTCTGTTGGATTTCAGGATATGAGGGTGTATTCTGTCACATCAACACTGATGAGTGTGCCAGCCAGCCCTGCCTCAGCAACGGAAAGTGTATCGACAAGATCAACTCCTTCCACTGCGAGTGCCCCAAAGGTGAGAAAATATCAGGGAATGTGAAAATTGATGGAGTTAACTGAGCAGAAGGAACACTTTTGTGGATGTCTCTTTTTAACCCCTTTTGGTCAGAAGAATGGGAGCAGCCAAGGGGGCTATAAAAGAGTAGATCATTAACGTAGCTGTCAATAAGTGTAGCACACCGTATATGGCTCCCAGATTGAGAGTAAATGATTTACTGCTGCTAATACTATCACTGAAGGGCCTGAGGGGTGAAGAGGGCAGGGTGGATCAGGTCGCGGGAACATTAGCATATTTGGCGGTCATGGCAGTTTGAGTAAGAGCTTAGCGCCAAAATTAGGGGGCAGGGATTGGTTTATGGCCGGTAAGCTGGAGACTATTGTGTTGTGATTTGAAAGAAAGATTTCCCTGCACAGTGAGAGCCTCAAAGGGAGGGGGTGGAGGTGGAGGGAGTGTTGTGGAGTAATTCGTTAGTAGTTTCGGTGTCCTGTAGACCTACTTCAAATGTAAATTAGGCTTTCTGTCCTCCATTTCAGCATTATTCATGCAGTAGCCCAGATTATTAAAGTGAATATTATAGTTATCCATTTTTTTCTCAATTCATACGCAGGTTTCGCAGGGAATCTCTGTCAAGTGGACATAGATGAGTGTGCCAGCACCCCATGCAAGAATGGAGCCAAGTGCACTGATGGTCCAAACAAGTATACATGTGAATGTGCTGAAGGTAAACCACATGACTCTTTGTTGCCACTTTTATGCATTTTATTTTCTATTTCCAACAAAGACTTCTATCATCTTACCAAACATTGTGACACTTGAACTTTTTAAGTCTGGATGAAATAATAAAGGACCATTTAAAGGAAAAAAAAGAAAATCTTAAACATTTATATACATCTAAGAACAAAGAGCATATTTTCCATTATCCATTATTTTATCAACCTCATATTGATCGCTTTCATATGACCCCACACATTGATAGAATGCAAACCCAGCAGAAAAGAAATGCTTTTCTGTACTTACACTCTGAATAAATTGACTATCTTGGTTGAATATTACTTGTTTTAACCAAGTTTTTTTTTGTTTTTGAATGACTGTCATTTTTCAGTTTTCAGTGGATGCACGAACTTTTGAAGAGACAGTAGCACCACACAGACTTTTCCTAATCCTAACATATATTTTGTTAGCTTGAAGAGAGTATTATTTATTTTGATAAAATTACTGCCACAAAATTACTGACTAAAGTGACAGCTGATAATGGTACAGATACCACGAATGAATAACATCAATAAGCGAATGCTGGCTTACAACTTATCAATGTTTTTATGATTATAAATTCTTGTACTTTCCTTTCTGAATGATTGATCGTTACACTTTGAAAAAAAATAATATACTCATATATACTGTATGTAGATCTTAATCTGGCAGTGATGTAAGTTAAAGATTCTCCAATATAAGGTTATTTTATAATATATATCATGATGTTCTGGCTATGGTCCTGCTGTTTTATGTGCTGTTGTTAATGTGGTGGGGATGTATAAACGCCCAAAGTGCTTGAAACTTAAAGAATACATTGATATCTCATTTTTTATGCAGTTAATGTAAATATGTTGCTGAGATGTTAAATTAAAAAGCCTGTGCTGCAGCACCACAAAATGATCAATGCCAGCCAACATTTATTAACCATAAAGCTGGCTGTGCAGGTGCAGGTTTTAACAGTGTGCATGTTTTATCTATATTGTCAACCTGCATGCATTACATTCATTAAAGGCTTACCATGGGAAACAATTATCTCCTCAACGCTTCAACCTGGTGTTACATATTTTGAGTACCTTAATCTATGTCATGTTGCCTAGCTTTTCTTTGCTTCCCCGATGACTTTATAATAAGCCTCACGTACACACAGCAGAATAAAAAATCTGATATTTTTGTACAGGCTACACAGGCCAGCACTGTGAGACAGACATCAACGAATGCTACTCAGACCCTTGTCACTATGGCACCTGTAAGGACGGGTTGGCCTCCTTCACCTGCTACTGTCGCCCCGGCTACACTGGACGTCTGTGTGAGACCAACATCAACGAGTGTCTGAGCCAACCCTGCAAGAATGGTGGCACCTGTCAGGACAGGGAGAACACCTATATTTGTACCTGCCCTAAAGGAACAGCAGGTAAGATGTTGTAAAATAAAATCCTTATTCTATCTGTTCGTCCAATTAAATTTTACTTCCATGATTTACTCATTTGGGTCAACACATAACAGGATTCAACTGCGAGGTGAACCTTGACGACTGCAAGAGCAAACCCTGCGACTACGGGAGGTGCATTGACAAAATCAATGGCTACGAGTGTGCATGCGAGCCGGGCTACACAGGTGAGCACTGGGTGGAGTTTACAGGTGCAGGGGGAGGGGTCCCTGAGGGGCAGGTAGGACAGGTGGCAGGCGGGTCCACTCCTGAGGAAACAATGGTGTCGGATTGCTGGTGTGCTTAGAGGAGATGCGGGGGCAGAGAAAAGGAGCACAGCCCCCCAACCTGATACACACACATCCACAAACACACACAAAGGGCTAACTTTGTTTGCTGTTTGAAAAGCCTGCGATGGTGAGTCTGTTGGGGTCTGAAAGGTGATACTTTAAAAGGACAAGAGCCTGGCCTTTAATCACAGAGCTGGTGTTTAATAGGGCTGAAGAATATGGACTGAAAAGGATATCTTGATATTTTTGTTGAGTGGCCATACAGACTTTGTATCCTAATTTTCTTCACAATTTAGAAAAAAAGGTGGTCACAATACCAGAATTAATACTTTTAATAATTCAGGTAAAATCATACAATATCACAAACAAAACAGAGGCCCAAAAATACTAATATCAAGATTTCTTTGTTTATGTTTTGATTACTAACAATTTCAGACAGACTTTTAAACACTGGCCTAGTTGTACCAAATTATTGACACCATTTCCATATAGTGAAGTTGTCCAAAAAAAACACAGCAACTTTAAGATCATGTTTTCAAAATGGTGAATTTTCTGTAATTTCAGTAATGTGTGCCATAGGTGATTTTTGACGGTTTTTAGGTGTGCTGTTGCCCCTTTAATTTTCATCCTGTTACCCCTGAAAAAGTACTTACAGGTGCATTTACCTCCCATGGTTAAAAAATGACAGACACTTAAAAGAAATTAAAGTTAATGTTAATGAAAGGATTTGAACAATAAGGATTATAAACAGATAAAGTTGCACTTTTGGCAAATAGAAACATGGTTTTGTCATTAAATATGGCTCAACCCAATGTAAAGTTTCCTGTAATGGATGATGGTTTACAAAATGTTGTAAAAAGAAAATGTCAATGATAAAACACCTGGTGAAGTAATCAACAAGTGAATGCATGTTATTGTTGCACTTGTAACTAAAAACATATAATGCAGGAAAATATGCTGTAATTTTGTGAAACTCAGTATTTAAAATAGGGCTCAACATTTGCAAGGAGGTCTACATTTTACAGTTTCTTTGAGAAATTAAAACATATAAACTTCTGCTTATGATTTTGCCCCATATCAGTGGTATCAAAAGGTGTGGACGCTCAGATAATCCACTGTTTCTAACCAAAAGAGAAACAGAGGACAGGGTCTAAATTGCTCTTAAAATAGAAACATTTCAATACACCTAAGTTGTCAAAAAATTAAAAACTATTAAATATCAAGACTCTACAGTTGCAAAATTCCTCATAAGTTTTACTATGGCAAGTATCAAAAAGTACAGAATTTAATCAATAGCCCATCATTTTTGATAGGCCTCTTAAAAAGTGTCAAACTAATTATCCATCAGGGTCAAATAAGCTCTTGCAAATAGGCAAATGCAGATGTTTTGGTTCAGTATCTGATGTTCATCCAACTAGCCACAGTGGCAAGTAAATAAGAATAAATGTTATTTGGCACTGAAAAACATAAATCAAATCCCAAGTTTCTTCTCAATATGCTCTGACTTTAAGGCCAAAGTTCAATCTTCTTAAGGCTCTACTTTCTTCATATGTTACTGTTAGCTAAATAAGGTATGTACTGGATAGTTTGACTCTGTTACCAAAGTGTAATGGTAGCTCAGCGAAAGTAAAGCTTTTTTGTTAATAAAACAATCTATGTCTGAAATTTTAAGCATCAAGTTTGTATGTTGGTACAGTGCCATTATACTGAAAAGGTCCCATCAGGAAATGGGGTGTTTTCAGGGGTTGCAGCTCAATATAACAGATGTTGGAGACAGATTTGCAGGTAGATTTTGATTCCACTGTGTTAAAGTGGCAGGCAGGAAAAGATGATTCCCAACCCCAGTATCTAGTCATGGAGGTACTCTCCTAAAACCACCTGCTATCCACTTAAATGTAGACTCCTACAAAAAATCTTTGACCCAAACAAGTGGTCTGCTCTTGTTTTTCTCCCTTTCATGGCCCAAACCGAGCCGGTTCTGACCAGTAGCGCCGGTGTGATTGTGTGAGGACGGGGGCAGGGAAGGACAAGTGTGTGTGTGCAGGCTTCTGTGCATCCCTCCTCCTCTTCCTCCCCTCCATCTTTTTGTGCTGACGGGGTGAGTGTGGAGGGCATGGCGGGACTGAGACACACGGGGACAGAGGACTATTGTAACTGAAGATCAGGCAGTTGGGACCTCCCCTCCTGACTGATGAAGAGCAGAGGAGGAGGAGGGGAATCAGAGGGGGGTTTAATTGTTACTCGGCTGTGTGTGAAAATGGTCTGGCCTTCTGTCCCCGTAAACAGGCCCTGGATAGGGGGTGGTGTGTGTGTGTGCATGTGTGAATAGCTGCAGCCATCAACCCCTCCCTCATCTCCTGGCAGCACCTCCCCCCTCTCAGATCCAGCTGAAACCCTCCTTCTGCCTATTCAAAAGGGCCCCTTTCAATCAATGGAGGAGAAGCAAAGGGGCCTCCAGGGGCCGCCAGGCTAGGCACACACGGGAGCTGCTACAGCCTCTGCCTGTTGAATGTTCAGGGAGTCTTTGGCGTTCGCTCTCTTCATTGTCCAAAAGCCACTCAGTGCACCTCAGCTAGCAGTCTGAAAGGGTTCAGAGAATACCACACCGGAGAGCGAGGAGTCCAGCTGTGGGGCTTTTAAAATGGCTAGTGATGTTATTTTTCAATTCACATTTTTTCAGTCAAGATATTATGCTGAAGGGAGTGCTCTGGTAGCTCACTGTTTTTAAACAGGAACTCCTTAATTTCTCAGTGTAAAGGAAATGCCTATGCACTTAAGAGTATATAATCCCTGTAGGGTATTGGTAAGATTGACACAACAGCTCATTTCAAAGTAAATTATAACCAGTATGGTCATTGCTAGCCTATTAGTATGTGGCTAATTCCCCCTAGTTCATCAGTACCAAAGGTAGCTTCACCAAGTATAGCAACCTGGGATGCTCAAATACTTAGTCACAAAATGCCCCTTGAGTAGATCTCTGACAGTCTTAAATGTGTGCCACAAGAGCATCTTTAATACCAGACCAATCTTGATAAAAGCAGCTCAAACCACATCCAAGACAAACACGACCAAAATAACAGAGTAAAGAGGTGAATGGTTCCACGTAGCATCTTGTGGCTCGTATCCCTAATAGTTACAGACGGTGAAGCCTCACGCAGTTCTAGTGATTGCTGACAAGCAACCTTTAAGGCTGGCAGTGAAGTGTGAACAGCTTTTCTCCCTCACTGTCTCCTGCTTGAGGAAACAATAATATTAGCTGGGTAAGCTGAAAGGACAACAGTCAGATTATACTGCCAACCCATTTTTATGCAAAACTGACTAGATTGGTTGTCACTTGCCTTTCAGTAAGTACATCTCTACATACTTTAGATGGCTGTTCATGCCTTAATTTGGGTGAAAAACTCTTGACTAGCAGTTCGTGTTGACTGCTAGTCTCCTAGCATGTGGCTAGTATGCCTGTTGTGTGCAAGCAAGCTGCTTGCAATTCTAATACTTTGGGGCTATTTAGCCGCAATTCTTGGGTCAAGCAACACCTTTTAACAGCTCTCCCCCCTTATTTTCCATTACCATACTTTAAAATGATACAGTATTTTTTGGTAAACAAACCTAGTGAGGTATAAGTTAGCTTGAAATATCAACTCATTTAATAGTAAAATGTGACAAGACCAAATGATAAAGCCTCTTAGTTTGTAGCAAATTTACTTTGATTTATTAGTTATGCCAGGGGCTTCACCAAACCTAACAACGTGGGATACTTGGGTACTAGCTAGCTGTGTCTGACAAGTGGTTTTGGATGAGTATTAACAAGCATTTGTGTCAAAAATGTGCTCACGTCTAGCAATGTTTATCACCACTGTGTTTCCAAATACCCAGATCTGATGTAAATGAAGAGAGCACTCTGGTTTCATTGGCATGGAAAGACAAAGTAACTTAAAACTTGTGTTGAAAACCTAAATATTCTGGATCACTCTTAATCGTGTTTCTTTGTCCTTTAGGTGCTATGTGTAACATCAACATTGATGAGTGTGCCATAAACCCATGTCACAATGGAGGCACATGCGTTGATGGCATCAACACCTTCACCTGCCTGTGCCCAGAGGGTTACAATGACGCCACCTGTCTGTCACAGGTGGATGAGTGTGGAAGCAACCCCTGCATCCACGGCCGATGCCAGGACCTCATCAATGGGTGAGTACAGGAAGGACTTCAAAGCTAATAAGCGGCTGAAGTAGAGAATAAATTTTAAGATTGGAAGGCTTCACCAAGTTGATTTGCCTCTGCTTTCCTCACCATCAACCAATTCATCTTGTAGATTATTTATGATATCTGCCACCAGGTTACAACAGTCCAAAACCTGAATTATGTTCATTCACAGTCATTACTGCACAAGAATTAAAGCATGCCCTGACACTAAAGAGTATACAATCAACAAATTCTCAGAAAATGATTGAGCAAATATTGGAGTCCAAAATGCTGACATGTCATTTCTTTTGCATTACAGCTACAAATGCACCTGTGACTCCGGTTGGAGCGGCCCAAACTGTGACATCAACAACAACGAGTGTGAGTCCAACCCCTGCATGAACGGAGGTACCTGCAAGGACATGACCAGCGGATATCACTGCACATGTCGAGTCGGCTTCACTGGTGAGTTCAAACATATTTTTACCAATGATTTTCTTTTTAGTGCGTATTAAGAGTGAGCATTAGCCTTGTCTAACTGTAGCTAAACCCTGGTGTGTTCTCTAATCCCGCCAATGTAGGACCTAACTGCCAAACTAACATCAACGAGTGTGCCTCCAACCCCTGCCTCAACCAGGGAACGTGCATCGATGACGTGGCTGGATACAAGTGCAACTGTTTGCTGCCTTACACTGGTACGACATACTATATAGCTGCAAGTTGCCTTTTGAGGATCAAACTAGAGATGGACAATGTTTGGAAAAAAATTATAATAAATACTGGTATGATCATGATTAGTGCCAGGTTACGGTTTGAGGTTTTACGTCTAGCAAGATTTTATATATTATTTGACACATAGTTTATGTAACAGATGAAACAAACAAAACCTCTGGTTGAAGAAAACTGATTAAAACATACTCAAAATGAAATTTAACAAACAAAAGTGCCAACGGTTTCATCAGTCATAAAACAGAAAAGGATATCAAACAAAATCGATAAAAAAAAATCTCAAGTAAATGGCAGTGTTGTTAGACGGCTTGGAAATGATTTGAAAGTGTCTGAGATGTTGACATTTTTTCAAGTCTACTTTGGATGTTAACTGAATATAGTTTTCCTTACTTGCAGTACGTTTATTGCACATGCTGATAGTGCGGTTAAGACAAAACTGCTGTTAATTTTGCAGCACTAGATCAGACTACTCCCTGGGTTGTTTAATTTTGAGAGCTGCTTACTCAGCTGTTTGCTCATATCTAAAAAAACCTGAAGACAATCCCCCACTTTCCACGCAGAAGTCTTATCCTGTCCTGTTTTCTGTTGTTAAAGAAAACATCACCCATTGGCTTTTTAACAGGGATGTCTGTTTCTGGCATCTCTCTGTGGAAACATCGTCCCGTCTGCTCTGCAGGAATAACAGCATACGTGCATGTGCGTGTGTGTTTTTGGAATAACATGCCACAAAAGGCTAATATAGGCAAGAGAGCTGGAGCCTGCAGTAAGCCCAGTTCCCACTTCCTGTTTCCTGTCTGTGATAACACAATAGCAGGAAACAGGAAGACCCTTCCTGTTTGGCTTAGTCGTCATGGAAATGGATAAGGAAGTTGAATGGAAATTGGGATTTGCATTGCTATTGAAAATCAAACTTTTGCAGCCTAGAAACCGGGTAACTCCACATGCTGCTGATTTATGTTAGAACATAAAGTCAAGTCAATGATATATAGGAAAACACTGATGTGATTCTTTTCTGCCAACAGGTGAAAACTGCGAGACTCTGCTGGCACCCTGCAGCCCCAGACCCTGTAAAAATGGGGGAGTTTGTAAGGAATCAGAAGACTATCAGAGCTTCTCCTGCATCTGCCCTGAAGGATGGCAAGGTACTTGTCCCTTTCGTTGTCCACTGTTTAGTGCATTTTCATCTGTAACTAAAGAAATTTCCTGGTATTGGACCTTTTGTCAAGCATTACTCTCCATGATCACCATGACAAATTCAGACACAGTCTACTCCCATTTG
This sequence comes from Cetoscarus ocellatus, assembly GCA_037902135.1. Classification (NCBI taxonomy): domain Eukaryota; kingdom Metazoa; phylum Chordata; class Actinopteri; order Labriformes; family Labridae; genus Cetoscarus; species Cetoscarus ocellatus. The sequence goes on along the minus strand of JBAMNC010001402.1, from coordinate 381,019 downwards.
AAACAATTAAATACAACATAGGGCCGGGCAATATGTTGATTTAATCGATTAATTCAAATTATTTTTTGCAGAAGATGTGGCACTGTTTGAAAATATAATTACTAAAAATGTCCCTGTTTTCATTATGGTTGTCCCTGTTAGTTTTTGCAATAGCACATTTTTATACTTGTATTTTTATATTAGATTAAATACTGCAAATACAGTTAATATGTTAGTATGGTGTGAAAATAGCAGCTTTCAGTGTCTATGTAGATGTAATATTAATTTTTTAGTGTGTTTCTTTCATAAACTAAGCCTTAGTGAAAGCACACTGACAAATACACAGCACGATTTTTTTATAATAGCAAAACATTTCTAAAAAGTAGTTAAAGTTGTCTAAAATATTACAAATGTCCAATGCTTTTAGAAAATATGCTGTTTTCCTCTAGCACATTAACAAAGAGCTTTTTTTGCAAAATGAGATTAGTTAAACCATACATACCTATTTGCCCTCTGCCTTTCTAGACCAACTTCATTGTTAATATGTGTATTAATGTTAATCTGCTAAGCTCATGTAGCAACATTAATCAAATCATGATCAAGTTACAAACCTTGCAGTGATGGAAAGTTGCTATAAAGTAGCATTTTATCTGCATGAAAAAAAACAAAAATTCCCATACTGTCAAAATCAAAGATGTTTTTAGGGAAAGAATCTCACATCAGTACACTAAAATCTTCCCTTGGCAAAAGTTCTACATACCTTAAGTAGCCTACCACAGTTGCCATGATTGGTTGGTTAGTTGACCAGTCAGAGAGAAAACAAAGAATCTGCTATGATTAACTTTTCGTAAACGTTTTTTACTCTCCTTCTCAAGGTCAAACATGCGAAATTGACATCAATGAATGTGTCAAGAGCCCATGTCGGAACGGTGCTCTATGCCATAACACCATGGGTGGCTACCAGTGCAAGTGCCTGCCAGGTTACACTGGCCAGAACTGTGAGACCGACACTGATGACTGCAAACCAAGTAAGAACCAGAACAGACACCTTTAAGGGGTTATATTGTCTGTTACACAATAGCTACGGTTAATCTTTGGTTCGACTTCTTTTTTTGCGTGTGCTTCAGATCCCTGCAGTAACGGTGGTCTGTGCCGCGATGGCATCAACACCTTCACCTGTACATGTCTTCCCGGTTTCCGTGGCAGCAGATGTGAACAGGACATTAATGAGTGTGAGAGTAACCCATGTAGAAATGGCGCCAACTGCACCGACTGTGTCAACAGCTACACCTGCACTTGCCCACCTGGCTTCAGTGGAATCAACTGTGAGATCAACACCAACGACTGCACGGACAGGTAGTGCAAATTAATTCATTTGTGCAGTTTTTCATTTAACATGGACACATAAACAAAGGTGCTATAGCATTTAACTACCTACAAGTCACAGATATATTGCTCTTAGTGTTTCTTGCAATATTTTAGTAAGCAACACCTTTTCACAGGAGGGCTTTAGAAGTTAAATTTCGACAGAAGGGAAAAAGAAGACACAAAATACCAAGAGAGAAAAACACGTTTTATATGTTTGTAACACATTCATTCTCTTGTCGTCTTTAGCTCTTGCTTCAATGGAGGCACCTGCATGGATGGAATCAATGCTTTTACCTGCCTGTGTTTACCTGGCTTCACTGGCAGCTACTGCCAATATGACATCAATGAGTGTGACTCCAAACCATGCCTGAATGGAGGTACTTGTCTCGACAGTTATGGGACATACAAATGCACCTGTCCTCTCGGCTATACTGGAGTCAACTGTCAGGTAAAGTGAATTTATCTGTTTTTCATTCTGATCCTGCTCTGGTTGACTTGGCTTCTTGTGTTTTTCCGTTTATCGATGAAGATTACTCAAGCATTTTATGTCCAATTCCCCATCAGAATCTTGTGCGCTGGTGCGATTCATCCCCTTGTAAAAATGGCGGCTCATGCTGGCAGCAGGGAGCATCCTACACTTGTCAGTGTCAGACTGGATGGACTGGACTGTACTGTGACATCCCCAGTGTGTCTTGTGAGGTTGCAGCCAAGCGTCAAGGTACAGTACCAATCAGATCTTCCTCCATTGTACTTGGAGTCTTGAATTTTGTCTGTAAGTGGTTCAGTCTGTAATTCCCTCCTTGTCCCTGTTGATTTCAGGTGTGGAGGTGGCTCACCTGTGCAGGAACTCTGGCCAATGTCTGGATGCTGGGAACACACATTACTGTCGCTGCCAGGCCGGATACACAGGGAGTTACTGCCAGGAACAAGTGGACGAGTGTTCACCCAATCCTTGCCAGAATGGAGCCATCTGTACTGATTATTTGGGAGGCTACAGTTGCGAGGTAGGTTAATCCAATTGATTTGAACTGTAGATATGATGAAATATTATTGATAGCAAAATGTGTGCAAGTAAAGGAAATAAATGTCAAACTGTTCTTGTAATAATTTTGTTTTTTCCTTGGTTAGTGTGTCCCGGGCTACCACGGTGTAAACTGCTCCAAAGAGATCAATGAATGCCAGTCACAGCCCTGTCAGAATGGAGGCACCTGCATTGACCTAATCAACACATACAAGTGCTCCTGCCCCAGAGGGACGCAAGGTAGACACACACTCACCACATTCACTCGTGATACACTAACATTTAAAGAGACTTTTGATAATGAATTTTTTAAACTACAACCTTGCCTTATGTGAACAGGCGTCCACTGTGAGATCAATTTGGATGACTGCAACCCCTCCACCGACCCACTGACCAACGAGCCAAAGTGTTTCAACAATGGCAGATGTGTGGACCGCATAGGAGGGTACCAGTGTGTGTGCCCACCCGGCTATGTTGGGGAGCGCTGTGAAGGTGACGTCAACGAGTGTCTGTCAGACCCCTGTGACCCCAGAGGGTCTTACAACTGCATCCAGCTCACCAACAGCTACAGATGTGAATGCCGCACTGGATACACAGGTATTGCATACAGACAGTTCACTTAGTTTTTAAATTTCTATTCACTTTAATTAAATCTGCTCATTTATACATTACTTAAGTTCATGAAACTATTCTTCTGATTACTTATTTATTGACTGCTTTAATCAATGCACCCATACTCCTGCTCAATTATACATGACATTCAATTATGTGCATATACCACTGTTCATATGTATATAAGTAATTCTGTTCATTTATACCAGTGATCATCAACTGGTGGCCCTTGTGCAAAGACAGGCCCAACATAGCGTACTATGTGGCCCTCAGTATTATCAAATGAGGAAAAAAATTGTTTTGGTTTTAGTGTTTTTGTTGATAAATCTAAATCAGGATTGACTTCATGCTTAAACTGCTCTCCAGAAATTCATTTTCCAGCCAATATAAGCCAATATTTAGTCGGAAAAGCAAGTTTAGACCCAGTGATGGAGAACATGATGGGCCCAGAAAGACATGACCAAAATATATCTTATTAGGCATGTGGCAGGCAGCAGTATGGGTGACAGGGACTGATCTCAATTTTAAAGGCTAAGATACATATAATTTGGAAAAAAATATATTAACAATGTAACTTCAAATATGTTTCCTAAACAAAAATGTTCATTTTGTTTCAACTTATTTTAAAATCAAGCCCCCATAATGTTTGTCAGGGAAAAAGACTGGCCTTTGGAATATTTAGTGAATGACTCCTAATTTATGTAAAACTTAGATTAATGTGCAGATATTTCTGTTAACTTCTTTATTCACACTTACTCAATTCAAACATTCTGAAAAAAATACTGATGTTAAAGCACAAATACTTCTGGTCACTAAATGGTATGCTAAAACTTGGGTTCCAATGAACTATCTCTCTATCCATCTATCTATCTGTATACTTGTAGCAGCATGTAAAAATAATTCAGTATGCCAGTCTTTGAAGTGTCTTTACGGTGTGCAAATGGTGACAAGTATATGTTACTTCTGTTATTCAGGTCAGCGTTGTGACAAAGTGTTTGACGGCTGTAAAGGAAGGCCCTGCAGAAATGGAGGAACATGTGCTGTTGCCAGTAACACACCTCATGGTTTTATCTGCAAATGTCCTCCTGTAAGTACATCCTTCCTCCAAAAATGTCTTTGCAGCCCCCCTTTTCTCAAGCAAAGCACACTGATCTTAATCATTGTCCATTTCTGTAACTCCAGGGCTTCACCGGCTCCTCCTGTGAGTATGATTCTCGCTCATGTGGGAGTCTCAATTGTAGAAATGGGGGCACATGTGTGTCAGGCCACCTTGGACCACGCTGCCTGTGCCCAGCAACCTTTACTGGTCCTGAGTGCCAGACCCCCACCGACAGCCTCTGCATCTCAAACCCTTGTTACAATGGTGGAACATGCCAGATCACCCCGGAAGTGCCATTCTTCCAGTGCAGCTGTCCCAGCAATTTCAATGGCCTGCTTTGCCACATCCTGGACTATTCCTTTGTGGGTGGTTATGGTCGGGACATCACCCCACCTCCGAAAGTTGAAGTGAGCTGTGAGATTCCTCAATGTGATGAGTGGGCGGGCAACCATATCTGTGACTCGCTGTGCAACAACCATGCCTGTGGCTGGGACGGAGGAGACTGCTCGCTTAATTTTGACGATCCTTGGCAAAACTGCTCTGCAGCTCTACAGTGCTGGCGCTACTTCAATGATGGAAAGTGTGATGGCCAGTGCAACAGCCCTGGATGTCTCTATGATGGCTTTGACTGTCAGGGACAGGAAGGACAGTGCAAGTAAGTCTTGAAAACAGAGAAAATCCTTGTGAGCTCCCTGTGAAGGCCAAAATAAGAATACTAACTCTATCTTCTTCTCTTCCAGCCCTCTTTATGACCAGTATTGTAAGGACCACTATGCAGATGGTCATTGCGACCAAGGCTGCAACAATGCAGAGTGCGAATGGGATGGCCTGGACTGTGCCAACAACATGCCAGAGAAGCTGGCAGATGGTCACCTAGTTCTAGTGGTCCACATTCCCCCAGAGATTCTGAAAAACCGCTCTTCAACCTTCCTCAGAGAGATCAGCAGTGTTCTGCACACCAACGTTGTGTTCCGGCGTGATGCCAAAGGAGAACCAATGATCTTCCCTTACTATGGCAATGAACAGGACCTTGTTAAACACAATGTGCTGAAGCGCTCTGCAGACGGCTGGCCTGAGTGGGCCACCATGCCGGCAAATGTTTTGGGTCAAATGAAAGAGAGTGTGTCTGCCATGGTCAGCCCACGAAAACGCAGGGAACTAGATCCCTTGCAAGTCAAAGGGTAAGCCTCACTGTGGTTTTTGTGTGCAGTATATATCTATATTAAGATCAGCTAAAATGATTGCATATAAGAAATGTGGCTAAACATTGCTATCTGTATCTGCTTACAGGTCAGTTGTGTACCTAGAGATTGACAACCGGCAGTGCTACCAGCAGTCAAGTGAATGTTTCCAGAGTGCCACAGATGTAGCTGCATTCCTTGGGGCTCTGGCATCTAGCGGGAATCTTAATGTTCCCTATATTGAAGCTGTCACCAGTACGTAACCTATTTCTAACCATTTCTCTTTGGGGACACATATTTTTATTTTTATGATTATTTTCCATCAATAATAGGAAATAATAATCCATTAACCTCAAGTAACACAAAGTGATTTTCTTATCTTTCAAGGTGTGAGACCCACCCCCTCTGGTCCAGAGCTCTACCCCATGTATGTTGTCTTTCTTGGCTTGGCTGCTTTGGGTTTTGTCTGCCTTGGTGTCCTAGTGTCTCGGAAGAGACGTCGAGAGCATGGCCAGCTCTGGTTCCCTGAAGGATTCAAAGTGTCAGAGCCAAGCAAGAAGAAACGCAGGGAGCCATTAGGAGAGGATTCAGTTGGACTTAAGTAAGTAGCTAAAATAGCAACAGCACCTGCAGCTAAATGCTTACTTAAACTTGCAAAGGCATCAGAACAGTTGATCGTATGTTTGTTTTTTCATGACATGTGATTAGTCTAACCTGCCTCCTCTTATAAACAGGCCAATGAAAAACTCGGACATCAATCTTATGGATGACAATCAAAATGAGTGGGATGAAGAGGATCCAGAGTGCAGGCGCTTCAGGGTAAGACTGACAATTAAATTAAGTCAAACAAAATGTAATATTTTCAACTGTTTTGTTTACTGATATATATTCTGATGTTTGGATGATTTGTGTCTTTTAGTTTGAGGAACAGGCCATGTTGGATTTGAGTGACCATACCGACCACAGAAAATGGACACAACAGCATCTAGACGCAGCTGATTTGCGCATTGCGTCCATTGCACCCACCCCTCCCCAGGGAGAGATTGAGAATGACTGCATGGATGTCAACGTCAGAGGACCAGGTTTGTACTCTGGGCATTTGACAGTCCTAAAATATTTTTTTAACTGTCTGGGTAAATTTAGAGACTCATAACTCAGAGGTTATATAATCATCTCGCATTCTCTTTCAGATGGTTTTACTCCCCTGATGATTGCCTCCTGTAGCGGCGGAGGCCTCGAGACTGGTAACAGTGAAGAGGAGGAAGATCCCTCTGCAGAAATCATCTCTGACTTTATCTACCAGGGAGCCAATCTGCACAACCAGACTGACCGCACAGGTGAGACCGCTCTCCACCTGGCTGCCCGATACGCCCGCTCTGACGCCGCTAAACGCCTCCTGGAGTCCAGTGCTGATGCTAACGTTCAAGACAACATGGGCCGCACACCACTTCACGCTGCTGTGGCTGCAGATGCACAAGGAGTGTTCCAGGTAAATTCTGCCTCAACACTTGTCCAACATCTCTCTTGGTTTTTTTATTCCTGATAGGGTTTACCCTGCACCCTGAAAGCACTAAACAAGAGTTTGTCCTTTCAGATTCTGATCCGAAACCGCGCCACTGATCTTGATGCCCGAATGCATGACGGAACGACACCGCTGATACTGGCAGCCCGACTGGCAGTTGATGGCATGGTGGAGGAGCTTATCAACTGCCATGCTAATGCTAATGCCACTGATGACTCTGGTAGATAATGAGTTCACTTTTTCTCACTTTCCATAAAGATCCCTCAGTGTGCTTGGCTCTGTTGATAATCAACCCTTGCCTTCTTTACTATCTGCAGGTAAATCTGCTCTTCACTGGGCTGCAGCTGTAAACAATGTGGAGGCTGCTGTGGTGCTCCTGAAAAATGGTGCCAACAAAGATATGCAAGATAATAAGGTATGTGAAATGAAGAGACTGTGATACAGCTTTTTTTAAATGTCGGTCTACTAAAACCTGAATACTCAGTTGCCCTCTAGTTTTGTTGAGGAGGAAATTAAAAATAGTGTTTTAGTAGGGTTAGAAAATCTGCTAATCAAAAACAGATTTTTCTTTGGGTTAAAATATTGTAGTGGTTCAGCTTTAACTCATTTTGAAACATAGTTGCTTGACTAAAGTTGGGTCAAGAGATGGTGTCTGCAGTGAAAAGAAAAAATTTTATCACATTATTTAAAAAAAATAAACAAAGTAAGTTCACACTGAAATAAAAGCATAGTCATAAGTTGAGACTTGTCATTATAATAATAAATTATTTTTAAAAGTCCATGACATGTTATCTTATATCATATTTCCACCATCCCAAGTGATACATGGGTCCATAGTGGTTGCCACTGTTTTCTGGTTTTAGAAGCCCTTAAACTACATGGCTGTTTACACCCAAAGTTAAATAAATTACCTACCACTTTAGGTCATATTTAGGTGGTAAATGTTAATAGTCTCAAATAGAATTTAGCTTTATGATATTGTAGCACTAGCTAACACTACAAAACTTGAATTTAGCTACCCATTCAAGAGTGTTAGAACAGTTATAAACAAGCAAGCTGATCTGCTTTGGAGCTGTTGAGTGAGTTTTAGAGCAACTCAAAAATCAAATCTGCCATTTGTAGTTCACAGTCAACATAAACAACATAGTAAATGTCTAAAGTTTGCTAAATGGCAAGCATGTTGACCTGATTGTTGGTCTTACTGACAGTAGGTTTCAACTGTCTCTATTGGAATTTAACTCCATAATGATAAAAAAAAATAGTTAGCCTTACAGAGCTATAATTCAGAAACCCATTGAACATAGAGTAAAGAATTGGACAAAGTCATGTGACGTCAGCCAGTTGATTATAAAAGGAGCCTTTGGAAAATTGCCTTGTAATAGATGCTGCCATACTGTACATGTCATTTCAATTGAACTTCAGATCAACCTAGCCACAGACGATGAGGCCATGTTGAGTCAATCATGTCCCCTATTCCCAAAACAAGAAATCCACGATTAAAAAAAATGGGTGGAATTTAAAAAAAAATCCATCCTCTTACAGTGAGAGAGCACTTAGATATATTTTATATTTAAACTTAAGCTGTTTTTTGAACTAAGCTGTAAATATGTTTATATAGGCCATCCCATGCACGCAATCATATAACTTCCAGGGTTCCTGCAGCCAGCCATTCAGATGCTGAAGGAACTTTTGTTTTTGGCACTCACACAATATAAGAATATGCAGTTTTTTAGTCAGATATTCTTTAATATTTAGAAGTATACTAAGTGTAATAACTCAATTTTTCTACATTTTAGGAGGAGACACCACTCTTCCTTGCAGCTCGCGAAGGCAGCTTCGAGACAGCTAAAGTTCTTCTAGAGCACCTTGCAAACCGTGAGATCACAGACCACCTCGACCAGCTGCCCAGGGACATTGCCCAGGAACGCATGCACCACGACATCGTCCGCCTTCTGGACGAGTACAATGTGGTCAGGAGCCCCGGGCTTCACAGCGCTCCTCTTAGCAACTCAAGCCTCTCCCCACCTCTTTGCTCCCCTAATGACTACCTGAGCAACCTCAAACCCACACTCTCTGCCAAGAAGGTTCGCAAAATCAGCTCTGGTAAAGGTGGAAAAGAAGGAGGTAAAGATGGCAAATTGAAAAAGAAGAAGTCGCTGGATGGGAAGGGAAACTTGCTGGACACATCGGCTGTTCTTTCTCCGGTTGATTCTCTTGAGTCTCCGCATGGTTACCTGTCTGATGTGGCTTCACCTCCCATGACGTCACCCTTCCAGCAGTCGCCACCCATGTCTTTAAATCACCTTCAAGGCAATGGGGACTCCCACATGGGCCAGATGAGCATGGGTAAAGACATGGGCTGTATGTCCTTTGACCCTAACCCACCTCGTCTCTCCCATCTGCCTGTGTCCAGCCCCAGCAGTCAGGGGACAACGTCTGTAGGTGGCAGCAGAGGAGGCCAGTGTGACTGGGTCTCCAGGATGCACCCCGGTGTCAGCCAGCAAAGCAGCTTCACCCAAGGGCAGCAAATGTCCCACAACATGCTAGGCCCTCTTCATGGCGTCAGCACCGCCACTCTGTCTCAGATCATGGGCTACCAAAACCTGCAGACCAGCCATCTTGGATCATCAGCCCATATGATGCAGCGGCAGCTCCAGCACCAGAACTCCAACTCTGCCACAGCTCCGCAGTCCCTCAACCAGAGCTTCCCTAACGTGGAGCTCAACGGTTCAGAGATGCAGCAGAACAATGCCCGCTCAATGCCTATCCACACCATCATGCCCCAGGAGACCCAAATCCTCGGCACCCAGTTCCTCACCCCTCCCTCCCAGCACAGCTATTCAGGCCCCATGGACAACACCCCCAACCACCAGCTTCAGGTGCCAGACCACCCGTTCCTAACTCCGTCCCCTGGCTCCCCCGACCAGTGGTCCAGCTCGTCCCCACATTCCAACATGTCTGACTGGTCTGAAGGCATCTCCAGCCCACCGACGAGTATCCACTCACAGATGAATCTGATCCCAGACCAGTTTAAATAAAGACTTGTGAAAGGAACTGAACATTTTAAATGGAAAAACAGACAAACAAAGACAGTGACGAACCCCCGCAAGACTGATCATTCTCCTTTTTTATCAGTTTTTATACTAACGACAAGATCAGTTTTAGTAATTTTGTATTTATTTATGTGCTTTTTTTGACATGAACTATAAAAAAGATGCTTTTTATATTTATGCTTTTTTATTTTGTTTTCGTTCTGTTATATATGGGAAGGTTAGAGACTGTTTAAAAGGAGTGTGTATCAGATAAAGAAAGACTCCTTGTTGTGTACACTGGCTATTTATTTGTGTCTTGTGTTGCTTTATTCACTGGATTTATTTTAATCTTGCATCGACCTTCTTAAATTTTTATTTTTGGGGATTTTTATTGTGTTTGTACAGATTTTTTCATCTTTTATAGATTATTTGAAAGTTTTCAGTATTAATTATATTTTAACCTCTTTTGTCTTTTTAAAGCCACGCAGGTTTTGTTACTAAACTACACTTCACTAAGTCTTATCACTGAGTCTGTTAGAAAATGATCAGATCTATATTTAAAGTTTCAGCTTTCAGATATGGGCTCGCTTCTATCTTGGCAAAATGGAAAAGCGAGCTGAGGTAACTTACTTTGGAGATTTGGGACCTTAAAGCACAGAACAAATTTCCCTTATTGGTTGAGAAATTAGTGTTTAATGCGTCTAAATCAGCCTGAGCCTAACTGTCATTATGTAATGGTTTTGGCTGATGCTAAGTAATTGATTATTGATCATTTATGAAAAGGGGATGTTCCTTTTTTGTATTGTTTCTCTAATCAGTGAGTATGGTTACCATGTTTAACCTGTTAAGTGTTAAATCGCAGACCTGTTGTAGAAAATTGTTACATTTGCCACGGTTTATAAAATAGTGCCAGTGTGATTTTCCTAAGAAAAGAACTGTATTTGTGAGATTTCATGTATAAAAGTAAGATGTTTTTGAGGTGGAGAACATTGTATGTGGAAAAAATGGGGACCTTTGTGTGTGTGCGTGTATGTGTGTGTTTAATGACATCCCCTGCACTCTGTGAAAGAAGTGTGGTGAACGGTGTCTAAATGTCATGTTTTATAAACTAATTCTGAGATAAAGAGGTTTTTAAGAAAAGATGTAATTCAAAAATCAATGTTCATGCAAAGTTGTAGTTTGCAAAGAAGTATTTCCTGATTAAAATGTTTTGTAAAAAATTGTCTTGATTTAATAAAAGCTGATGTCAAGCTTTAAGTTATGGCTCTCTGTTTTAAATTTTCTTATCTGGAACACAATTGTGTTGGCACAATGGCCAGTTCATCCAAACTTTATCAAAGGTCACATATTAAAGTCCTTTTCAACAAGTCTACACTGCTCTCAGATGTCTCAAAAACATACCAGATATTACTATTGAAAAAGGAGCAGATGCTGTGTTAAAATATTTATTGAACATAAACATTTTTCAGTATTTTTCTCTGCAATCTGCTCCCTTCTGCATCAACACACCACTGTATTCAGATCTTCCACTGATCAAATCAATGCAGCAGGTCTTCTTCAGACAGTTGTCTCTGAACCTCTGTTGTTCTTTTCTTAACTTCTGACACAGACTCTAAACGTGTTTCTTTGAGCACAGATTTGACCATAGGAAAACGAAAAAAGTCAAATGGTGCTAGATCAGGTGAATAGGAGTGGTGATCAAGCACTGGGATTGGTTTTCGGGCCAGAAACTGCTTTACCGAGAGTGCAGAGTGAGCTGGTGCGTTGTCTTGATGAAGATTGAAAACATTTTTCCGCAACTGTCGTGTCTTTGACCACCTTTGATATTAAACACTCAGTGTAAACAAGTGCAGTCTCATTATTTTTAATACTATACCTTGTACACTCACCAGACACTTTATTAGGTGGGTTTTTCTTTTTTACATGTACCAGCTTGGACCTCTTTTTAGCTTTCCAAACTGCCTTAATTCTTTATGGCAAAGATTTTCTGAGGCACTAAAAACACTCCTCAGAGATTTTGGTCCATATTGACATGATAGCATCAACAGTTGCTGTACATTAATTGGTTGCACATCCATGATGTAAATGTCTTGTTCCATCTCATTTCAAATGTGCTCTTTTAGATTGTGATCTGGTGACTATGGAGGTTACTGGAGTTGTGTGAACTCATGATACAGCTAGGGGTAAGATTTTACCCTGATGCCCTTTTCTGGTGTGACTGCCCCTATTTTCATACTCCATCAGTAAAAAGACAAAACATGAATAACTTAAAAAAGTTTGGGCAGTGTATTAAAAAAGTGAAATGCTATCATATTCATTTTGCAGTTTGATTTATTAATTTCGTAAAGAAAATGTTTTGACTAAGATTAATAAATACTCAAGAACTTTTCATAGACTAAAACTAATAATAGGGAAATATTTTTTGGGGGGGGCATATCAGTTGGAACTGGATTAAAACTCTGGCATTCAAAATCATCTCAAAAGTTCCTCTGAGTACCACATTTTGTCTTGAGACTAAGACTTAGACTAGAAGTAAAACAGCAGCCAGAATTCACAACAATACAAAGGCTGTTGTCCTTGAAGAAGAAGATCAGGTTCATATCTAGCCCATCTTTCCGTTCCTGCATATCATAACCCTCTCCCTCTTTCTATCTACTCGCTCTAACCACTGTCCTTTCTGAGATATAGAGGCCCTGAAATAAATCTCAGAAAAATGTAAATATGCAGCATTACTGACAGTGTCCCCTCAGCTGTATGTCTCTATTACCATCTAGTGGTAATAAACTAGTAGTACCACATCAAGAAATCAGACTCTGTTGCTAAATCATTCCAACTTCTCCCCGACATAGCCATTTTATCAGTAAGAGCTGTAAATGAAATGTTGTGAGAACAACTACTTCATGAAAATAGTTTTTTTTTTTTTAGCTTATAAGCACTAAAACTGAACTCAGTCTAACCACAGAGTGCAGGATGTACAAACATGTTTTTGCTTTACCATCCGATGTCCGACTTTGTAACATAGTTTAGTTTTAGTTGTATTTATTTGCACATATTTTAAAGAAAAGTTAAAGAAAACAGTAAATAAGATCATGACACGTGCAGGTGAGGTAGAACCCCCATGTAAGCGTATTTACAAACCTCACCTTAGGAGACAAGTATGGATAAAATTAGCAGAAATAAAAAGATAAAATCCTGGTAATGTTATTTCAAAACCAAAGATAAAATTGACCAAAATAGGACTGTAAGCCAACACAGAAATAAATTAAGACAGAAAAATGTAGTACATGTATCATACTTTGTCAAACAAATATGAAATTTGATCACTACATAGATCATCATTAACAAAATGTTTTTGACAAGCAAAACATTTTTTAGGCTCAATTTGTATCTGGACAAGGACAGAGACTGTGTCAGTAAATAAAAATCTGTGTTCCATCATTGAATACCATGGTATTGTATTGAACAAGGGCCTTGAGATGTATGATACAGTGGTGGATACAGGTTATTTGTCTGTCTTGTTGAATAATAGTTTACTTGAGAGTTGGGAATAAAGACCATGTTATGCTTTAATAAAGCATGAGACAGTAACATGCAATTTGTCTTTTTATTTGTTTGCCTGTTTGTTTGATGCTTCTTTTTTGTTTGTTTTTTGCAACTCCTGTGCCTATTAAATTGCCCCCTTGGGTATAAATAAAGTAGTTGAATTGAATTGAATTGATTTAATAAGCAGACAAAATGGATTTTAGAATAAAAAACTAAATCTGTACTTATCTACTATTAAATATGTACAGTCATTTAACTACTAATGGAAACTCTTCAGACACAACTAAGGCTATGACTGTGTCTATATAACTCGGAGCTGCTGTTATTTCACAGATTTATAGATAGCAGGTGAGAGTAATGGATATATCATTTGATCATGTGATGTGCTGTCACATAAAGGTGTTACAGTGTGGATCAGTGGCTTCCAAATGGTGTACCATGGGATAAGTGTAGGTGTGCCATGGGACTTTGTTACAACCATTAGATGTTATACTACAACTACTTATGCATGAGGGTTTAATTTGCTCCATCAGTATTTATGGTGCATTAATTTCCATTGATAGAAGCAATTTCTGAAACTTTGGAAGTCTTATGAAACCTCCAAAGAAACACTGTCTTTTACAGATAACAGAACTTGGAGGGAAGGAGGGAAATCTTACTTTTAAAAAAAAAAAAAAAATCCCATTTATTTGCTCACTGAGTCTTAAAAACTGTGACCTTTCAAAAGTACTTTGGCACATCTTAAAGGGGCTGTTTTATATGGATATGATTATGGTGTGAGATGACATTTGCCTTGACATTAGGAGTACTTTGGCAAAAATGTTTTGAAAACCTCTGGTCAAGGTTTAAAATCCACATTTTTTTTTAAACTTTACTAATAATACAAAAATGGATATTATTACAGTTTAACTTTGACCTTGGTTCCTCCACTGGTCTAACCTTAAGACCCATTCCCACCTCCATGACAACTGTTGACCCATATTTTAAAAAAAAAAATTCAACTACATGTATTAAATGATTAACAAAACAGTCATTTGCTTTGTATCTCAACAGTACAAAACAAAAAAGTGCAACTAAATAAATGGCAGTACATGAAACTGGAAATGTTTTCTCTTATATACATTCAGATGCATTTTGTTTGCAGCCTGTTGGCAGCTGTAACAAGCAAAAAATCTGCAGCCCCCATAACACAACAACAATCTGGATGGTCATTTTCTTCTCAAGCCCAATGGACATGACATCTGTGATTTCCAAAAACAATTTGAAATGTGGACTTGTCAGACCAGAGCACACTTTTTCACTTTGTGTCAGTCCATCTAAGATTAGGCCCAAGAGGCCAGCACCATTTCCAGGTGTTGCTGATATGGCTCTCTCTTTGTGTAGCAAAATTTTGATTTGCACTGCAGATGCAGCAATGAACTGTGTGAACTGACAATGGATTTCTGTTTCTGAGCCCACGCGGTAACACCCTTTACAAAATGATGTTGATTTTTAAGACATTGCCACCTGAGGCATCAATGGTCACAGGCAGTCGGTGTTGATTTTTGGCTTTGTTGCTTACGTGCAGAGATTTCGCCAGAGTCTCTGAATCTTTTGATGGTACTATGAACTGTAGATGATTAAATCCCCAAATTGCAATTGCACACTGAGAAACATTCTTAAACTGTTTGACTATTTGCTTATGCAGTTGTTCACAAGCGGTAACCTTTGCCCCAGTCTTGCTTGTGAATGACTTAACCTTTCAGAGATGCTCCTTTTATATTGTATCACGACACTTATGTGTTTCCAATTAACCTTTTCACCTGAGAATGTTCCGAACAGGTGTTTTTTAAGCTTCCTCATAAATTTGAACAATGGCGTGTTTATTCGATTAAATATGTGTTGAAATGGATTTGCAAAATATTGTATTCTTATTCACATTTTACAAAACGTCCCAAATCCACTGGAAATGGGGTTTGTGAAAGGGCACTCCTTTTGTTTTAGTTTTTAATTAATTTTGGACATTTTTCGCAGTTTTCTTCACTTCTTCTACATTGTTGACGTGCCTCCCTCAAAGATGAACCGGATTGAGTACCACAGACCTGCAGCGCCCTCTGGTGGTGATCAGCCGCGCCGCCTCCTGCTGCCAGAAGATCCCAGTCGTCCCCATAGAGACAGCCTCCTACAACAGGCGCCGTTACACCAGCTAGTCGTCTTTACTAGGCGATGACAGCCTGGAAATGAAACAGCGGACATTTGGACATCCATAATTTCCTCGAAAACAGGCTTCCGGATGGTTGCCAAACAGATTTTTTATTATTGGATTAACCACCATCACCAGCCGCCAGCCGCAGCAGCTTTATCCTGAGAGGCCGTGCTGGAGATTTGTGTGGCTGGGCAGGGAGGAGTCCTCTGTTATTCCTCTGTTAGCTGAAGCAGGGCCAGCATGTCGGCTTTATAACAGCACACCCCTCTCAGAGCTGTGAGGACGAGCAAATGCAGTCTTAGAGGTGGGTCTTTGTTGTATTTCAGGCGTCAATTTGGGCGTGTGGTGTCGTTATTAAGCGTGCTAATAAAGCTAACGTTAATAGGCTGTTAGTGTTGGGTCAGTCATTGGTCAAACTGTGCACCTTCATCAATATAAACGACTGCTGCTAATGCTAAAGGTACGGACACCATTAGGCAAGGGTGGGCAATTACCTGAGTCCTAATGCTCCCAAAGGCCTGTAGATATGGTCATTAGAAGTGTTAGAGGTGGGCGTCATAGAGCAAAAAACAAACAGGCGTTATTATATCGATGTTGTTGTCTATGGTGAAACAGATAAGTGTGCTACAATGACAGAATTATAAACATAAAAAAATAAAAATAACTCAAACAATTCTGTAATATGTGATACAATTAGAACAATAATAATACCCAACACCAAATATTGTTTTGTTCTTAATTATTAAGAATTTCATGCATTATTAATTGATATTCCATTTACTGCCTTTCACAAATATTAAAACTGACTAGTTGAGATTAAAAGCCACATGTTTTCACAACTATTTTGAGCATTATTTTGAGATATTTGTAATCTTTAATGTTAAAAATGATTGTCAGAAACAAATATGTTCAATGAAAGCATATGATGTGCGTTTTAAGATTAGTGAGTAATTGTGTGCCGCCCTGATCTCAGGATCTATTCAGCTGTTATGGTTTTTGCCATAATTGAGCAGCCCTGTCGATATTGCACAAAACATTGGCAAAATCTCTGTATACTGAGGTTGTCAAACATATACAAATAGATTCTTAATCTGTTTTTTTAAGATAACATCCCTATTATTCTAATTAGGGAAGCAAAATATTATGGGCATGGTAGATACAATTTCTGCCAACATTTCAAGTTGATATTGTAGCCATATCAATGCATCATTTTTTTTCCTTTGACAATATGTAATATAACAGAAGGGCTGTTTGATTATGGCAAAAATCATAATCTTGATTATTTTAGTAGATATTGAGATCATGATAATGATTATTAAACATGCACCATATGCTCTCATTGAACATCTATGCTTTGGACCAGGGATGTACGATACTGGATTTTTTCCGTTATTTGATATTTCTGAACTCGTTACCACCAATATGGATACCGATATTTTATGTCTAGAGCACAAAGTCTTTAACCTGGCACACCAGTTGGACCGTTTATTCACTAGCCCATCTGGGAAACCACCCATAGAAGTGCTTGGGGAGGGCTGAACCTTTCCGGAAGCACATCTGGCAAGTGATTGGATGTTTGTTCTATCAATAAACATTTATTACGAGCCAATCCGATAATGTTGTAGGCGGGAGCTACTGTGCTACAGAAGATGAGGCACTTCGTAAAACAAACTCTCTTTAAAACATGTCAGAAGAGGAGCGAAAATATCCTTACTATAGAGGTTTAGTGTTGATATTTGTTTTTCATTTAAAAAAGAAATGCAGTCATGATCTGATAAAACTGCATCTGAGGCTGTTAGCATCTATGCTAATCCCCTCTTCCTGCTCTGAAGGATTCTAATTGGGCTGTGCCGCTTTGAGCTGCTCACAATTGTTGTAGATTGAAGTTTGACAAGAGTGATCTGTGTGATTACAGACACTGAATCAGACTGATCCAGCTGCTGTGCAAGGTTACAAAGTCTTTACTTTATGAAAATTGACGTGTAGCTTTTAATGTGACAGTCTATTTGTGTAAGGAACAGATGTAAAACAAGAAGAACAACACTTAACTCTTGAAAAAAATAGAAGTCTTTAAATGTACCCAGGCAGTGAAAATAAGGTGAAGCATCATGGTACATTTTTGTATTTTGCTGATAATACTGGCAATACATGGCAGATATGTATGGACAATATATTGGCTGTAAGTACTCGCAAAAATTACAATATGTCCTGATGCCAATATTCAACTTTTTAGATCAATTTCTGCAGATATTGATATCATAGAGATAATATTGTGCATCCCTAGTTTTGACAAAAGTTTGAAAATTAAAGAACGGCACAGTGGCACAATAGTTTTTTAATCTTGATTACTTAGTTTTCATAAGTGTGGAAGGAAGCAATTTTAATTCAGATTAAAACTTGATTAATTCCCCAGCCCTATCCAACGGTGAATTATCATTTATTTCTCTGACCAGTGATCCTTCATTGTGTGTTCATGAGCTTTCTTGTCTGTCATTAGGTGTGTGGTCTCCTGAATTGGCTAGCATGTTGCCAGCCAAACCTAATACTTTATCAGCCAGGCACGAGCTAAAAAGAAGGAAAATAATCAGTATGTGGCCTGGGTTTAAAAGTGCAAATACAGGACAACCATTACATAACAAGAGTAGATGAATGAGATTTTAGACACTTATAAAAACATCATGTTCAACAAGCAGAGTCTTTCCTGTTCAGATTGTAGTACACGCTGTCAGAGAGCCAGGCCCTGCTGCTTGTTATTCTCCCTGATGATGATGTAATGGACGCTGCTGTGACTGTAACTCTCTGTGCAGGATGGATGTGGAGCTGAGTGCTGGCAGGGACAGCACCTGGAGAACAGCAGCAGCAGCAGACGAAGATGATGATGATGCAGGAGGAGGAAGCATGGAGGCTCAGGTCATACCACTGGAGCTCTACGATTCAGCAAGAGCCAAAATAGATGCAAATCTCCGCTGGTTGTTTGCCAAAGCTTATGGTATAGGTAAGGATTTGCTTGTGTTGTCCTGTCATGGTTGATACTTTGCATGATATGTCTTACACAAATACAGCTTACTCTGTTATTGAAGCAGTAAAGAATTTAATCATAAGAATTACGGTTTTTCTCAAACTGGCTTCAATTTCAAGTTTTTGCAAAATTGAAAAAATCTAGAAAATCCTGTTTGATAAGTCATATTAGAGCTGCAGTGATGTGCTTTTGGTATTATTTGATTTAGTTAAGACTTTTGCGTTCTGATTAGACTTCGAGTTGGACACTTAAGAGTTGCAGTTAAAGAAGTATTTTGGTTTGATGGCATTGCCAACTGCAATAAAGTGGAGCAGGGATGAAATATTTTCGTAGGCCAACGTGAAAGTTAGTATTGTGTTGGTTCCCTTAACTACCAGCCTACTAAAGCCTCTGGGATTTTTCACTGTGTTTTGGATCATTACTAATAATAAGCTCTTTAGTGAACAAAAAAGTAATGAAGATTACATGTTCTGTTCTTTGTGGTAATCTTAACAAAAGAACCTACTACATCTTTTCAAGCGTAAAGTAATCGGCCAGAGTAAAGAGCTATTATTAAGTTACTACGGAACTACAACAGAGTAGTTGAGAACCAGGAAGTGCTCACTACCACTATTTTCATTCCTTTACCACTCTGTCTTTTCCTACCCCCGCCCCCCGTAAGAGTTTAATGATATGTTTTTATGATTTCATTCTCTTAAGTTGGCTTTACTTTTTATTTTATTTTTCTTGTTTTTGTTTGATTTTTAGAATGTTGTTAAATGTTTTTATCATTCTTTATCATTTGGTTTTAATTGTGAGTTTTTATTTGTCACGTTTTATTTTATCTTTTGTCTTCTTAGCTCTGTGCTTTGTGTACAGCACTTCGGTGAACTAAATATTTTTTTAAAGAAGTTGTTGTATAAATATTAACAATTGGATAGGATAGATTTGCCCAGACTGCTAAGAATGAAACAAAATGATCCGAAAATAGGGTAGCTCAGTGGTGCAGCAGGTAGTGCAGGTGCCTCACATCAGGATCAAATCTGCAGTTGGATCATATGGCCCTCCAGCATGGAGTGCGCAATGCATGTTCTCCCCATGCATTTGTGGGTTTACTGTGGGTGCTCTGGTTCACTCATATAGACATAAACTCTGCTCATTAGATTAATTGGTGACTCTAACTGGCCTATTCATTTGAGTGTGTGTGAATGGTTATCTGTCTTTTTGTGCCAGCCCTGTTATTGGCAGGTCTTGTCCGGTGTCAGCTGGGATGGGCCCCCTGGAGACCCCAAAAGATAAAAGCAATATAGATAATGGATGGATGGATGCAAATCACATGTCAGTATGGTCAGTCTTTGGCAGGTATTCAGCTGTACTTATAGTAAGAGAAACAAAGGCATTCCTGGTCATTTATGTAGCTTTTCAGCTTTTTAGCTTGCAATATTTTAGAAGTAATGACCATTTTCTGATAATACACAGCCCTAAAATGGTGCGAGTTGACACTGTTATCACCATGTAAAGGCAGTAAGCTCAAAAGCAAACCGGGGTACAAGATATTCCAATGAATGCCCTAAAAAATGATGATGGAGCAGATGAGAGTCACATGTTTATAGAGAAACCGGAAGATTTGAAGCACTGCTGTCATTTCATGGTTTGTTTTAGCTCCAAAAAGACTGAAAGATGACCCTCTATCTCTCCAAAGCCCCAAGTAGGCATATACACGGTTCATTTAGTGATCTCTTGCTGTGTGGACTTATTTTTCAATATGTCAGCAATCTTTCTAAGCAACACAATGACTTCTACATGAAAACTTATCTGAGGTTTTCATGCTCTTCAGTAAATACTCATGGCAACATCTCGTGATCAGCCAAAGTCTCTTATACCCAGGTCACTAGCTTTGACAGCGCTGACCAGATCTGCTCAAACATCTAAAATGATCGCCCCATATCGCCCGGCTGTAACTAAATGTCTGGACATGATTTGTCCCTGGATGTGGGTTTTTGTGTCACCCAACAATTGCACTCGGGGGAGCATGAGCAGGAGGTCAGCTGTGCTTTTCATGCCAGCCCACACATCCCTGTGATTTACTGTTGGTTTGACAATGAGGCATTTGGAAGGAGAGACAGAGGCAGTCTTTGAGAGGTGGAAAAGTCCTTGTCATCATTTCAGGTTCATGGGTACTGTAGTTTTATTGTTTCCTGCTCTACAGACTGGAGCTATCCTCTGTGTTGCAGTAGATGACTCAGGAAGCTGGGAAAGAGCAAAAGACTGATATATAAAGATTGTTGTGGGATAAATCACAGCTTCTTATTTACTTTGTAATTTTGGGTTATAATAACAGAAAAAAATCATGTTTCAATATTATTTCCCTGAAAAATAGGAAATATTTAAATAATATAATCTCAGTCATATAATTGGATTTTTATGTTTATTTAAAGGTCCCTTGTTTACATCATGCCTTGGCTGTCTAGTTAGCAAAGATTTGATTTCAGTTTAGTAAAAAAATGAAAATATTTGTCTCTTTAGAGGATCAAATGCAGCTCTTTTTTCCTCCCCTTTGGAAACACTCTGACCCAAGGGGGCAGGGAAGCTATGATCGTGACCTTTGCACTGATTGGATGCCCAAATGAGGGGTTACAGGCCAGGGAGCAGACTTTCAAACCAGTCATGGCATCTGCTATGATGAGCAGAAAACACACAAATAGGTGGAGGCTGTAAAGCTATTCCATAATAAACCCCGGGAAGTAAAAAACAGTGTTTTAAGGGACCATAGTGCATTTCTCTGTGAACTGGAAGTTTAGTAAAAGGTGTCATGTTCTTCTTCTCCCCAAGCCCCCTCAACCCCATTAAAAGCAAAGAAAACTGACTAAACATGTCGTGTAGATGATCTCAAATTAAATGAGCACATTACAGTTAGTTACTGTTACTGTAAACAATCTTTACAGGGTGTCACGCTGGTTTTCTTTGGTACTGTAAATATCAATATGTTTCCTAGCTGAATCCCTTAACAGCAATGTACCAGTTAAAGCTTTACCCCTATTTTACCTTACTATGTTTTGTCCAGATTACAGACCAAATGCCCATTATAAACACCTAACCATGACCTTTCACTCTGCATCAAGCTTTCATTAATCTGATTGGCTCCTCCTGACTTCAGCGTGGCTGGGTCATTCAGGAGCCCTTAAGAGCAAGAGATATTCATTCCTACTGGTTCTCTAAACTTTTTCTTTAAGTGTTTTGTACAGAATTGGAAGTAATGTATGTATTATATGTATAATATGCAGTCTCTGTTTTCATGACTCTGGGTTAAGTATTGCATGCTGATGAAATTCTAGATTTTTTATAAATATTTTTATTAACTGATAATCATGATCAATATTACATCAGAATTACATAATCTGATGATAACTTATCCTATGCATGATCGCAGCACATTTAATGGACACACCCACAGCGACTGAGAGCAGGGATGACTGAGTCATTGTTTTCTAACATAATCTTACCGAAAGTTTTTTCAACACTGAACTTTGGTCTGGTGGTCAATAACATAGTCCTCTTGTAAAATACGAACATTATGCATATTTTGAAAGTTTTGTCAAAGACTTTAAATCAAATGTGCTCACTGTGGTGTTTGTTTTCTGTGATACCAGATCGTAACTGGGAGAGACAGGAGTCTCAAAACTTCATTATTAGATTAGGGAGTAAACGGACAAACAGCAGGGTGGGGAAAACGGTGTAGTTCGTTTGTGCTGGTGTGAAAGTCAGGACAGTCACATGTTTAATTGTTTAATGGGATTGAACCTGAGTGCCTGTGTCTTTCTTCAGTGCAGACTGTTTGTTTAGACAGTTTCATCAACCTGTAATTAATTTGATTTAATTTAAATGAATCCTATTTGGAGAATATTTTTGGAGCATTGTGAGAAAGAAGGGACATTATTTCTTGAAGTCAGTTTGAATCAGAGAAGAAAAAGAGTCTAGAGTTATACTTTCTAGACATATGAAAAGTGCCAATGTGTATTCATATTATCTAAAATGTCTTTAAAAATATTCAAACACAGAAAAAGAGGTCAGAAAACTTTCTTTGCAATTTTTCTTGTGGCTTCTAAATTTCAATCACATAAAACTTTAAGTAGCATACATTGGATTGGGGATGGGCAACTTGTGGCTTAATCCTTGTTTGGATTCCACAATTCCTTGGCCAGTTAAATATTATATGATAATAATTTCAAGAGTAAAATTTGCCCACCAGTATACTTGGCCTTGTTTAGGTCTCAACAATGTACTGTCAGCTATAAAAGATTTTTTATTTTTCCCTTCTTATAGAAAAGGCTTAATTAAATAATGACAAAAAAACACACAAAAGTTTATCATTTTTAATTTGTTATATGGTGCAGTGAGCTTTGCAGGATCTCTTCATAGTTAATGAGAGTATATGGGACGCTCTTTGGACTCTTATCTAATATATATATTTGAGATATTTATCGTCATGGTGTGTTTACCCTAACAGACATGTAAACATGAGCTCAGCTGCGTTTTTGCCTGTTTGTGATGGGACGTTGACACAACTGCTACCTGTGGATGGGGACGGAGGATTGTAGCACACTGGACACAGTGCATATCCTCACATTTTTGCCGTGTTGAGGGAAATGCTTGGCCATGTCATTTTTGATGCCTTGTCTATGCTAAATGTCTTTACTGCAAGAACTGTTATCATCTTCTTGGCATAGTTTAGCCAAACCTTCAACTGCAGCTACTGCCATGATCCCTCAAAACATAGTGTATCCACTGTGTCAAACATGACCCGATGATACTGTGACACAGCTGGTCCTTAGAGTTACACAAAACTTTAATGGACGGTAGAATAATCACGAAAAGGATTTACCCCTGTCAGGACTCATGCACCTATTAATCCTCTGAATTTTGAAAACTTGGAACCGGTTCCCAACAGGAATCAGTTCTTGGTACTCAATCCTAGTGACAGGGGATTATTTATGACCAATAAATCCAGTAACTGTGATGGCATGTCTTTACAAAAGGTCAGTAACCATATTGCTAAGGCTGCCATGTTGCTCTGACATTATGCTGAGGGTGGGAAGCTCAAAAGTTGTATCATGTAAAACTCAAATTTTAAGTTTAACCTGTATAAAACATAGCAACCTTAAAAATGTTTCAATGCCTCCTAGAAATGTGACCATAAGGGCAATGAAATATGAGAATCAAGAAATGGACCAAATTTAGTATTTAAGAGATTGATACTCTAAATTGACAACCCAGACGAACTGTTTAATATATTTCACAAGTGTTTGGGAATGGGCAGAACCTTTCAATAGCATATACAACAGGTGATTGGACAATTGTTCCATCAGTCACATTTTATGTGCCAATCAGATAACGTAGTAGGCGGGCACTACTGCCGTGGGGTAAGTGACAGAACATAAGCAACTTTTTAGAGCAAACTGTAGAGAAATTTGTAGATTTATTTGTTTTTTGTTTAATAAAGAAATGCCGTCCAGATCTGATAAGGCTGCGACTGAAGCTGTTAGCATCTATGCTAATCTCTGTGTGAGTAGTCAGTTCTTGCTGTTGTCACGCCACGCTCCCACCTCTTTCTACTCAAAAGGACGCTTGTTGTAGATCGGAGCTTTGCAAGATCGATCTGCTTGGTTAAAGACATTGAATCAGGCCGATCCACCTGAATGATAAAGTTATTGATAATCTATTAGCTACAACAACGTAGGACCTCAAAGTTATACATACACTGTGTATGCGATGTTGTGTGATCAAATACACCCAGAGCCTGTTTTTAAGATGCACAGTGATATCATACATGATACTTGCCTTTTCCACTATTATATGAACAAAAGTGTTGACTTGGAAGCAGCTAAATGCTAATAGTAGCTTTGATCTAATGGTAGCTAATTATTTATAGAATATGAGTTTTGATTCTACATTGGTCAAATCTTTTGGAATTTTCTGCATCCATTGTCTTTGTTTATCCTTTTCATGGGGAAGGGGCAGACTTAAAACTGTTGCCATAGTGCAGTGTTTACATGACAAGCAACCTGGACTATGATAGTATTAACATTATGAGCTTTTCACCCTGAGCATAGCTTAAAGAAGTAACATGGCTGTCATGGTCCATTGTGTTTATTGCAAAGGCTAATATTTAAAGTACAACAGAATTGTGATTTATTGTGCAGTCCTGTAAACTACAACTTACAGTTAATGTCTGGATATAAGAAACAAACATGATATATTTCAGAGTGTATGTGAGCTTCATAACAAAAGTCTCAGCTCCAGTTAGTAGTCCTCACAGACTGGCCTCAAATTCCAATGTTTCTCCAACATATTGTCATCTGCAGGGGTCTCCGTGAAGCCTTTTTTTCAGCAGAGCAGAGTTGTAGCTTTTCCCTGCAGAGCTCACGGTCTGACAGTTTGGCTCGAACTGTCAGCAAGATCTCTGCTGATCAATCTGACCTTCTGTCTGAGAGAGCAGGAACAAAGGCCTCCCCCTGCCCCTCCTCCTCATGATTTCCAACACGCTCATGCACAGCAGTGTGGGCTTTAACACAGGATCAGGTGGATAATAAATATCTAAGCAGAATTAGCAGCCAGGATTAAAGAGCAGCTCCCCCAGTTCAGTTCTTCACACCACTCACACACACACATACGTACACCTCCTGATGTCAGCGACTGATCCAATGAGCACATCCGGGGACAACATCCCAGCCCCCACCTCCGGCCACGCTGGCATCCCCCATCATTGTCTCCACGGCAACCAGAAGGGATAAAGGGGGGGAGTTCTTGGACTGCTGAGGATGAGGAAGTGGGAGTTTTAAAGAGATGTATGCCAGAAGACAACATAAAAGATTTGCTTATTTGGGAAAACACAAGGAAGGCAGATAAAGAGAGACCTGGAAGCATGTGCAAAGAGTGTTTTCTCACATGATCTCGTGTCCATATGGCAGCACCACACAACAGTAGAGAGTGAGAGCGATACTGTAGTTGGACTGTGCCAAGCAAGCAGTGTGCTGTGAAAATCACAGCTAAGGTTTTCACTGTGAGCTCTAGCTGTAGTCTGAGCCTGCTGTGTGTGTTGGTGCGTGTTCCTGTATGTGTGTGTGTTTACCACTAATGGATGCCTCAGTCAGCTCAACGCTAATGTACAGCAAAATAAGAGAGGATGCTCTGTTAAGTGGCTGAGTATTGATGCGTCATCCTTGGACTTGTGTGGGTGTTTTAAAGCCTGCTGCTGTTTTCTACACGGTTTAAAATTTAGGGAACATTTCTCCACCTGTCAAACTGTTTCTCAGGATAAGAAGTCATAAAACAAAGTCTGATGATTCGAAAGTAGGTTTAGGTACCAAAGCCCTAAAAACTACAGATTTTCTGTCATAATTACCCCCTAGACTTTTGTTTTCATCCTGATATAATCACTACAGGGCTTCATCTCATGCCTTAGGAAAATACAAAATACATGTAGCGTTATGGCTCAAAAAGTTTTATTTAGTCATTTATTAAACATATATCAGCTTAGAATTAGGGGTGTCCTGATACAACTCTTTCACCTCCGATACTATACAGATATTGCAGCCTTGAGTATTGACCGATACCGATATCAATCCAATACGATATCAGCAGGAATCATTCATACTTTTATTACTTATTTTGTAGTATGATCTGTAAGAAAAGGCTTGATCAAGTGAGATTACTCAAACAGAGAACAGTAGTCAGCAATAGTAGGTATGAGAAAAACTGACCCATTTGTTATTAACTAATGGGTTAAATAAATTTTAACCTTAAACATAAGAATATACTACAATTAAATAAAATGAATAAAAAATAAATTAGAAGACCCTGAAAAGTAACCTCAATAAATCCAATAAAAACAAAAACATATACTTTTGAATTGCAAAATAACCACTGTGTTTAACTTAAACATAAGCATATTCTACAACTGAATTAAATAAATAAAAAAATACATTAGAATGGACTGCTTGTATTGGAGTGCTTATATCGGGGATTTTAAATGCAGGCCGATATAATCCGATATTTGTTTTTTGCTGATATCGGACCAATATCCGATATCAATATCGGATCGGGACACCCCTACTTAGAATCTACATTTCCTGTGATAAAAATCATCAAAAAATGTTAAGGCCTACCAAAAAGTTCTAAAAACAGTGCACTTTTCAGGTGAATTAAAGTTTATTTCCAGTACTATTAGTTAGCAGACTTTGCTCTTTGCCACTCAACTGGTGGAGCTGCTTGTCTAGTGCACATATTGCGACACCAGTGCATACCCTCTCCAGGCAGATGACATAACTTTTGTTCCAAGATCTGGATCAGGGTGTTGGTTTGGTTGGCACATCTTTGCCAGTGGCTGTAGCTGGTTTGCTTAACTTAGCCTAAACACATAGCCTCAAGGAAAATGTCTGGCATAGTTTTGAACAAATGTAAAAAAAAAAAAAAATAATAAGTTTGTCAAATCAGTTCAAAACTAAAGTATTAAAATGGCATTGTGGAATTAGTTTTGTAAGATAATTGGATGCTATAGCTAAAGGTAAATGCTTGAAAACAGCCTAACATATTTTTGTCTCTGTATGACCATTTAAAGTAAATAAAACCATCAGGATGATAATGTACTGTTGCTTCAATGCCTGGAAGTGACTCTAGGGCTAAGTGTTGAACTAAGTGAAGAGCAGAACACTTAAAAATGTGGTAGATTACATTTTCCATGAATCATTAAACATCTTGTTGCAAAGGAGAGGGTGTGAATTATTGTAGGGAAAAACCACTGCAAACCAGCAAGAAGATAAGACTTATTGCTTTAGGGGTACACAAATCGTTCCTCACAGCAGCCTTGAAGGAGAAACTACCAACAAATAATTTCATTGACTAATTTAAACTAATTCCATCAGACGATGGTATTCCCTGTTCATTCCCTCCTGATTCCACAGTGAAAGCACTACAGGCTAAATTACGTGAGTGTTTCAGGTGCTAACGCTGGATTAACACTTATAAAAATAGCCTCCCCATGTTTGTTTCCATGAGCAGGTAAACACCAGGCGGGCTGGGACAGCACCATCAGCTTAAGCTTCACCACTAAGTCCTGTTAGCTTATTTGATAAAGCCCCTGGTTCACCTTTGGGCCGCTGGGGACGCTACATGGGAGGTTGTTTGACCATTGACTTTACCTGAGTGACTTCCTCTCTCACTGGGTTCTTCTTAGACAGTCTAATACCTTCAGGGTTTGTGTCCTGGGAGCTTGAGCATTATGTAACGTGGTGAAGCATCAGTGGACACGTGTGGGTACAAAAATAGTTGTAGAGTAAATGCAAGGTTTGATGTGTCACTCAGAACTTTTATGAGTAAAAAGATATCACTACGTCTTACCTTGAAAACTTGTCACAAAAGCATTGATTTATTTATAAATGGTTTTCTTGTTGCAGATCACATTCCTGTTGACCTAAGGGACCCCTTCTACACAGACCAGTATGATCAGGAGCACATCAAGCCCCCCATCATCCACCTCCTGCTGTCTGCTGAACTCTACTGCCGGGTGTGTGGGCTCATCCTGCACACCGAGCACGTCATCTCACTCCAAAGCCACCAGTCTGTCATCCAAGCTCTGTCCAGGAAGGGCATCTATGTCCTGCAGGCAGACAACACACCCGTCTCTGATCATGACCTCAGCTCGGCTCCCATCAAGATGGTGGGTGTCATAACCTTACGTTCACTCTTTTTGGAGTAATTTTAATTTTCCAGCTAAAGAATATCAGCAAATTCAATAGCGTTCTGTATGTTGGACTGGCCTTAGTTGCTCTGGAGGACTAGCTCTTAATTCTTATCATTTTCCTTCTTTTTTGCTGCACTCATTTGCAGTTTCTAAAGCACCGCTCATGTGCAATTCAAAGGGTTTTGCAGAGTTAAAACAAATATTTTATGATATCAAGACTTAAGACCATGAAAAGGCATAACAACAAGGCAAAAATAAGACATTAGATCATCAAGCGTGTGAAAATACGAGGTAAAAAATGAACAAATATACATTTAAACAAAAGTGTATTAAAATATCTAGGGCAGAAAATAGTTTAACATAACACTTGAAGACAAAGTTTGAAGCTCCTTCCGAAAACAGGAATCTCTCATGTCTAAAGTAATAACACAAATGACTGACACAATGTTTAAATATTTTCACAGTTATGCTCTTATATCACCAAAAAAAAATTGTTTTCAGTAGATATGCTCAAGCTGCTATTTTTAAACATTTGTAATACACCTCTTGAAGTGTTCCATTACAGAGTGTGTTTTTGCTAGTTGATGCCAACACTAAACTCAATTAATTAATTTCATTTTCCCTTTTTTTCTGTGTTTAGCCATGTTTAAGAGGGTTGCAAAAATTCCAGGAATTTCCAAAGTTAAGAACTTTGGGGATAAACAGGAATTTACAGTTATACTTAGGAATAAATGTGAATAAACAGGAATAAACTGGTCATTTAAAAAAACTGCAAGTTAACCCTTAACAGGGATTTTAGATATAGTTAGGAAAATATATTTTTGCATTATTTTGACTAAAGCAACCAGATTCCATGCAAGTACTTGAAAATATATATGCTATTCCTCAATCTCACCCACATGGCACACTGTTTACTGCAGGGGTATTTAGGCCACGTCCCCTGCAACTAAATAAATAAAACCAGATAAAGTCCTACTTACAAATAAATCTGTTGAAATATAATATTTTTTCATTGTATTTTTTGCATAGATGTCTGCTTATGACTAAACAAAATGTTTATTTTTGGATATAATACAGTTTGTTAAAATTACCCACAATTTCAAGTTAATTTCCATAATTCCTATAATTCCTGTAATGCCCATAGAAAGTTTCCAGTTTGAATTATTTCCAGAGACTTCTGCCCCTGCACTCACTGTTAGAACTTTCACATACTGAATATGTGTAGGTGTTTGATTAGTCCCTCTGCAGCCAGCAGAAAAAGAGCTATAGATCTGCTAAAACTTCAGGTATTACAAACTTGGGAAATAAATCAGAAAGATATTCTCTCTCTGCAGTAACAGAAGTGATGGCTCCCTCTACGGTTCTGCTCTCCAGAGCTAAATATGAGCTAAAACTTTCTAAATAAATAATGCATCAAAAGATGTGGGAGCTTTGCAGGTTTTTAAGTGAGTAGATGAAATATTCATGAAACAAAATGAACCAAAAAATTATCCAGTACTACTTTAATCATATGGACCAAGTCTTCAGTGGAATGAGTCATATCGGTTACAGGTGTGAAAATACTAAAGACAACAGGTTGGTTAAAAAGCAGCAGGTTTTGCCACATGTGGGTGTCTTTTAAAGTTAGTTACTTTGGCTCATAGCTACAGATTAAGTCAGAACTTAGAGGGGACAGTGGGACACCACGGTTTGGTGTCAAAGACTCTGACACCAGTGAACCAACTCTCTGTCATCTTTGTAAGTTTTTGTGGATTACATTTATTGCTGGTGAACTTTGTTTAGCTCCAAAGAATAGCAGATGTCAGGCTTCCTGGAGAATACTCTTTCTACTTTTTTGGACAGTATCACTGTATTCTAGGGGTGGGAATTAGCAGCAGGGTTAGCTTAGCATTAGATTTGCTGTTGTTGGCCCTCACTTTCCCTGGGTGATGCTAGGTGAAGTGAGCTGTTTTCCCGTTGTATTTAATTCCCATGTGTCACTCCTTACAAATCCCAGGTGTCTCTTATGCTGTGGTAAATTCCTTTTGTCCCTCTCCTGTACTGCCATGTTTGTTTACTAACTCTCCAGCACATAATAATTATATGGGCTCTTTAAGTACAACAATAGAATAAAAAATAGCAATAATGCAGCAGTAAAAAATGAACTGTCTTACGTATTACCCAATGGGGACCTTGCTGTTAAGAATCCAACGTTTTTTAGCGTAATAACTTCCTTGTTACCATAGTAACAAAGTGAATGTGCATGTTTTTAGATAAAGAATCCTAAACGTCTTTGTTGCCAAAAAAGCACACATGAAATGTACAACTATTATAAATTATTTAGGCAGATATCAAGCAGTATAAAAATGAATTATCCTTGTACAAGCTCATCCTGTTTTGATTTCTTCAAATTCAGAGCTCCCACATCCACCTCATCGACGCCCTCATGATGGCTTACACAGTGGAGATGATCAGCATAGAGAAAGTTGTCACCAGTGTCACACGCTTTTCCAACTTCTGTGCCTCCAAGGAGCTGCCTTTTGACCTGGAGGATGCCATGATCTTTTGGATCAACAAGGTAAAGAAAGACAAGTCATTGTTTTGTTGTTTGTCCTCTGTTTATGATGACTGACCATATTTTTGGTCTCTGCAGGTGAACATGAAGATGAAGGAGATCATGGATAAAGAGTTAAAAATGAAGCATCATCTGATGGACTCACCCAGTCACCAGAAGGTAATGACTGTGTGTCTCCATGTTTTATTTACCTTTTTTCCCACAGTTTAAGAGAGAAAGCTTACTCCCTATTGAAAAGTGTCTGCTTCGGTGTCCTTCTAGCAAACATTTTACCTGAGCCTCCCCATCCTCACTGTGTGCATTATTTAGGAAATGTTCCGGTTGAGTTATTGCAATGTAATGTATTATGATCTAATGTGCACCTCACATCACCTTCTGATCACAGATTCAGATCTAATGTGTTCTTCCAGAGAATATTATTGCCGTATTTTCCAGACTACAAGTTGCACTTTCTTTCATAGTTTGCCTGGTCCTGCAACTTATAGTCAGGTGTGACTTATACATCAAAATATGTATAATTTAACATGTTTTTAAATGTTAATTCATACTGACTGACATGAATCAAGGAATAAACATTACCGTCTACAGCCGCAAGAGGGCGCTCTAGGCTTGTGACCAATATGCTGCTCCTGCACCACTGAAAAAATTAACTGAAAACATTAACTTAAATACAAATGAGAAGGACTGAACACAAACAAAATGCCCCCCAAAAGAAAATCCTATTCTGCAGATTACAAACTGCAGGTAGTAAAATGTGTAGTTGAAAATGAAGAAAGCTAATCGCGGCTTGTCAACGGTGCAGTTTTGTCTAGTAGTTGCCAAAGAGATAAATATAAATGACTGCAGGCGGGCCTTCTTGGTGTTACGGCTTTATGCAATGCATCTGCCTCTAAATAATTGCAACTTATAGTCCAGTGCAACTTGTTTTTTTCCTCATCATGACACATTTTTTGACTGATGCAACTTATACTCCAGAGCGACATATAGTCTGGAAATATGGTAGTTATGAGACATCAGCTCACATACTTTGGGATTGCTTTAGTAATGTTCACAGAGTGGTTCTGATGATAAAAAAGCTCATTCTTTTTCTCCAGAGTGGTTTTGATTAGTAGCCACAGTGTCATAATCAGCCAAGGTAGACTTACCTCAAGGTACTTGAGATTATATGACATCAGCCTTGTTTTAAAAAATCTGATTCTTAATTTCAGTTAAAAATAAAAATACAAAAATTGCACCAACTCACTATTTTAAAGTATCACAGCAACATCTCTGATTATTGACGCCCACTCCTGTTGGCTGCGGATCCTGCCTTTGCATTTGCGCCTGCCTACTACTGTACATTATCTGATTGGCCTGTAATGAATGTGATTGAGGAAATGAGTGTCCAATCACCTGAAGAATGTTTTGAAAGGTTCAAGCAGTAAAGCAAATTAGAAATCTGATATTGTTCCACCCATAACTGAGTTTCTGTTTGTAGTGTAAGCATAGATGTACAGACATTTATTACTACATTATTTAACAGAAAAAATCTTAAAACATGACCATTTTGAGGCAAGTTTTGTTAATACAAAGAGTGCTTTCTATTGATTTTGTCTGGATTGATGGACATTTCAGAGCTGTGTAGACCTGTCCTGAGGGAGTGCAAGTCAAGCTGAATCTAAGTTTATGTTTGTCATGTCTGTGTTTTTATATTGGACTCGATAATAAGTCACTCCCCTCTGCCCCCTGGGGGAAGAATCCCTCACAGTTTGATAATCTGTTCACTTCCTTTTATAGCACTTATCTTTTAAGACAAGTCAGTCTTGCTGCATGCATTGTCACATCTCTTTCACTGTTTAATACTTAAAAGCTTATAATCTTTACAAAGCATGATATGTATAGAAATAGATGCTCCTGACTCCTTCCACCTAATACTGTCCTTGTTCAAGATCAGATCTGTCTCCATGGTAACAGGAGAAGATCTGATAACCTGTCACTGTTCATGATCCTTGACTTGTCCACTTCCTTCCTGTTTGTATCTCCCCAAACTTTCCTTCCCTCTCTGCCTTTTGGATACAAGTCTCCCTCCAAATGGTACTGGAAGCTTGTACCTGTAAGTGCCACCTTTAGCATCCCTCTGTGTGAGTGTGAATGTCTGTTTTTGTATTTGTTATTGTGATATCAGATGGCACATATAAGAACCAAAGGAAGCATTAGTGCTTCAAAGATGTATGATCACAAAGCCGATTATGCAGAAGAGTGCAGTTAAGATAGCACAGCACTCCCTGGTGGTGATGGAAGAAACAGCAAGCTCTTAAATCTGTGCCCCTTGTGGTTACATTAAACCCTTTCACATTGTCTATGACTTTCAGCACACACTCCTGTAACTTTCCTACCTTACTTTTAGTTGGAAAGGTTTATAAATGGCTCAAGTCCAAGCATCCAATCCAAGCCCACCTGACTTCTTTCACTTGTTCCCAGTCATTTTATTTCATTACATTTCATTTCTTCCCTCCCTCAGCCTGATATATTGCATGCCCTCTCCTACTGCTTATTGGAACCTGTGGAGTTCTCTCACATGGTAATGTGCTCACCATTTCACTCTCTTTTGATTTCATCCTAAGCTTTTCTTTTACCCTTTTCTGTCATTTATCTCCTGCATTAGCTACTAAACCAAACCCTGCACCATTAGAACTGAAATAAAGTAGAAAATGTCCAGCCCTCCAAGTCCTCGAGAGTCCAAAAGCTGCCCTAAAAGACTAAAATTATATCAGATGATTTATCAAAGTCATCTGTAGCAGGATAAATTAAAGCCACCAATGCCAAAAAGGCATGTCTAGTTTAGAGTGTATGATAAAAAGAGCCTGGAAAGAATTTTAAAATAAAAAAAGGTTTTGCGTGTGAGAGATGAGCATGTGGCTTTGTTTTGAACAGCTTAATATGTATTAATTGTTTGAGAAATGTCGTATCTCTTGTTGCTTAGGTGCGCTACCGTAGAGATCACTTGTCCGGTCGGACTCTTCAGCACTTCCCCCTGCTGGACGACCTGGTGAAAGACGTGTCTGATGGCACGGCTCTGCTTGCTGTTATCCACTTCTACTGCCCAGAGATAATCAGACTGGAAGGTACGGTAACAGCAGACTTATATTCCATTGAGGACAGGGAACATTTGGGAAATACCGATTTTTAGTTAAATGAGCAGCTAGATTGCACTGCAATTTTGAATATGAGGGCTGAGCAACCTTAAGGTCTGGAAGGAGAATAAACAGCTTGTTTGGACTGCTGGTAAAAAGTAGACAAATCAGCCTGCTTGCACTTGTGAGAATTTAAGTTTTTCACCTTGTAGTTATTTTAAAGTAGTTCTAACAGAATAAATTTCAACTAGGAGAAAAGCATCTATCCATTGTCACTAAGTGTCCTGCTGGCTTGCTTTTAGCACCAAGCAGCTATTACTGAAGATCACGGTTCTTTTGCTAGGTGTGCATACAGCTTTACAGCATAGTTCACGCACTAGCTGTCTACGAAAATCAAAGCAGTTATCCTGTGTCATTATTGGTAAATACATAAGCTGAGGCTTGCAGAAGGAGGAGGTTGGTAACAGAAGTAAGTGTGGCCAATCAGGAAGCTAAACAAACACAACAGTTCAATGACAGAGGGAGCATACTTGCAGATATAATCCATAACAGACTGTGATGTAATGTCAGGCCATCTTAAAATCTGCCACCCTTCTTTCCTGATGAGCAGCTTTGTTTGGAGCATAAAGTCATTTAACCTTAGATATTTCTTAGGTTATAAATGAATAAAAATGTCCACCTGAAGCAAGGATGGGCAACTTTAGTGACTATGATGGCCACATTAATGTTATTCTCACTTTCCGAGGCCAAATTTAATTTACAAATGCATAATCCTTACAAGTTCGAGCTTGTTGTAAAGGGGTCTTATCAGCTTTTAAATGATATAATATACCAACTGGTATCATTTAAGGGGAGAAATAATCAACCAAAATAATGTCTCCTGACTTTTTTAGAAGATAATATAATTAGAGGATACTCTGAATCAGACAATCGCATTATACGTAAATCAGTCAAAAATGAATATATGTATGGCTTTGATCATAATGTATGATGTAAACAGTCATACTTTAAGGCTCAAAAGTAAACAGTGAAGCTAAGTGTAACTTACTGAACTTTTTAATGTAACCAACTAGTTATTAAATTTCATTTGACCTACTTTTTCCCAGAATACATTTAGAAATGCTTCATCAAAATACCTTTAGGGAAACCACTTATGCAAATCATGTCTACTAATTTATTTTAAAGACCAAAACAAAACCAGTCATTTAAGATTCTGTTAAAAAAAAATACTTCAGTTTTTATGTTGCAATGCTTTTTGGTTTAAACATGGTGTTTAAGTTGGAAAATTACACTGAAGTACTTTTTGCCAACAATTGCTGGAAACATGGTGGCAGGCAGGGAAAAAGCCTGCACCCTGCTGCACAGAGGTGTGAGGGAGTGGGTGTGGTCCAGCAGAGTAGCCTGAGCTGATTGCAGGCACCTGTGACCTGAGAGAGAGCGTGAGGGCAGACAAAGGAGCTGATGCATGGAGGAGAGGTTGGAGAAAGCTGGAGGAAGTGGATTTTTTTTGCCAAATAGAAACCAAAGTTTAGGGGTTTTGGGATCCCTGTGATGACTGGATGAAGGAGCGAAGGGGAATACATGAATATCCGGGAGTGGGTGATTGTTTTTTGCCATTTTTGCTTTGAGGATTTTTTCTTTGCTTCCTGGGAGCCTCTCAGTGTTTGGTGACCCTGCCTGTGGCCCTTGTTTTCTCCAACCAATAATCTGGACAGAACCCATCTTCATCCCATGTTTTCCTGCTCTGCTCCACAAGTTATTGCAGCTCTCTCTCTCACACATATATATAGATTTTCCTGATTTGTATTATCAATATTGGTGTTTTTTGGGAGTACAAAAGAACATGGGACTAAGTTTAATGGCTTATATTTTTGTGACTTTTGAGTTTTGAATTAATGAACAACTTTGGACATTTTGAATTTTGGTTCTTAATTTTTTTTGGGGTTTTTTTTTTTTTAATTTTTGAATTTAATGAACTGCTTGCAACATTCCAATTTTTTTCTTCAATGGACTGATTACAAGCTTGGAGATTTATTTTTGATTAACTTTATATTCTATGAAGTTTTTGGACTTGTTTGCTTAACTCGTTGGAACTCTAAGTTTTGAACAGAATTGGACTTTTCTTTAATTGTTTTTTTCCTCAGTGTCTCTAATTGCAATGTGCTTATAGACTGAATTATCTTTGAATAGGTGCAAGATAAACTTTATTTAAATTTTCTTTTGTAGCGTGGTTTCATTGAGCACTAGGCTTACATCCTGAGGATGATTTTTTTTAAACGACAGACTTAGTCATCTGCCTGGAGCCCAATCAAGATCTATTTTACCACTCTGGCCCTTACTGATGCTACAGTATGAAGTTGACTGGTGGGCCACATTTAGTAAAGGGTCTGCATGTGGCCCCCAGGCTGCCAGTTACCTACCCCTGATATCTAAAGCCCGAAAGTTATGTCTTTTGCTATTGGTCTTCAGCTTACTTTACATGTTAAATTTATAAGTTCATGATTTATTCTTACTTTCTGAACTAGCTTGTAAAAATCTCTCTAGTATGTATTATAGCTATGAACTACAGACATCATGGCAACAGCTGACAGACAACAGACTGTAGACTCTAGCAGAGAAATTTTCACAGAATCTGATATTACTGTAGCATGCCAGTTAAAATGGTAACCTAACTTTTCTGTGTCTTTGTCTGTTTTTCATCCTCTATTTGCCAACAAATGGACATTGTCTATGAGGTGCCACATGACAGTTTTGATCATTGTTGTCTTCTCTGTTCAGATATTTGTCTGAAGGAGGTTCCCTCTATAGCGGACAGTGTGTACAACATCAAGCTACTGAAGGAGTTTTCCAGTGAATACCTAAACAAATGCTTCCACCTGAATCCTGAGGATTTGTTGTATTCTCCACCTGTGCTAAAGGTAAGGCAGGGAAGCAGCCTCTAAAAACAGACTATATCTATGTTATTACAGCCTTCTGTTATTTATATCCTGATCCTGTTGTGTTGCAGAGTAACGTGATGGTCTTTATTGCCGAACTCTTCTGGTGGTTTGAAAGAGTGAAGCCAGATTTTGTGCAGCCCAGAGACCTGCAAGAAATCAAAGATGGTAAAACATTAGTGAACCCTCTCTTTAAGTGACAGGAAACTGTGATAAATATCATCTTCTTATTGCTTATCCCTACATCTACCATCTTTACAGTGAGATTGTTGCTGCAGCCAAAGGGCTCCAGATCCCATGCTCCCATCTCCAACGTCACCAAGAGGAGTTTCATGACATCATCAAGCTCAGCTGATGTTTTAACCACACCCCCAAGCCCAGACCTCAGGTATATCAGTGCAGTTCCCAGTAACACAAAATGAGATCAATGGAAATTTAATTATTAATTATTATGGCGATTAAAAAAACAATTTTAGTTGCTAGTAATGATGAAATCAAAATGAATTACTTTGTTAACTCTCAACATCAAAACCAGTATTACACGGACTTTATTTTTTTATTTGAACTGTAGTAACGTAAAAGTGTGTGTCTGTGTGTGTGTAGCATTTTACTCAATACTGGCACTACATTTATGTTATTTCAGACTCAAAGTAGACATGTTTTTCTTGAACATGTGTTTTTGTAGAGTCGATTTTACTTTAACTCTGAACTTTTCTGTTTTCCTGTACAGCACTAAAGCAAATTCCCTAGGTTCATCCCCCTCACTGCTTCCCCTGAGACAAAGACAGCAGAATCCAGTGGAAGAGAGTGCTTCAGGTAATTTTTTTTAGCCTTAAGAGCAAAAAAATTAATAAACGGGGAAGGATAAAAGAGCAAGAAGAATAGTTTAATCTCTGTGGACTTTAAATTGAGTTGTTTTGCTCTTGTATTCTGTGTTTGAAAGCCCCTTGTTACATAAAAAGGCATCAAAAGCATCTTTGACATGAATTTTGTATCTTTTTTGTTTATTTTACAACTTCTCTGTTTTATTCTCTTGAGGTTATGCAGATTTCTTTATTCATATTTGCTAAGTCTTTTTTGTATTTGCACAATATTTTCTTCTTGCAGAGCTGCGGAAGCGGCCCAGCTCTACGACCCATTCAGATGGTCAGCATCAAGGCTCAGTAATTGCCTGGCCAGAGAGAAGACAGAGGTGAGTGGAGTGATGAAGGCCTGTGTCCATAGCACCAACAAGAGCTTCAGAGCATCTTACCAGTGTTTACTGTTGCTAAGTTATACTGATAAACCTCCACCTCCCTCTGTGGTAACTGCAAGGTCTATTTGGAATATCTCTGTCTCCAGTATTTTCCTTGTTACAAAGACATACCACCCAGAAAACATCAAAACAAAGTAAAGGTTCATGTCCAGGTGTTGGCAGCAGCTGCAGACCTGAAGAGAGAAATGACATCAGTTAGTGCAGTGCTGCTCCAAAAGTTTAATGTCTGGCAAGTGAGAGCAACAAGAAACCAACTTAAGCTAAGGATGCTTTAGCACTGGAGGCTGAGCATAAAAAACTGTATCACATTTTTTTGTATTGAAAATGAGCACTGCCAACACACAAATAAGCACCCATGGACACAGGCTTTCAGACACTTACAACACTTAACTCTCATCTAGCTGTATAATAATGAAGCAGAGATG
Source organism: Cetoscarus ocellatus (assembly GCA_037902135.1). Classification (NCBI taxonomy): domain Eukaryota; kingdom Metazoa; phylum Chordata; class Actinopteri; order Labriformes; family Labridae; genus Cetoscarus; species Cetoscarus ocellatus. Next base: position 342,457 of record JBAMNC010001402.1, on the reverse strand, counting down.
ACCTAAATAACAGACAAAAATAGCTGGGTTAATTCTTTGGACTCTGTTTAATACTCCACAAATCAATGCTTCACCCTCAAATGAAGTTACTATTGGACAGTTTTGCATTCTGCCAATCTTAACAGCTTACATACACATATTGTAATTCATATACTGTATGTTAGTACCATATACTGTATGTTAGTACCATTGTCACTCCTTTTAATAAGTACTAGACTAGACTGGCTTTGAGAAAAATTCACTAGGCATGTATTTGATCAGTTAGCTCAGCCAAAGTCACATCTGTTGACATGGAGTGAGTCATTGGGTATTTGGGGTTTGGGGGCTTTAAGTCTTTTGGCTTCACTCAAAGGTAGGTATTGCGCTTTCCATTCCTTACACAGTCCACAGAAAGTACAAACAAATGTGATATTTTTCTTTAATTCATTCCACACATTTCTGTGACATCTGTCCCCACCCAGACCTTTGTCCCAGCCAGTGCCCTACGCCCTGCATTACCCACTGGAGGACAACACGGACAGTATCAGTCTCGCTCGTTCGATCAGCAAAGACAGTTTAGCCTCCAATATGATGAGCACAACCCCAAAACACATTCTGGGCCCCAAATCTCACCACAGACTCAGCGGTCAAAGCCTCCTCAGCCACATGCGAATAGAGGACGAGGAAGAGGAAAGAGAAGAGGAGGAGCTGGTTGCTGTCATTCACCCCTCTGTGTTTTCCAGACGTCGAATAGGGAGTGACATGGAGCAGGATGAGCTGGAAATCCCAAGTGCAGCATCTACCTCAAGGGTTTCTAACATTGAGAGATCCATGGGTCCCTTCACTCTGGACCATGAGGAAGACGGATATTATCTGGAGCCTTTGATGCCTACTGTCCCGAGGCCAGCCAAAGAAAAAAGCATCAATCTGAATAAGGAGGAGGAGAGTGGGGAGAGTCGCTGCAGAGGTGCAGCTGCCAGAAAATCATCCACCAATATTTCAAGGCCAACACAGAGGAAAAGCCCTGCAGCAGAATCACCCAGGAACACCTTTACACCCATACCTGCTGCAGAATCATTCTCAAGATCTCTCAGGCCGCCCACAGATGGATCAATAGGTATAACTCAGCAACCCCAAGGCTTTTTTCTACATTTATCAGCAGAGCCAGAGGGAGGGCTCGACTCTGACTCTGACATCGCAGACCTTGAGGAAGATGAGGAGGAGGAGGATCAGATGGAGAGACTAAAAGACCGATACTTGCAGGATGAAGAGTTGTACAGATTCGGGGAGTTTGAGGGTGAGTCAGCTAAGCTGAGAGATGACTCTAAAGTGAGTGAGAGAGATGATAAGGAGGACTACAGTGGACGCTCAAGCCCATGTCTCAGCACCATATCCTGGGCAAGCAGCTGCAGCGCTTCAGGCAGCACCAGCGTAAAAATGACAAGCTTTGCAGAGAGAAAGCTTCTCAAACTTGGACTACGGGAAGGATTCTCCAGCACCAGCAGCTCTCAAAAGACCACGCCGGATGGCTCTGAGGTCAACCCCTGCCCTCCCTGGCAGCTGAAGAGTGACTGCACCTCTGGTTGGCTGACGAAGGAGCAGAGTTCTGTGTTGGGGAAGAGTTTGACAGGAAGTCCTCCGGTTGTGCCTTCAGAGCTGGTGCAGCTTCACATGCAGTTAGAGGAGCAAAGACGAGCAATTGAGTATCAGAAGAAGAAGATGGAGACTCTGTCAGCACGGCAGAGGTTGAAACTCGGGAAAGCTGCGTTCTTGAACATTGTAAAGAAGGGTGGAGGTAGGAGCGACACACTCCCATTGCCGCTGAAACACTCCCACTCCCACTCCACAGAACTGGACAGGAGCAGAGAGAAGACCCAATCATGCAAGGACGACTCCTGTCTGGATTCGTTGAAGTTCCAGACAAAAGCAGGTCAGCCAGAGGAAGGACACTTGAACAGAAACAACAGATTAAATCCTCTTTCTCCTGATAACGGTACTGAACCAGACATTAACAACTGCTCACACTCCATCGATCTCCTCAATGATGCTATCAGCTCAATCCAGCAACAAATGATGCAGCTGTCTTTACAGCAAGACATGCTCATGAAACGTGTGGTGTCATCTCCAGAACAAGTGGAATCAGACACAAGCACAACCCCCAACACACCACAACCAGACTCCCCCACCCCAGAGTCCAGATCATTTGCAGTTCACTTTGTAGATATTGGTGGAAGCAGCTCTGTCCCTGCCAGACGGCCTCCCAAGCTGAGCTCAAGCCAACGCAGCAAAACCTTGGAGAAAAAACTTAGCAGAGAAAACAGTAAAAAAGCCTCTAATAAGTCAAAAACGCCATCCTCTGGAGAAGAGTCAAGTGTAGAGCAGAGTGAGGGGAGTGTAGCTGAGCCCCACAGATTAGAAAGGAGTATTCAGAGAAAATCCACCTTCAGAATCCATGACGACTCCAACAAACGCCGAAGCACAGAGGGAACTACGCCATCTGTAGACAAAACTCAATCACAAGAGCCACAAATCATTAAGAGTACATCAGTGCCTCTCTCACAGGCTGCAGAAGAAGATGAGAATAATATGACAAACTCAAGGAAGGAGGCCAGAGGTGGAGATGAGAACGCTAAGGCCAAAGGTCAGCTTATTGAGGTTGACTTGTCAGAACTTAAGGATCCACAAGAGGATGGAAGTGTGGATGTTGAGGACTGCACAGCAGAAGGTGAACAGAAGAACGTACTGGGCTTTTTCTTTAAGGTAAAACTCCAAGTATTTGATGAGTCTGAGTTAGTATGTGTATGTTAATTTCCATTACATTCTGCACAAAAAGGTAGTTTTTTTACCTTGTGGTGTTCTAGTAGGTGAGCCTCGCCAGTGTCAAGTCAAATCAGACTTTTTTCATATAGGACATTACATGCACAGGGCAACACAATGCACGTCATAGTGCCTTAGTATAGTGTCTTTCCTTTGTATGGGTCCTTTTACTGTATTTAAACAGTTATGGTTTTAAGATAGGGGGGGCTTAGTTTGAAGCAAATCAGTCCTACAGAAATGTTTGCCAGTGCTGCCTATCAAATCCTTTTGGTCAGTGTTTGATGATTGCTGAAGATAATGTCCGGACTCTCTGGATATGTTAAATCTCTTGCTCTCGGGGATCTTGAGTGTTGAAATAAATAAAAATGAACACAGACAACTGTGCTGAATTTCAGCTTTGAGACATAACTAACCTTTTAGACCCTGTTTTATGCATTAACCAAATTTGACAATTGTTTTTTTTTGTATTAAAGAGAAAATTTGAAAATTCATGGATAACAATAATAATAATTATATTTTACATTAGAAATATCAGTCATTTAAAGAGCTTCTACATGCAGGTGTATGAACCATTACAGAAGCATAATAAATAATTTTGGTTAATCACTTATGCTGTTAATTTAGGGCATCTGTGGCATAAACCTCACATTGGGTGGTGGTCTAACAAATCTGTTTAGCACTGTGTATGATATGGGTTGATGTGGTATTCTGGCCTTAAGTAGTCAAGATTGGTATCACAACAATCTAATGCTTAAATAGAAAAAGTTCAATTTTGCCATTTATCTGCCAAACATTTATTGTCATTTTTACTTTTGTTACAGATGAAAATATAAGAGGGATTATTATATTTTTTTAAAGCAGAACTAGGAATGGGAACTGAAAACCAATTCCAGTTGAGAATCAGTAACAACTCCTTCAAAGATTCGATATCATTAGTCTTTTTGCTTATCAAATCCCCTATCAAGTCCTTCCGCTTTGTTCGTCATGCCTTAAAATTCAAAGATGTTGTGTTCCTATCAGAGGCAATTTGCAGAAATGACAAAAAGATGTCAGAAATCATGGCAGACATGGAGCAGAAGTGGTTAAATTGTGGCTTAATGCTTGACAAGAAGACCCTTGCTGAAGAACTTGGAAAGTTTTGGAGCTGCATTCATCTATGCAACACGTCATTGAATACCAGGAGTGACGTGTGTTTGACATTGTTGCCACTGAAAACCTGTTTTGACCAACTTTTGTCCACACAAAACCAGCATGCATTGATAAGGGAACTGTTAAAGAATCAGCTTGATAAGCAGAATCGATAATGATATTGGTATCAATGAAATCTTATCAATTTCCATCCCTAAGAAGAATGCCTCCTTGTTAGTGTGTAGTCTAGAAACAATTTAAAATTAAAGGAAGGAAAATGGCTCATAATTTTAAACTTACCAGGACATCTATAAATCTGCAGTCCTAAAACTGAAGTCATGTACTAATAAACAGAATTGACTCTTAAATAATCACTCCATGCTGCAGGATGATGAGAAGGCAGAGGATGAAATGGCGAAACGACGCGCTGCCTTCCTTCTCAAACAGCAGCGTAAAGCTGAAGAGGCAAGATTACGTAAACAACTACAAGAGGCTGAGAGCGAACTCAAACGTGATGAAGCAAGGTAAGTTTTTGTTTCACATGATCATGCTTCAACTGCAAGGATAGGTAAGTGTCTATAGGACTGTGTATGCAGAGGTGTATATTTCTCTTGCAGTCAAATTCTGTATTTCTTTCCTGACTATAAGGCGAAAGGCAGAAGAAGAGCGTGTTCGTAAAGAAGAGGAGAAGGTGCGACGCGAGCTCATAAAGCAGGAGTACCTACGCAGGAAACAGCAAGCACTGATGGAGGAGCAAGGCCTGGTTAAGCCCCGCCCACGGGTGAAATCTCGCAGAAGTCGTCCAAAATCGCTGCACCGTGAAGGATCCAACAGCTTCTCTAAAGGATCCTCTGCATGTAAGATCACATAACTGACACAGCGTTCATATTTGTCTGTTACATTATTTTGGTTTGTCTTCATGTTAATGCCCCATCTGATGTATGTTTGTGTGTTATTAGTTCAGTTCTCTCCATCGTCCTCCTCTTAGTGTGTACATGTGTGTTGTGCAGGTAATTCTCTGAAGGTGTCGGTGCTGATGAAAGGGAAGGGCTCATCAGCAGGCTGCAGGGGAGGTGAAACTTCTAACCTGCTCTGCATGATGTGGCGTTGCCTGTTTATAAACCAAACCTAATAACTTTAATGCCCCGGGATTTTGTTCTGCTTTGTGTCCGTGTTATCCTCTCTTCTTATCTGTTTATTATTTATGTTTATTTCCTGCTTTTTATGTCCTATGAACCTGGATTTGCAAGTGACTGATTCTGACGTGTGCGATCAGTTGGTCACTTTGGTGTCCCTACATTAGAATTTGGGTTAATACTTGTCATTTGATCTGCTGTAATTTGGTCCTGCAACAGTGATTGAAATTGAAAATGATGTTGGTAATGCTTATTTATCTGTGCGTCATTACCAGCTGATTTCAGTGGGAGTCATCGAGGATCAACACTCTCTCTGGCAACTGAGGGGGACAGTGTCATCTCAGAGGGGGCTGAGTCTACCAGGTGAGACTTCCTGTGGTGTGTTTAGATGAAGAAAAAACATCTCTTCCAAATTATCTTTCTGTTCGATTGACCTCAGAGTTTGTCTTTCAGGGCTGGATCTGTTTGCTCCATGGATTCATTCCCCACCATGAGCAGAACGTCCAGTAGGAACATGGAGAGGGACTGGGAGAACGGCTCCATCGCCTCTTCTGTTACTTCAATGGAGTACAATGGTGAGAAGAAACGCAAAAACCATGGTTGAATACGATTCTCACAAGCTTTCTGACTCGTTTTTTTATCATTGTTTAATAGAAAAGTCTGAAATCTCACTATCTGTCTGATAGTGCGCTTGGTCAGTAATTGGAAAGTGGCAAGTTTGAGCCCAGCTCCTGGTGTTACATGGTGATGTGTCCTTGGGCAAGACACACAACCCCAAGTTGCTCCCACCGCTACGTCAGTGGCATGTAAATGGGTATGAAAGAATGCAAATGTGTTAGTAGATACTGATGGACAACTGGCATAGAAACTCCAACCATCACTGAGTGAATGTGAGAGTGAATATGTGTGAATGGGTAGATGTGATCTGTGGTGTAAAGCTGCTTTGAGTAGTCAAAGACTGGAAAAGTGCTTCGTAAGCGTAAGTCCATTACCATTTACCATAGAGTTAAATGAAAAGATTGGTATTGCTCCCATAACTGTCTGTCAGATCACACGATGAGGCAGCAGGTGATTACTTTTGGCTCGAGCATGTTGCTGTATTTTGAGGCAAAGAGCAGAGGAGCAGGGCAGTTCTCAAGGGGTTGAAGGTTAAATGGTGAATGTACTTGAGCTTATCTAGCCTTTTTGTTGTCTTTTATTACTCAAAGCGCTTTTACATTGCATGGCACATCAACCCATTCACACTCAATCACCTACTGATGGTTTAGAGTTTTTATGATAGTTGTCCATCAGTATCATCTAACACATCCAAACCCTTTCACACCTAACAACACGCCACTGGCACAGCAGTGGGGGTGCACACACAGCAGGTACAGAATCACTGTGTGATAAAACGCTTACTTATCCAAAAAAAAAATTCTTATGTCTTATATGTTAAAGGTCCTAAACTCTTCAAGGAGCCAAGCTCTAAGTCCAACAAGCCAATCATCTGCAATGCCATCGCTCACTGCTGTTTAGCTGGAAAGGTCAACGAGGCCCAGAAGAACGCTATTCTGGAGGTCAGTCCGATTATTTATAATCTGAATATGTAGAAGCTCTTGGCCTGTATAGCTACAGCACCTCAGAGTTGGGCCTTATTTTGAATGTGGGATATTTACATCCCTCCCAGTTGAATATTTTTTACAGCCTTTGATTGGACTCCTGACTATGATTTTCTGCTTTGTTGTTCTGCTCCCAGGAGCTGGAAAAGTGCGAGTCCAATCACCTGATCATCCTCTTCAGAGATGGTGGTTGCCAGTTTCGTGCCATTTATTCTTACTCACCGGATACAGAGGAGATCATCAAGTTCACGGGCACAGGACCACGCACAATCAACAGAAAAATGGTTGACAAGCTCTACAAGTACAGCTCAGACCGCAAGCAGTTCAACGTCATTCCCGCCAAAAGTGTGTCTGTCAGCGTGGACGCCCTGACCATCCATAATTACCTGTGGCAGGTCAAGAGACCAGGAAGTGCACGCAGGAAGTAAGGAAGTGGAGGGACACTTGTTATAGGGTTTTTTTTTTCATCTGTTTATGTTGGGCAGGACCCAATAATGTGAGATGATTAACTTCATCACTGAAATGATTTAACAACAGGGGATCTGATATCTTCATGGATGGAAACTTTGGAAACAACTGCCCACTGAATCTTTTTTTTTGTTTTTCTGTTTGTTAGCATTCTTTCTGCATGTGTCACTTTTATGATTTAATTTGTGGGTACTTCTACTTTTGCCAGGCAATATTCACTTTTTCACATTGAGGCTGTTTTCCTTTGACAGGACAGGAAGCTAAAACACTGACTGATGATATGCTGCTGTGTCACAGTTTGATTGAACAGCTGAAGAAATCTGTTCTATAGCCATCGTTTTATGAAATTCATCAATCAAAACCTGGAGGGACAATAGATTAAGGAAATCTATGGGCACAACAGGGCATATTTAAGTTTAAGCAACATATTTGATGATAACCCATTTGTTCCCTCATTCAGAACTGGTTTTCATGTGTCATTTAAATTTTAACTTGTATATTTTGTAGTTTGTCTATTACCATAACAATAGTAAAGTAGTGTGATGCTGCATTATCTTTGTTGGCTGAAATGATTAACCTGGCGTACCAGATGGACTGTTCAAGTATTTCACTAATCCATCCTGGAAAGAGCCCATAGAAAGTGTTTGGGGAGGGCAGAACCTTTCAGAAGCATACCTGGCAGATGATTGGATAATCGTTCTGTCAGTTGCATTTTGTATGGGCCAATCAGATAATTTAGTAGGCAGGTGCCACTGCGCTACAGAGCGTGAGCCACTTCATAGAAAAAATGTCTTAACAAAACATGTCGGAACTTGAGTGAAAATATCCTTACTATGGAGAAGTTTATCGTGTTGATATTCATTTTTCATTTAATAAAGAAATGCAGTCCAGATCTGATACAAACGCCACTGAAAGTGTTAGCATCCATGCTAATCTTTACGTGCAATCACTTCCTGCTGTCGTCTAACTCGTAGCTCCCACCTCCTCCTGCTCTACCATCCTTCTTTGGGCCGCTCACAGTTGTAAATTAGAGCGTGGCGAGATGCTCTGATTACAGACACTAAATCAGGCAGATCCAGCTGCTGCGCAAGGTTATGAAATGACAATTTTAATGACAATCTCTTTAACCTATGACTGACAGCATCTGGATTATTGTTTATCAGCTAGCAGGAGATTTGTTGAATATTCATGTTCACTGTTGTCTCAGAGGAGCTGATTGGTTATCAATTATGATTTTTAATCTGAAGTACCACGTTGTCCTTATAGATTTTTATAATGCATTGTTGTTTTTATTGCTTATCAGTCTGAGGGTGGTTTTATTGATAATAGTCGTCAGGCTCTTCACATTTACTTGACACAAGTACCAAATTACATCAGCATTTGAGCTTCCTATCCTGAGCTTTATGTGTTTGGATAACAGGCACCATGTGGATACAGTGTAACGATGGACTGGATCTTTTGTAGCAGTGTAGAGGAGACATACAAGTTAAACAGCACTGAATCTACCCACAGTATCAAGCACACTACTGATAACAAGAGCAACTCCAGACAGGCAGTGGTGGATTCTAAAGGCTTTTCAGCTTGACAGAAATACCATACTGCTGTGGTTCATGCAGGCTCAACATTCAGAGCTTTGTGTATTCATCAGTATTTATTACTGACCAGTGCTTTTATGACGAGGGACCTTTGCTAATCTTTTTAATGTATGGAGTGAATGTTAGTGAGTGGTCATGTCCAGTCATGTTTGCTATTTTAGTGTGTTTGGGGGGCAAAGGGAAGAGCTGAATGCATCGCTTGTGCGTCTCGCTCTGAATGTGTTTTCTGGATCTTTTGGTTATGCTTTAAATCTTCTGTCATGCACACAGAATGGAGAAAAGCAACAAAACTCATTTATTTTGAGAGCTGCTGCTTCAGTGGAAAACAAATAATGTTTTTAAAGTGGGGAAATTATACTAGTATTTATTCCTTTTGAGACTCAGTGCATTATGTCGTTACAGCAGTCTGTTATAATGTATTACCTTCATATTATATTCCACCTCGTATATGAGCCATCAGAGATCCTGGCAGGCTTATATTGCTGATATAAAATAAACTGAGCTGTGCCGCTGAGCTGTTCGCTGCTCATAACTCTGGTGAGATGTTGGAGTTTAATGTAGCTTCTGGCACTCAAGACTACTAATTTCCCTGTAATGACTGACTGTCAGCAGCTGGTGTTATGTTCGGAGGGGGGGACTGCACAATACTTGATATTTGTTTGCTGCATTTTGTACATTTTTGAGTAGATTTTTTTTTGTAATTTACATGCAAGTTATGTTTACTGAAAGGCAGGCACTATTTTGAGATTTATTCTGTTACTCTGCTCAGAAATGTTAGTTTCTTCATTGTGTTTTATTTATGTTATTTATTTTGGAGAGATATAATAAAATGTGATTAGGTTTGTTTTTGATCAAGTGTCTTCGCTTGTTGACTCCATGAGTAACTTAATATTTTTGATTTAAAAGAAGTTTATATATCTTGTTTCAAACATTTTACTACTTTACTATTATAAATACAAATTCCAATAAAGTTGGGACATTGTGCAAAATGTAAACAAAAACAGTACAATGATTTGCAAATCCGTTTTGACCTACTGTATATTCAATTAAATACACTACAAATGTTCTTTTCTTCCAAATATTCACTCACTTTTAATTTGATGCCTGTAACACGTTCAGATTGTTTTTGAAAATCATGAACATCATGTCCTCAGGGCTAAAGAAGAAAAGGACCATCCAGATTGTTATCAGCCCGAAGTTCAAAAGCCAGCATGTCATGGTGTTGGGGTGTGTTGGTACCCATGGCAGGGGTAACTTGCTTATCTGTGAAGGCACCATTAATGCTGAAAGGTACATACAGGTTTTGGATCAACATATGCTGCCATACTGATAATATTTACTTATATATTTTTTTAATTTTACATCATGATGCACCTTTTCAATCAACTCGCCTTTGCCCATCCTCTTCTCTTCCATTCTCAGTTCAGGGTTTGTTTGTGCATATATAATGTGTTGGGTGAGTTAAGCTGTAACTGCTGTGAATGATCATTAAACAAACAAAAATATCTTACCAACAAACTAATAATAGAACATAAAACATCAGATAGCAATCAGTGCTAATAAGGCAGTGCTGATTTGGTACAGTATTAATTCAGACACTTTACACTTAAAATGTCGTCTATTTCTGAGTTCTCTAACATGAAAACAATGAGTTTTAAGACATTTCATACCATGGATTTGAAAATCTAATTGATCCTTGTTAAAGTGTTTTTAGGATCAGGATGTTTACCACATTCATCTGCAAATGAAAAGTTTATTCAAATAAAATGAGAAAAACCAAAACATACAGTATCTCTCTGAACTGTCTATAAAGCTGCAATTATGGCTTAGCCACAACAGGCAGGAAAAAAAATACTTCAAGAACACAACCCTCTTGAAGCATGTTGGCACACATTTTCTCATAAAGAGAAAATATTGCTTATGAAGTTATGTTCCACATCAGCGAATGCACATTTAAATCACTTGGTTTTTGCTGTCTCATTTACAAAATTATACTCGGGACAGGCATAACAAAGAAACATGAAAGATATTGACAAAGAATTAGTCAAAATGACAAAAAAACAGTCAAAATGTGAAAACTTCCTAAAATTCGACAGAAAAAATGTTTTAAATGGCATTATATTGTGACTTCTTCTTGCCAATTTGATTGTTATTATAGTGATGAGATTTTTTTCTCCTTTCTTGTTAATTCATTTTTCTACATGGTCATGAGTTTTTTTTTCTGTGACTCTGGGACGCTTTTAACACCTAAAGGAAATATTTGTTTCTTGAGCTCCAATCTATTGTACTAGGGAGAAGGAAAAGCTAGTTGTTAACTTATTCCGTGAAAGCTGTTTGATGCCATCATTTAGTCATACTGCATGTCATAGTTTAAAAAAATCATGAATTAAAATATTTGTACCCTCCCTTGGGATTTTAAGGGGCCCTATCAGAGTCTGCTGCCTCAAACACAACTCCCAGGATCACAGGGACATGCAAAACCCACTTCTACATAAAGGTGATCCAAGGTAGGACAGCAGAAAAACACAAACACACACACAATTACATGTATGGGGAATGTGAGCATGACATGCAGCACAAATGTTTGTTTTGTTATTATCAACATCCTATTGTGATTAAAGCTTTTAGTGTACACCTATCTGCAAATGATGTAGGATGAAGCCTTAGTCACAATCCTTCTTCACATCCACACCTGAGATATCGGATGGCTGAGAAAAGGACTTCATAACAAGGGCCAGTCTGGCTGAGTCTGGCCTGCCCTGAACACTGGAAGAGATTGTAAATGACTGTGCCTTTTAGGCTCTGTTGATGAAAGAACTCAGAACATTGTTGTTGGTGGGACTCATCAAACATGCTGCTTTTTTAGACAATAGACTTGAGGCCAGGATGTGGAGTTAGCCACCCATACTTTCATGAAGCAAGTGCGAAGACTGCAGATCAAATAACTGAAACATGGTAGATACAGGATGAACAGTCTGACCTTTCCATCAAATTAAAGATTAATTATTCACAGGATTTAAACCAATTCACTTGCAATTGGCTGGAAAACATTTGCTCTCTAGCCTTACACCTCTCTAAAAGACAAACGACCCTACCATATGAGCAGAAAATATTTGCTTTCTGCCATCCCAGCCTAAATAAAGTCCCTGCACTGTGGGGTGGGGCATGGAAAGAGTCAAACAGCATATCTTCAAATCATCTTTTAGTTAGGACTGAAATAAACAGATTTCATAGAAATCACTTACCTGACATCCCTGCTGTAAGATGGGCCTCTAATGACATTGCTCCATGGGATGCGCTGCTGCAGGAAAGACCACCAGTGATCTGCATGGTGGACAACTGTAGAATAAAGGTGGACCTGCAGGACAGAGGAACCATCCACCTAAACACAAGCACAACGCCTGTCAACAGGGGCCCTCTGATTCAGTATGTACGTTTCTGAATCAATCAGTATGTATGTTTCTGAGCTGCTGATTGACTGGGCCACAGCAGACTACAGTCTATCAGCTCACAGAGAAATCTTACTCTATGAGAACTTGAGCACACCGGGACAACAGGTCAGTGTCAGGGCCCTGGCTCTAGTCTCACTTATCATGCGTGATTTACATTCATGATCAATTCCATCTTATTTAAAAATCAATCAGCTTCAGTGAATCTTTGCTCAGATTAACTGAGCCACAACAGGCCTTGGATGATCAGAGAGCAAAGACATCTTAATCAATGAGAGCTTGAGCACACCAGGACAATGGGTCCATGTCCAGGCCCTGACTCTAGTCTCATCTATCAGGCGTGATTTACATACATGATCAATTCCATATCCAGGAAAACACAGATGATACGACAATGTTAGACCAGCTGGCCAGAGGAACCCTCTGCCCGAACGCTGGCACAATGCCAGCCGGCCGGCAGGGGCCCTCTGATGGCAGGTCTTATTTAAAAATCAATCATGTTTCTGGGCCGCCACCGGAAGCTGTAGGCAAGGACCATTGTTGGCCCCTACCAGCACACCCCACCACCAAACGGCTGCGCAGCCATCTCGCGCACCTTGCTGCTCTCATTTTCCTTGCTTCAGCGCAGAGCACAAGTAGGAAGCTGTAGGCAAGTACAGCCAGCCAGACTACAGCCAATCAACAGCACAAAAGCCTTCCTCTATGAGAACTTGAGCACACCAGGACAATGGCAGTGTGTCCAGGCCCTGACTCTAGTCTCACCTACCAGGCATCATTTACATACATGATCTATTCCATATCCAGGACAAAACAGATGATATGACAATGTAAGACCCTCTTCCCAGAGGAACCCTCTGCCCAAAGACTGGCAGAAGGCTGATCAGCAGGGGCCCTCTGATGGCAGGTCTTAGTTGAGAATCAATCAGATTCAGTGTATCGTTGCTACAGATTAACTGAGACATGTCAGGTCTCGGATGATCATTCAGTAAAGACATCTTAATCTTAATGGGTCCATGTCCAGGCCCTGACTCTAGTCTCATCTATCAGGCGTGATTTACATACATGATCAATTTCATATCCAGGACGACACAGTTGATACAACAAAGATAGACCCCCTGGCAAGAGGAGCCTTCTGCCCAAACGCTGGCACAATGCCGGCTGGCAGTGGCCCTCTGATGGCAGGTCTTATATAAAAGTCAGTCAGTTTACATGTTTCTGGGCCGCCGCCACTGCACTGAGGTTGGAAGATTCCGGGGATCTGACCAGGCAAGGTCCCCACTTTGGTAACCGCAGCCTCGGCCCGGAACCCTGCCATTCTGATTCCCCCTCCTGGCGGCGCACCCCAGTCAGGGCGCATCGCAACCAGCGGAGGGGAGAGTTGTCTGGGAACTCGGTACCGGTGCTCCGATTGTGGGGGTGGGAGCCACTTACGGGGCCACCGGGGTGGAGCACAAGTAGGAAGCTGTAGGCAAGTACCATTGTTGGCCCCTACCAGCGCACCCCACCATCAAACGGCTGCGCAACCATCTCGTGCACCTTGCTGCTCTGGATTCCCTTGCTTCAGTGCATGAGCCAAAGTGGGCGGAGCACAAGTAGGAAGCTGTAGGCAAGTACCCTTTGGCTCCTGCTAGTGCTGACAGAGAAGTCTTCCTCTATGAGAACTTGAGCACACCAGGACAATGGCAGTGTGTCCAGGCCCTGACTCTAGTCTCATCTATCAGGCATGATTTACATGCATGATCAATCCAATATTCTGTACTTCAATAAATTCAGTTTTGTTATTTTTTCAAATTTATTTTTTGTCCTGATCGGAACAAAAAAGGATATTGACTTTTGGCTTTGTCGTTTTTGTGTATTTATTATCAAGCAACCAACTGAGCAAGTTCTTGTTTTGACAGGTTCTTTTCTTTTTTTTTTTTTCGAAGGCACAGTTTTAAACATGTTTTTGGTATTTGTTTTGTTGAAAGACACATTTTGAACTATGAACTTTATCATTTTCTGGAAACATTTTCATATATTTTCCATTTGAACCCTTTTCTTGTTGTGCCTTTTGTTCTTGGCACGACCTTTTGACGTTTTTGTTTTATTGTCCTCATCAAGAAGGATGTTGACATTTGGCATTGCTGTTTTTCTGTATTTATTTCCAAACAACCCCTTAGACAAGTTTTACTTTCACATTTTTGTAATGCCCAGTTTTTTATTATTTATTTTGGCTGAATTTGATTTGCCTTAAACTTAATACCTTCTTGTACCTTTTTTGCGATACCTTAAAAGCACCTGTTGATTTTTTCAGGCTTTTGTTGTTCAAAACCTTTGAGGTTTTTTTTTTTTTCTTTTTTTATAGACCATTTGATGAACATCATTGTCATGACTTGAGTTGAATTTGTTGTTTTTGATGTTTTTCCCTTTGAACCCTTTTGTTGTTGACAAGACCTTTACAAGATTTTGATTTATCGTTCAGTCCTTACTGGTAAGGATGTTGACTTTTGGCATTGTTGTTATTGTGTATCTATTTCCAAACATCCCCGTAATCAAGATTTTGTATTGTCAGTTTTTTTAAAGGAACAGTTGTTTCTTTCTTTTGTTTACCTTGATTTGCTGTTATCTTAACACCACCTTGTACCTTGTTTTGTGATACCTTCAGAAAGCACCTTTTGAATTGTGATTTGTTTTCAGGCATTTGTTGTTCAAAACTCTTTTGAAACTTTGATCAACTTGTAAAGACCATTTTATAAACACTCTGGTGATGCTTGTGGTAGAAGTTGACCTTTTTGTTTTTGAAATGTTTAACTTTGACACCTTTTGTTGAATTGCTGCATTAAGACAATAAAAGCGAAAAGAAACCACCTACCTGTTCTGGTCACGTTGGCTGTTTGATGGAGGTGGGTCTGCAGGCCAGAAGAATCTTCCCGTTGACACTGGATCTTTCAGTTTAATGCAGAAGTCATTTTGGAAGCAGTTAAAGACATCTCAGTGTATTTTTGACCTTGGCTGTTTCTTTTTTTCAATCAAAAAACATCTTTGTTATTTGAAGTGTTTTGACATCAAAACCCATTTGTGAACTTGTTGTATTGAAGGTGGTTGTTGTTGGACTCTTCATGTTTTGATTGATGTAATGTTGGTTTCAGAAAACACTTTGAGAACTTTGCTTTTGGTGGGACATTGTTTTATTGTGGTCACCTTTCAAAAACGTTTTGTTTTGCATTTGTTTTGTTGAAAAACCTTAGGAAAGTTTTATTTTGTGGAACCCATCTTTGATTTGTAAGATGGTGCTGGTGGGTGTTGTACATCAATCATTTTGTGACTTTGGTTAGATGGTGATGGGTTTGATTGAGCTTACTTGCAAGTCCATCTCAAAAGTTTTTGGTTTCACAGAGTTTTCACGCAACGTGTAGATTTTTTTTGCAGAGTATTGAAGGCATGTCATTTTCTTTTTTCAATGTCTTTTTCTTGTTTCAGACTAGTTTACTGGTGGTGGTTGTGGTTTGTGTTGATGTGTTGTTTTTGTTATTACTCCCTTTGAAAGGATTTTTAACCTTTTTATTGACATTGCAAATCTAACATGCGACAAAAGACAAAATTGGAATTTTTTTCTTAACGTGTTGTGTTGTTTCTAGAGCACTTGTGTCTACGGTTTGAATGGACTTTGAATCTTTGTCTACATGGATGGTAAAACAGGCTGCAAGGACAAGGAAATTTTAGGAACCTACTACCCGCATTTCACTTACCTGCTGTTTACTGGAGGCAGACCTGCAGTCCGGAGGAACCATCCACCTGAACACTGGCATTAAGCCAGCCGGCAGGGGCCCTCCGATGGCGGGTCACATTTGCCAATCGGTCAGTGTTTTTGAAGTTGTATTGATGTTGCTGGTTTGTAGTGTAATTGAAGTTCTTTTAATATTTTGGCATTTATTATTTCTCTGTATGTGAAGGACCCCTATTGTTGTGTCACCGGCTTGTGCATTAGCGTTAAAAGGGAATCAACTTGTATTTTTTTAAAAGAAATGAGTTTTGGTCGTGATTGCTGTGCTCATTTTAAAATGAAGCTTGAAAATTTGTAATAAAGGAGGTTGTTGTTGTGAATTCTTTAATGTTGTTGTGTTGTTGACGAATTACTTTAAACTCTGTGGTTGTGTTTTTTTTTAATTGGAATTTTATTCTTTACATGTTGTGTTGTTTCTAGAGCACATTTTGTGAGCTGTTGGTTTGGTGTGGTGTTTGGAAAGAACCTTCAGGATTTTTTGTTGCTGGTTAGATGGTGTTAGTTTCTGTTGTTGTGATGTTTTTTTATTGGAACAAACCTTTTGAATATTTTGCCTTGTTTATTTCCTAAAACATTGTTTGTGTGTAATGCTTTTGGATTAATTGCAGTGTGTTGTAGCATTTGGTGATTTTATTCATTGTGGTGGTGTTGGTATTGTTTTGGAATCATGCATTGTGAGGGTTAGTATTGATAGTTTGTTCTTGTGTCTACAGTTTGAATGGACTTTGAATCTTTGTCTACATGGATGGTAAAACAGGCTGCAAGGACAAGGAAATTTTAGGAACCTACTACCTGCATTTCACTTACCTGCTGTTTACTGGAGGTAGACCTGCAGTCCGGAGGAACCGTCCACCTGAACACTGGCATGAAGCCAGCCGGCAGGGGCCCTCCGATGGCGGGTCACATTTACCAATCGTTTTTGAAGTTGTATTGATGTTGCTGCTTTGCAGTGTAATTGGAGTTCTTTTAATATTTTGGCATTTATTATTTCTCTGCATACATGTGAAGGACCCTTTTTGTTGTGTCACTGGCTTGTTTATTAGTGTTAAAAAGGAATTTATTTGTATTTTTTTAATAGAAATGAGTTTCGATTGTGTTTGTTGTGCCATTTGAAAGTGAAGCTTGGAAGTTTGTAATACAGGAAGCTGACGTGAATTGTTCAATGTTGTTGTTTTGTTGATTAAATACTTTGAACTCTGTGGTTGTATCTTATTAATTGGAATTTTTTTCTTAACGTGTTGTGTTGTTTCTAGAGCACATTTTGTGAGCTGTTGGTTTGGTGTGGTGTTTTGAAAGAACCTTGAGGATTTTTTGTTGCTGGTTAGACGGTGTTAGTTTTTGTTGAAAAAATTAGTTTTGTGATTGTTGCTGTTGTTGACAACTGTTTTTATTTTTGTGTCTTCCTTTAAAAGGCTTATAACCTTACTGGGGACACAGATGGTCAAACATGCTGCAAGGACAAAAGCATCTAAACAATCCACCCATGTGTTTTTGACTCACCTGCTCTTCAACTGAGCTCGACCTGCAGTCCGGAGGAACCATCCACCTGAACACTGGCATTAAGCCAGCCGGCAGGGGCCCTCTGATGGCAGGTCTTATACAAAAATCAATCAGTGTTTCTGGGCCGCACTGAGGTTGGAAGGTTTTGGGGCTCTGACCAGGCAGGGCCCCCCCACTTTGGTAACCGCAGCCTCAGCCTGGAACCCTGCCGCTCTCATTCCCCCTCCTGGCGGCGCGCCCCAGTGAGGGCGTGTCGCAACCAGCGGAGGGGAGAGTCGTCAGGGAACTCGGTACTGGTGCTCCGATCGAGGGGAGAGCCGCTTACGGGGCCGCCGGGGTGGAGCACAAGTAGGAAGCTGTAGGCAAGTACCATTGTTGGCCCCTACCAGCGCACCCCACCACCAAATGGCTGCCGCAGTCATCTCACAGGCCTTACTGCTCTCGTTTCCCTTGCTTCAGTGTGTGAGCCAAAGTGGGTGGAGCACAAGTAGGAAGCTGTAGGCAAGTACCCTTTGGCCCCAACTAGCGCTGACAGAGAAGTCTTCCTCTATGAGAACTTGAGCACACCAGGACAATGGCAGTGTGTCCAGGCCCTGACTCTTGTCTCATCTATCTGGCATGATTAACATGCATGATCAATTCCATATCCAGGACAACACAGATGATATGACAATGTTAGACCGGCGGGCCAGAGGCACCCTCTGCCTGAACGCTGGCACAAGGCTGGCCGGCAGGGGCCCTCTGATGGCAGGTCTTAGTTGAGAATCAGTCAGGTTCAGTGTATCGTTGCTACAGATTAACTGAGACACATCAGGTCTCAGATGATCATTCAGCAAAGACATCTTAATCTATGAGAGTTTGAGCACACCAGGACAATGGGTCCATGTCTAGGCTCTTACTCTAGTCTCATCTATCAGGCATGATTTACATACATGATCAATTCTATATCCAGGACAACACAGTTGATACAACAAAGATAGACCCGCTGGCCAAAGGAACCCTCTGCCCAAACGCTGGCACAAGGCTGGCCAGCAGGGGCCCTCTGATGGCAGGTCTTACATAAAAATCAATGAGTTTACATGTTCCTGAGCTGCCGCCACCGCACTGAGGTTGGAAGGTTCCGGGGGTCTGACCAGGCAAGGTCGCCCCCTTTGGGATCCGAGCCTCGGTCTGGAACCCCGCTGCTTTGATTCCCCCTCCTGGCGGCGCGCCCCAGTCAGGGTGCATCACAACCGGCAGAGGGGGAGTCGTCGGGGAACTCGATACCGGTGCTGTGATTTGGGGGGGGGGGGGGGGGGGGGGCACTAAGGGGTACTGCTCGAATCTAGTGCATCCTAGATGCAAGCAGTTTTTAAAAAAAAAAAAAAACTAAACACCTGTAATTTCTTATTAAAGCAACAAATGTACACAATTCCTTTGTTTAAATAGTGTCAACCTTTATTTTTATAATATTTATGTTGTTGGTCACTGGGCATCCAAAGCCAAACTGAACTGGACTGCTAGGTTGAAATGGACCTAACAGGAACAAAAGTAACATCAGTCAAGTTAAAAGTATCTGTTAGCCCCCTTAAAATTGACGTAAGACTTAAAGGTCCCATATTATACAAAAACCACTTTTTTAAGGCTTTTGAACACATTTTTGGGTATTTGCCCTTACTCCCAGTCCTCAAAATGTAAGAGTAGATAACAAAACCTGTATTTAGTAGGCTGCATAAATGTAAACTCATGGAATTTGGTGAGTTGTTGAGTCTGTGGATATACTGTTGTGTAACAAGCATCTTATTTGCATAAGCCTACGTCAACCTGAATGAAATTTCTAAACGTAGGGCCGCCATATTGTTTACATTCTTAGCAGGAGATCAGACACCATGTCTAGACCCCAAACTTATCACTGCTCAGTTGTTGGCTGTAAACAGCCACATATATCGTCACATATAGATTTCCAGCCTTGGAGGACCAAACGGGCCAGTGGATAAATTTTATTTTTGAAGGGAATGAGCCAGCTACAGTCTGCTGAAACCTGTACGTGTGTGCCAGTCACTTCACGGCCAACTGCTTCTTCAACTTCAGTCAGTTCAACACAGGACTGGCAGCTAGACTTTTCCTGAATCCAGGCTCAGTACCAACAATTCGTTGCGAAACCTGATGATGGAAATGTGAGTATTTTAATGCTGTGTAGCATTTATTTTGCTCATTGCTACGAGTTTATGCTAAAAGCAGGGGCAATGAACCAGAGATAACTTCACGTTTGCCAATGTTAATGTTACTTGTTGAAATTCTAAAGGGTAAACTTCAAAGTACGAACATTCCTACATTAGTCAAGAGAAGTTTAACAGTTGACTGAATATAATCAGTCCATTTCTGCTAACATTAGCCTGGAAGCGAGGCTAGTTTAGCATGTTGTGCATTAGCCTGTGATGTTTGGGGAACAAGCTTCGCTGTTATCTGGTAACTGGCATGAATTAATGGTTCGTGTGTGCTCAGGAAGAGAAGTTTAACAGTTGGCTGAATATAATCAGTCCTTTACCCACCCCATTACCCCTCCATTTGTGCTAATGTTAGCCTGGAAGCTAGGCTAAGTTGTGGCCGTCCCACTTGGGAAACAAGCTTCGCTGTTATCTGGTAATTGGCATGAATTAACGGTTTGTGTGTTTAGGACTGTAAGTGGCGTGTGGCTGGCGCTCCGCTTTGCTCGAGTTACACTGCAGGCCTATTGTGAATTCCCGTATGTACGCTGTTCTGCTCTGGCTCATTACCATAGTAAGGCAACTGCCTTCAAAACCAGCTGTTCTGAACAGAGGGGTTATGTGAGCTTGGAAAGAATGCAGCTGTGCTTTATTCATAGGCTTTTTGGACCAAAGCATGTTACTAACATTTGAAGACATCAAGGATCCATGTTAAACTGCAGAAAACAAGCAAAATATGGGATCTTTAAGTAAAACCTACAGAAACTTATTTGCAAACACAAACACTTCATGCTCTTTTTCTTAATACAGCACTTTAATGTGCAAATGTAAACAAATGAAGTCAAGTACAAATATTTTCAACATTTAAATATGTAAGAAGTTCAAGAGACAAAGTAAATGATCAATGTACAAGATGAAGCATTTTAGAAATACTCACCTTGCCAGATTGCTATTGTGTGTATCACAAGCAAATTCTTCACTGAGCAGCAGCTTAAAGTAAAATGAGGTTTTCCGTCCACAAATATTGTTCAAATGAAATAAATGCTTTAAAATTGAATACATGGCAAGGCCTGGTTTAAAGGGTTCAACTAGACTATTATTGTGCAAAACCCTCATCTAAACAAATATACATTTAAATGCTTAAAACATACATGTTACCACCATTTACTAAATCTGCACCACTGGATTACTACTTCTACAGTCCAGCTACAAAAAATAAGTTAAAAGCTTTTAAGTAAAGCCTTAATGCACATAGTTCAGGTAAGTCACATAGTGTTTAGTTATTAAAAAGAGAAGTGTATGGCCTAAGAATATTTAGGGCCTGTGTCCACAAACTGTTGACAATATGAGAGATCCTACCCCTCTTGAATTTAATTGGCTGGTAAAGGAAAAATGGTATTAAGCAGATCAGCAATGTTAAAAAAGTTTAAAAATATTCTTACCATGTGTGGCAATGTTTTTTTCTTTGCCTGCCTGTTGGAAGTTTAAATTCAATTAAAAATGCTGAAATCTAAATTTTAACTACTACCTAATGATGGTTGAGATCTATTCTATTCATTCAAAATACATAATAGAGCTGTTACTGCAGAAAGAAGCACTGCGTGTGCTGTGGAGCAGGGGTGTCCCTACTTTTTTTCAAAGTGGGCCACTTGAAGAAAAGCATAAGGATGACTGGGCTACTTTCTTTCACCACACCTTTAGGGTATTAAAGTTAAAAATGGTAGGTTAAAAGTATGCATGGTGACTGAATTGTGCTTAAAATCAGCCTACATTACATGTCTCCATCAATAGCCTTCCAAGGAAAACAGCCATTCATTGCTCTGGATTTTGGGGTGGCCAATCAGATATTAATGGCCCCAACTTGGTCCTACTTACTACTGGACTAGCTCCTGATCAGGATTAGAATGATGCTCTGTGCAACAGAGGGAAGGGGTGCTGATGGCGTATCACAATATTCTGACACAGAACAAGAAAAACTTCCCAAAGTTTGATTTCTGGGTTCACAAAACACAAGCAAATGTAAGGGGAGTGTTGCAGTGTGAAGATGATGAAGAAGATATTCTTATTACATATGAGATCTTGAGATTGAGCACATAGCAGGAAACTTCAATGTGATTATTCTTGCTATTTGCTGCCATAGTCCATTTGTCTATATTTAATAAAGTGAAAGCTTTGTGTCCTGATGTAGGACATGCTTCATTTTATTTTAGAAATTGGTGTGGGTCACAGTTGGCCCTTGGGCCATAATTTGGACACCCCTGGTTTAGAGTAATTGCATGATATGACAGCCAGCCAGTGGGTTATAATCTCATCAGATCTGTAAATGCAACGTAAATTCATCTCCTGCTGCTGGTCAGTTATTCACTCAAAGCATCCCTGATTAAACTTTTTTTTGGATTTCAATAAAGTTAAGAAAACTGTCCCATTGTTGAAATATGGATCAACAATGGATCCATATTTTGGGTAGTCTTTTCATTATTTAAAACCACAGCCATGGGCACCAACTTTGTCAGGTCAGACATTATATGGTTGAAGTGTGGAAGCTGCCTTTAAGTGAAACCACTATGTTGTGGTTCCATAATAGCTTTAATGTCTTCTTACTCTCATCAATTACATTCATTACTGAAAAAAATCACTTAAGTTTGGTTCATTTGTGAAAATTATTATGATGAACTAAACCTGCAAGTTTCATAAATTTTTGTTCGCCACAGACATTTACAATCAACAATGATCCAAGAACACAGTGAAAAATCCCAGAGACTTTTTGTTGAGAGAACAAGATGCTAACTTGTAGGTTTGCCTACAAGACTTGCTCATCCTTGCACCACTCTATTTGTCAGAAGGCCTAGTCCTGCCTCAGCCTGGCCTTTCATCCAAGGTGTGGTTAAAAGGGCATTTATAGTTTGGCTGCATCCATGGATTGGCCTCAAACGTGTTCAAAAGGCTCATTTCATGAACTACAGGCTGATGTCACATGGCGTCATGCAATTCTTTCTACAGTCAATGGATTACCGCTGTTAACACTAGAAAGAGTTAAAAGTCGCTTTTGTGTTAACTTCTGCATCCTAAGTGGTATAAAAACATTTGATAAATATGTTATCTGTCAAAAACTTTACCAGACATTTGGTGTCATCGCTGTTCCAAGTTAAACCATGACTCACTTTGTTGGTAGCCAACTCGAGCCTCACAATGCAAAGTGCTTCCAGTTTGTTACATATGCGGTGATAAGAGCAGATTGTGACACAATGTCTTAAGAAGAGCTCTGCTTTTGTGTGTGTTTTTGCTCGCTTTACAATACTGCAGTGTGAAAAATTATAGATTTTAATGTTAGAATTGGAACAAAGCAAATGAGCTGCAGGTGTGAAAGCACCCTTAGGCAAAGGTGAAGAGAATGTGATCATGTGTTCAAATGTAACTTCAAGGAGGGAAAAGTTAGGTTTTGTAAAAAAACTGAGTAAATACAGATGTTTGAAGGTGAAATTTTTCTCATTGATATGAAATATATGCATCAGTTTCATGATGCAGCTAATGTTCTGAGGCTTATTGCCCTTTATCTTTTACACTATTTACTTTGCTTTTTAACTAAAGTTTTCAGTCTATTTAATACATTTGTAAAATAATCTATAAGGAGACTGACCAAGCCCTGTAGCTGCTGTATCAAAATACAAAACTTGATCAAAAAGGTATCAAATCTCACTTGTGGGTGATCAATATTTAGTATCTGCAACAATAACCTGATAACAGCATTACTACTTGTAACCCAGAGAGCTGTAAGTGCTATAAGAGAGAAACAACTGATGTCTGGAGCATTTTTGAGCTTACAGGATGACGAGCACTGGAAATATAAGAGTCTCGGTACTCTTTTAAAGAAAGCAGGTGCTGCCAGACGTAAAAAAGAAAAAGGTGTTGATGGACACAGGCCCTCAAGCGTTGTGTATTTGCTCAAAGTCTAGTAAAGATTTAGTAAATAAGGACTTAAAACCTCTGCATCCTTAAATATCTGATCTTCATGGTCTAGTTGCACTTTACCTGAGGGATCCACCACTAAGAGGAACTGAACAAAATATACAAACAGACCGATTCTTAATAAGGTTTGATTCACCAAACCTTGTAAAAATCAGTTGATAAATACTGTTCTGAGAAAGCTTTCACAGACATAAACATTTCCTTAAAGTCTGAGAAAAGAGGATCAAAATGTCACAGATGACGTCAAATATCATCCGTCAAACAGTAGGCACTCATATAAATACAGCTGTAGACTGTAGAGCTGGAACATCGGAGCACACATTGTCCTCTTTTAGACCGGAGCTGCGTGGATTCAACCGAACACCCTCAAAAAGCAGAAGTGGGGTGATTATGAAGGAGCGTATCAGAGAAGGTCAGGACAGTATCAGAGCTGAGTGTCCTCTCTGGTGTCCAAACTTGACTCATGTCGTTCCTTCAGGCTGCTGTGGTGGACCGGGGGCACCTCTGGGACATGAGCCAGAGGGTCCGAACGAATCAAGTATCTGAAGAAGAAGAAAGAAAGAGCAAGAGGTCAGATGAAGAAGACTGAAATGTGTTTACTTATGAGAGATCAGCATTCAGGCTCAATAACTCTCCACGATGGAAATCAGACTGTCAGCTGGAGATAACATGCTCCAGACTGATCTGTGGTAAAATCGCACACATTAGTTTGAAGGTCAAGCTTAGGACTTTTTAGGCAAAAAAACTGCTCTATTTAACCTTCCCTTTGTTTCCTTAAAGAAAACAGAGAAGAAGGAAAATGGAAAAAGAAAGAATCTTAAAAGTACAGTTTGTGTCCTCTCCTAATTGTAGGCACATCAGCACAGAGCTGCATGCAGACAGAAGGCAAACACTACTGTGTGAGTGCTGGTAGATTCAGCCCTTGAGATGAAAGAGTGTTTGGCATTACAACAAGAAAATATCCTTATTATGATGAACATATTGGATGAAGACACATTCAAATCAATTTGAATTGTTTGTTCAGACCGTGGTGGTTCCACATCCACAGCTCGGTTTCTTTGCTCCAATTTGGTTGTAAAACAAATTAGCAAATTTCCTTTGAGTCACTTCATGTTCAAATGAAAAAGCTAGTGCTTGGCATACGTCACAGCCAGCGTGTTATGATTATGAGTTGCGCTCTGTATTATGGGAGGAAGCTAGCAGGAAAAGCTAATTACAGAATGAGTCTTTGTTTAACAGAATAATTAACAATGAACATACTTATCAATGTCTAATAAAGGTGAACAAACTCAGTGCATGAAGAGGGGCTTTTAATGCTCACCAGTGTCTACAGCAGACCACAGAGGACACCAGATAGCATAAGTTATTACAATAAAACACCTGTAGAAGTGTCTGCAAGCTGATGCAGAGAAGTAGAGAGCAGCTTTAAAGGTTAAATTCTTCTGCCTGAACAAGTTGGACTAAATCCTGAAAATCTAAACAAGTTGAGTTCTGTGATGATCTGTTGCAGAGTAAAGTAATGTTGACCTATTGCTATTTTCATGGTCTGTTGTACCCATGAACGGAAAGTGACTCTGCAAAATATTATTATGAAGTAGAACTTCGTTGTCAGCCTGGCTGCCTGGTAGCCATAATGTAGATGCACTTGGACTAAGGTGGTTACAGTGTGCTGTGTGCTGTTGTTAAAATAAAAAAAGAAACCTCACTTAGAGGGTTTTCATTTTGCTTATGCAAAGGTACACTAAGCTGTTACTTTTATTGGTATGTTTTGTAGTAATGTAATAAGTTATTTGTAAGACACTTGAGAGATTTTCTTTATTATTTGCACATACTGGCACGTCCACTCTGAATCACAGATAAATTGAGGACATTTTGAGGGTTCAAGGTCTAGATCACTATGTGCTAAAATCTTGTTCCAAAACATTTACTGACTCTATTTAAGAAAAAAGATTTACTAACCAAACCACAAAGACCATCTCTGCCCCTCCTTTAGTCTCAACATTGTACTTCACTTCACAGCAGCTGTACGTCCCATAGAGGCAAATAATCCACAGCCAGTAGTGCTAGTTTCTTTTGATTTTGTGTTACACCGCTCAGTGTTTTTTTTTTCTTTCTTTTTAGTTGTACTGATTTTGCCACTTTCCTTTTATACAAATAAGACTGCCTCAAGGAGCAACCCACACAAATGTCAATGTATGTCTACAGTGCTGCAGCTGCAAATAGCTATTAAACATCAGTTCTTTTCATTCTATTCACTGAATCATCCACAGGATATGGACTAGTGATAGATATCAGAGTGAGCAATACCAAGCTGTTGTGTTAAAGTCATGTTGCTAAAAAGTTTAAAAGAAGCTTGTTCTTAAAGTGATTTCTGTGGTTGTCGCAGACTAACTTTTGATTGTAATTATCATCACTTTTCTTTTGAATAGAAATATGTCACCTTCCTTGGATGAAAAAATGATCCATAATATTGAGCAGAAAAGCGGGGATGAGGAGAAAACTACAGAGCAGTGACAAATATTCAGCTTATTCTGAATGATTTGTTTCATTACACTTATAATGTATTTACATTTGTTAAACCAAAAACTTTGGGTATCAGAGGATCGAAGCCATGAAAAAACGAGTAGTTGGATATTTTAAACCCTATGAGGGTAGTCAAACATTAAAACATCTGGAAAACAAATGGGCTTAGGTGGTTTAAGTCTATTGTAAGGGTAATAAAGCCCCTCTAAATTTATCCTTGGAACCTCTAAATTAATAGTCCCAGGGCTAAATATATCACCCAGCTCTTCCTCCACCTTCCTCTTGAGGGTCCAGTGTACTCTGTATGGTTTGCAGGCCAACTCTGTGGTATTGCTTAGTCCAGTGCTGCCCAATGCCATGTTGTCAACAACTCTACATTCATTCTGCTGTCGATGATCTGCACTATGCTTGCAACCATGAGCAAATGGGCTTAAACTGATGAAGAAACAATTGTAGGAAACCACAGTGTAGGTCTATTTTGGGGACTAGGGAAACAAGACATTTTAGGCAGCAGCTAGCACTGCATGGAGATGGAGATGTAGAGGTTTTAATGTTGCAGCCTTTTTCTCTTGTTCATAGAAGTGCTCCATAATGCGTAGAGGACAAGTTAAACACACTCAAGGGCATATAAAATGCAAAGGAAAATGTGATCCCTTTAAGGTAAAATCCCCCCATCAGAGTGACAAAAAGATGTTTCAAACATTTTTTTACAAGTTTGAGAACAGACTTCAGAACAAAACTAAGTAGTTTTTTTTTTTTTTTAAATATCACAAACAAGAGCACAGTGATGTGGCACATCTTACACTATGTCATTGAGCTCCAGCCTGGTGTCAGGAGATGGGTTTATCAGGACGTAGGACAGAGTGTTCTGATGGTCATTCTGCTCATCTGGAACAGAAACATGGCTCCAATAAACACACAGATTAAACTAGAACACAAGTTTTGGGAACATCACTTCGTATTTTGATTTTATGAGAATTATTGAATGCCATCAATGGGATTTCCTGTTATAGAGTTAAGTGGGTTTTTCTGTGACGTCATTCTGGATCGGATCCAGCTGACATTTACCTTGATGATAGAGACATGGACCCCAAGCTAATCTGTTAAAAAATGGCAGGGTATGATTTTTTTTATAAATTCCACCCAACATCAACTTATAGGATTTTTTGAAATTTTGGGAATTTTTTGCATTCAGACAAATATACATATCACCAGCAAAATGTAATCATTTGTAAGTTGGGCCATTACCAACATCTCCTGGAAATTTCAGCAAAATCCGTCCAGTAATTTTTGAGTAATCTTGCTAACAAACAAACAACCAGACAAACATATGCCGGCAAAAACATAACCTCCTTGGCGGAGGTAAATATTAGACCTGCTTTAGAGCCAAAGATGTAAATACTCACCTTGTAGATATCCCAGGTTGACTCGGTTCATGACGTCACAGGCTGTCAGATTAGTAAGGTCCTCTACAAACACAAACAGGCTAGTTTTTAAGCAGAAGAAGACATATTTACTTCGGAAAGAAATCCGTAAACGGTTTGCTCTCCAGGATTAAATCCATCCTCACCATATCCAGATGTTGGGAGGCCCAGATGTCTCATGCGGTTGCGTACCAGCTCAGACAGCTCCTCTCTCTCAGAGCGCCGGTACAGGTTGAGGCGCTGCTGAGCGATTCTCTGAGCGTGGTCTCTGCCCGAGTCCCGGCTCCCTCCCTGCCACCTCACGCTTTTCTTACTCAGACGCCGAGCCCACTGCATGCTCTTCTTCCTCAGCAGGGGGTGATCTGACTGCTCGTTGCTGCGAGACTCGTCCCCTTTCTCCTTGGTGTCCTCGCAGTCGTCTACACTCACTGAAACCTGTGACTAGGTTAGAGCAAAAACTTACCATCATATTTAAAAAACTGAGGAGCAACAAGTTTCAGGTGATGAAAATGAGCCTTTGAGGGTGTTATAAATGAACCCTCTCTGGTCCAGACTGATGGATGCACCAGCTCCTGAAAGACTTAAGACATTCATTGCAGACATTTATGGTCCCTTTGGGCTGATGCTAACTGATATTGGTTCTTTTATAATTTTTCCACAAAGAGCACCAGCGAGTGGAATCCGATTTTCTGTGATATATAACAAACGGCTCAGTATAATATTCCGCACTGTAATTAATGGCTCCCAGACTCCAATTAAGTAGAATATCTTCAATGCTTCAGTTACTTTGTGTAAACAGAAGCGCACAGATTTCATTAATGGTGTACAGTGGGAGTGCTAATATTTGCATAATGTTGGGTTCTTTTGTATTAATGTAACCCTCATCACCCTTAAAAAAGTTACACATAGCACAATAGGTCCCAAAAGATGGCCCATCATCAATCAATTTTATTTTTTACTCTCACTGCATCAGAAATGTTCACATACTTCAGTCCTGTTCACAAATAAGTTTTTTTTAATCCTTTGTATGCCAGTTTTAGTATATAATGCACTGAAACTTTCTGAAAAAAAAAAGATTACTTTCCGTATATATAATGACAGAAAGTTACATTTTTGTATCATGTATTTTGAATTACACAGTATGGTACATACCGTCATCAGAACTAAATTAGGGCATTTTTATTGTTTGTGCTGTGTCAGAAAAAGTTACATATAGCCCATTAAATGTAAAAAATAACACAGTCTGAGACATGTCTGTCATTTACAGTGAGACACAGATTTTAAGGTTTTCAGGCCACATGATCAAAAAGTTAGAATTCGCCTGTTTTTGCCTCAATAGCCCAAGTGTGATTATTTTGATTTCACAGAACGATACAGATGTTTTACAAAGGATGAAGTTTAAATCTCAGGGTATGTCACTTCTAGTTGAAAACTTGGTACATTGCCACATAAAGCATCACCTGTCTCACCTCAGAAGTTGAGAAAATGTGGGATTCTGTGCGGTAGATCCCGATAGGAATTTCAGCACTGGAGGAGCAGAGTTTCTGGAAAAGTCTGCCGTAAGTGCTGATCCACAGATCCTCCTCTTTCACTTTCATCTACAACCACACAGAAACATAATACACTGAAGTATGCTGCAATGACAGATATGTTTTCTTCTAATGTAGTTCCTAAACTCACCACACAGAGGTATCCTGATCCTGGAGTGGTATCCAGCCCCAGCAGCAGCCGTGCAATCAGGATCATGTAGTCCTTCACAAAAGACTAACACAGAAACACAAAAAAACTGTGTTATAACTTTCCTTATTATTGCAAGAAATTGTGCACTAGAAATGTTACGATACAAGAATTGATGGTGCTGGTGAAAACTGAACAACATCAATCAATAAATGGGTAATTTCTTATATTCATTTATCAACAGTGGTAAGAAAAGTCCTACAGAGTGCCTTAATGACAAAAAAATGTATGTATGTAAGTTTCATTGCACTTTTCGATGAGTTAACTTCCGTAATATGCACCTTTTTGATGAAAAAGTTGCAATTTTACCAAGTTTGGTGACAATTTTATACTATTGATAATCTGATTGGATTTTAATATTTTGAACATGAAGAAAAGAAATGAGGTTAAATGATCATATAACTTTGGACAGATGTGAAAAATACATATATCTTAAAATAAAAGGGAATAAACCAGAAAAACAAACAAAAAATAGGCTAAAATATTTATTTTAGATTTTTGAAAAAAAGTGGTAAGAAGTACTTTAATCAAATTCCACTCTTTTTCCACCTAGTATTTATCAATTCTTCTGCTTTCTCATTGTAGCCAATTATCTTACAAGTATTTATATTTGTTAAACACCAGCAACTTTCTTGCTTTGAGGCATGTGCACTACCTGCTGCGCCACCATGCTGCACCCATTTTAAATATACATACATATTTATTTATATACATGTATAAAATATTGATGAAAAGCTTCTTGTCACAGCTTTATTTTTATTGTTTCATTTGTCAAATTACAAGTTAAAAAAGTCCAAATTTATTTATAAAGCACATCTAAAAACAGCATATGTTGCATATAATTGCAACAATTTGGCCCTCTGACATTGAGGATTAATTTGAAGTGGACTGCTTGGTTACCAAAGTAACAAATTTTTATCAATGCTGTTAAATTGAATGTTTTTCTATATAAAATAGTCACTGATTTGCTTACTCTTGTCAAATGAATGATGGGGTAAATAAATAATGACAAATAAATTATTTAATTACTTACATGTACACGTCATAAAATAGGAAAGTAAAAATCTGTTTTAAAAAAAGACACGGTACGATGGTATTTCAAAGGTTTTAAGCAATCTTCATCTAGACTTTGATAAACTGGGTGTTCTGCATCTGACCACAAGGGGGCACTTTTGCTTAATGAAAGAACCTCTCTTTTATTTCTCAGGTGTTTCTGTCTCTCTGCTGCTGTACGACACATTCGTTTCCTTCACCTGGTATTTAAAAGAGTCATCTGAGTTTTTCAGCTGTAGGTGCACACTAACCTGATACAGCAGGGTGTCCAGCATGCTGATGCTGAAAACTCTGCCTGCTGCGAAGGGGAGGCGAAACATGAAAGCCAAGTTCGAGCCTTTATCCCGCTCTTTCTGTGGAGGAGAGGAGAGGCAGGTTAACAGCTTTTAAAGGTCTAACACTTTCTCAGAAAAAGTAGAAAGTGAAATGACAAACAGTGTGATTAAACTAAAAAAAAAACAAAAAAAAAACTTGTTCTGTCCTACCTTCTCGAGCTTGGAGAGGGCAAGTGAGTAGCAGTCCTTTGCTCTGAACTGCATGAACCTCATGTTGGATGGATGAGTGAGCTCTGTTATGATACTAAGGCTTGGAAACAACCTGGAACAATACAAATGATTAAACTAAGTCAAATGATCAAAACAGAAAAACAAATGGTCAGAAAATGAGATGAAGTAGCAGTGTTATTTCTTTAACTTTGAAAATGTAAACAAAGCTGCTGCTCAAACACTCATGTAGTTTAATCAAACTAAGGTTGAAGCTCCTTTAGGTGATTCAGCTTCCTTTGCCTAAGAAGTGAAAGTATGTCCCCCTCCCCTGTGATAAAGGTAGAGGGTTCACAAATTTTAATGAAATTTATCTTGAAACCTGCTGAAGGAGAGGTTGAGTCAGGAGGAGCTGGACACCTTGAACCATTTTAAAAGGAGGTTGAAGACGTTAGAGAAGATGTATCAGGTTTTAGATTGTTTTTCTGATAACTTTTTACTCTGTGACCCTGAATTTAGAGGTTTATTGGATTTTATCTGCTGGAGTAGTTGTTAATGTATAGTGCTTAACAAATTTATTAGACTACCAACAAATGTAAGGTTTATGCCACAGCTGCCCTAAATTAACAGTGTTTATGTTTGTGTAATGGTTAATACACCAGTATGTAGAAGCTTTTGAGCTGACATGATAAATATTATTGTTAACCGCGTATTTTCAATATATTTTTTTTACAGAAAAATCCTAAAAATAGTAAAGCTCATTATTTGTTGATTAAGATGTCAAATTGTTATTTAGAGAATTTCTGACTTCTCAGAGAAGCCCAGTGATAATTTTCAGTTTGAAATTCCTCATTCCAGATCAAAATGTATGACTGGTGACAATAAAATGAAGTTTTTCAAAGATTTCTAGAATACTTAAGCCCCCCCCCCCCCCACCCCCCGTGTTTATTTGTGTATGATGATTTATTACCTGAACATGGTCTGTACGTTCACAATAGTTTTGGCATCAGCCATGTAGTCCTCCTCAGCACTCATTGTACTTTCTTTATCCACAACAACTAAATTATCAGCGTAGATAATGCCACACTGCAGCAGGCTGTCCAGACTGTTACATAAACACAAAAATGAACAATCACAAGTTAGGCTGGATCATTTTGAAACACCCGCTTTAATCCGAAGGGACCTTCAAACTCATCTCAGTATATTTAACTGTGAAAATACATATAACTTAAAATAGGACCATAACAATAAGCATGTAGGTCTTACTTGTCTATGGCACCAGCCATGTAGTAAACCATGGGAAAAGAGCAGATGGCCTCCAGAAAATGATTATCTGGTCTGAGGGAAACATAAAGCAGAGACTTAAAATGTTCACTTATTACCAGGTCATGTTCAGTCCAGCACAATGTGCAGGAAAAAATTGATGTAAAATTAGACTTTAGACTCCTCTGAACAGATGATGAGTTTATCTGTATTTCACTAGTTTCTACTTGTTCTGAGCTGATGGTACAGCTGGACATCTTTTAATTTCAATGAGAAGTTAGCATAATACATCTTTAATCTGCTGCACTGAGCTTCATGGGTGACCACTGTGTCTACAGTTTACAGTGTTGCCCGTTTCAAGATGTGCTTCTTCAAAATAAGTGCATACGTGTTGCCTGAACAGTTGAGTCTTCAACTTTCTTTTTAAGTAGATGGGAACTCTGTGAATTGAATGAGTTGGTTAATTTATTCCACCATATGGGAACAACACAGAAGATGATTCTAGCTAGTAGTTTCTGAGTCATGCTGAGATGGGAGCAAACTGTTTTGTAAGCCAGATGTCGAGCTTTAAATTTGATGTGAGCTGCCAATGAAGAGAGATTAACAACGGCGTTATAGGCTGTTTTGGGCTGGTTAAAGACCAGATGTGCTGCTGCAATCTTGATCATCTTAAGAGGTTTAAATGTGCATGCAGGGAAGCCTGCCAGGAAGGAGTTGTAGAAGTTGATGTGTGAAAATATAACCAGAGCCTTTACCAGAATGCCTCTTCTGTCAGGTAGAGTCTGGTCCTCCTGATGTTATAAAAGGCATACCAACAAGCCCGAGCAATTGAGACCACATGAACCTTAAAGGTCAGCTGGTCATCAATCATGACACCCATATTTTGACTGAGTTTGTGGACATGAGTTTATTGGATACCAGCTGGATGTTGATCAGTGGTTGAATGGAAAGACTAGCTGGAAGGACAATAAGCTCAGTCTTGGACAGATTTAGTTGAAGGTGGCGTTCCTTTATCCATGTGGAGATATCAGCAAGGCATGATGAAATCTGAGCTGAGACAGTTGTGTTATCAGGTGGGAAAAATATGAAGAGCTGAGAGTCGTCAGCAGTGGTAGGAGAAGCCATGGAAGCGAATAATTGCACCAGGTGAGGTGGTGTGTAATGAGAGGTACAGGGGACCAAGCACTGAACCCTGAGGTACCCCTGTTGATAAGCCATGTACATTGAGCAGTTCTCCCTGCCATGACACTCTAAAGAGAAAATAAATACATTTTAAAATGGAAACAGAGTTTGGCTCTTCCTCAGCCAGTTTTTAGCCTACCGCCCAGATGTTTTTCTTCAGGTTAATGACTGTTTTAACCTACATATGGAAATGATGATCATTAGCACCCCTATGGTATGATTATTTAATGATACACCTTACTATAATGCAACAAAATCTGTGACTTTGTGGAAATGGACCTGATGGAACTGGTGCTGGTTTGAAGGTAAATGTTGATTTATGTCAGACGTTTCATCTTTTTGCTTACTTTTCATTTTGAACATTGTTAAAACAGTTAACATTTATGTTTGGAAGCAAACACTGCCAAAAAACCTTAAACATAGTTCTGCAAATAAAAACTGCGAGCACAGATTAATGTCAGCATAGCTCTTCTTAGCCTGATATCAGTTTTGAGTAAGTTGAAGTAAGTACAGTGAATGAAAATACAACATTAGGGCTGTTGTTGCTGCTTAGTGTGTCTACAGAATGAAGCACGAGTCCATCTGGTGGTGAGCGGGCTCACAGAGATTCACTCGCTTTATTACTGCTGTCCTCCCCCCTCCCCAACAGAACATTACTTTATACATCTGCCCAGTCCTGCTGACTAGAGACCCAAGGCTGTCGTAAGTGCTCACATTGCGTTTCCAAGTGTGTGGGTGTTTGTATTTGTGTGTGTGCTACCGCAACAGGAAAGCAGAGAGCAAGCGAGGGAGCTGCAAAAATGGGGGGGGGGCGAGAGTTTATTGTTTTGAGCATGTTTCTATGGGAGTCCTGAGAGCTCACATGTGGGGGCTGAAAAGGGACACATCAGGGTTGTCAGTGGATGCCTGTTCCCTTTTCCTCCATCTTTTTCTTTTGCCTTGTAGCAATATATATCATTCAGGTTCAAGGCGAAACTAAGTTGCTATGGTTACTGTCTGGTGCAAGGGAGTTCAGCTTTTTTATTTTTCTTTGTCGCTCAAAACACACCGTCACCGCGAGCAGTAACCTAACATCAGGAGCGACAATGGAGTTCCACCTCCGCAGCCTTGTCCTAAGTGCACGGCTGACGCCAGCTTTTAGCATACTTCATCTTTCGCGGCGTGAAAGGCTGAAGGGTGAAGGGAGGAGAAAGGAATAATGTGCATGTGTTTTCAGGTGAACTTACGGGTTATCTAACAGCAAAACAATGGGGTTGAGCTCTTTCCGGGGTCTGTAATAAGCTCTGAGAGGCACAATGAAGTTATAAAGACCGTTCCCTGCAGTCTCAGCCGACACAATGATGATCTTGTTTTTAAAACCATACGCCTTGGCATCCTCAAAACTGTTGTGCCTACATCCCTGCAAAAGATAAAAAAGCACATACAGGTATTTGCTTTAAAGGAAGTGAAGGACAGTGAGGAGGGACGTGCTGATGGAGGCAGTAAGTAGTTGAGTGACTAAGTTAGAGGAACAGCGTCTGCCCACCTGGTCCAGTCGTAGGCAGCAAAACGGGGCTTTTTCAGCCAACAGATGGCACAGGGTGGGCGAGCTCCCAATGTACGGAGAGTTAGGGGGATAACCTTTCACGTACCTGCCAACAAATCCAAATAACCATGAGTGACACATTTCACAGAGATGTGCTGCCTTCCAAGGATATGTCAGGTTTTCTTCAAGTGATTTTTGCATTAAAAGAAACATAAAAATCACAGCAGATTTTCAGGGTTGGAAAGGAAAAGATGATGTGGAGGTCATTTCTGAAATATGCAGAATTTTCTGAGTGATTAATGTGTGCTTGTAAAATTGCCAGCAATGCGGAGTAAACTAAAAATAACATTTAATTTTACTTTATGCAAAACTAAATGACCAGTTTATTTAAATTTGATATGATTACGATGCAAGCTGGACTCTCAGACCAGGCTGTTAGCTGACGGTTTAACCTGATCCGCTGAGATACGTTTTTAAATATTGGGATATCAGATATTGACAAAAATTCAAGATCATGCATCCTTATCTTTTTGTTTGTTTTGGCATTTTTCATTACAGCTCTGCATGACTTTATGTCAAGCGGCATGCAAGAGCTTGTTAAACTCACTAAAAAGTATAAAACTCCATTATATGGGAACTAAGAACTCTCAATTAAAGATCACAAGTGACCAGCAGAGTTCGGCAGTGCATCTTGCATGTTTTGGGTCTGTACTGCACTACTATTAACATAGGCTGAGAGCACAACTACAGTAATACAGCTGGCATGAGTACAAACTCTTCATGGCAAGAACAGATTGTACAAAAAGAGTTGAGAGAGTAGCTGTGAATGGAGACTGTTTTGTTCTTTTGTTCCAGTGGGAGACCCCCCAAAAACTGTCTTACAAACCAGTGCCACTTGTGATCCAGATTTTATGATCATTAACTTTGTTTTGTAATATTTGCTCTGTCGTTTTGTCAATAGGTCAGTTTTTTGTATGATGTCAGAATGAACTAGAAGAGCACTGGGAGAGCGCAGACCTCCGCCAAGATAAAATACTGGATCACCACGCGCTCCGATATGACGGCCGAGTCTCCGCTCATGTCTGTCCATGTGGAGAACTCCTCTGCTGGCATTGCAAGGGGAGCTGGGTAATGTAGTGACATAGGCTTGAAAAATGTTGACTTGAGTTTGCAAATAAACTACAATTCCCATAATGATGTTAAAGGAGGTAAAACAATCAGAGCAGCCGAGGAGAACTGAATGGGAGTTGCCATTATAAACTTCAAGGTTTTTTTGTGACATCAATCTGGATGGGATCCAGATGAAATTTGCCGTGATGATAGAGTTATATTATATATATAATATTGTGTAAATTTTGAAGCAAATCCATCAAGTGATGTCAGAGATATGATTTTTTAAAATACAGCCCAATGTTAACTTATGGGATTTTTCGCAAATTGTGGGAATTTTTTGCATCCAGACAAATATGCAGATCACCACCAAAATGTATTGGCTTCTTCCTTCAACCAAACCACACCTGGTGAAATTTTCATGTAAATCCATCCAGTAGTTTTTACTACTTACTCTGTAGATGAGTCGCCTTTCTCATCAGTAAACACAGAGTCGTCCTCTGATTGGTCACCAAGGAGGTCACAAGGCAGAATGGATGAGGAGTCAGCGATTTCCTGCACTGGAGCAATGCTTGGCCGGCGGCCTCCTGTTCCATTTGCTGAGGGAGGGACAAGTTTACCACCTGCAGGGTCCGGTGGGCTTGTATTCTGAAGATCGATGGCCACAGTACCTGTAAAACAAATTACACTGAGTTTTAGTGCACACAAGACATAAAAGGTGTAAGAACGGCCACAACCATCAACAAGAGCTGTTTATTTCAACCTCCATGTTCCCTCACCCATGCTTGCAAGGATGCTGTGGACTGGAAGCTGTGAGGGTCCTTCAAAGAGCCCCCCTGTCGTGCGGCCTTTCCTCTCCTCCTGGTTGAAGATGAAGGCCGAGTTTTCCTCCTTTGTGATGTTGATGTAGTAGCAAGTGTCTGTGGCAGCCATGATGTGGCGTGGGCCAGGATTCAGGAGGATACTCTTATTGTCTTCCCTCTTTATACCGATCAGACACACACCGTACCTACATAGCAAAGAAAAGCTTTTACAATTTAATCAAGGAGATCTAACTCCCTATAGTAAAACCTTTAAACCCAGACTCAAACAGATAAGAATATAAGGCTGAGAAGAGTTAGGTTACAGCTGGAAATACATTTAGCAGAATTTCTGTAGAAGCTAAAGACTCAAAAGTGCCATAATTAAACTCAATTCATAGATACAGTCAGCATCACATCACACTTGACACAGAGCAATGCTTCTTTTTCCCTAGCCTGCAACAAGAACAGAAAATTAATAAATAAAAGAAACAAGACCAGTATGCTGTCTTAATGTTACTAAAGACTAGACAAATGAGTCTTTCTCTGACATCACTTGCTACCAGACTGAATAGCCTGCCAGGAGACCATATCACATTTGTTATAGTTATGATAAATAGAGTGGATAAAATGTTGCAGTATCCTGGTATTAAAATCTTAAACAGCAGTTTGCAGGTTAAATTTATCTTGACATTAATAAAAAAAACGTGTCCGTTAAAGGGTTAGTTCAGGTTTTTTGAAGTGGGGTGGCTCGAGGCTTTTGGCACTAGTATATATGATTGCCACCAAAGCACCTAACTAGCTACGCCTTGCTTTTGAGAAATGTGGTAATAAAAACCAGTCAATGGTGCCACCAAAAACCTTGTCATTAACCCACTTTTGGGTTTAAACTACACAAAAAATTTAATGGCTCAACTAGACACTACAATAAGTTTGTTTTTTTTTATACAGCATTTCCCTTTTCCTTGACAAAGCCCCAGTGTTTGGAACTATTTTGTGATGCAATGTAAGGGCTATGTGTACTTCCTCCAGCGGCCCTCTTCTTTCCTCTTATAAGCTGTTCAGGTCAGAGTCCTGCAGGGGGGTCAGGGAGCGGTCACTGTAGCACAAACTAAGTCTAACGTCCTGGATATTATGAAGATGGGTCGCTCCTGTATGTATTTTACACAACGCCCCAGCATTATTAGAATAGGAGTTTGTATATTTCTTAAATATTTTTCAACAAACTAATTCATTTAGGTCTCTACTCTGCAAATCAGTCTTAAATACAGACTTAATTGTTTGTAATTTATTCCCAAAATGCACCAAACACATCCCTCCCTGATGGCTAACAGCCACCATGTTCTCCTGTTCAGATCTGTGTTTCAGTGGATGAAATATACATTTCAGGATTTGGACTTAGTATCTGAGCATTCCCTTGATTCTAATTATGTCTGTTTCTGCTGTCAAAAGGAACAGAACCAAGAAAGTTGCTTTTATTTCTATTGCTTCATTGAGAGCTATTACATTATCCAGTGTTTATTGTCATACAACGATCCCCACACAATTCCAGCATTTTTACATAGAGTGATGAGCCTTTCTTGCTATTTTGTATGGATTCGTAATTTTGTGAAGGCACAAAAACTGCATACCTTGTAGAGCTGCTGAAAGTTTTTTCTTTGCTAGACGCAGAAACAAGCTAAATCCAACAGTGACAAAGTATGCACCAACCCCCAGAAAAATTTTATTATATTTTCAACTTGTCAGCATCTGAAAGATAAGCTTTAGCTTGCATGTCAACTCACTTCTTGTGAGCATGAAAGGAGGCGTACGTGAAGCTTTTGCCATTATACTCTCCAAAGAACTTGCTGTCACACACGCGGATGTGGTAGACCTCGTTGCCGGAGCAACATCCATACTGCCTCTGCCACTGCTCCGGGGACTGTTGTCCTTCTCTGCATTCATTCAGGAGAAATACAATGAAAGGTTTGACACATCACTACAACTCAAACTTGAGCACATGGTCATTTCTATGCAGTCAAGAAGAAGAAGCTGAACCAGTGTCCTATTCAAAATTTCTTCTCATCCTCGGGGTCCTGCTGGATCTCCTATGCTGTCTAATGAAAGCTAATAGTCTGACCTATCTGACAGTGGAATTAGCTCTGGCGTGCCTGTCGTAAAGACTTTGGTTCATAACTACTATTACTCCTGTGCTTTGGTTAAGGTCAATAAGCAACAAGAGATGCTCATGACAGCCCTAAGCAGTAATTTACATCCTTGTTTCTTGTTACAAATTATTATTACCTCCGCCAAGGAGGTTATGTTTTTGCCGGCGTTTATCTGTCTGTTTGTCTGTTTGTTTGTTTGTGTTCAAAATAACTTGAAAAGTACTGAACGGATTTGGATGAAACTTTCAGGAACTGTCGGAAATGGTATATGGAAGAACTGATTAAATTTTGGGGGTGATCCGGATCACCGTCTGGATCCAGGAATTTTTTAAAGGATTCTTTAACATTGGGAGATAGGACCATTTTCGGCATTTGTGCATATAACTCCACAAAAACATACCTTGGCGGAGGTTTGCGCTCTCTGACTGCTTTCTAGTTCTTGAAGATTTTTGCTTCCTCCACCTCACCAAAGTTAAAGTCAATTGACTTGAAACCTCAGGAGAAATTGCTCTAATGGGAACATTTTAATGCACCTGTGCACTTTGTTTCTTGTTTGTGTCACTTTGTGTCTTTGCTTTTGTCTTATATTGTACATATTCTATTCCTTACCGTAATTTTATTTATATTTAAGGTTTAATTCCTGCTTTTCGATTTCTGCTTTCTGCTGTTTGTATATGTATACACTCTGGTGTGTATCTATTTTTTTTTTTTAGATATATCCTTGTTAATAGTTTCTCATGCTCTCCATGCTATAAATCATTGCTATGCCCTGTTTTGAATCACTTTATTCAACTAGTGTCCATGAATATATTAATGAATTCATGATGCCTCCTGGTATCTGATGCAAGAAGTGCATTTCTGTAAAGCTAGATAGTGAGAAACTCCTTGTACTGTCGGGAGGGGCAAACTTTGGCTTTTTTTTTGCTACTCAGTTGTTTGGAGAACTGCGAGTCCTTATATGTTGTATGACTTCAAGGCATAGCTCAGGATTTTTGAAGTGCGTTGTATGAGGTACATAGCATTAGCCTACACATTAGCAACACTCACGTCTGTCTTGGAGTATTTTGGTACAGACTGCTATTTATCAATGTGGCTAGTGTTTAAGCTAATGCTATGTACCTCATAAAACCCCACTTTAAAAGCTGTCCTTTTAAACTGCCAAAAATCCTGGGTGTGCCCCTTTCTACAGAGTTGTCAGGAACACAGTGAGGTGTTGTAACCCATTGATTTCTATAGACTGCCGTTTCCAAGCTTTCAAAAGTAATTCTAATGCATGCTGTGAGAAATAATTTTCCACCACTGAGCTTTTCAAACTGTTTTATAGAGGAGACATCCTAAAAAATCCATTCAGTTACTTCAATTCACTTTCTCTACTTCCTGTGGTTTTCCACAAAACAGGGTGGACATTCAGCAGTACAAATGAAAATGTGAAAATCTGAACTTTGCAGTCTCACTGAAGAGAAATCAATGAGCCTAAAAAAGCTCCACAGTTTCCAATAAGACTGACCGTCCACGGGAGGTGTGTACCAGAAGAGTGACCAGGGTGGAGGTGGCAGGACACACACAGTTGAGAGCCAGCATGGCATACTTAAACTCCTCCTCACATACAACGTGATCTGTGAAGGAGCAAAAGAGCTGATGAGATGGGTGGTGATGATGTATGTGATTATTGATTCTGAATAAACTGTTTTTAGAGTTGATGAGCTGAGTTTGAGATCAGCAAAGACTGGCTAAATCAAAGACTCTGAGATACTAATACAAAAAAACTCGAAGTCAGGGGTGTCTTAACTGGGACCCTAGGGCCAACTGCGGCCAACGGTTTGTTTTTTCATTGGTCCTTGGCTAAATCTAAAAACAGAATGAAATTCTGTCCCATACTTGGTTATGACGTTTGTTGTTGACTTGTTTTTATGTCTTACTTACGTCACTAGGCTAACATTTTGGGACAACATGAATGTGAAGCATGTTTACAACCAAAGTTATAACAAACACTAAATGCCCTGATGCGTGAAGAAAAATTTTACTCATTTGCTCTGCTATCTGCTGTATCTCAGAATCAAGTCTACAAAATATAAATATATTCCTGAAGCACCAACACTACCACAAAGTTTATCAGCTTTGTGCAGTTTGTTCTTGTTTTGAGTTTGACTGTGGAAATGAGCCAGTGTCTCCCCTCCCTGCTGCAGAGATAGTAATCCTCACAATAATCAGAAATGGATCAAGTGGAAACCAGGCTGAACAGGCCGTCAGAAATTTGATTGGCTGCCTCAAATTCTTCAATGACTAGCTATTTCCCTGGTCATACCACTAATGAAATGCTGTGACGTAGCCTGTTTATATTGGTCTAAAGCCCTGTCCACATGCAGACATATTTTTGAAAACACAGCTTTTTTCGTGTATGTTTTGGCCCTCAATCTGCACTCGTAGGCCTTTTGGGTCACTGAAAATATGTGTGCAACATTGTCACTTCTGTTTACTCTCTTTGGTCACTGTATGAGAGTTGTGCTCCAGCAGATGTTTTCTAAACTTTTGCTGGTTTCATTGTTGCTTACTGGATTATTTACATGTTTGCTCATAATTTTTGTTGCCCCCTTACTGTGATGCTGCTTCAACAACCTGTTATTGTTGTCAAGGCACTGTGTTGACTGGCAACCCATCTGAGTAAGCTCATCAGATATGTTGGGAATTTTAATCCAAACAGTGAAGTACTTGCCAAAACTGCTAAGATCACTTAACATGATCACAAGTTTACTATAACACCGGTTGAAGTTGCAATAGATTTGAAAATCAAACAGTTTTTGCCAAGGAACTGCATATGAAATATTAATTGTTGCATTAAGTGCTACATCTTATCTGTTTTTGAGGACAGCTGTCTG
The DNA here is from genome assembly GCA_037902135.1 of Cetoscarus ocellatus. Classification (NCBI taxonomy): domain Eukaryota; kingdom Metazoa; phylum Chordata; class Actinopteri; order Labriformes; family Labridae; genus Cetoscarus; species Cetoscarus ocellatus. Next base: position 300,747 of record JBAMNC010001402.1, on the reverse strand, counting down.
ACTTTGTTGCCAGGGCAGCTAAAGTTGGGATTTATCTCTGTAAACAGCTGTAAAATTATGATAAATGACTAATTTTGTCCATGGATAATTTTACAGCCTCTGGGCACCTTTGCTACACCTGGTGTAGCCAAGTTAGGAAAGCATTATAGCCTATGGACTCTTTTAATGAACTTTTTTTAAAACAAATTTTAAAGCCTCTAGGCACTTATGGAATATTTGTGTAGGCAAATTTGAACTAATATTGCAACTCTGCAATTTTTGTTTAACCTCTTTCATTTTTTAATCTTTTTATATGCAGAAGAACTTATAGCCAGCCATAGCTGCATTGTAAAATAGTGCCAAGCACAGAAGTGGAGGAAAAATAAACCGCCCTAAAATATTTGACCAGACATTCAACACAGCAGTTTCATGGCTCGGTCTAGCATAAACCTCAAACAATTACTTGACATAACTGTTGCCACCAGCAGCAGTGTACGGAACAGGTAGTCCCAGCCCATTCTCCTAAAATAATAATTTTAAGGGTTAGATGAAGTTATTAGTGAGAGATGTTTTATTTAGGGTTTGTTACCAACAAGATATGCTGCCCTTTGTTCCTTAAGGAATCAAGAGGCATAAGTCTCAAGTAAGTCACCGACAATATATGTCACAAAAAAGTAGTAATGGCCCCTGATTGATATAGCTTTTCCGATGGTTGCTTTACTGAAAAGGTTTCAACTTTCTGATCTACATCTACATCTACAAAGTCAACTCTTACCTGCAAATTTTACATGGAACTTATTTTCAGGTTTGAGGATCTGGACATAAAGTGGACAGTTTGGAGCAAAGTCCTTCACTGCCCAAGCTCTCAGGATGGTCTGATGGTCCTGAAGAAAACATTTAAAGATAATACATTTATACCCCATTTAATCTCCTTTGATTAAGTTGTGATTGTGTTTATGACTGACAGCATTAATGAGTGGAGTTTTTGTAAACAACAGACTTCAAACTCATAATCCCCAAAGTGTTTTAGCTGAATTTATTAGTTTCCTTACCGCAGCCATGCGATCCACTTCATTTCGACTGCTTAGAATAAAGCAAGCCTCTGCGTCGTCCATTCTGCAGCCGACAAGTAAACAACAATAACAACAAAGTCACTCCATGAGAAAGCCACAGGGAATTAACCATTGCCGTAAAACAGAGAATCAAAACTTAGATTAAAAAAAGAACCTTTACCCCATCAGAAGAATAAAAGCACTATTATTTCATTCAATATTTGATTTTGACTTTTCATAAGGACAGACAACCACACAAAGATGAACTTGAAAATGCTTCTACACTGTATGAGTGCTGTGAGAGTGGAGCAGTTTCTGCATATGATTAACACAGCCAGAAGAGTGCAGGATGCAAAACACGCGTGGGAGGACTTGATATGGTGCCAGATGCAGGATGTCAGCTCGACACACGCCCAGTCCTTGAAATCTAATTGCTCCATTTCAAACCTGCCAAATGTCTGCAGTGAAGTTATGTAACTCTATGCATTTAAGTTATACTGTGGTGGTTACTGTATTGAAGGTGTTTAATACCTACTGGTAGCATCCTTTTTTCTTTACCTTGAAAGTGTCTTATCTCCTTCACACTTTTGCAACCAGTAGACCAATTTGGAGCAGAAGTCACATTTACATCACAGCAGGTGTGTATGCATACTGGTGGCAAAAGATGGAGTAAATATATGGAGATAAAAACAGTTTAGACTAGAGTAGAGGGGGATAAATGTCTAATTATGCCATAGGATGTCAGTGTAGAAACACAAAAAAGCACGGCAGAAAATTTGCCATCATTAAAGGTGTTCCTTAAGGCCAATTACAGACGTGCGTGGTCATAAATATAAGTGGAAGCATTATGAGCTTATCTTGATTTTCTTCTCACATTTGTGATAACTTTAATTGAACAATTAATTAATTAAGTGTGTGTTAATAATTAAAGCGATAGTTCAGGATTTTTGATATGGGATTGTGAGAGGTACATAGCATGAGTCTGATCGTGTGCCACAGTGTCATGGCTCAGTTCTCTCTCTTCAGAAAAACTGGAGACAGACACTAATGCAATACAGTGCCATCGTCTCTGCACAGTTACAGGAATTGTACATTCATACATTTGGCTAACCTTTATTTGGGATGTAGTATTATTTTTCTGTGTGGCAAAATTCAAGTAAGACTGTAGTTTGATCTCTACACTGCTGGCAGAAGCATAAATGGCCTGTGTTGTGACTCAAAATAGTGCTAAGTCAAAGCAGCTTGGTAGCAGAAAAGTAAGTTGATCTAAACAAACTGTTTGTAGCATGTGATGGTTTTCTCCCACAATTCATCAATTACACAAACAATGGCACCATGTACAGCATTAGTGTCTGTCCCAAGTTTTTCTGAACAGAGAGAGAACTGAGCTCTGACACTGTGGCACACATTTAGGCTCATGCCATGTACCTCACACAACCCCACTTCAAAAAAACTGAGCTATCCCTTTAACTAAGATCTGATACTCATCCAGCCGTAATAAGTCAGTCTGCTGTCAGTGTGTAGGTGTTTAACTTGTTTATGATAGCCCACCTCTTGTGAAGCAGTATTAATGTCCTTGCCATTGCTGCCTTTTATGGTGTGACCGTCTTAATTGTTGGCTGTCAGTCAAGTTGCAGATGTTGAAGAGCGATAGTTTCACCGCAAAGGTCTCTTTGTTCAGGTTTTCTTTAAACTATAACTGATGTGTATTTCTGATATTGTAATTACACTAACCAACCACTTTATTAGGCCCAACTGTGCAGAGACGATTGCACTGTATTGCATTAGTGTCTGTCTCCAGTTTTTCTGAACAGAGAGAGAACTGAGCCATGACACTGTGGCACACGAAGAAATGTTGGGGTAGTTCTGTGTTGGTTAAAGCTGATTCCCGAAGACCTTGACAGAAGCAGTCAATCCTTAAGTCAGTGAAGAGTTAGGCAAGATTAAGAAAACTTCTGCTTTTCTATATTTATAACATTCAATTTAAATTATTGTATAAAGGAAAAGGGCTTCTTCTTTAGCTGAGCTTCAAACAAAATGGTTACTTGAGTGAATAATTACAATGTTGTGCAACTATGAGGACACACAATAGCTCTGACAGGCCTCTTTACTGAGAGAGGAATGAGAGAATATCTCAGTGACATTAAGGAACAGAAGGACAATAGAGATTAATATCATACTGATGGTTTGAATCAATTATTTATTCATGCAAAATAAAACAATTATGCTTCAATTGTCGTCAGTTTATAATGAGATACAGCTACGCAGCTTGTTATAAATGGAAAAGGCTCAGGAGTCCATAAAATCTGTGATTTTAAAGCATCAGGAAATAAACATGTACTTAAAATCACATCCACTGCATAAATGAGCCAAACACCTAAAATCCACAAATCAAACTCATAACAGTCCAATTGCTAATCAGGAGAGTAAGAAATTTTACCCTGTATGTGTTTTTCGTTTCATATCCTCATTGGTTTGGTCTTAAATGAGCTGAACCAATACTTAAGTTTGATGTAAAGACACTGCCAACTGATGGAGAGAAGTGGTACGAGGAATGCCACAAAAGGGATGATAGAAATTAAATGTAACACCTCACATGGTCAGCTCCTTAATTCTGTATGACTTCTCCAACTCCCCTCTACTTTTAATAGTTTTTGTCACACTGCTTGCAAGCATCTTTGGAACAAACTTTGTCGCTGTTCAGGGAAATAGCTACAGACTAAGAGCCAGTTGGACTGTTCACTTAGTGTTTACTACTGTGTTTTAGTTTGGACGTCACAGTAGTTTTGTGCAGCGGCACTTAGATGACCCTGCCTATGTTGAGGAGGTATTTTTGGAGTATACACTATACAAGGTGCGTTGTACCACCAAGTGCAGTTCAGTCAAGTTGAGCTGGTAACATAAATGGAAAAGTACCTTAAGTTACAATTTCAGTTTTGTGACAATGGGAGTTCATGGAATGGAAAGGAAGCAAAGTATGAGATTTCTGACAAAGATTGCTCCAGTGAAAGTAACAAAAAAAAAAAAAAGAAAGAAAAATCAGTTAAAGTACATAGCAACTTTCCATCCCTGGTTAAAACAGTTGTGAATATGAATGGGGATTGTTAAAAGTTATTGATACTGGTACAATCATCAATACTCCCTGATGATCAGAGTCATTTTCAATTCCACATTTAACACTTTGCTCTTGTTCAGTCGAAAGATAAGATAACAACATTTCTTTATAATTGTTTTAAAAAATGGGTAAAGCTTGAGGAAAGAAGTTTAAAGGTTTAAATCTGATCTGTTAGAATTATTTTTTTATTTATGGAAAACAGAAAAAGTAACCTGCGAACAACACAAACAACAGAAATGGGGCATTTCCCCTATGTGGTATCTACTCGACTCAGCTCAGCAACTTTGCTCTGATTGTAACAATGGGGCCCTATAAAATCCATGTTATTTTTTCCCAAATTCCATTTTAGTTTTTCCCATATTCTGTTTTTTTTTTTTTTTTTTTGTTCAGTTTTAATTTTTTGAGAATTTGGTTTTTAGTATTTTACACATATTTAACCCAGAGATATAGTATGTGGACTTTACATGTTCTTCCTGTTCTTCCTTCCAGGTTTTCTCTGGCCACTCCTGCTTCCTCCCACAGACCAAAAACATGCTCTTTAGGTTAACTGGTGTCTCAAAACTTGCCCTTAAGTGTAAGTGTGAGCGTGAATGGTTGTCTGTCTCTATGTGGCTCTGTGATCTGCTGGCCACAGGTTACGGGTGTCAGCTGGGATAGACTCCAGCCCTCTGCAACCCCGAAAAGTGGCATAAATGATGGATGGGTGGATTTAAATGCACCACGATGTCACGTTATACAATCACCCACTTGTCTTCACCTTGAAGACATTGTTATGTATACGCTCATTAAGTTAAGTAATTAGCTGTTGCAGTATTGGTTCCCATAAAGTTCAAAATTTGTTACATTTGAGACATTTTCAACCAAGTTTAGTAGCGTTTTAATGGCAAATTCTTGCAGAAGAGGAGTATTACTGTCTGTCAGCAGCCAGTGTTATAAGCATGGATGCTTTCTGCTGCAACCAAAGGGTTGTCAGCTGTTTTATTCATTTTTTTAGATTGTTGTAGGGTATGATATTTTACCTCGGTGTTGTCTACAATGCTGGTATCCCCTAACTTATTCCCTACTGTAAAGAACCACTACATTCTTGTGCACTGATGGTAGGATTAAGTGATGCTATGTCACAGGACCCATGAGACTCAGAAGCAGAGTCCAATCTCCATTTCTTGCTATGAGTACACCGTCCTTACTTTGAATTATAGGGTTGTCCTCTGGGCTTAAAGATGATAGGATGAGTCACTTACTTTGCTCTCAGCAGGTCCTGATCTTTAAGAACAGATCCTTGCAGATAGATGACCCTTTGGGACCACAGAGGGATCTGAAGCACCCTCCTAACCTGGAGGTCCATTTCAGTCGGGCACAGGATCACCACATAATAATCCTTAAAGGTTGAACAAAAACACATCTTTAGTATCTTGTGCACAAAAAGACGAGATGTTGAAGATGTTGCAAAAAGAATCCTTGTGAGTAACTGCCCTTTATGTTGTTCAGTACCTGCAGCCTTGGATGGGCGTAGAATTCATTCAGAAAATCCATTAAAAGGTCTATCTTTAGCGCGCTGACACACAGCACAACATGTTTCTCCGTCTGAGCTCTGTGTCGGCTGTAGTTTCCTCCAGATTTCTGTCTCTCCATCCACAGGTAGATCAGCTCTTCAAACTGACAGAACAACAAGCTGGGCAAAATTCAAACTCACACTGGAACATTCATTAGTAACTCAAGATAAGTGAAAGATCTTCCTACTTGTAATGGCAGCACCACAAGAGCCACACAGATCATTATGACCACCAGCAGCTGGGACGGCCATATGCGGGGGGTGACGTCTCCAAATCCCACAGTGGAGAAGGTGACAATGCAGAAATAGAAAGAGTTGAAGAGGGAGAGGCTTTTACCTGCTCGCTCCAGGTGCTGGATTCCACATGTGCTGTGTGAGGCACAAATTAAGACGTTGCATAATGAAGAAAATATTGTGAATACTATTGGTGCCATTCATCTACATGTAAATAGTTTGTTTTTTTATTATTCTTCCCTTAACTCAGGGGTAGCTGAATCAGAGCAACAGAGAAATGAGGGCAGTTTTTTTTTGTATCAGGTTGAATCTTAATAGATCATACTGTATCATATCATGTTGTGTCCTATTGTATCATACTGACTTGTTCTGCATTTTATTCTTTACATCAAATTAAAATAAGGTGGTGTAGTAGGTAGTACATGTGCCTCACAGTAAGAAGGTTGCTGGTTCGATCCCTGAGAGCCACTCCCACAGACCAAAAATGCGATCATTAAGTTGACTGGCGACTCTAAATTGCCCTTAGGTATGAGGCTGACTGTGAATGGCTGTTTGTCTCCCCTGCAGTCGGCTGGTGACTGGTTCAGTGTGTATCCCGCTTCTCGCCAAATGTCAGCTGGGATAGGCTCCAGGCCCCTCAACCCTCCCGTAAGGGGTAAGCAGAAATAGATAATGGATGGATGGACTATAATCTGGTTGTGGAATGACCTGGCAAATACTCTCTTGAACTCCTCAGTAAACCACTTGTCTGACACCGACAGCAATGTAGGTGCAACAGGCACACGATAACAGTTTATACTTCTTTATTTTTTTAGCTGGAACTGGATTCTAGTCTATTTGATACTGATGATGAAAATTCCACACAGGTGCTTTCAGCATTTTCACAAGAAGCATTGAATTACTTTCTTAAAAACAAGTCAACATAGTCAACACTGTTCTTTGATACAGGGAAACACAGGGGGAAAAGGAGTGTAAGAAATGTTTTCACTTTTACCATTTTCACTCAGTGCGTTTAAAATCAACATTGAATGGTTACTTCATATTTCTTGTCCAAAAAGTTCAACACTTTCACATTAATAGTGTAATATGTCTTAAATGGTTTAGCATAATAATACAAATGGTCTTTAGAGAAAAATAATCTGTCCTTAGTTCTGTTGATTTGAACGTACAATAGTGGAAAAAAGTTTTTGGACCTCCCATGCATTTGTGATATAGCGATAAGAATCGCTCTTAAGTCTCCAAGTGCAATTTCTTTTAGTACAGTCACAACCAAAACACTAAACAGATCATGAAAAGCCATTAAAAGCTTAAAACTGATTGGTTCCAAAGAAAAACTTCGAAATTTTGTGTACTGTGTCATTTTGGTACCCCTGATTGACTAATGAATAAGGTGACGCTTTTTATGAAGACACTACGTTATTTTGCTGTGCTTTGAGTCTATATAAATCCAGCATGTTTGAAAGTTCTTCAAAGACAAAATTGGCTATAACAAGGAATTTAACACAAGAATTATTCCTAAAGAGACAGATTCTCAGCCTGGAAGGGTACAGCTGTTGGATACACTCTGAAGAAATACAACCAAACCAACAGCTTGGAAGACAAACCAAGATCTGGGCGTTCAAGGGTTTCTTCAGCAAGAAATGGCCCTATCCTGATCTGCACCACATGAGCTTTAGCAGCAATGGTCAAATCAAAGTGGTGTCCAGTGTTTCACCCACACTGTGCGTGGCCAACTCCTAGCTTATGGCTTTAAGGTCTTGCAAGGCTGTCAACAAGACCCCGATCAAGAGAGACAAACGTTAGCCCGGCATCATTGGACCCAAGCTCACAAAAACTGGACAGCCAGGAACTGGAAGAAGGTTCGGTGATCGGATGAGTACACCTCCAGCTTAACCCGCCTCCTGCTGATGTTAGGGTTCGTAGAATGCCAGGCAAAGCATCATCTCCAGCATGTACAGGAGCTACTGTCAAGCATGGTGGAGGCAGTATCATGGTTTGAGGATGTATGAGTGGGGCTAGTGTTGGTCATCTCACTGTCTGTGATGGCACATTGAACTCTGACAAGTACTGTGGCACCCTTGAAACCCACATGCTCCCCTCTGCATGTGCTCTGTTCCATTGAGGTCAAAACTGGATGTTTTCAGCAAGACAATCAAATCATATTTGATGATGTGATGGTTTATTTTTTGCTCAGTTTTGAACACATCCTCTGTTATTTGTTGACTTTGACACCAACAATGTTGAAAACTGACATGTTGAAACTATCAAGGATTTTACTTTTTTCTTTTTCTTGTTAACAATAAACAAAAAAAAAAATCATTCGCATTTGTTTGTGTCTATCTGATACAGCCACACATTTTGAACCACAAAAAAAATATTTTCTGTGAATTTTTCATGATAATATTTGAGACTGAAAAATTTCATGGGGTCCATAACTTTTTCCGCTACTGTGCACATGAAATAGGTTAAATGGATCATTTAAGCAGCAAAGGACCAGAACAAAAAATGACTGAAGAAGCTTCCTCACCCGGTGAAGACGAGGCAGAGCAGGGTGCAGATGAGAATGAGGACCTGGTTGAACATGGCTGAGTTTGTCCTCTGGATCGCTCTATGGACGTCATTCTACCCGATAAAAATAAAATTACACATTAACATTTGGAGCTGAAAGCTTAACTCCTTTCACATAATTAGTTTATCTATTCATTGCAAATTAAGATGGCATCATGGGTTATCTGTGGGATGGTTTCTGTCACAGCAGTACAGCTCAACAACATAAAACACGGAGCAGCATGACAGACGTAAAGTGGATTTACCCGCTGGAGAAAAACCTCCAGGGTGCACACAATCACAGCAGAGACTATGCAGGAGAAAGATGTCTTCCTATAGCTGCAGTGGAAATGACTGTGAGCTTTAAGGTCTGTGTAAATCAGTGAAATGTGGTGGTTTTAAGACCAACCAACCTCAGTGTGACTCAGCGCCTGGTCTTAACAAAGCAATTAAAGCACTGATTAAAAAAGGACATTAACAAACAATTAAGCTAATGTCTTTGACTCACAATCATGTTCTCCAGAGCACACTTGGCCAGCCAGCAGTTGAGAAACACAGGAATGAAAATGTTCCTTATGGAGGGCCAGAAGATCTAAGAAACAGATGGCTGTTTAATATTTAGAGTCAACATTTCCATTCAAATCTCACATCAATGAGATAAACGTATTGCAGTGTAGAGTACATGGGTCACCTTTGAAAGATTACAACATGTTCTGTGTGTTTAAAAAAATTACAATGAAATGATTATCTGTTCAAGGACAAACCTCTCAGCCATTAATAATTGAGTAGTTACGTTTTTGGACCATAGTCTGACTAACAAAATTATTATGCATCGACTCTTGAAGGCTAACGCCTTAAGACATTAAAGCATATGTATGAAGCTTTTTCATGATGCAGCAAATGGCTATGTGTTTTGCCACCTTGATTTCACTCTATGTACTCGGGAAGAGATGATGACAGCAGAGGAAACTAATACTGAACCAAATATGAGTCATTTTGATTTAACTGATGGCATCACTTGAGTCAAAATCAAGTCAGGCAGCTACTGGTGCTGTAAAGAGGGCAAGAGGGAGAGTGATGAGACATGACAATCCCATTACTTTATCAAGTTAGTATGCCTACACCTGAGAGTAATGAGAATTCATTTTTACAGGTTATTGGACATAAAGTAAAGAAGTAGAATTACATCCTAATCCACCAAGTGATTGCACAGAACTCTTAGTTTGACTAACAATGTTTAGCACATGGCTGACATTGAAGCTGTGATAAATGTGTATATTTTTTTCCATCTATTTAAAATAACAAATTGGTATTGTAGCATTTATTATTCAAATATTTGTGATGGTTTTTCATTTTTTTATTACAAGAAACAACATTAACAAAGAGACAACAACATACCCCCTGCAACTGGCTGACTCATTCAAAAAAGGACAAAGAAAAAAATGACAGCACTACAACCAGGAGTTCACAATATAATACTGTATGCTTACATTTAACCTAAAAAACAACTTTTTCAGGTGTAAGAATATACCTTAATTTTCTAGCTAATGAAAGCTGTACAGTACAGCTTTGCAATAAGTTAAGAAAAATCTTTTTTGAGAGGTTGGCACTTCTTTTTTTAAGTCTGTCATCAGAATTCTTAATTTTAGCTCAAAATTTTGACCGTTTCTCAGAATTCCCAGACTTTTCTTTTATCAACATACAATTTTTTTTTGTCAGTGGCCTTAATCCACTACCATACAAAGTAATTAATCCTTGATGGTAATATAACAAATTAAAATAATGTAGCAATGTTAAAGTTGTGCGGTTAAAAAAAAAATAACAGAGTGTAGATAACAATTATTGTCATGTTAGGAGTCTTACCGTTATTATGAAGGGAACAGTATTGATCATCTCCAAAAGAAAGGACACTTGAAAAATCTGCTCCCAAATGTTCCCCTGAAATAAAAACACTTTTCAATAGTTTCACCTGTAAGCACTCAAAAGACAGTGACTCACCATAGAGACACACTTCTTAATTGTGGTCTGTCACGTCTATCGACCACTTAATCCTCACCTCCACCAGATCCTGTAATTACCATCTGCTCTTAATGTAGCCATGACAAATGACTTTGAATAATTACCCCACTTATGAACTGTCAATCTCTCAGACTGTAAGTGGCTAATTGTACCTGACTGTATAACAGCAGTCACACTGACGTGCAGGCTGTGTGTTTTTCTCCTGTCTTACCTTGTAGCTCAGATACATCAGCAGCATTGTCTCCAGGAAACTAATAATGGCCACAATCACCTGTGCCAACAAAGCAGAAAACAATAAACACAAGTCATTTATGTAGCATTGATGTTTAAAAATAGGTAATCAAACATTTGTTCATACCCATTAATGCCATAGCTAATGTAAGTTATTCAAATATTGTGTTTTTTCTTCATTTATATAATCAGCTGTGACTCACTTGAATGGCCCAGACAGGGAGCTTTCTATCCACCCAGAAGATCAGCGCCCTGTCAGACAGATCAATACAGCAGCAACTATTTTAGTTACAGTGGAAAATATACCATACATCATCACCTCCTACATCAAAGAAGACGTGCATTACAGGCGGTTTCTGAGCCATTATTGACACACAAATAATGACACATAAATGGGGAAATGTAAGATATTATAAATAAACCTTGCAGTGGCTATGTGGGCACTGCCATCTTTTAATGCCACCATGGCTGCAGTTAAATGTAGAGTCTGCTGCTGTTTGCTGACTTTGACAAGAGCAGATGGCCAATAACAATTAAAAACTAAATTTTTAATGGCATTGTAAATTTTTGAATATATAGCCCACATTTACAAACCACAATTCCAGTGAAGTTGGGACATTGTGTAAAACATAACTGAAAACAGGACACTATAATTTGCAAATTCTTTTTTTTTGACCGACATTCAACTGGATACACCACAAAGACAATACATTTAATGTTCAAACTGATAAACTTCATTGTTTTTCGCAAATATTCACTCACTTTGAATTTGATGCCTGCAGCAAGTTCCAAAAAAGCTGGGACAGAGGCACGTTTACTACTGAGTTACATCACCTTCCCTTTTAACAACACTCAGTAAGGAACTGAGGACACTAAATGTTGAAGCTTTGTAGGTGAAATTTTTTCCCTTTCTTTCATGAAGTACGACTTCAGTTGCTTGACAGTCCAGGGTCTCTATTGTCACATTTTGTGCTTCATAATGCACCACACATTTTCAATGGGAGACAGGTTTGGACTGCAGGCAGGCTTGCTTTTATAAAGCTACCCCTCAGGTGGGAATTGAACCCGTGCTGGGTGAAGCACATTTATAGGTCATGCCTGGTAGTTCACCCCTCTGCCCAACTAAGAACCCAGTACCTGCACTCAATTACTACGAAGCCATGCTGTTCTAACATGAGCAGAACATGGCTTGGCATTGTCTTGGTGAAGGAACAGGGAAGGTCATGGGCATTCAGTGTTGGTTTGGACTGTCGATGATGAAATCCTTAAATTCACTGCAAATGTTTATTGGGAAATGTCATGAAACTGTTGCTTAGTCATTCATTACTTGTGGACGACTAAGCCTTTTGGGGAGGCTCCTTTTATACACAATCATGACACTAATCTGTTTCCAATTAAACTCTTCACCTGTGGTTTGTTTCAAACAAGTGTTTTTTTTTTGCATTCCTCAACTTTCTCAGTCTTTTGTTGTACCTGTTCCCACTTTTTGGAACGTGTTGACCAAATTCAAGAGTAATATTTCCAAAAATAGTTCAGCTTATTGGTTTGAAATTTAAATATCTTGTCTTTGTAGTGTATTCAATCAAATATTAACCCTTCAGTGCAGATGGACCTCCCTGATTCAGTGTCTGTAATCAGGCAGGTCCATCTTGCCAAGCTCAACTCTTCAACGACTGTGAACAGCCTATAGTGGCACAGCCCAATCAGAGTCCTTTAAACAGGAAAAGGTGGGAGTTCAGAGTGAGACGACAGCAGGAAGTGACTGTTTGTTCAGAGATTAGCATAGATGCTATCAGGTTCAGTTGCAGTTTTATCAGATCAGGACCTCATTTCTTTATCAATGAAAAATAAATTACAGCTACCAACTTCACGTCCAACAAATTTTGACGAGACTTTGTTTTACAAAGTGGCGAACATTCTGTCCTTTACACAGTGCCAGATGGACTAGTGAAATATACTGAATGGTCCGTCTGGTGTGTCAGATACATCCAAATCCCACCTTAATTGGGATTTGGATGTATACCCTGAAATTGCTTTTAAATAAGTTTCTGCTAACATTTTTGAAATTACGTGAAGCAAAAGTACTTCCCTGTAGCAATATACAATACAGCTTGGTTATTGTGTCAGCCTCTCCCGTAAGGGCTTCACTGACGGGCTTCTACACTAAATATTGACAAGTGCTTCATGCAGCCCCACTTCAAAATGAACAAACTTTCACTTTGAACCCATTCTTAAGGCTTCTTACCAGTTGATTTCTCTGTCTTGAACTGATCCGTTCCACTGGGTGTCGAAACTGCAACAACATTAATAATGAAGGTGGTAAAAAGAAAACAAATTAAACTCAGTATGATGGAGACAATAAGTTTTAGTACAATATGATTCTATTTTTTGTTCCTGTGGATGACAACACAATATTTACAAGGAATAAAAAACTAAAAAAAAACTTCTACCATGAATAAATAAGAAATATTCATTTTAACCAGGCAAAAAATACTGTGTGCCATTTACAAAGTCTATACAATAAAAAACAGAATACTGTGATTTTATATGACTGATATTAAACTGTTGATAATTATTGCAGTGTGATCTTTTTATGCAATCATTATTTGCATGCAATTAATCACTTAAGTTTGTTGGTAAAATGTTCCATCCATTATCTGTATGCTAATCCTTTTTGGGGGCTGAAGGGCTCCCTGAACCAGTTGCCAATCGCAGGGCCACATGGAGAGATGGACAACCACTCACATACACGCACACCTATGGGCAATTTGGAGTCACCAGTTAAAAATATTTGCTGTTGGAGTTGAAATTTCTCAGGGCCAATCACACTTTTAATCTTTTCGTGCTAATGCTTCAATGCTTCACTTTAACTGTTTTCCCTTTTATAATCTTTTAGTCAACAAACCATTTTCCACTGGGAGCACTTTGCGGTGCATGCGTGGGGTTGTCGGTCACCACTCTGATGATGTACAGCAGGCAGGTGAGCAGCTTCAAGGAGAAGTTAAACACACGGATCCTAAGACCTAAAAGCATGAGAGCAACACATTTTTATAGGAAATAAAACAAAATGTGACATAGCAATGCAGGAAATGCTTCACTAACAGGAAACATGAATGCACTTACACACTTTGATCTGTGTATGTTCAAAAAGAGCGAAGCACAGCATTGTTTTTCTTTAACCCATTACAAGAAGTTAACGTGATTCTCAAGTGCTCTCCTATTTTCTAATCCATCTGTGCCTCGTTACACTCAAATAATGGCAACTGCTTTTGTTGTCTCTGCTGTTTGAAAGAGCCTTTTAACAATGGTGAGGAGTTAAACCAGTTATTAGTGAAAAATTGTCTTGAGCTTACTTGATCTTTGGTTTTTGATGAAGAAAAGCTTCAGTCGCTCCTTAAAGGTGTTTTCATTCACATAAAACTCGACCTGCACTCTGACAGGAGAGAAAAGAAGAGAACATTAAAGGAGGCAATTTCAGTTTATTGAAGCGCATTTTGAATTTGAAATTCAGCACAGCCTGATTATACATAATGTTGAATTTCTAATTATCTGTATGAAGAGAATAGCTGATTATCTGTCTCTGATTGTGTTTTCTATTACAAGACAGAGTAATAACAGGACATGCTGATGAAACCAACAATACCAGAGTAGCTACTATTATGTAAGGGATCATTTCAGCATAAATCAAAATCAAGGGGCAGAGTATATTGAGAATCAAAATTAAACTAGTCAGCACTTGGAGAGCGCAAATCTCCGCCATGGTAGCTCACATATTGCTGTTACACCTATAAGCAGTACTTCCATGATGGATGGAGTTACCCTCATAAAATGATTCCTTGGCCCTGGAAACTAATCCCTAACAGTTGGAATCATGTCATACTATTAACAGTTTGACAATTATTGATCAAAAATAAATGTCACCAATGGCGGTCATTCAAATCACCACCAAAATCTAATCACTTGTCCCTTGTGCCATGACCAACATTCACTAAAAATGTCATCTTAATCTTCTGAGGACTTGTTAGGTTATTTGTGAAATTGTTACCATAAAGCATGTAGAACACAGAAGGATTTGATAAAGAAATTGATAAGCAAAAATAATAATGATATCAATTACTTAAAGGAAGAAATTTGCTTTCGATTCCTATCCCTAGTTCTGAGAAGGGGCAGTTGAAGCCAACAGAAATGAACGCAGCTATAACTGAGGGTAGTGAAGGTAAGCTAAGGTCAACTCTTGCTGGTGTATACAAGCGTATTCGATCAAATGATGGAAATTTTTAATTATGTGTAAAACTTTTGGTCTTTCTCAACAAACATCAGCATTGGCCAACTGACGATAACTTTGTTCTGCAAGGCCTGACTTCACTCAACATGGTTTAACGTTTCCCTGTATGTTCGCATAAGATGGCCAAAACGTCACTGTGTGAATGTGAATATAACGCTGCGTTCAATTGACATCAGAACTTGGAAGAGCGAAATGAGAATTACTCATTATTAGGGTTCTAAATTTTCTAGTATTTTTATTGCGTCCTTCCTTCGTTTTTCTAATTTTTGTATATTATTGTTATTTATGTATATATTATGTTGGAAGGACTGTTTATTTTGCTTGTTTATTTCTATTTTTCCTTAACTTGATTTTAGCATTTTTAACATATGTGTGTAATTTCATTCATTGCTACTCTATGTGCCTTTAATTGCCCCCCTGGGGCAAAAATACAGTTTTTTGAATTGAATTGAATTGAACTGAATTGAATCACATCCCAGCTAGACATGTTCCAGTATCGAGCTGGTAAAGTCAGGGTAGCTGAAGGACGTCTGACTTAGAGCTGTCACCTTATATTCGAATAACCATTCGAGCATGGGCATAAATATCCGTAACCAAAGAGTAAATAAATATTCGGCACAATAACCGAATATCTTCGGTTATTTGCGTGTATGTTCAAAAACCGTTCAAGTTTTATTTTGAGGAAAATTGTCAGCCTTAGTCTGACTTCAAAGTGGGAAATTCCGACCAAAGGGGGCGTTCCCACTGACGCATCTAATTCGCAACTCGGAATATCCCAGTTCCGAGATCAACTGGAACGCTCCATGAGAGAGAGCCTTATGCTAGTGTCTGCAATGCTCATGAGGGCTTTTCAGTGTACATCAGTGGGCTCTCTTTGTGCCGACTTTTCTGTTTTTCCTTTAGTTTTTGTTGAGGCTAATTTAAATATACATTTAATCCAAGAGGAGGGTTTGTGAGGAAAAATTAGAAAAACTTCTGCAGCAGGTAGCATGGCAACACATGGACCATCAAAGCATGATCTTCACAATATTGCGTTCAGAAGAGAGCACAACACGGAGAAATAAAGAGGAAGCACGAATTGGATTAGAAGAATCTGTGGATGGTTAAAAGTCGTGCAGTTGAGTAATTCCAAGTTTGGTCTTGTGGCTGAAAGGTTCACAGTGGGAAGAAAAAGCAGTGTGGGTAGAGTGTTTTCATCAGTTATTTCAGGTCTGCTGGATCATAAAAACAACACGACAGAGAGAGGAAAATCCTTCAGAGGAATCCTCAGCGTGATAGCTCTGAACAGCTGTCACATGTGTCTGGTGGGGCAGAGATGTGCCAGAAAATGAGGGTCCAACAGGTTGTTCTCGAACTGTCTATGTCTCTAACCCCCTCCACCCACACACACTTCTGCACACACATATGATGGTGCGAAGTAATGACCCGTAATCAGCTCCTGTTGAGCACACAATTACCAGCTGAAGTGGTCGACATTATTCATACTGTCGAGTCACATCGAGTTTCTGGCAATAAGGCACCGCTCCAGGACTAATCTGATTTTTTTGAAAACTAATTGCTGCACAGAAAGTTCTGCATGTGAAATCGCTCTGTACCTCTTAGGAACAGTCTGATAAAATTAAATCTGTTCACCCCGAGGTGCTCATTACAAGAGATAGAAACCTGTTGATCAGATGGCAAAGGAGAACACAGAAAGGAAGGATGAAGCACTATCAGATAAATGTTTTTGGACCAAATCGACTAAAATATGGCACTCGAACAACGAATTATTCAATTAAAAAATTGTTTCAGGGGTACATTTTAACAATCCTGAATTCCAACTTCCTGTTAGCCAAAGTTTGCTTTTCTTTCTTCTTTTAAAGCAAAATAGCTGCAGATTTAAACAGGTGTTTCTTCATTCTGACCGCTTGTGTGTTGCTTGATCATGTCTTAGCAAAGTAAATAATGGAAATGGAAATTAAAAAAACCTTGTTGGCTGGCAGAAGTGTCTATTTTATTCTTCACCAGCAACAGGAAAACTTCTGCAACACAGGTGGTCAGTTAAAAATAGCTCTGATAAGACAATCTTATGTTCCGATTTGAGCTTTTAAGAGCAAAAATGATTAACTGATTAACAAACAATTAGAAATGTATTATTACCTCAGCAAAGGGGGTTATGTTTTTGCCAGTATTTGTTGGTTTGTGAACAAGATAACTCAAAAACTTACACATAGATTTGGATAAAATTTTCAGGGAATATTGGTCATTGCAGAAGTAGGAAGTGAATAGATTTTGGTGGTGATCTGAATCTGAATGCCAATCTAGGAATTACCTGAATGATTCATTGACAGTCGGAGATGGAGCAAATTTACATAATTAAGCTAACAACTCAATAAGCTCTCAGTGGATTTTAATGACATTTTCAGGGAATGTTGGTCATGGCAAAAGTAAGAACTGATAAGATTTTGATGGTGAACCAATCAAGATTGAAATTCAGGAATTTTTTAAAGGATTTCTTGACAGTGTGAAACAGGGTAGTTTTCCACATTTTTGCTAATAACTCAACAGGTACTCAAAGTATTTTCATGACATTTTCTGTGAATGTTGGTCATGGCACATGTGATAAGATCTTGGTGGTGATCTAAATCCAGTTGCGGATCCATGATTCTTTAAAGAATTTCTTACACAGTGCAAGATAGGGCATTTTTTTTTCACATTTATGACAATGAATTGCCCACCAGTGTTGGAAATGACTTGGCAGAGGTTTGTTTTCTTCAAGTACTCTAAAGAATGAGATTGTTTGGATTTACTTTTACTGATTATAAATGTAAAAATCAACTGCTGATGTTCTTTTTCTTATATCACATCAAGCTAAATACTATTGCTTTTAAAAAAGGCAAAGTAAATTCACCATCCTTTGGCCTCAAAGAAACTTTGCTTTGCCTCAATTTGATGCCCCACAATGAAGAAGTTGTGAATACTGTTTTAAGAGAGACAAGAAAATTAATGGAGAGCTGACAGCTGGGATGAAACAGTGAAGAATGACATGTTGTGAAGAAGCTGAGGATCTGAGTCAAAACCTGGCTGCCTGCTTTGTGACTGATGGCCTCTTCCCTTTGGGCTTGGGACACAACTACTAGTCCCATAAGTACCCATAAGCAGTGGCACCCAGAAATTTTTTTATAAGGGCAGCAAAAGGGGGTCATCACTAGTCTTTGAGTTGCACCAAAACCTAATCACTTATGGAATTTTATCCTTTCTGTATGTTTTTGTATATTATGCTATAGCCTGTAAACTACATACAGCAGTTGCTCCCTTACAAACAGACATGCAGACAACTTTAATCTGAGTGAATACACAGTTTATAATTAACAACATATGTAGGCTACAAACATAGAAGAAAAAAAGGACAAGTTACAACAACAGAGGCGGGAAATTGATCATATGGCAGTTTTATGTTTGATGTTTAAGCCATTTTGGAGGAAGCATTAATTTAATTGCTACAATAATGATTGACTTTGGAGAAATTATGCTTGTACCATGGAAAGTTACCCTCTTTCACCACATTAATGCAATGTTTTATGTGAGGGTTCTCCTAGAATTTATCTCAAAACTCAGTTTTACAGAATTTTATGAAGTATCCAGCAGAGGCAAGTCCCGCTCCATTAGCTGCCTTTCTTATTACTGACACTATTAAAATCTCAGCTGCATTCATCAGTATTAGGAGAGTTTCTTAAAAATTGCAATAAATAAAGGATGTATGACAATGGATTTTTGCCAATATCCAGCAGGTCCATTATTTCTGAACTCATTATTTCCACCACCACCACTGTCACTGATACTGTTATCTTTGGTCTAAGTACACAGTCTCTACTTATCTATTATTAAACTCCTTACACTGTGGCAGATTATTTGTGTTAGAAACAGATGTGTAACTAGAAAAACAACATTTTATTCTCTAAAAATCCTCCTTTTTTTAAATTTAAATTTCAACAGATAATCTTGAAAAATTCAGACACTCTGCCAATACTTCAACCCTTACAAGGAACAGAAATGGTCAATATAGTTGATATATTGATTATAAATATCTGCAGAAATGTTCATCTCTGCAGATTCCCAATTATTTTTTTTTTGCTTTTACTCGCTGAGACTGATATCATACTGACAATATTGTGCATCCTCATAATAAATGACTCATTACTCACTACTTCTTGAGAAAGTAATAGTTACTTGACCTGTCACTTAGTTTGCCAAGTAACTTTTAACTTTACTCATAAGTTTATTATTACTTTTTCTTCAACAAAAAGCTGATCAGCTGATTTAAGACAAACTTCACAATTTAATGTTCTTTACATATTTCTCAGAAACAAACTCTAAATAAAGGTAATAGTTTGGTTTTTAATGTACCGCTCACTCTTCCTCCCTCCATGCGGAAGTTTTTAAGCATCATAACAGCTCACCAAGAACAAAGAGTAACAAAGTAGGCTTTACTTTGTTTAGTAACTGTAATATTATTAATTTTAGAAATTGTACTCCCTTACTTTACAATTTACTTCAAAAAGTACTTATTCATTTTCTAATAATTCACTAAAAGAAGTTAATACCTAACACTGATATTAGGTGAAACTTTGATGTCAGAGTTTAAAGCGATGAACCATCTGCCAATCAGATCTGGAGGTGGGGCAGCCAAAAATATTTCAAGGGTGTCTCCCACCCCATACCCCCGGCAGCATTGCCCATAAGTAATTTTTTCACCAATGAATCCCTTCCATTTTCCATTCATTGTTCTAGTAGATTCTTTGCCATTATAAATGTTAAAAAAAAAACAGCGTTTGCAGCCTGCAGGGTCTCACCTCAATGATTACTCAGTGAAATCTGTTTTCACTAAAATCATTGTAAGTCTAAGTTATAAGATCATAAAAACTCCTTGGTGAGCTTCATAAAATGTGACTTACATTTTGCACAATTCTCTAAAAGCTTGTAAACTTAAATCCAGACAAATAGTTCCAAATCTGATCCATCACTTTGGTCAGAATTTCCTACTGAGAAGTCAGACCATCTTCAGCAGCAGCTCATACATTTAACACATTTAAGGGGGATGTGGTTGATTGAGTTTTGAGGATATATCATGTGCAACAATACTTCATGAAGAATTAACTCAACTTTTTATTACATTGTACAAATGTAGCAACCCATCTTTAAACTTAAAAGCTCACTAAATTTAAATTCGCTGAACAAATAATTGGGAATAAAAAAAAAAAAAAAAAAAAAAAAAAAAAAAAAAAAAAACATCCATCACAGTTTGAATAACTGCAAAACTCTTGCAGTTTTTGTCAAATAACAGAATTTGTCTTTGGAGCCCTCCCCCAGAGATCACTGTTCCTAAAACACAAGCAAAGGCCTTAGTCTTTTCCTCATTAGTAGCCCATATAGACTCATTTTCCTACAGGGGAAGTCAGATAAAGCTTTTACAAAAAAAAGGAGAAAAACAGTGACAACACGACCAAAACAAATGCTGATAAATGAGACTCCAACATGTAATCAATGAGGGGATAAGAGCATATTGTTAAAGAAAAAGGAAAAAAAGGGATTATGAGAATATCCTGTTGCGCTAATTGGTCTAAATAAAATTAATTAAAATGCTTTCATGTCGGTTAATATTTGCAGCACAAAATCAGTGTCCAAATCCCAAATAGGACTCATCATGGTTATTGTGACAGTCCAGCCAAAGAAAGAAACAAGCTGATTAAACAACAACGGTCGTCACAGCAGTGGGTTATATAACCGCACATGCAGCCAAATGTGTACACAGATAAACCTGATACACTGGATTTATAGCTATTATATGCAAATGAATAAACAGGCGGGCTGTCATTTGCAGATTTTTTGGCGCGCGCGGATCAAATTTGTCAGCGCGAGCTCTGCTTATGTCACCTGTTGAAGATTTAGCTCGGTTAAGAATAAACGAAAATAAACAGCATGAAGCTCTTACAGTCGAAGTTATCTCGGGGGGTAAATATTTGGCCCTACCTCTGCCCTGCGTCACCGCCAAAAGAGTCCGACCTCCACGTGCTCACGGACGGGCTGACCCAGGTGGGGATGAGGACCCTCGGATCCATTGACACCTGTAGCTGCGTCGTCGTGCTCTCAGTCTTTATTCCTACTCTGTAAAAAAGCTTCTTGACCAGCACGCCCCCCCGCAGCCTTTTAATATCTCAGCACTAATGTTTTTTTTTTTTCACGTGATAAATGAATTATTACTGAGCATTAAAATAAACACAACTAGGAGCTTTATCCTGGAATATAAAGACAGAGCTGTGTATGATTAATGGCTTATTTTCAAGAGTAAAGTGATTTTGTTGGATTTATTTTAGAAATGTATTCAACCTCCCTCTCTTTCTCTCCTCGTGCGCGGGCCTGTTGCCACAGTAACGCATGCTTTGACAGAGTGTAACCCCACAACCAGCAGCTCTGCAGCTCCGAGCAAAGCTGTGAGCATCCCCCTGACACATGCAGGGTATGGACGGATCAGTAAGATGCAGATCATAACTGTGTCCTCCTTCTTTAGTATTCTTTTAATCATTTCTTTATTTCAAGGCGCTGAGACGTCATCAGTCCAGCGTGTCAGGATTTAGATGAAGCACAGGGTGTTTCAGACTCAGGATATGTGATGCTAAAAGATTGTGTTCTGTGCATTAATACATGCAAACTTAATCTTTTTGTCCTCAAGCAAAATAAACGCAATGACAGATTTATTAGAGACAACCATGTAATATGTTGATGCAAAAAGCTAATCAGCCTATCACAAGGCAGCAACTCAATGCGTTTGGGCATAGGTAGACTAGGGATGGGAAACTTTGATAACACATAAAACCCCTTTTTCCTTCTTGAGGGCTACATTGTCATAACTTGTCGAATATTCTCAATGGAGAAAATATATGTAAGTAAACAAAAACGGCAATAATAAAGCAATCATGAAATTATTATACCAACATTTATATATTATGTCTGGTTTCTGTTTAAGTGTTTTACTTGTAGTTTATTCTGTCTTACAGCTACATCTTCACTGAATATTTTTATAGTTGTGTTGCATTTGATAACTTTTCTGTATAATTTAACTGTACTCATTCTAATTTTCTTTTACATATTTCTATCTATAACTTCTAATAGCCTCCCATAGACAAGTGTTGCAAATTAGTATTCTGCTACAGACACTCAAAGCAGTGCATCTGGGACATGCACATTAAGTACTACTACTAAATAAATGAATAAATAAAAAAAATGAATGACTCATACACAAATAATCATGCATAATTTTAAATTGCCCGACAATGAATTAAAGCTTATTCCTTTTTAATGCAACAGAACAAGTGCTTCCCAGTTTCTGAAGTATTTTAACTGTACCATTTACTAAATAAAGTTTTAAGTTTTAAGTTATACTTAATACATTCTAATACTTCATAAAAGACATTTAGAGGAGCAATTATAGCAAAGTAACTTCTTTAATTACATGCAAAATAAAACACACTCCTGCAGTCTAGAAATAATTAATAATTCCATTACATATCCCAATTGGTGCTCAGTACTGTATTAATGCCTCAGGTTGAATCCTATTTGGAGGATCCTGTCATGTTTTCTTCAATTTGTTGATTTTTGAAAATGACTGGTGAGCTGCATTTAGTGAGGTGGAGGGCCGCATGTGGCCCCCAGGCTGCCAGTTGCACACCCCTGAAGCAGACAAGGGGGCTGTAAAGGGGGGGGTTAGAAAGATTCGAAGGGCCAGTAAATGGCCCCTAAAATACAATTTTATCATTCATTTATATCAATTTATTAACTTTTTGCCATAAGCCCTTAAATATCTCTTTACTCTTTGCAACATTTTTTTCCTGTTTTTAACAGAAAAAGTAACATTCAGGAATGTTCTGCACTGGTTGACTCTCATAAAATAACATTTATATTAAAAAGATGCCTTTTAACATTTATTAGAGGATATTAGTTTTGTTTATGTGTTTTGCTGTACCAAATCACATGTTAAAATTTTGGGGGTGAGGGTTTATATTATAGAGCATGACAAAAGTACTGTATCGTGGAAAAGTTTTAAATCTATGACAGGGTTGAACAACCAGAGATTCAAGAGGAATGACTGTATGATAAATAAAAACATTTCAAATTGAACTAAAAGTGCTGCATGAGCACAAACCTCCATCAAGGCATTTCCAACATTGTCGGGCGAGTTATTGTCAAAAATGTGGAAAACTGCTCAATCTGCCCCTGCAGGATAATGTCATCAAGCTCAGAGCATCTCAAACTGGTTTAGTGAACACCAGTACTCCAGTGGCCTCCACAGTCACCAGATTTCAACTAAGTAACTAAATAAGTGAAATGTATTTGATGTAGCGCCTTTCACAGAGCAAGGCTCACAAAGTGTGTCACGAAACAATAAAAGAAGACAAAACAACAACAGCAGCAGCAGTCATAAAAACAAATCACAACAAAGTGATGGTGATAGGGAAGGTGCTGGTGTTCAAGGTTACATCAAGTGGTCAAAAGCATTTTTAAATAAAAGAGCTTTAAGCTGCTCCTTCAAGACTTCGGCCCAATCAGCAGAGTGTATGTTGATGGGAAGACAGTTCCAGAGTATTGGGGGTCCAACCTCAAAAGCACGGCCATCTTTAGTTTTCAGTCTGACCCATGGGACGACTAGAAAGCACTCGGAGAGCACAAACCTCTGCCAAGGTAGCTCACATGTTACTGTTACATCTATAAGCAATAGTTCCATGTTTAAGTTAACATCATAACGTGATTCCTTGATCATGAAAACCCACACCTAGCACTCGAAATCATGTTGATATCATTATTAGTTAGGCAGTTATTGAGCAAAAAACGATAGTTCGCTAATGGTGGTTATCTGGATCACCACCAAAATGGAATCATTTTTAAATTGGGCCATTACCAACATCTCCTGAAAATTTCAGTAAAATCTGTCCAGTAGTTTTTGCGTAATCTTGCTAACAAACAAAAAAAACAGACAAACATACACCAGAAAAAACACAGCCTCCTTGGCGGAGATAACAAAGACCCTGGTCAGAGGACCTTAGGGGGCGGCTGGGGGTGCGGGGGCGTGGTAGGGCCCTGGTTGTGAGGGGCTTTGATAACAAAAACAAGGACGATGAAGTGTATTCTTAACTTCACTGGGTGCCAATGTAGAGAAAATAAAATGAGTGTACTGCGAGTAGATCCGCTGCACCTCGTTACTGTTCTTGCATTAATCCAGTAGAGAAGCTTTGAGATGTTAAGAAAAGGAGATCACATCATGGATGTGCAGCTGACAAATCTGCAACAACTGCATGACACAATCACGTCAAAATGGAGCAAAACCTCTGAGGAATGTTTCCAGCACCTGAATCTTTGTGACAGAGAACTAAGGCAGTTCTGTGGGCAAAAAGAGGTCCTACCCAGTCCTCAACAGCTATACCTAATGTTTTACACTCAAATAACTTTTAATAAATCTACATTGAGTGGTTATGATATTATATAATGGCAGATAATCCACTTTGAAGAAACTGAATGGATTTTTGTATTTTTGATTCTGTCCGTGGTAGAGTTATTAGGACAGTAGTTGACTTTTAAATGAAATGGAGTAAAATAATTAAGTTTTCTAAAATCAAAGACAGTCCAGTAAAGTACATAAAAGTGCACTGCAGCACCCAAATAGATTCACTTTTTACTGTCCATCAAAGAAAGTTTGCATATGCATCACTCCAGAGAGTTGTTAGTTAACAGCAAACAGGAGGTCTCACACTAAATTGAAGGATGGTTACTTTGTTTTGTTGGTTGTTTGTTATTGTTTTCTTTTCTTTTCTTTTTTTTTGTTAGACCACTAAGCTATTGCATAGAAACTGTTTTTTCTTTTGTAAAATAAGGAAGCATTTATGTTTAATTAACCAATGGAGAAGGGATGGGACTTGATAAGTTTTACTTCTTCCCACTCCTTTTCAAACATATTTTATGTAACAATTGTTTTTATCTTTCTTTTGGATACATTCGAAATAATAAGGTTCAATCAATCAATCAAAATGTTTATTTTTTCATCATTCTGTTATAAAAGCCATTTTCCACAAAAAGTTCCAATTCATAGTATTTGATGGTGTTTATATTTAAGCATGAAAAGTCAGTCTCATACCTTTTCCTCTTTTCTCCCCTGAAATTATTTACTGTTACACATCTGCCATTTTTTCTTCTTTTTTTAAAATGACCCAACGTTATACGACTTTATGTATTTTTGTAAACTCTCTTCAAGCATGAAATGGAAAAAGAAAACTGTGTCCTAGAAATGCTTCAAACGCTTTATCTGAAGCCAAAATAACTTAAAGCCTCTGCATTCATTTGTCTGTCTTCTATTTCAACTTTTGTCAAACAGAAACAGTTTCACTCTGCTGGATGTCATTACCATAAATGGCAGACGACATTCAGAGAAAGATCAATGTTTCTCCATTTTTCTGTGTCCTGTTGGATCTGAGCAGAGAAAAAATTGAACAAGAAAAAAATCAACAATGTGGGAGGCTCTGCTCTCTTTCTCTCTCTCTGTCTCTATCCTTCCCACCTTTTTTGTTGTCTCCTAATTTGAAATAGTCTGAAGTAGTAATTTATAGACGACCTCCTCCATGAGTCAGAAAAAAATACCGGAAAAGGCCACTCCACTCGACCCACTTCAGCCCACACTGGCACTGTAACACCACTTAGTGTGGCTGTTCAAGAAGCACAAGGAGACCCAGATGACACCAGAACTCCTGACAGATCAACATGAGGCTTTTTCACATCAAGAGAAATACAGTCTAAACTTTTGCATGATACAAAATACCACTCAGAAAGACCTGACTCATGTGCATGTTACTGGTTTAATAAGTCATGAGTATGCATGCTTCTAGTATTTTCACTTTTTTGTCAAAAAAAGATGCAATACATTCATTTTATGATAAGTGGGCGGGGCTAAGCTTGGACAAAGCAATCCTCCACACAGTCATTGCTGGCTAGCATGCTTCTATGGTCTTGCTTTGGCATATCATTGGAGATAATTCTGTTTTCTCTGGACATTTGAGTCCACATACTCTCTAGTTTTACCTGGATTAATCTAAAGTTTAAGTAATGGCAGAATTGCCACTCTTAAGCCATTACTGTTACCTGTTTTTTAGACCCTGTTTACAAGCATTGGCATGAATAAACATCCATTTAGGGCACTTGGATACCAAGTTGACAGCTCTCAAGTACTCATATTTTCCCTGTGCATTAGCATCTTTACTGATGACCTGCAGCCTCCGAGTGCTGAGCTCTTACATGCTGTACCATAGAGTGAAATGAATGACAGCAGATTAGACAAGCTAATAGGCTAGCAGCACTTTCTGACAGCTTTTCTCTCGTTTTGTAACATAATACTATATTAAATATTACTGTTGTGTAAGATGCTACATTAATATAGTGTTCAGCTGATAAACTTTGTGGAGTGCAGGTTTCGTTTCAGTAACGCAATTCAAGATTCAGATTCAAGATTCAGCTCATAATTTCGACTTTACAGACTGTATTTCAACCTTTTATTCAGTAGCAATGACTGTGAAGCTCAAAGCTTTGACTTTTTGTATCAGATTTTTATTTATTTATTTCTTATTTTGGACTGTAAATGCATTGCTTTAATTTCTTTACCTTAATTGAAGACAAAGCGTCTCATATTTATCTTTATATTTCACAACTGTGACCATTTATCTCATGATTTGTACAAATTGTTTTATGATCTTGATTTCTGTCCTCATTTTTTTTTTTTACATTAGTCTCTTAATCAAGATTTGTTGACTTAAAATTTTGACCTTTTGTCCTATAATCACTACTTCTAGAATCACAATTTTGACATTTTATCTGATGATCAGGATATTTTTGTCTTGTTGTCATTTATTTTCATAATTGTAACTTTAGTTCATGCTTACCAGCGCTAAGGACAATATGTCTTTGCCAGCATTTGTCTCTCTGTCTGTTTTTGAGACAATTTAAAAAGTTTTGACATTTCCTGGGGATGTTGGATCTGGAAAAGACAGACTATAAAGAGGGAACAGCAGACTGACACAGACTATAACACTTCATTGCTTGTGTCATCGTTTTTCTTGTCATGAATGTCCACCTTTAAGAAAAGACCCTCTGAGTTCAGGCTATGAGCAGTGACGTTTAAGAGTTCTCCCACATCTGCCCAACACAAAGCCGTGAATCTGACTGCTCAATATTTAACCTGCAACATCAATCGCCAACAACAACTCCATCCATCCAGCACAGAGGACTTTTTTTTCAGGGAATGAACATAAAAATGATAATTGTCCTAATAAAAGCTGCTGAACATGTTGACAGATTTATCCAGGAGAAAAAGCACGCCTGTTGCATGGACAGCTGGGAAAAGGTTGAATTAGAGTGAAAGCATTGGCAGACTGTGTTGTTTTTCAGCGTCAAATAGATATGTCAAGTATTACAAACAGCAGCACGGTCTCAAAGGTTTGCTGCTGCAGCTGTAATCACATCTAAAATTACATTTGATCATCACTCTCCTGGGGTCCATCTGGCAGAATCCTTGATTATAAAACAGAATAAATAACCGTAGGAAATGCAGAAATGAGGGGAGGACTAACCACACTGGATTGTTAAATTCAGCGCTCAGTCTTATAAAACCACTGCAACAGGAGAAAAAGGGGACCCATGTTCTTCCCTTTTTAGTTATTTTTTGACTCTTTGTTTTGAGCTTCAAAAGGAGAAACAATCTTAATATTTGTTGAAGCAGAGCTTTGAATCTCAGGATGAAAACAAATGAAGCAGTTCTTAGAAAAACTGAAAAAGAGCTGCTGGTCGAGTCAGAAGCAGCAAAGAGAAGAAGTGTTGATGGGGAGAGGTATAACAAAAGGGACTGATTGTGAAGCTGCATTTTAAATTCCAAATCTGAATCAGGTAGTAGAGCGACTGATGGAAAATGAGTTTCATTTTTGTGTTGCACAAAAACCCAAACTACGTCAGTACTTCCACTCGTAGCTTCTACAGTGATTCAGTCTTGTTTTTCAGCACCCTGGATAGCTCCACAACTCTTAACTCTCTTGTTTTGTTCCTAAAGCTGATGCATAAGACTGCCATGAAACTTATTATTATGTCAAACAATTTATGCTATTCATCTGGAGGGTAATGACAATATATCATCTTAGATATGTCAGAAAAAGAAGACCTTTAGTTTAAATAGAGCACTTTATTAGCAGAAAGATACTGATTCTGTCCACAAATTAAAGCAGAAGAGTTTTGTTACAGCATTACATTTTCCAGATGTTTTGTGGCCAAGCAATTGGATTCAAAATCAAGATTGACAGAACTGTCCCACAAGGGGCTCTCAGCATTGCTACAGCCACATAGAGACAACACTTAAGTGCCCTGTACACCCACAAAGCTTTGGAAAAGACCTTTTCCCAGGGTTGTGTGGGTGTTGTAGATTATTGGACTTATAGCTCCAAAGCCCTGTGAAATCTAAAGAACCTGTTTTGATAGGATTACTTCATCAGATATCTTGTAAACAGGTCATCAGAACAGACTCAAACTATCCTAAGCCTGTTATGAAACTTGTACACTTTGCACAACGCTAAAGTACAAATGAAAGTCAAAAAATACTTCACACAATATGACAAACCAAGCTGAGGTCTGACATTAACAGCTGTGGAAAGGATCGATACTTTTTGGCGTCAGGCAAGATTCTGGTGCGGCCCTGAGCATGTCCATAGCCAGGCCTCAGTGGAGACACTTTGGCCCAAACTAAACATGCACCGATGAGCACTATTCTACCAACAACACCTTGGTCCTGGACCAGAGAATGCTTTCGTGATGGTAGGACACACAAGGGCTCATAACCTGGTCTTATACCTATACCAGCCAGTACTGATCAAGTGACTGCATCTGACATATGTGCCATGAGCCTCAACCTACAGGAGACTGCTTTGGATCTTGCCATGAAAAACACTTTAATCTACCATCACCATCAACCTTCAGTACTAAATCCAATAAAAACAGTCTTCTTTTCTCACAAAACAACACAACTAAAGAGCCACATTAAAGCACTCCCAACCCAAAAGACCAATCACTCCAAGGTCTGACACTGACAGCTGAGGAAATGATCAAACTGTTTTGTGGCATCAGGCGAGATTCTGACACATTCAAAATGGAAATGGATTGTTAGCTTTGTTGGTCACTAACTAATGGCTCTAGTTGTCAAAGACAAATAATTGATGGTTTCTAAGAAATTTCAAAAAATTGCTACCAGCTAGCTTAAATTGATATACTCACAGTGGGAAGGCTAAGCTAAAAGCACAGGAAAAATATGGAAGCGATTGCAGTTCAGCAAATAGCAAAGCTACCAGTTAAGGTGTTTAAAATTCAACGTAACAGGTAGATCTGATTTGTTAGCTAAATGTAGACAAACAGGAAAAGCAAGTTAATTTAAAGCAATTATTTTTAAGTATCTTACTGGACAAATGGCATGGCAAGATCCAAGTTTAACCAAATAGTTATAACATTTCATGGCCTTTTTAAAACCAATTAAAACGAAATAATAATAAGTACTTACATCCTGGATGCTGTGTAACCAGAGGGTCTGATTCTAAATTAAAATGACTGATATTTTTGCCTAATAGTAAACCCAAGTTAGATATGATAAAAAGCAAAAGAAAAGCTAATTTTGGTTAAGAAACAGTAGACAGTTAGCCAACAGAGGAAGGTACTGGGCCAACAAATATGGCAAAACGTTTTGTCTAATGGTTTAAAGAGTTAGCCTAAAAGCTGGTCTGACAGTTTAAATTAACGGTAACTTACTTGTTACACAACTTTTGGATTAGGGCTATTTTTGTGGCATATGCAATCATCGACAACTGTATTTATCCACTTATTAAATCAGATTTACTGTTTATCTGCAAAAATATATTTTTTTTAGATTCTGTCAGGCAGCACTGCAACTACAGGTGGTAACTTCTTGGGAGTTACCATCTAACTATCCTAGAAATGCACAATATTATTAATGCACAATATGATGCACAATATTATTATATTATCAGCAGAATGTATGAATGTCACATTATGCATCACCTTATTATCAGTGAAGTATTTACATTTTAAAAAATCAGCAGAATAGACTGCCACAATGTAAGGAACAGGTCAATTTTAGTTTTGTGGAGACTGCTTACTTTCAACCAAAACTATTGGTATCAGCAATAACAAGTTTACGTATACTGGCACATTGGATACCTGCAAAAATCATATGTCATGCACCCCTAATTTATACATATAACTGGCCTACCTACCTGTCATCGTTTGGGAAGTTCTGGTCCCCGAGCAGCAGGTCTCTGAAGCGAAAGCGGGGCGGCAGAGGAGGCACTTCACTCTCCTGCTGCTCCATCTTCAGGGTGGAGATGTCTAAGATTACCCCGCTGCTGTTGGTCTTGAGTGGAGTTCGAGAAGAGCTGGAGGAGGGAGAGGAGGACAGTAGGGAAACAGAAAGAAAATGAAGAGAGATAAAGAGGAGACGTGCTAAAGTGAGTGGAGTTTGAAAGATTTTTGGGAAGACCCAGGAGCTGAAGGGGAGAGGAAACTGGGAATCATAGCATAGTACAGTGCAGAAGGAGGACTATCACAGACGCTGAAACATAAAAGTTAGAGGAAAAACAAAAAGGGAAAACATGGTCACACATTCAGCATTGCTTTGATACTTCATGTTTTACTGGTGTGTACTTCTGTAACATGAGCTGATCAAACAGCATGCTGCAGTCATACAGACAATAGAAAGCATGACAGACGGACATGCGGTCTTTACGGTGCAATGTAAACTAACAACATCACTCCTGAGGTAAAGGTTTACCTTCCTGCTACAAGTACACATTAGTGCCTTTTCAAAGTTGACTTAAAGCAGCAAATTGTTACATTTAAAAAGCTGGGATCGCCAATCAATCATATTTTTGCTGCCTGAAGAGACAATGGATTATAAAACATTTTGCAGTCAAGTTTTGGTCGACTTTTGTTAGTTTCTTTGTCTGCTTGTGAAGAGGATGACTCAAAGACTAGAGAACACATTTGGAAGAAAAATTCAGGGAATGTTGGTGATGGCACAAGGACATGATTATATTTTACTGGTGATCCAAATCCAGATGTGGATCTGGTATTTTTTTTAGTTTTTAACAGTGTGCAATAGGGCAGTTTCCACATTTTCAACAATAAATCACTTGCCAGTGCTGGACTGCATCGGAGCAGTTCTAGTTTGGTTATTTAATCAATTAGGTGGCACATCTCAAGAAATTACTGTGGTTGAATTCCAAACACATCTGCTGTAAAAGGGAGGTTTCAGCCATTTATTTAGTACTGGTTGACACTGTCTTTAAGTAAATGTTTGATGGACTTAGACTTTGCACATGTATTTTTGATTCCTAACAAGCAACCTAATCCGGTACACCTCAGAAGAAATAATGTGCATTTGATATTGTTTATCCACCTCTGCTTTAACCTTTCACAGCAGCTGATCTGCCTGATTGCTGATTGCAGGCACCTGTGACCTGAGAGTGTGAGTGAGGGGAGACAACGGAGCTGAGACATGGAGGAGAGGTCAAAGAAAGCTGTAGGGAGTTTTTCTGCCAAACAAAATCAAAGTTTATGAGAAATAAAGCCCTTGTAATGACTGGATAACGGAGAAAAAGGAAGTGCAGGAAGAATCAGGAGTGGGCGACTGTTTTTGCCTTTTTGCTTCTTGAGAAAAGTGTCGTGGGAACCCTCAGTGTTTGTAACACTTGATGCCTCTGCTCTCCAAGACTGCCGGTGAACCCTGTTTCTCCAGAACATAACCTGGACAGACTCCTCCTTCAGTCTCTTCATATGGCAAGTTTTCAGAACTCTCACACACAAACTGACTTTCATAACAGTTACATGTTTTTAGTGTTTTTGAAGTATACTTTTGTAACTCTTGGGTTTGGAATTAATAAACAATTTTGGACTTTTGTTACTAAGGAACTCTTTTTTTTTTTTTTTTCATTTTCAGTTTAATGAACAGCTTTGTGACATTCTGAAATTTCCTTTAATGAACTGGTTACGACTTTGCAGATTTAATTCTGCTAAACAATAGATCGATTCCTGCTGATCTTCTGTGTGGAGAAAAGTCCATCAACACGTCACTGATATTCAAAGCTGTGCAGCATAGATGAATGCCTCTGTGTTTTTTTAATAATAACATTTAGCCCACTGAATGTCGTGCCGCAAGGTTTATTTTATGGAAAATTAAGTCACAATTTTGACAAATTTTGTCCCTGTCTGCCATGATTTATGACTTTGTTAAAGTTCTACGTAAAGTCCTTGATTTGCAAGGCATGTAGAACCAAGTGAAGGAGTTGATAAGCAAAAGAATAATGATATGGATTCCTTGAAGGAGTTATCAATTCCCAACTGGAAATGGTTTTCGATTCACATCCCTTAGCATGGGTGGCATTACAATGGTTTATTTTATGGCTGCTGTTACAGCAGTTGTATTGATGTTGCAAAATCTGAATTGATGTACGTATTTGCTTATCATTATTTCAGCAGAGGTTTAGTTTAAACAACTGAGTCATGACTTGATGTTCTAACTCGTTTCATTTTGACTCTCGACTTTTGAGTTCATCATGCCGAGGTTATGAGAGCAGGATTTTGACTACAGCACATATTCAGCATCAGTAGTCCTGTATTTATCAATATTAGATTAATCTCCGCCTGAATATTAAACCATGAACTACAGGAAGGAAAGATCTGATTGGCTGGAGGAAAGACAGAACTTCTTTTAAAGCCAAGAACAGATCAAATGGAGCCATGATGGTAGGAGCCTTAAGCTTAGAGAAACTGATTGTTTTGAACATTTATTTTGACTTGAAATCATTTATCCCACTAAGATTAAAAGCTCTAGTCTTCCTTGCAAATCTACTCTCAGGATAATTCATGCATCCATTAAATATTAGTCATCGTAACAGATGTACTTCATGATTCAAATGAAGTTGAAGTGCTGTGGTGTGAAATCCTATAACAGAGCATAGATGCTGCTTGTTAGTATCATGAAAACTGATCCCTCGGAAAATAAAAGCATTAAAAAGTCTTCTACCTCCTCAATCCTTCATCTCATTTTGTTTGCTATGGTTCCTTCATCACACTTGTCAAACTTACTGGATAATAAATGAAGGGCATATTTCCCAAGTGACTTCATGAAATCCATCCATCTCAGCCAATCAAACAGAGCCAGAAGGCAGCACGCTGCACTGAGACCTTGAAAAACTCGTGGGAGTCATTTGAGGCATCAAAATACACCAAAATAAGATATTAGTATAGGTTTGTGGTCGGACTGTGGAGCAC
This sequence comes from Cetoscarus ocellatus, assembly GCA_037902135.1. Lineage (NCBI taxonomy): Eukaryota > Metazoa > Chordata > Actinopteri > Labriformes > Labridae > Cetoscarus > Cetoscarus ocellatus. The sequence continues at coordinate 267,343 of JBAMNC010001402.1, read as the reverse complement.
GAGGGTCAGCTTTCATCAGAATTTCCCTCAGGACTGATTAGGTTTTGTAACACTACGGTACAGACAAACTTTGCCATGTCAAGGACGCCCATTTGGCTTTAGTTTTTTTTTTTTTTTGCTTGAACCTCTTGCATGATTTGTTAAATATTCCCTAGAAAATATAAAAAATAAAAAACACAAATTCTTTAAATGTTGCTTCTTTTGGTTAAAAAATGATCTTGTAACATTTTATTTTATGTCTTTAGGTGAACAGAATATTGATATTTCTGCCTTGACAATTTCATAAGTGTTAGTGACACTTTTAAAATTTTCCCTAGTCATTCATTTAAAACAGTCGATAAATCAATCATCTGTTAGATATTCTTTGTGATTTCTTGAAAAACAATATTTAACAATAATGGTTTTAGGTATTTTCCTCTTGATATTAAATTATCTGGTGCGTCTCAGTAAATCTGAGGTGATTAATATACTATACAAATATATCTTTTTATGATTCTGACAATTTCAACCCCACCAGATCTGCACTTTGAAAACACAGTTAGCTCAATAGTCGAATGAGTGAAGATAATAATGCACAGGTTTTATGATGTAAACTGAAAATATAGAGTGTGTGGGCAGGTGAACACATTCATGAAGTGATGACAGGAGGACATTGGCACACAGTGTGCTCCTGGATGGATGAAGCTTCAGAGAGCACCGAGCATCTCGGATAACTGAATAGAAAATATGAAAAGCTGGGACGCTTTCACTGTTTTTTTTAAAGGAGATGCTCTACAGTACATGTCAGATCATAACTTGAGGAAATACGACATGTTTTAAAGAAATAAGGTATTCCACTATGAATTGTTGCAACCCTAATATGAAATGATAGTTTGAGTATCCAATACACACAGAACTACAACACTATATGTAAATTAAAAAACAGCAGTTATTTCTCTAGTTTTCTTGTGTTGAAATATTTTTCAAATCACAACTTGAGTACATTTGCAGTCATGGACTTTAAAGCTTCAGGGAGAAACTCTGTACATTATGGCGCCCCCTGTGATCAAAATGGTGCCTCTGCTCTTTTTCATTTTTTAAGCCTGTTCAGCTCAGTCCTGACTCAAAAGTAACATGCATTAAACCTGACAAAAAATAAATAACTAAATAAATAATATATGATATGAAATGATGGGATATAAAAAGAAAAAATAAAATAAAATAAGAAAAAAATAAAAACATGTTTCTGATTAAATCTGATTTAAATAAAAATGACTGCAGTCTTAATGCAAAAGAAATACATAATTTGAAAATATGGCTTAATATATAAAATAAAGAAATATGAATACATCAGTAAATTATTAAATACGACATATTTAAAATATATCTGAAAAAAACTCAGTCATGATCCAAAGAGAAAAAATTAAAGTAAAATTAAAAAAAAAGAAATGAATCAATGTGAATGTCTCTTATTTGAGGTTTGTTGAAACATTGTCTTTATGAAAAAAGAAAAAATAAGACAAAAGAGAACATATATACTTGATATTTGAATAATAATAGTTACACATAACTTCAATAGATACACATAACTTCATTTTGATGCAAAAAAAAGGAAACTAAGAAAGTTATAAAAGTTTAGGCAAGCGATTTGAAATCTGACTAAAAAGGGATCTTTGTCTTTAAGCGAAATATGTCTACTAAAAACAGAAAAGAGAGAAAATAGACAAAATGGGAAAATCTTAATAATAATAATAATAATAATAATAATAATAATAATAATAATAATAATCAGGGTCTCGATGAAAAAAAAATAGAGAAAATAAAATCAGGAGACCAAAAAAGGAAAGGGGGGGATAAAGAAAAGAAACGTGAATCTGGTTTGAAATGTAACTAAAAACTTTGACCTCAGTAAAGGAAGTGCAAGTTTTCAGTTTGTTTGTTTGTGGCATGAGTGTCACTTTCACTCCGGATTGCTTAAGTTCTTCTCAGTTGTATCTTTTGGGCTTAAAATGAAAAAATCAAATGTTTTCAGCAGAATTGAAGAAAAAGCTTCTAACAGAGCCCAGAACATTGAGAATAAGTTTATAAATAGTTGCATAGAAAAGACAAAGGGGGGGAAGCATTGCTATTGCTGATAATTTGTGGAAATCTATGGTGAACGATGAGACAAAGTGTCTTTAAGTTGCTGGACTTAAAGACAAAGCGGTGTCAGGCCATCAGGGATGAGCTCCTGAAAATCCGCGTCTTTACGCACAACGCCACAGCTGACTTAAACGTAAAATACGCAATACTGGAACACTTTTTACTGTTTAACTAAACTAAACAACTGTGTCCGACCATGCCTCTAATGACTAAAGAGAAAATAACAGTAAAAACACCATTCTTTATTCCTTAAATCACTGCGTAAAGTTTCCTCTTCACTTCTTTCCTATGATTTAGTCTCTCACCGTGGTTTGTGGTTCACGTTCGCGGTCCCATCATCGTTGACAAATGTCTGGTTCACGTAACATTCACTGCACATTTTGGCCGGAGATCCGGCGCTGCCGTCGGACTGGAGAGCTGCGGTGGTCGGCGTTGAGTCCCCCGTGATAAAGTCCTCTTCCTGGGTTAATTGCATCTGAGGGAGATGTGCCGGAGAGGAGTGGACACACCCGGAGAGACAGACGCGCTCTTTGGAAAAGCTCCTCTCCTATGCGGGGAAAAGAGCCCCCTCACCTCTGCAGGTGCATGCTGGAGGTAGAGGAGTTCCTGCTCAGCGCCCACGCACACTGAAGCTGCAGAGTGAGCTGTGATCAACTCTTCAGACAAAGTGAGGGATGCGGATCAAGTCATGCGGGTGTTTGTGGGGCTCCCAGTTTGGTGAGGGGCTGAAATGAGAGGAGGTGTGAGGACAGGTCTGCAGCAGTGAAAACACCGTGAAGACAGTTCTTCTCTGAGGTAGATGAACACCTAATCACAAAGCGGTTTAATCATCGCCCTCAGATGCAGAGACACTTCAGCGCCATCTCGTAGCCGATCCGCGTCACTGCAGCTACAGAGTAATCAGACCTGAAGAGAGAGAGAGACTTAAGTTTTCAGCATCTTCATACGAAAAGAAAACATTCATTTTCCAAAGGCTTACGACAGGCAAAGTCTTTAAATCTGGTAAAAAAAAAAAAAATTCAGCAACCTCGTAAGATCGTTCATTCGTTTATTTATTTATTTTATTTTTTTTTTTTGGGGGGGGGGGGGGGGGGGACTAAAAAATGTCAGATTGGTCACAGTGTCTTAAATACAGCACCTGTAAAACAAATTCATACCTAAATATCATAAAATTAACCTTCTGGGTCACTTGTAATTACTACTGCAGAGCTTCAAACAGTTGGAGACCACTCTTCAGCTGAAATTAGACAATAAAAAGTGAATTAAACTGTGGGCTACACAGATCTTCCTGCCATTTGGAAATTCAAAATGTTTTTGTTAGCTGTTAAATAATTCCTAATCAGGGATAGGAATCAAAAACCAGTTCCAGTTGAGAATTGATTATAAATCCCTCAAGGAGTCAATATTATAGTATTTTTGTTTATCAATTCCTTCATGAATTCCTATCACTTTGTTAATCACTCTCATCAGGGGCAGTCAGCAGAAATGATACCAAAGAACCAAAAATCATGGCAGACCAGGGGGATAAGTGGTAAAAATTGTGTCTTAATTTTGACCAAAAGATACTTATTGCACAAGAGTGTTGTGGTTGACATTGCTGAAACAGAAAACTTGTTTAAGTCAAATCTTTTCCACACAGAAAATCAGCAAGGATCGCTAAAGAATTGAATCGATTAGCAGAATTGTTAATGGCACTGGTATCAATAGAATCTTGTCTCTATTCGTAATGAATCTCTGGTATTTCACTCTGTAAATGATGTAAAACTTGTGCAGACTTGTTCTACAACCTGTTTTTGTATATGTGTATATACACATATGTGTATAATATTTTATTCTAATTGGTTACAAAACGCATAAATGAAAAATATATCCTCTTATAAATGTTTGAAAGGGCCTCTTTTTTTATACAAATTTTATTTTATGGGAGTCAACCAAGACAAATGATGCCTGAATATTATTTTTTTGCAATTAAAGAGAAAAAAGATATTTTAAGGCCTATGGCAAAAAAGTTAATACATTGATAAGATAAAAAAAATACTGATAATGTAGTATCTTTGGGGGCCCCTAACTTAATGGGCCCTTACTTTTCCCCTTTTACAGCCCCCTTGGAGTTACCACAAGAGCAAGCACAACAAAGCAAACTCAACATTTGACATCTTCCTTTGAGCTAGCTGGAGATGTAATAAGAAATACCAGGCATCACAAAGCTGGTTCAGGACTTCTCTTTTACCTAATGCTTTCTGCTCAAAGCTAGGGATGGGAATTGATCATATTTTATCAATACCAATGCTATTAACAATCCTGCTAATCGATCCAATTCTTTAACGATTCCCTTATTGATTCCTGCAGATTTTCCGTGTGGGCAAATGCTGGCCTGCAGATTTTTAGTGGCAACAATGTCAAACACGTGTCACAGCATAGATAACTGCTTCTGCAAGTTGCTGGTGCTTCCACTCACCTAAGGTTGTGCAGTAAGTGCTTTTGTAAAAAATTAAAGCCAGAGGGTTTCAGACTCTTCTTGCTTTCAAAACAACTTAACCCCATTCATGGCTTCAGCCCCTTTGTCCTTTCAGGACGCTGAAAAGAACGGCCACTTTCTGACCTGGAACAGTTGTTACAGCCTGAAGCTTGGCCTGATGACGAGCATGGGATCTTGCAAAATAAAATGCCCAACTTTTCATCACAAAACTCGATTTCTGATTTTAATCAATTTTTCCCCTTTAAAGAAAGAAAGCCCCAAATGACATAAAGGTTACATAAACAAGTTTTACCTTCATTTAGTCAAAATGTCACAACTTTAAAGAAAAACTTCTCTTTATGAAATACAGTTCATGCTGTTATTTTGTTTATTATCACAAATACACATTTTTCTCAATCAACACTTTGGTGTAAAATAAAAACTTTAAAGAAAAACTGACCCTCTTAATGGGGCGATAATCACAGCACAGCAGGCTGATGAAAGAAGGACCAATGTGATAGTATGATTCATCAAGTGAGCCAAATCTTAAAATGATATATTTCACATCATCATGTGCCTGCTGTCAGCGTTTCTCAGGTTTAGAGCTTAAGTGAGAGATTCTCAAACATTTAATAGAGACAAACAGCAGCAGCAAAGCTTTCCCGGGCCTGGAGGTTATACATGAACACGAGAGGATGAGGGACGAAAATACAAAGTATCTTAAAAAGAAAATGGTAAAAAAAAAAAGTCAAACATCATCTAAATGCAGTATTTGATTGACCAGGAGAAAACTCCACAGTAAATGCTACATTATAAAAGATTTGACGAACAAGACAAACTCCTGTATACTTAGATAAATGCCAGAGGAAGAAATAGAAATAAAAAACATTAAGATTGACAGTCTGGATGTTTTTATATAATTATTTCTGTTTATTTGATGACGCAAACCGGAGCAAGTACAGCGGAGACGTGGGAGAGGTGAAATGATTCAGCAGGGAGACGGTGACATGAGGTTGCTGAGGAGTTTGTGCTCATGATGGACGTTCACAACTGAGTCAGAGCCACTGACTCAAGAGGGAAGTCTTTTTTCTTATAAAGAAAAAATATCACATCTGGTAGATTCATTGCAGTTTCGAAGGGAGGTTTGTCTGCAGGTTAGAGATATTAAATACTTACATTTTTATCTCAATTGTAACAAGACTTTTGTAGCAGTTGGTGTAAAGTTGGTAGGATCTGATTGATTAAATGCTGTGAGGAGAGGAAAAATCCCCAAAGTTCTAATAATGAACGTAATCTTATTCTAGTGCCTCATGGGCATCGACACAAAGCAAAAATACGATCGTTTCATATAAAAAAAACGTGTAAAAGAAAAAGCAGAAAAAACACTTGGTAGATATGAACAAAAACAGCTGAGAGGTTTGCTTTCATTTGGAAAAATGAGCTTTAAAAATAAGTTTCAAACCAGATTATTGTATGTGGGTCTGCTGCTTCTCCAGTATTTGTCTGTTTTGTGTCTGAGTTCTCTGTACTGTCCTGTGAGATGTTACGTAGCTGTAAATTTGTTTTCTGCTTTTTATATTATACATATCTATATATTTTAACAGTGACAGTAAAATCGGTCTTTAGCTGCATTTTAAGTAGGGATGCGTGATATTTGATTTTTGCCAATCTGATCTCAGAATAAAATGCTGAGACATTCATCATACAGCAAATGCACCCACTACCATCACCCACTCTGCCTGCCACCAGACCTGATACAGAACAAGCTAAATTGCATTACGGTGTATTTGAGGTTTGTGGCACCGCTTTTCAACAGCTTCACTTGCACACAGTGCTACAATTCTGTGTTAAGAAGAAACAACAGTGGGCTTTTATGTATAGTAGAGGTGCACATCCTCCACCAAAGTATTTCTGACATTGTTAAATTAATACTGCCCTATCTCACAATGTCTAAACCAGTAGCCTTATTTTCATCAATTTTTTTTTAAATATTTTGGTTTATAGCCATCTTTTTACATATCTTTCTACTTTCAAACTGCTATTGGAATCCTAATTTCCCTGAGGGAGTTTCCCAAAGGGATTAATAAAGTTCTATCTAATCTAATCTAATGTAATCTAATCTAATGATAACAAATTATTAAAAAACAAAAAAAATAAAACTCTGGATTTGGATCATTTCCAAAGTCGTACCAAAACCTGTTGAACTTTTTGATTTATCCTGTTCACAGACAAAGAGACAGATGTCAAAAACATGACATTCTTGGCAGGGGTAGTAACAAAACTAAAATATAAATAAAAATCAAAAAGCTTACCAACCTTTTCTGAGAAGGCACACAGTTCACGAAGCTTATTCACCACCTGTCCACGAAAGTTCAAATCCACTTCTTGTCAGTGCATCACTGAAGGTTTTATTGAACCTGTGAACTACAGAAGGCTTTTCCTGTGACCCAAACTCTGAGGTGCATCTGTGTACAGAAACAGTGTTTTTCTCTTTATTTTAGCTCAGTTTAATCATCAGCAGTTTCACAGATTTTTATTTTGCTCGTACAAAATCTGTGATTTGAAGCTGTACTTGATTAAGAAGTCAGACTTGTCCTGAGCTATGACCTTCCCAATCTGGTGTTTGTGCAGCCACGTAAGGCTGATCTCTCACTGCACTGCTATGTCACCTCGATTATGAAAGTAGCAGAAGTTAAAAAATAATTATAAACTGAAAATGAGTCTATGCTTAGCTACATGATTATAAAAGTTGTTGGGCTGATGGGAAAAAAAAACTCCCTTTCAAGGTTCACTTCAGCATAAAAGCACCAATACTGCATGAAAACTCAAAATGAAAAATGTTTGGCATTATGATTGAATTGAGGTTGACTCTCACATCCTGACTCAGCACACAGTAGACCGTAGACAAAATGGTGGAACTACTCAGACACTGCACTTGAGTAAACCATCTGGTTTATCAATTTCTTTTAGCATTTCTACTCGAGGCCTCTTTATTCCTACACTATATTTTGACACAAAAAAGGATGCCTCAAGGATCGGCCTCTGAAAGGTACTCCTTTTCTCTGGAGAAGAATCATTTTAGCGTCACTGACTTCCCTCTGTTTATCTGGTTTTGGATGGACCAGACTGCAACATCAATCAAAACCTACAAAATCATAGCCAAAAAATGAAAATGAAAATGTAAGTTTATCAGCAACAGTGCTTTTCTATGTTCAACCCCGAATTTTAAAAAGCTGGGACCATCAAATTCTACATGGGCAAATTTTCCAAAAAGAATTCAAGTTTTCCAGTTTTAGCATTTGTTATTTTTTGTTCTTGTGCAATATTCAATAAGTATGGGCTTTCACTACTTTACCAGTTATCATATGCAACTTTGATTCATTTCATGTCCCGAGTTTTTAGGAATCAAGTTGTACAAATATCTCTTACTGTCTTTTAATGTTTAGTTTACTGGTGTAACATGTACTTTTACTTCTGAAGGCTGTTGCATACATTTAGGATTTTATTATATTGTAATCATACAATTTTGACATTTTTCTTTTGATAAAGTTTCTTCATTTCCTCACAGATATGTAGGCAAGCAGAGATTCTGCCCTCTACTGCTGAATGCTGTTTTTATGGTATCGAATTGACTTTTTTAAAGTAATATCCATCACATCCATTTTTCTTAAATGATCTATCACTGCACAATATTACAGAAGAGAACTCAAAATGTGCATTTTTGGCTTCAGCCTTTGTGAAAAAAGTAAAGCAAACATCATTTGTCAAAAATGCAACCCTCTTTAATTACAAATCCTTTTTTGCCTTTGGCAAACAAAAAAACAAATGGATCCACAGTTGAATCTAGAGAACAGGGGTTGATTTATGAAGTTGCTTTTTTGGCGAAGTCCACTTTTAATTAAAAAAAAAAAAAGTGTGGTGATGCTGTGAATATGTTTAAGTGCTTGGATAGTAAATGGTAGATTTCTCCCTCTTATAAACCAAAGCTTGAGTATTCAGACAAAAAAAAAAAAAAAAATCACACAGCCTGATTTAAAAAAAAAAAAAAAATTTGTAGTTAAACAGCTTGTCAGCCGATGTGAGTTTGTGTATTTGTCGACCTTTTATTAAACATTTAATCCCTCATCCAACTGTGCAAGTCTCCCAAACTCCACACAGATTTATGCACTCAGTAAAAAAATCTCCTGAGCAGAGACTTACAGAATGTTAAGGGCTGCGTTATTGTGAGGCAGTAAATAAACAAACTTAACAATGTGTGTCCCCTAATCCACTACAGCAGCTAATTATCAATCATTAGATTTTCTTAATTCTCTTATTTTTCAGTTTAATAGTTGCGACTTTTTTCTTTACCCAGTACTTTTTACTAGAAACCTCTTAAAAAAAGGGTCTACCAGAGAAAGCACATGCCAAAAGTTGAAGAAAATACATATAAAAAACAAGTACTTCATTTCAACTGAACACCATATTAGTGTTGACTGTTTTCATATAAACATGTTTTTTTTTTATTATCTGTCAATGGTTGAAGGTTACAAGTCACAATGCAGGAATTACCCATGAAAACTAATCAAAGATGATGATCAGAAGCTTAGCCTGCTGCCAGAACTCTGATAAATGTACTGTCTGTAAAGAATCTAGACACAGTTTTATTGGAGACTGAAGTCTTGAGAAAAACAAACTTTAAGATGAAATACTCATTTGAGCTTCAATATTTAAAGATGCAAGCGTGCACTATTGTAGAGCTGCACTCTTGTAAACACAAAATAAGATTTTAGTAAGACCAATCCTCATTATATCCAAATACAGCATGTTAACCAGATTTTCAGACACTTACCTGTTACTTAAGCTTTAATCAAAGAAACCAGAATGTGTGTGTGTGTGTGTGGGTGAGTGTTTTCTCAGTCTGCTCCCTCTGTGCTGACTGAAGCCACGGCTGAAACATAGTACGGTCCCTCCCTCAGATATGCCTTCAGGCTGATGTAATGCTGACTGCCCAGAATCTCTGTTGCTGTTGAGGAAGAAACAAGGGACCCAACAAGTTCAAACTTTGCATCCTTGGCCTCTTTTGTCTGACCCGTGGAGCGATCTAAAACGAACTCCATAAAGCCCGGAGTGCTGATCATCAACCTCTGACCCCACGGCTGAGTGGCAATGGCCTAAAACACACAGATACATAATGATGAACATATAGTAGCATAGGGCTGGTAAATATGTTCAAGAATCTACTTCCTGACATTTTTTGCTTAATTTGATATTGCAGAAATGGAGGGACCTATCGTGCACATGCTGCAGAGCTTTTTGGCATGTGGCACATGTGTCTTATATTCTCCACCTGACACAGTTGTCATTCAAATGTGTCAATGATGTTTGTTTAGTAAATTTACATGTGACCTAGTTTGTGACCAGGGGTGTGTTTGTCTGAAAATGAGGAGTGGCCAAGTACTTTGAAAATGCAGAGCTACATTTATCAAACATGTCTGTATACTGAGGAATGTCACTGATAATTATCCTCAAAGATATTACTACAGGCTGTCCAGTGTGTTTTATGCAAGCAACAGAGAATACAGCCAATAATCGTGCAGAGAGATTTTAACAAATAATGAAGGCTTACTTTTAGACTCATGTGGAAGTGTCTAATTTGTCTTTTATAATGATTATAATGTTGTAGCAATGCTTCATTGAAATATGACTTTAATCTAGACATCAACATATTTGGTACATGGACCTGTGCAGGTTTTGTGTGTATAGTGGCAGAACAAAAGAATAAGAATTAAGTGATTCAATTAGTGAAATCCAGACCAAACAATGAAGTAAATGAGCCATGTAAATAGCAAAATGCCAGGCAGCAGCTTCACACTGCTTTAAAGGAGATGAGAACTGACATTTTGATTGGTTTAATTCATGTTACACCAAAAATACTCTGTAAGCCTCTTCTAAATCACTTCAATTGTTTAAAAACACAGCTATGAATAATCAAGGCATATGGTTCATGCTCTTTGTGCCCTGCTCCTGACTTCAACCATAAATTTGCATAGTCAAAATAGCAAAGTAGACTGACACACCCCATACGATTGTGCATCACACACTTTTAGACACCAAGCTTCAAAGCATCCAAATAGGGCCAAAAGACAGAAGCCCTAGACACCTTATACTGAGTATTTTTTATTTTTTACAGTTGAAAAAAATGCAGGGGCTCCTTCACACTGCCTATAACATCAGCAAACCTCAGTATATTGGGTAAAAATGTTGATAATTGAACAAACAGTATATTTAAAACTTATAAAATCCCCATATTAGGTTTTAAGGCTTCTATTTTTGTTGCTGTGAAACCCATATCAACTGATTTTGCCAACAATAAAAATGCTCTTTAACTGATATAATTGAAGTGATAGTTCCCCATTTGACAAACCAGTTCGAACAGATTATTCTTTAGTCACACATCAGTGGCTTTTAATGTAGATACTAATTTATAATTATATAAGGCTTGACATCTATTCTTTAATCATCAACGGTGTAAAATACTGCATATCACCATGAACAATCTTTCTTAACATGTATCTAATCTGAAAGTATCTCCATCCTTACAGCAGGTAAGTGCTACTGAGGCATCACTAAAATTAACCAGCAAAAAGCACCCAATACTTACTGCCATTTACATGGTTATCACCGAGATATGCAAGTGGTTAGTCACAGTTGAATACTCACAGTGAATATCCGTAAAGCCCCACAGTGCAGCTCTGGAAACGGCTGAGTGCTGATGTTGCGAATCATGTCCATGGGCTGATTAGACAGAAGCCGGAACCACGACTCTGTCAGGGCCAAAAGGTCCTCGGTCTGATGCTCTGGCTGCAATCAGATATCCATGATTAATGAACAGATCATGTTTTTCTGCTGTCGGTGAGATTTAAAGACACATTATTACCTCCAATAGTGTAAGTGTACACACATACCTGTAGAGTGAGTAGTTGTGAAATAGCATCCAAGCTGCGCACTCTGAGCTCTGTCGCTCCGGAGCTGGCAAGCTGGCTCATCCTTACCAACACAGTCTTGAATTTTTCTCCTGAAGACACAAAGAGAGAATCACAACGCACAAAAAAACAAGTTATAGACTTGAGTATGACAAATATTCACACTCTCTTATCCAAGGAAAGATTACATTTATTATCATTTATTATCATTTCAATGCTTGTTAGTGCATAGCACGTAAATGAGGAAATCCTGGTCAAAGAAGCAAAGCTATTGGAAATTAGAAATGCAACAATGATTCAAATTAAGGACTTAGGGTACAACAATACATGATAATACAGACAATTTGAAATAAATATATACATATATATGTCTGATTTAATATTGGCTCAAAATAAACTCCTCAAAAACAGTTTGGAAACATTATTTTGGTCCATTATTAATTCGCTTTATTTACACCATCTGGTATAGTATTTTGTATTGTTTAAAAGCCTGATTAGTCACCTTTGCAACAAGGTACAACTAAGGATTATGCATTTGTGGATGAGCAACACAGCTAAACATGTAGGTAGCGGCCACCCTTTCTCAAATACAGAGAAGGGATTTTAGCACTTTTTTTTGGTGGGCGCTACCCACACATTTAGCTGTGTTGCTCATTTCACGAATGCATGGTCTTTACAAGTTGTACCTCGTTGTAGAGGTGACTAATCAGGCTCTCCAAAGACAAAAAATGCAATACCTATTGGTATTATTAAAGGGAAGAAATAATCAGTTGAAATAACATCTACAAACTTCTTTGAGGGGTATAGATAACAGTAAAATAGTACAGTGGCTCTTGGCTCTCGAGTTACAGCATGTACATTGTATGAAAGTGTAACCCCTTTGCCTTAATTTCAATGTACCCTGTGATACAATCAGAGTAGTTCAAGTCAGGGAAGAGGTTTGAAACAACAAAAATAAAAGCTCACCTGTTTTCTGAAGAACTTGCTTCCCCTCCACAGTAGATCCAAGTAAACCCAAAGTGTCCAGAGCAACACCGATCATCACAGGGTCTGGATCCAGAGCCATCTCAAACACTTTGTTCTGAAAGGCTGGGTATGTTTCACAAACCTGCTGAGGGCTGTCCATTATGGCCAGGTTTCCAAAGAACTTCACCAAACCTGCAGAAGCAAAATCTGAACTGTAAAGACCTGAACAAGTGAAACTGTTTTGTTGTATTGATCAAGCTACACAGAAGTCAGGAGCCTTTTACAAGGTCTAACAAGCTCCAACCTACGGCTACTTCTATACTTAATGTTTCAGAGTAAAAATCGTTACATCAAAATTATAAACTGTAGAAGTATAAATCAGACTTATATGGTATATTTCACGATTTTCTTACAGCAGCTTTTCTCACAGACACTCACCAGGAAGGTAAAGGGAGGAGAAGGGGTCCGTCTCTGCTCCTCTGATCATGTTGGAGATCTTGTCCATAATTCCCTGTTGAGCCAAATACTGACGACCATGCTGACTGTGCGCCAGAGTGGTCACCATTTCGATGGCTGTGGCTCTGGAGGAAGAGAAAACAACAGGTAAATGTACAAAGCTGAGAAAACAGTTGATAATCCAGTATATTTTACGATAAGCAAAGAAATAAGTGCCAAAGTCCTGTTTCTGGTGTCTGCATTTGTCGAACATTTCTTTGTGTTACCTGATCAGCACGTCATCTCCTGTCAGCTCTCCAAGCAGCTCAGAAATAATGCTGCTGTTGGCACAATAACCGAGGGAAATGGGAGAGACTGACGAGATTTCCACCACCAGCTGCAAAGAGCAAGAGAAGTTGGATTTAGGAGTTTTACATGTTTTTATCCAGGGTTTTGTAAGTATATCTTTTGGCATTTTATAGCCTTTATTTGATAGTGGAGAAAGAGACGGGGAGGTCATTCAGCAGATGGGCCTCAGGCAGGAATCAGACCTTGATGATGTACCAGGTTGCTTACTACTGCACCAAACCAGCACCCCAGTTCAAGAAGTTTGAATTAAATATATGCAAACATTTCTTTAACATTTAATACAGCTTGAATAAAGAAAATCATCTGGTATCATTGAAATGTTTGTTTTCAATTGAGGCCAATTGAAAACAAAATGTCCCCTTTCATAGATATTCGTATAATTATCAAATAAAAATATCTCTCCTCATTTTTGGAGAGTTCAACCTTTCACTCATCTTTGATCAGTGCCAAGTAGTGGTTCAAGTCAAAAACGATCAATTTTACTTTATCTTTCTTGAACAGAACAGTGATGGTACAAATACAGTACATAATTATAATGGTTGTAAGATAGAAAACGTGGTTTTAATGGGACTCAATGGGATATTTTTGTTCACAAATGGCCTAAATGGTATATTTTAAATCCAGCAATGCACAAAAACAAAGAAATGCAATTAAATCATAATGGCTGCTAATCTTAGACATATCCAAGACTGTGATCCCCCCGGCTATTTTAAAATAAATAAATAAAACAGCAGGAACAACATGTAATCAAACTGGAAATTAAACGGTTATAATTCTTAACTTGTTTACTTGTTTGGTGGTTGTAATCAGGACCAAAGTTGATAAGAAAAAAAAGTACACACCAGTACAAATACATTACATCAACCTGCTGGGGACAACAGATGGAAACTAGCCTGTGCCTAAAATCTGGCACATTAACATTTCAATGTTCATTAATGTGCACTGTCCTCTATTTGATTAAATAAATAAATAAGAAAAAATCTGGGGTTAAAATATCTATAGACAAAATTGGTGTTTTTAGAAGTGCACATCATTGTCCTGGATGGCTTTAAGAGGTAAACAATTTACTATATTTAGTATAAGTATATTATAGACCCAACAGGAACATTTAAGTTTAAATTTCATAATTAACCAAGAGAAAATATATTTACAAAATTTCATTTCTTTACAAAAACACAGACAAAAGACAGCAAAATCAAAACTGAATGACCTGTGCACACAGAAATGTTCATGGTACAGCCAGGAACTAAATCAAATATGAAATACTTTCAGTGCTACTTTAAACTACATCTGTGAGCAGTGCTGCAGATTTGTGATAAATATCATTTAAGCAAAATGTAAAAATCTGAGTGTGTTTCAATTAGACTTGTAAACAGAGGTCAAATCGTGAATTAATCAGACCCGTATTTGATTTGTGACCAACTTTAGGTAACAACTCAGTGAAAAAAAACCTTGGCAACATCCTTCAGTGCACTGAATGCAGTCTTAATGCCCACAGTCTGGCAGGACTTCGAGTGTCGATTACTCATCTTTTTCACTTGTGCCATCCAAATAAATGTCATTTCATAATTTCCTGAAGTGAGTTGTGGAATCTCGGTCATCTACGCAGTTAAATGTACCTCATATATTCTGTATCTAATGATGTCACTCTTGGCCATCACGTCCTTCACCACTTTCAGCAGGTCGCTCTGGAACAGTTTGTCCAACCCGGGCTTGGAGTGGCTCAGTTTTGTCAATGACTGGATGGCCTAACAAAGAGAAAAACATTATTACCCCACTGATGATGATCTTTAAGGGAATGCTAGAACGTTTCAAGCTTCAGTCTTTACCTGTTTTGCCACAGCCATCCTCTCCTCTCCGATGCAGTTGATCACAGCTTGGAGGATGTCATGGTTGTTGAGGACTTCAGTGGCAGCATCAGGGTGCTCCACTATTCTTCCAATCTGAGAAAGAACACAGGATCTTTTTAAGGTAAGTAGCTAAAAGAAGGGCTGCACATGTATGTATAAAACGTGTGTCCAACTGGGCTACCTGTGTCAGAGCCAGAATCTTGACTGTTTCGTTAGGATGGGTCAGGCCTCCCTGCAGCTCTGCTCTGTAGTTCTGGGCCAGAGTCACAGGACTGAGAGCCATCAAGATACGTTCAAGGATGTCAACACATAGCTGGACCTGCTCCCTTTGAGTAAAGAAAATAATAACTATAAACCTGCTATGCATTTTTAATGGCACTGAGTTATCATCGTTGTCATACTGTTGGTCCATACTTTTGGGAATTAATGGATAATTTGTGCCGTTTTATTTCCATGACTGCAGTCTCATTAGCAAGTCTTTAATACTGAACTTTGTCAGTTACCAAACATGTTAGGATGTGTTTTATTTCTAAAATTTTGAATAGGCTTCCCCCCCTCAAAAAAATATTTTTTTAACCAGAAAAAGCACAATAACAGGATAAATACTCCAAAAACAGGCTGGAAATGTTTGTTTTCCTTGCAAGTGGATTCAAAAATCAGTTCAAGCAGCCATTTTACTGAAACCAGCAGCACCGTCAGTACTTTTATCATTAGCTTTTAGTACTTATACTTTATATAAGTTTTTATAAGTATATATTTACTTATTCTTGTAATTTTGCTTTATTTCCTTTTGAATAAAAAAAATCAAGTACCCTACTGTTTAGGTTAAATACAAATTTAAACAAATTCCTAAACAATCAGGATGACTATATCATATCACTGTCTTCATCACATTATGACACATTATTTGATGCCCATTATGCTGGACACAAATTATTTTTATTTGTAGTAACAGGCCACAAAAGGATGACAGATTAAAAGAAAAGCAGCATAACTTAATTTGTCGGAAATGGTCACCTATTAGTACATTTTTCACTAACATGGTACTGATGTGACTTATCTATTTTCTCTATCCAGCCTTGTGTACAAACTACGTAGTCTGATATTTATAACCAAAGATTAGGGTTAAAAAAAAGCAAGCACTTTGAAGCAAATTCCCAAATTCAAGAAATTTAAACCATAAAAATGCAACATTAAAGTTGAAGCACTTTTAAACATTTTAAGCACCTAAACAAACCTTGTTAAAAGAGAAACGGAAACAATGGCTTAAAACAAGCCATCATACATAAGATGTGTCGCTCCCTCTGATTTCCAGGGGCCTCTGGGATATCCTTAATTTTAGACCTGCATATTTAAGGGGGCTGCTAAATGAAATGCGCACATTTTGTTTGGAGTCCTAGTTTGTGCTGTCCTGTGAGATATATATTATGTAAGTGAATGTTTAGGGTTCCTACACCCTTAAAAAATATGCAAGACTTTTGAGCCCTTTTCCAGACCCAAACTAAGAGAAATTGACATGACAGTAGTAGTAATTATATAATAATGATGTTAGTAAATATCTACCAACTAATGCATCTAACCGGTGTAGTGCCTTTAAATTTAAGACACTTCTGTTGAAACCTGGGGTGGGCAACCTGTGGCCTGGGGCGACATGCAGTTCTCTCCCTCTCTGAATGTGGCCTAACAGTCAGTTAAAAAAAAAAAGTGCAACCCTTAGGACCAGAAAAAAAAGCCATTAAATATTTGAGTCTGATTTGCTTCAATGACAAGAAGCTAAATGTTTTATAAAATGCAACATTAAAATACAATACAAATAATAAAAAAAATATAAATCACTTTTCATTAAAAAAAAAAAAAAACTCAGAGTGCTACAGAGTACAGTAAAAAACAAAGATGCATAAAAACACCAAAAAAACAAGACCAGAAAGACTAAAAACAGCATTAAAAGCAGTTTGGTAAGGCCTGTCTGATATGATATGGAACTGTGTTTTTAGAGGGACACCAGTGGATGTAATTTCCAGAAGTGGATTTTGTTAAGATTTTTATGAGGCATTATTTAATGCATTTGGGGGAAAGTACGTTGATAACAACCAATAACCAGGATTATCATTACTGCAACCTTTGCTATGTTATGTTTGTAAATATTATTTTATTCTCAACGAGTCTTGTTGGTAAAATGAAGGTTTAAAATATAGACTGATTATAAAAACTCCATACTGGTTCATTACAAAAGTTGTTCGGTGTTAAACTCATTAAGTTTAGTTTACCACTTAGTTTTTGAGCTTGGACATAAATTGCGTTTTTAAAGCTGACTGTATTGTTATATTGTTGGTATTTTCGATTGTCTTATGAGTATAAGCCTTTTATGTGTAAAAGCGTGGTCCTGTGAAACAGAGAAACATTAATGTGGCCCTCTTGTAACCAATGTTTGGTTCAACACATTGACCTATGGCACACGGAAAATCAAATAAAGGAAGGTAAATCTACGCTTAAAGTTGATTTGTGTCTAATTTCGAGGTTCACATCTGAACTGGACCAACAGTGAGGCAGCAGTCCACATCTGTGTGTCAGCAAGCCTTTACTGAGCAGCTACACGAGAAAAGGACTGATACCTAAAGATTGTTCGGAGACTAAATTACCCAAAAGTGACTGCTTGAGCAAAGCAACTATTTTGGCTCACCTTTAAATGCCATTTATCAACCAAACACAGCATCAGACAGTCCACACCTGCACTGCACTGCAGCTAGCTATGGAGCCTACTAGCTAGCTAACAAACGGCACAGCTAACACGCTCCCTGTTTACCTAACTAACTTCTGCTCCTTTCCTCAGCTGACTTTATGTTTGACTCTACGGTCAGAGGAAAACATTATTTACTGTTGACAGAAGACTGACTCAGCAGTTTGACAGAGTGAGGAGACATGGAGCCAAACTAACCTGTCGTTTGAGTTCAGTAAGGAGAAAATCACGTTGAAACGCTGTCCGCTCACCGAATCTCTCAGAGCGCTGATTGGTATCGATATTAGAGCTGTTTTTAAGCTTTGCAGCTCCTCTATGGGGTCTTCAACACCTGAGATTTCCTCCAGCAGACTCTCTATGGTCGCAGCCATGACTGTAAATGTTTGGGGAAGCAGCTTCATACAAAAAAGTCCGCCTACTTCTTCTTCGTCTATTTCCTGTCCATACAGAACCACTTTTCAACGTCGCTGCGCACTACCGCCACCTGCTGGACTGAATAAGGCATGTCCCCAATACTGAAAAATGCACTTCATTACCCCCGCCAAGGAGGTTGTTTTTGCCGGCCGATGTTTGTTTGTTGGCAAGATTACGCAAAAACTACCGGATTTTGGTTTAATTTTCAGGAGATGATGTAATGGCCCCAACTAAAAAATGATTAGATTTTGGTGGTGATACGGACATTGTCTGGATGCGAAAAAAAAATCCCCAAATTTCTATAAGTTAACATTGGGTGGAATTACATAAAAAAAAATCACATCTCTGCCATTTTTTAAGGATTTGCTTCCAAATTTACTGGATAATATGGGGTCCATGTATCTATCATCAATGTAAATTTCAGCTGGATCCGATCCAGATTGACATCACAAAAAGAAACATTGAACTTTATGATGGGAACTCCCATTGATGACATTCAATAATTCATATAAAATACAAAATATGAAGTGATGTTCCCAAAACTTGTTTTGTTCATAACAACCTCCATGTATGTGCGGAGTTTGGTCCAGATCCTGGCACTATTCTGGATCTGGTGATCCAGAATTGTGTCTTTTACAGGGGTTGTGGAAAAGCCATTGCCAGAACTGAGAGGCTTGGTGGAGGTCTGCACTCTCTGAGGGCTTTTCTAGTTTTCTAGTGTTAAATAAGAGACTAAATCCATTACTAGTCCAGCAAAATGAAGGTAAGTGTCAGCTTGGCGCCCTGCAAATTTAGAGTTCACTTCTTTGTAAACTAAAGGGTGGAAATCTGACGTGTGCAGGAAAATCAGATTAAAGTATGGGAAAGAAAATAAGAAATTAGCTAGAGATTGGGGAATAGTTCGCAGTACACTATCCATGTTATTTAAATCCATGTAATGGTATTTCCCTGTTGAAGGAACATGAAGGAACAATTTTTTTTGCCCAGATTCAGCAGCACACAGAGGAAAGGACATTACACAGTTTGGTAGATTGTAGCTTCATCTTTCTTCATTTTTCTTGTGCATTACGTAAGAAAATAATGAAAGGCCTGTCTTGTATTGATAGCAATAAAGACAGGGTACTTGTATAAACTGAAGTAATTAATAGCATTGGCTTTTAATGTTAGTTTCACATAAATACTGTCATTTGATTTACCTATGAGTAGTTAGTTTTTAAACAGCACAACTTTATGATTTTTCCTTGGATAATTTCTTTATTAATTGTAAATTTGAATTTTTTTACTCTGCCTCTCTGATTCGTCTCTTTACGGACCAAGACACTCCACTAAAACTTGGCTGACGTCCATTGTGCCTGTAAAGCTTTCTGTCTCTCCTCATCGGGGCCACAGCTCACACAATAGGAGCTGTATACATTTTGGCATGTGAGCATTCACAGCAGCACTTTGAAAGCATACCTTTGTGTCCAGCAGGGTTTAAATGAAGTGCACTGAGCTGCCTCTTGTATGTGATGGTTTTATTTTATGTTCACGCTGAAATGTTTGAATATACATTCAGGTTTTATAGTTGGTGTCTGAATGGAAATGACATGGACCAAAACACTCTGGAGTACTTTTATAAATCATTGTAGCAGCAGGGTATAAACTTTAACACTGGAGGTCAGCAGAGACAAAATTTTCAGAGTGTTGATGACGACTTGCTCTTGTGTGACAGTGCTATCAATCTAATGGTCTGTGGAGAGCAAAGTACATCAATGAGGTAGAGTGACTTCTCATTTAAAGAACACGTAACAGTTAAAACAGATAAAATTTGATTTAAAAAGTCTAAAAATGGACTGAAACACAAAAAACTGAACAATATAAAATAGCACTTTTGCCATCCATCCAGCATCTATACTGCTAATCCCCTTCATGCTTGTGGGGGTCAGCTAACATTGTGTGAGAGGCCGTGTGTACATCCTGAAATGCTCACCTGCTAATCACAGGGCCAACAAATAAAGGCATGAAACTATTTACACACTCAAGCCTTAGGGCAATTTAGTGTCCTCAAATAACCTGAGCTTGTGAGCATGATTTTAACCTCTGGGACGAAACTGGAGTACCCAGAGAAAATTCACACACAGGAGAACATGCAAACTCCACAGAGAAAGACCCCACCCCACCCTGGAATCAACCTATCAACAGTCCTTGCTTTAAGATAATAGCACTACGTGTTGCACTGCTGTAGAGCCACAAAGAACCAATGCTTGATGAAAAAAATCTCACTGTTGAGTTTTCACTTGTATGGAAGAATGAAATTTAAATTGTTGTCCTCAGGTGTTAACTTATATATCCGGTTATCTCAGGAGGACATCACCATTGCCCCCTGAAAAATAGTTAATTTTGGTCTTTTTTTCCCCAAGATTGGGTTCTGAGTGTTGTCTTCTTGTATTGTCTCTTATATTCCTGTTGTGCTTGGCTCCCATGCAAAATAAATAAAAGGTATAATTATTATTATTATCACATGATGCTGCTGTCCACACTTGGAGAGGAGGGGTATTCCAAAGTGCATGGTCACTATTTGTTTTCAGTTTGCCCCTGGTTAGAGGACCTGAGGGATCTATGGGGATTTAGGGGTGGAGCAAGTCAGTAATGTAGTCAGGTATCCGTCCATGCAGGGCTTTATAAACTAATATAAGGCTCTATATGCAGATTCTGGCCTTATTGAGGCTGTTGAAAAGGAATAAACAAGCTAGGAAGATATAAATATATGAATTAGCATCTGTACCTCAGCACGTAACACCACAGTTTTGTTACTTTAGAAGGTTATGTTTTCTCCAGTGTTTGTTAGTTTATTTGTTTGTTTGATTGTTAACAGGATAATTCAAATAGTTATGAATGGATATTGATAAATAATTAAAGGAATGTTAGTCACTGCCCAAGGAAGAAGTGATTAGATTAATTTATTTATGAAAATGGACACTGATTCAGGATTTTTTTAAAGGGAATAGTTAACATTGCAAGTTATGGCAGTTTCCCACATTTTTGTGACTAAATAAGTTGTCAACAGATTGGCATTTTCAGGGAGAGTTTGTCATGGCACAAGGGACAAGTGATGAGATTTTGTGGTGATCCAAACCAGGATGAGGATTCAGGATTTTTTTGAAGGACTTCTTAAACAGGGCTCGATAGGCCAGTTTTTCACATTTTTGACGACAACTTGCTAGGCAATGTTGAAAATGCGTTGGCGAGGTTTGTGCTACTACTTATAGCAATGTTTCTAAATGAAGGAAACATGAAGAAATCAGCAATTTAACATGATCAAAAAGTATTGTCTGATAAAAAAAATAGTTTCAGGTTTGCTTTGATAGGATGGGATCAAACCGTAGGCCTCTGTTTTATCAAATTTTCTCTGAAGAAAACTGTCACTCAGGCAGTCTTTACTGGCAGCAAAGCAATTGCGCAAACTGACATGTCTATCTGGGTCCTCAAACCTAAAAGTTATGTATAGTTAAGTGTCGTCAAGCATACAACTTTTCCATTTCACAATCATTAAAATTGTATGCACACTCCTCCTGATGAAGCATGTGACCTGAGGTTGAGGTGCAGGGTTTCATGCTGATAGAGTTTCAGGAAAGTGGAAACCTCATCTGTCTGCACTTATTGTTGCAGGACAGACTTTAGGTGGATCACAAACAGCTAATAAGAGCAAGAAAACAACAAGACTTTTACGGCAGGTGTCATGCAGGTATGTTGTCAATTCTTACCACTTAAGAAACTTGTCTAAGTTTGATACATGGTGATTCATATTTGTCTTTTTTGTCTCTTGCTTCAGTGCTCTCTGTGTAAGCTGCGTACCCACCAGTGGTGTTTCCTCCTCTTCAACATCCTCCTCTTTCATGCCTTGCTATTTGGTGCAGATTTTGTTGAGGAGTACCTCCTGCAGCCAACGCCGGGGGTCTACACTGATGGCACAGTTGTTGATGTGAGAGAAAAAGCAAGGAAACTAGACCTGAGCAACGCAAGAGAGAACGTGTCCCAAAACTACCCCATCGCCAACCCTGATGCCTGCAGGAACGCTGATCTCTTCCTCCTCGTTCTGGTCTTTAGTTCAGCGGCTAACAGCCCACAAAGAGACGCAGTCAGGAGGACTTGGGCTAACCAAACCATGGTCCAGGGATTCCCTGTACGGATTCTCTTCTATGTAGGATCAACTCAGTTATCAGCTGAGCAGAATGCCCTCATGACAGAGTCTGAACATTTTGGAGATTTGGTACAGGGTCATTCTGGGATGGACTTGTTCCTCAGTGGTCCCACTGTGAGGACGATCAGAGCTCTACGTTGGGTGATTGCATTCTGTCCAGTTGCGCGGTTTGTTTTGCTGACCAAGGACTCTGTCTTCATTAATCTCCCTGCCATTGGTGGGTACCTTCTTGGAATGCACCGCCACCCAGAAGATCTCTATCTTGGTAGAGTGATTCAAAGAGACCCTCCAGACAGGGACCCCAACAGTCCAGGCTACCTTCCCATGACCCTCTACCCAGACAAATACCTACCTGAATACTGTGATGGCACAGCCTACGTTCTATCCCAAGATGTAGTTCGAAAAGTGTATGTGGCTTCTGCAGTGGTCCATGCACCTGTTTCAGTTGATGTTTTTGTGGGCTTTTGTGCCCAGAAGGCTGGAGTGGCACCAACCCATAGCGCCAGGTTCTCAGGAGAGAAACGTATTCGCTACAATCCCTGCTGCTACCGCTATCTGTTCAGCTCAGCCTGGATCAGCAGCCAAGAACTAGACCGAGTGTGGGTTGACCTGAAACAAAAAGGAGGAAGATGCTCAGTATTAAAGACGTACTATGGTCTTGTGACCTGCAAGGCTCTCACATACCTGGATAAGCTGTCCTTTTTCAACCCCCAAGGCCAGGCTAATCGGAGCGGTTAATGATGGATGATGTGAGATTACTGGTGGTTCGTGAATGAATAAAAAGCAAGAACAAGAATTGGGGCTGAAATTAAATATTCAATCAAGTTTGCTGGAAAATTTGTTTTCTAATTTTCTAAGGTCAGCTGCTAATGATTTCAAACGCATTCAAGATAATAGAGTTTTGTATAGATCGTAGGTGATCAGAGGGAGGTCTTTATCAGGTTAGTTTGGCTGGTATGGTTTGTCTTTACTGCTAATTCGGTTGGAACTTCCATTCCATACATAGTAAAGTGGACCTAGTGTTTGGCAGAAACTTTACTGCATCATATGTGGATATTGCTTTTTTGTGCAACAAGTTGTGTAAGGAATTTTAGTTACTAATCAAAGTGATAATGCTTAGTTAGTCATTTTCGTCTAAGGTAGGCTGTTATCATGAATATGGTTACACAGAGCAAATACCTGCTTAATAGATTTAAGCACAGCATAGAGGGTGAGAGGGTTAAAGTCAGCTACTTTCACATCAACTTCAAGTGTTATTTGATTTGAACTTTGATTGACAAAACTAAGCATTCGTAATTGTTATTAAATGACTAAATATGCTGATAAATCATCCTGTTTCAAATAGCTTATGCAGGCAAATTTAACTTATCTCATCTTGTGGTCCATTGACAAATTGATCGTTGTGTAATTTTATTGATTATTATTCTGTTCTTTTGAAGTGAATATACTGTTGACATGTAAATTAAATGTCATAAACAAAGATAACAACCAGTGCTAATGAAAAACAAAATGAAGGCCTATCTTCTAACAGGGTCAACATAGGCAAGGCAATGGATCACCATTCACTGACAAAGCAATTAAGAGTGGTTTATGTAGTGACATGGCACTTATACTATTGCAAGCATTAAAGTACAACAAAAATACTTCATGGAAAATATAACAAAACTAAGGTTAAAGTTATCCATGAACTGACATTTTGCAAAAGTGTCTGTTAAACCAATTAAACAACTAAATGGTTAAGAGGACTTTACAAACAATTGGTATCTTTTAAAAATGTTACAATGACCTCAGTTAAGCCTATTTAAATGTGTATTTAGTGTTGTGATTTTTAACTTAGTCTGCCATTTAAGTTGAATAAAATCCTTCTGTTTGTAACGGGTTGCACTGAGTTCAGTGTTGAAATGATGAAATGTTGACATTTGTACTTAAATGCAGGCCTCAATGAGAAACAGAGACAAATTGCATTTTATAATTAAATTCTTAAGCTTTGTTATGTGTTGGTTCAAGGATGGCCTTGATGCTTCTTGGGTACGCCTGGGAAAAGTGATTGGGAACCACTGACTTAGCATCTTTCAATTAAAACTGTTCTTTTTTTTCATCACATGCAGTCAAATGTTGGTGTAGGCCTCCATTCTGAAAGCAAACATACACACACCTGACACTTTATTTGGTACACCTTACTTTTACTGGACCCCCTTTTGCATTCAGAGTTGTCTTAATTGTTTGTGACATAGATTCAACAAGGTGCTGGAAACATTCCTCAGAGATGTTCGTACAGATTGACAGGATAGTATCTCATATTTGCTGCAGATTTGTTAGCTGTTCTTCCATGAAGCAAGTACAGTGAACTCATTTTTATGTTCAAGAAGCCAGTTTGGTATGTTTTGAGCTTTTTTTACATGGCATCTTATCCTCCTTAAAGTAGCCGTGATCATGAAGAGATGGACATGGTCAGTAACAATACTCAGGTTGGCTGTGGTGTTTGAACAATGCTCTACTGGTACTAAGGGGTCCAAAGAGTGTTAAGAAAATATCCCCCACACCATAATACCACCACCAGCCTGACCAGTTGATAGAAGGCATGATGGATCCATGCTTTCATATCATTTCTGCCTATTTCTGACCACATTATCTGAATGTGGCTGCAAAAATCATCAGATTCATCAGACCAGGCGGCATTTTTCCAAACTTAAATTGTCCAATTTTGGTGAACCCTTGCATTGTATCCTCAGTTTCAAGTTCTTGGCTGACAGGAGTGGCACCTGATGTGGTCTTCTACTGCTTTGGCCCATCTGCTCCAACATTCGGCATGTTGTGCATTCAGAAATGGTCTTCTGCATACCTTGGCATACAAGAGTGGTTGTTTGAGTCACTGTTGCCTTATCATCTTAAATCACTGTCCGCTAACCTCTGGCATCAACAATGCATTATCTACCAGAAACGCTGCTGCTCACTGAATATTTTATCTTTGTTGGACCATTCTTTGTAAACACAAGAGATGATTGTGTGTGAAAATTTCAGTTTAGCAGCAGTTTCTGAAATAATCAGTCCAGCTTGTCTGGCACAAACTACCTGAACATGTTCAAAGCCTCTTAAATCCCCTGTCTTCTCCATTATCAATCTCCAGTTGAACTTCAGCAAGTTGTCTTGACCCTGCCTACATGTCTGAATGCATTGAATTACTGCCATGTGATGAGCTGTTAGCTAAATAAGGAGCAACTGAACAGGTGTACCTTATAAAATGATCAGTGAGTGTACATCCTACCAGAAGTCTTAGGCCCTGTGTACACGACTCCGTTTTTGGCCGAATTCGAAGAGTTTTGATTGTGTTTTAGCCTCCCGTTTACATGAGACCAGTGCCCGAAGTGCTTGAATCCGCAAACTTTTGAAACCAGGGTCGAAGGCGGAGAGTTTTCAAAACGCAATGCCGGCCAGCCCCATGTAAATAGAATTCATCGTTTCAGGGGAAAACGCTGACGTCTAGGCATGCGCAGTACTCTTTCACATGAAGGCTGAGCGCGCATACCAGGAACAACAACAGCTTCGGCCGTCTACCGAGTAATATGTGTGCTGCTTACCGTGCTCGGTTTGTTATCCAGACAAAACTATCCAGACAGATTTGTTGACAAGAAACTCCTGCGTCTTCGTGCGTCTACTCACCACTGATGTTTGTGAAAAGTTTTTCTTCTTTCTTTCTTCTTTCTTTCTATGTGTGTTGTGACAGCGCTGTTTCTTTGCAAACCAACATCGCCATCTACTGGACTGGCATGCACGCTACAGCGTTTTCGGTCGTTCTCGAGTCTCCGTCTGAACGCAGATTGTTTTTGAAGACGCAAAGGAAAAACCTTTGCGTTTCAGGTGAGAGCGTCTCCGTGTAAACAAGGCCTTCAGCTTGTCCTGTTAATAAAACAGTTGTGGGGATTGTTGAAGGAAATTAATAACTATAGAAAAGTTAACTGTATCACGGTCTTCTGTTTAGCTACATTAGCTACCTCAGTTAGCCTTGAACTAACGCTGAGTCGACACACTACTTGTAAGGATTGTGCATTCTTGAAATGATTAACAGCTAAATGTGTGGGAAGTGCCCCCAAAATTGTGCCATAATGCCCTGCGACTGGAGGCTAATGTTGTGGTATGAAGAGTGGCAGCCTCATCAGCCCTGGTACCATTTCTAAACTTAGGACCATTTAGCTGTGTTGTGAATGCACAATCCTTACAAGTTGTGCCTGGTTGTTAAGGTGACAAATCGACCTTCTGAATATATACAATACAATACCAATTGATATTATTTAATTGGACAAATATTGTACCTTATTAACGTTTCCAGACTTTGTTGAGGGGTACAGTTGTGAGGTTTCACCTGCAATGTTTAACAACTTCGTCCCCCTTATTAAGTGCAAAAGTTGTCAAGCCTGTAATATACTGAAAATCTACTCAGTTTTTGTGACAACTTTATCAGTGGTTGTTGGATTTTATTTCTTACTTGATGTTGTTGAAATATATTGAACAGCGAACATTAAGAAGTTTCTTTTTCAGTCCTTGATGCTTTGTTAGGTTATATCATCTGTGCTTGCTGCTATTTAAAGAAAAATCTGGTTCATATCAAATGCTCTAGCAGGTGAGTCAGAGAGTTACGTCAATGAAGCATTGTCTGTGAATGCCCACGCAGTCCTGAGCAGAGGTCTGATCGGGTTAAATGGTTTTGAACAGCTGCGTGGGTGACATTTTGATGAGAAGCCCCATTGAAACAAGAGGAAAAAACTTTTAGAAAGTATGAAGTGTGACATTTAAGTCCTGTTTTAATAATACTTTGAATAACAGTCTGTCCTTGAGAAATCATTCACAGAAATGAAGCTGTGTATAATGAAGTCAATTGATTTTGTGAACTTAACCTTCTCAAATACATAAACGAGTTGATGTTATTTGAGGATCTACTTCTACTCTTCTCTGAGCAGGGAAACTAGATGAGATAAACTTAGATTAAATCTTTTCTACATGAATGCTGATATATTTGTGCTAAAAGTGTCTGAATTTGCATTATTTCAGTATTCTCCTGTTTTATGAGGGATGGTAGTATAAAAAGTACTAAAGCACAACATTTACGTAAGATTTTCAGTCTTATTTTTAATCAAAAGCTGTCATGAGTGTAAGTGGCCACAAATGCATTGCACCAAAATGTTGACACTGTTTTTGTGTAAAATTAAGAATAAGCCTTTTTTATTTATAAAATTTACTGAATCAGGACATTGCATATTTATCAACAAATCAGCACCAAGAACTTTATAAATTTAAATTTGATCCCTTGTCCTAAGGGATAAAAATACAAAAACAAAAAAAACAAACCAAAAAAAAAAAAAAACAGAAAACAATCTCTCTATCAGATACAGATGACAATACACAGGACAATGCACTAACATACTCACACTTGTACAAACATAGTAGATACATTCTATTCATAAAAAACAGACCAACATCCACATAGGCTAAGTTTTAAAATTAGTTAAAAGGCATTAAGATATAGCATCAAATAAGTAGACCTTATATCTGAGTACTTGTCTGATTTATTTTTAACCAGTGTTTAAGTATCTTTTTAATCTCAAGTTGTCACAATTCTTGATTTGTGGTGGTAGTTTATTACATGAATGCGTGCCTCTAACAGACATCACCTTCTGACTAAACTCTGCTTTATATCTTGGCGCATTACAGTCCCCTCTTGTTTACACTCTGGTATTTTTGCCATTATTTTGCATCCACTGGATAAACTCATATGATTTTTTGGGGGGCCTTTAACACAAAAAAATATCTGCATACATCTGTAAATGTCTGGTAACTGTCATTTAAGTTTATCAAAAACAAGAATTTATCCAAACTACGTGCCCAGGACTTTGTTTTGCAGCCACTGATGTTATTTGACATTGCTTTACTTGTACATAAGCTTTAAAACCGGATAATACGACAATCCAATTGTTACACTTTGTTTCATTTGCCATTATAGTTTCAGACCAAGAGATTGTTCACCGGACATACCACACCAAGAGGGACATCTAGTGCCTGCTATCGTGTATAGCAACACCCAGTGTTAGTGCTGTATGTGGAGGATGTGACCGTCCTGTGATGAATATGCACATGCAGCACAGCTGAGTCTAAATAAACACAGGTTTGGTTATCTTTAGAAATATTAAATTATAAAAGCTGTTATGTTGTATTGAATTGTTAAAATTCACAGCAACACAGCAAAACTACTTAGAGCTTGATGAAATTACTACAACTGTATTTAATAATTTTTAATGCAGTTTTACACCAGAAACACATCTTTTATCACATTTCCTTCACCAAATGTAAAAAAAATGTGAGCATCACATGGCAGGATTCATCTTACATTTCTTTTAATTTGTCGTCTCCGACGTTGCCTCAGAATACTTCTTCTCCTTCTACATTCCACACTAAGAAGTCTGGCCCTTCTCCCAACACCACACAGTGACCAAACAAAATGTTTGGGTGCTCTACAAACCTCTCTCCTCTGTTTTATTGCCAGTGTTTCACACTGCAAGTCCACCTTGGCCAGGTTCCACTGTGTTTGCAAAGATCTCCCTGGCTTCCTGTCTCACCACATCAGTGTGAGGTATCCAAAGAATAACATCCCAGCATGTCTACAATCACTTTGGCTGCTGACCAATCACAGCAGTTACTTGACGGGCATACCAACAGTCTAACCCAGATCGCTCTCCAGGATTAATCTGGATTTATCAGCGTCAACAGCTTACATCAGTAGATTCAGCACCATGTGATCACTGGCCCCTTACCTCTTACTTATTGTGTGATTTTTTCTTACCAACTGACCTCATGATTCCCTGGATTCAGATGGTTGACATTTTTGGGGTGCCATTATCAAGTAACCTTGATTTTTTTTTTGGGGGGGGGGGCACAAATTTGAATGTCTATGATGTTGAGATTTCTTTGTCATTGTTGGGCTGCTAAAATGAACATCAAGGATAATATATAGCCTCAGGAAGAGCAGGGAAGAAATTATGACCAGGGGACCTTTTGTCGTGAAATCGCACATTTCAGTAGCAACAAGACAAAAAAATCAAACAACAGAGAAAATATTTATTCCATATTAGTCAACCTGTCGTAATATTTCATTCGGCTCTGGTGAAACATTAAATGGCCTGCCTGGTACCAATATGTGGAAAAAATAATGTAAATACTTTTTGAGCTACAGTATATGTTAACGTTTTGATGACAACAGCAAGTCAAGTGTTAAGTATCCTTCAGGAGCTACGAACAGCCATGCAACAACCTGCTGTCAGAAATATATTCATGTTTTAATGGATCTTATACTTGGAATTTTAATTCATCCTCTGTATTTTTAACAGTAACAGTAAAGTCCAGCTTTATCTTCCCTTCTAAGTGCTACAAACACTGATTTACCTACCTGCTGTCAGAAATTCAGCCTTTTAGGAGATTATACTTTCACATTTAAGTTAATATGCAAAAACCCTTTGTACTTGATACCATTATATAAGCCTAAAATATTGGCAGAAATTTTCATACTTGCCAATACCAATAACACACCCATTATATTGTGCATCCTTAGCAATATCCCTCTCATGCATGGCTTTTGACGGAGATGTGGTGCACATGTGTGAGTTGTCAGTGTATTCAAAGGTTCTCTGTAGTATTCTTATGCACAGAAATAGACAACAAACTGTGCCATCTTTGGAAGTTTGTGCTCTGGAATCTGTTTTCAAACCCGACCCTTTTCTTGCACCCAAAATGCTGTTGTTGTAAAAACAGAAAGCTGAAACATGTTATTGTGTATAAAGGGTCTAAAACATTATTATGTTTGTGCTCATATATTTGTTTGTTGAAAGTGGCAAAAAAATGTATTAAAACTGCTGTTCCTTAAGTGTCCACTTGAGGCTGGCTGCAGAGGCAATACAGGTCACATATACGCTTCCTGTTAAAATGTTTGTTTTTACAGTAACAACTGACATGTTAACAACCTGGTTCAAAAAAATCATTTTGGTTTAAATACTTTACGCCTTTATTGGCACACACTATGGGCCTGATCTACTAAGATCCAAAATAACGGGTGCTAAATTGAGTGTGAAAAATTAAAAAATTGCACGTGCTATTAGTGGGCGATCTACAGGTGATCTACTATCACTGCGTGTGTAATTGATAACAGGTGTAAAAGTGGTGTGGACCACCCTCTTTATAGGAGGATTTTGCGTGTGCTACCAGCTGTCACCATGAAGAGCTTGGAGAGCAGAGTGGCCGTAAATGAAAAATTAAGTTTGAGGCCATGGAGTTAGAGGCAAATGAACACACTTGCAGTAACCTTTTTTGCTGTCTGCTATTTTGACGGACAAGGTCGTCACTCTTCCCTATTTTTCTCCGTTGTTTTAAAATGTCCTTTTCTGAGTACAATCAAGTATAATCTAAATGACAGCATTCACATAGTTGCACAGCTTCATCACCAATAACCTCTCATGTTACGAGCAGTCTTACAGTTACACACACACAGACCCAGCAGGTAGTCATGCCTTTTACGTACTGACTGCGTCACACTCTGGGCGCCAAACAGAGTGATTATGGCTATGAAGGTTTTTTTTTACACAGATTAAATGACCTCCTCCATGATGTATTAAGAGTGCCAAACAGAGAGGGTTTTACTTTACGCGTGCATCTTCATAAGTATGACGGCATGCTGAATTGTCCCTCTTTTTCCAGTTCATCATAACGACAGACAGCCTCCAAATCTTTCTGTAATTCATCAAAAAATTCAGTGTTGGAAAATATTCCGTTAATGCGGCCCCTGTTTCTCGCCACAATGACCGCAGCCCTCTGGGCGTAATACTGTGCCTTTGTTACACCTGCTTTTCAAACGTGCTGAATTTAGACGCAAAAACACTGCACGCAATCAGTTGCCATTTTGATAAATCACATTGGGGGGTTAAATGATTACATTTGCATCTCTTCCTCCCAATATTTTGCACGTTCTGATAATCTGCATGTATTCTGCATATTCAAGAAGGGAAACATGCTAAATGGTCTGCGTGTGCTATTTTGCTCATTTGACAGACGCAATCCTTGCTGCACCCTGTTTGTAGATCAGCTTTGCGTGTGCTATCAAGTTTGCAAGTGTTTACACGCAAACCTTTAGTAGATCGGGCCCTGTGTTGGGTCATTTTTTCCCTATAAGACATCAGTATTGGTTTATTAAGGATTCAGTATGCATAATTAGAACCATGGCAAATACCATGATAATAAGGATGCACATTATTATGGAATGTAGGATTTTTGCCAATATCAGATATGCCAATATTTCTGTACACATTATTACACATACCTATATTTATTTTTTCCTTTGAAAATTGAATTGTTGCTTTCAATCAACATGTGATTAATTTTGATAGTGAGACATATTTCACTTTGAGTGATGATAGCTGTTTCCTTCTGTTTCATGTTTTTAATCTGTTGCGAGTTAACAGTTTTCTAGCCTTCACTCTATGTCTAAAGGTCAGATATACACCATTAGCTTACTTCTAAGATGTCAAACTGTTCCTTCAAGGTGAAGTCTTAGGCTGGATCCAGGTTGTGGCCTTATGTCCACTCTCACAGATTCAAACCTCAAGTTGGTTTGTCTTCTGCTACTGGTGCTAAAAAAAGTTGCCAAAAGCATTTGTGAGTGCAGTTATTCTTTATTCAGAATCATCCACAGAGTTTAACGCTCTGGCTGTAAAACTCTGTCGAGGTCTGAAAGGACTTTCCAGCAGAGAGTGGAAACAGGGTCTGCAGGGCGGGAAAGCCTTGAGACCAACCAAACCACATGTACACTTTGAGTGCACGTACACACAGTCAGAGTAACACAGCCTGCTGAGGTTGTTAATGTGAGGTCGAGGGGTCGGTAAACTGCATGTGGGTGGTGCAGTGATCAAATGAATGCTTCCCCTCAGAGAGATGCATCTCTGCAGAGGATTCATCAAACACTGGTTTATTTAGGCTGTTTACTCTGACTGAGCAAGTCCACGACTCTGCAACCACTGCTGCTGATTTGAGGGGAGGGTCACAGGGTCTCAACTGATGAAAGAAATAATTGTCTGTGATTTAAGTCTTCTATGTTTGTGCTCATGTGTCATTCGTGAGAACATACAGGGTGCATTTTATATGGGTGCACACAATCCTCACAGATCCTGGTGAGTTTTCTGCTCACATTCGAGGCTCAGTATTCATGTGGTCCTACAGCCCACGTACATTTACGTAGAAGCACAAACCTCAAGGATAAACCCTCTTTTTTTTTGACGACATCTGTGGTTTCTTCTCCTTTCCCTTTTTGTAAACTCCATATAATCTTTCCCTTGAGGTTTTGGTAACATGGCCAAGCCTTGTGTTTTTTTCCTCCTGTACAGTGCAGTTTCATGTTGACTTTTTGCGTTTTAAGGATATACGCTGTAGCAGTTTTGTACAGATTTTTTTTTCTTAAAAACT
Organism: Cetoscarus ocellatus; assembly: GCA_037902135.1. Lineage (NCBI taxonomy): Eukaryota > Metazoa > Chordata > Actinopteri > Labriformes > Labridae > Cetoscarus > Cetoscarus ocellatus. The sequence goes on along the minus strand of JBAMNC010001402.1, from coordinate 234,354 downwards.
GTAACCCATTCGGAGGAATTTAAGCACAGCAACACAGATATTTTAGTACAATACTCCATGACAACAGGATGTTAGACATACAAATACAGCCTAAAATAGGTAATTGTATTTGACAAATATTTATATTAGAACAGTGACTCTTAACAATCCAAGCCTGCTTTCTTGATTGTAACCCACTCAGAGAGATTCAGTATCTTGTATGTCTGGAGGCAGGGAGTTCCAGAGATAATCTTATTTATTGTTTTCTTTGACTTTTTCTTTTAAATATGTGCAAATAAGTAAAACTGAAATAAAACTAAGTACAGATAAAATTAACAGAAAAAAAATACATTTTTACTAAAATGAGAGTGTACGCCATCACGGAAATAAAATACAACTAGAAAAGCACTCAGAGAGCGCAGACCTCTGCCAAGCAGCTTTTTCCAGCAGTGGCTTTTCCACAACCCCTGTAAAAGATACAATTCTGGATCCAGAATAGTGTCAGGATCCGGACCAAACTCGACACATATGTGGAGGTTGTCATCCTGTATGAACACAAGTTTTGGGAACATCACTTAATATTTTGATTTTATATGAATTATTGAATGTCGTCAATGGGATTTCCCATTATAAAGTTCAATGTTTTTTTTTTTTTGTGACTTCAATCTGGACCAGGTTTTGATGAAATGTACCTTTTTGATAGAGACATGGACCACATATTATCCAATGTTAACTTATGGGATTTTTTTGAAATTTCTAGAAATTTTTCCATCCAGACATATATATGTATCATCACCAAGATCTAATAATTCCTAAGTTGGGCCATTACCTACATTTCCTGAAAATTTCAGTAAAATCCATCCGGTAGTTTTTGCGTAATCTTGCTAACAAACAAAAGAAAGGACAAACAACAAACATACGCCGGCAAAAACATAACCTCCTTGGTGGAGGTAACAAAACAAAGTGGTACATATACCGTATTTTGTCAAGCAGGGAGCACAGCAGGTGAAGGCTGTAGATCCCATAGTGGACAAGGTGGTACAGTGGAATGGAAGAAGAAAACCAGGGTGTGAATGGCCTTGGAGGTGAGGATCAAGATCCTAAAGTCAATACGGTAATAGACTGGGAGCTAGTGGAGTTGCTGAAGAACAGGTGTGATGCTATTCACAGACAGGGTTCTGGTGGTGACAAGCAGCAGAGTTCTGGACAAGCAGAAGTTTGTGGAGAGATTTCTGAGGGAGACTAAAGAGAAGGGAGTTGCAGTTGATTAGGGATGTAACCAAAGACTGAACAAGGATAGCAGCAGTGCTGGATGTGAGGGACTGGGGTAGGCAGTTGATGTTGTCTAAATGGAAGTATGTAGACTGTGTGGCAGTAGCCTGAAAGGATAGAGTGCTGTCCAAGATGACACCCAACTCAACCTGAGGGCAGTAAGAAACTGAGGAGTTGCCATTGGTAAGAGAAAAACAGTCTGATTTCGTCAAGGTGGACTTGGAGCCAACGCAAGGTACCTCTGTTTTACCACTGATTGGTTTGTGGAAGTTGCAAGAAAAACAGATCTGATTTCCAGTATAAATTCTAAAGATAAACAAAAATGATAGCTTTTTCCTGACAAAACACAACCTTGTGTTCAAATTTGGTGCAATAGGGTTGAACATAATACACCAGCACTTCAGCACATCACCTCTTGCCTCCCTAACACCTCATTCACATTGGCTCCAGTGATAATTTTATTCCTTATTTTGCATTGAAAAGCACTTCATCACTTGGAATAAGTATAATTAGCAGCTATGCTGAAAAAACGGAAATCTTAAAAAAGTCTCTCACCCTCCCTGAAATTTCCAGAAAGGTTATATAACTTCCATTTCGCCATGTCCTTCTTTTCCTGCATAATTCAGGCAGGTTGCAAGTGGTTAGATTCTAATTCTGAACTGTGGCAATGTTTGGACTTTTGTGGGCAGCTGATTCAAAATAGTTAAAACTATTTGCTGATTAGTGGTACTACTAAGTTTGCTTTAAGTTAGCTGGGCCTGCCAGTTCACTGAGGCTCTGCCAGCTCTTTACAAAGAGGTCCTCAGTCACTGTCAGGTTTGCTGCTGGGTGGAGACTCTGTCTGTAATAGAGCATATAAGGTCACATGTGATTAGAGGGCTGCACTGTAAAAGTTGATGGGCTCTGGTGAGGTTGTGTGCTATCTTTGACTCAACTTTACAGCTGTTATTTTCAAAAGCATTGACTACTCTACATTTTGATTGGTCTGAGAAAATAAAAACGATACTCTTAACCTTAAGAATACCCAGATAAATATGTTATGTAACTTTCAGGAATTTGTTTAGATCCCCATAAGCAGTTGCCTTAATAATAGGTAGGCCAGTCACTCTCGATCTGTTTTCCATATGAACACAGAAAAAACAGTTATACCTATATTCAGTTCCACACATATAATAAACAGTCATTTAATGCAACATTGAAACTAAAACAATCTTATAATTTCCACCCAAACTGCAAATGAATCTGAAACATTCTTCTCCATCATTTTTTGTGATATTCTGCGGTATGATTCAGTCTATTTTGTCATTTTGAGACATTTTTGGGAAACATTTTAACAAAGCCTTCTGCTCTGAACATTTATGACAAACCATACGTTTGCACAGTTTGTGTAAAATAAATGTACACTTTCAAACTTTTCTGTCCCATGTCTGCCATGATTGACCTCTAAACTCTTGTTTATTCTGGCTGCTTTATTTGACTTTATTTTTCGGGATGCATTGACCTGCATGATAGGCATTGATTAGGGAATTATTCGTCATCATAGTGCATTATATCGATGCCTCAAATTAATGGAAACCACTACTCAACTGTAACGGATTATCATTTCCCATCTCTCTTAATAACAAAAAAAAGATATCGAAAATAAACCTTTTTTTATTTTGCTTTTTAAAGCCCTATTCTAATGGACTTAGGTTGTGTATAAAATCACACAGTCATTCCCTACTCCCTAAATAGTGAGTTAAATGTTGAATATTATATTGTGCTGTCACTGGACAGAAAATAGACACTACTTTTGCCTCTGACAGCGATGTCATTGCTGTTGCACAGCTAACACATGCAGCATCAACAATTAGGCATCAAAATATGACATTAAAATTGAACTGAAATTTACTACACTTCATTTTTTTTCAGAAAACTGACACATAAATGAATAAGTCATGTTTTTCTTTTAGAAAAAAAATGACATATATGAATCCAGATTTTACACATTTCTGTGTTGATTTGTGCTTTCAGGCAATGATCTGAAGACAGTCTGTTTAAGAAGCCAAGCTTGAGGTGAAAAATCAGTTCCCTGAGGTAAAACAGACTGGGCCGACATATTTCATCGAACATGTGAAGTTCTCTGTGTTTTAGGTTCCATATTCAGTCTGGTAGCAGCCAAAATATCACATCCACTTGTTGAGGCTTTTAGCTTCAGTGCCTGATGGGATATTTTACAGTTTTGAGTGACCATAGGTTTACTACTTTTCATAATGAATTGTGGAATACACAGACTGCACTATATGCTCACTCAGATTTCATACATCACTACAAAATGGCATACTCACTATAATGCTCTATGTAGAAGAGAGTGATTTTGGACACAGCCCAAGAGTCCCAAGTGTTGTCAGTCAGATTAGGAAAGAGCGGAGGAGGGAGAGAGATCATGCATGTTTAAAGGTTTTACAGGAAAGCTTGACTTGTAATAATAGTCATTCTGAAGCAATAAACCACCTCATCAATCAACACGTCTCATTACAGCTTCCTCATCAGAGGCTCCATCGGGGGGTTGTCAGTATCCAAAATCAATGCTTCTATGTAGGATCTGCATATCTAACCAAACCTAGCTTTTGTGGTCATGGCTAAGGTTGAGGCTTGGAGATCAGCTGGCCACATATTTATTTTGACTGCTATTTTTAAGAGACTGAACGCAGCCTAAGACCATATTCTGCTATAACAACGTTTGTGTTTCCCCTTAGTTTGTGTAGATGCTGCCATCTCAATAAGTCAGTTCATGACAAGTCACAGTGTGGTCAAAACCTCACATGAAAATCCTTGATCCACTTTTCTATTATCGGTAAGCCAGCTCCATGCTGTTTTCCTGTTAGGCAACTATTTTTGTTTGTAAAATTAAACAAATGGTTTGGTGAAAGGGTGACTGAGGCAGTTAAAGCAAATGCTTGGCATTTTGCAAAAAATAAATCATCTGCTGAGACTTACTGTAAATTAAAAGATAGTCGTACATTTTCAGAGCAGTGCTTGCAGTGCTTACTAAAGCTTGACATGGGTGGTAAGTAATACTTCCCTGTACTAAACCTAAGGGTGGGCTGGCAGGTAAATGATTTTGCCCTTAATTATTGACTTATTGTTGTCTCTATCTCAAGCATGTGAATAACAATTAAAGTGTTAAAACAATGACCACTGACAAAGGGAAAGGATATGAATCAAATCAAATTCTTCAAAAAGTTAACAATCTCAGTTTACAAAACTAAACGACAACACGAGGTCAAAACTTATTTAGTTCTTTGCCGTTATTTTCTTGTCAATTTTTGATCAAGAACTACATCACTGAGATCACAAGGCTTTTGCAACTAGAGCAGCATTTTTCCAGAAATTTACAGATTTTATTTGGCTGCAGTGACTGACTGTATATAGTTGTCTGAGTCTCTTTCTGCTTCTTTTGAGCAAAAACTGAAGCATTAAATACCCTGGTAACTAGAGCTGATATGCTTTATTTTGGTGGTAATACAATATGGCCTAATGCTAATCCCAGGCCGATAAAATGGCAGAGATCCCGAGGTGTCTGTTGCCCCCTTCCTTTACTCTGCTTCTCCTAGGATAGAGATATGCTTTGATCAATTGTGCTTTCAGTCACATTACGTCTGTTCTTCTTATCATCAGACGACAAATTAAATCTTAATATCTTTAAAAGATTAACACTGGAACTTAGACCAAAACAGCCATCAACATAAACTAAGTTTTAAAAAACATTTTTTTAGGTGTAAATTACATTTTGAGTTTGCCCTATGTTCCATCTGTTATTGTGGGGGGAGGTGGGATTTCTGATTATATTGCAGCACTGTTGTCTATTTATGGCTGCAGCCAAAACCTGTGGCTGGATGCCAGGCAACAACTTGGCATTGAGAAGAGCAAAGCTTGGACGCTTGTGGGCAGTCATGTAAACAGTTAAAGTTAGATAACTAAATAGCAAGTACCAGATTTATAATTGGGTAAGAGTTATTCTTTGTATTTTTAATCAGTATCAACAGTTTTTTGGTCCGCACCAGAGTTCACGTGAGCTTTTACACCAACCCCAAATGAACCGAACTGTCCAAAAAAGCAAATCAGACCAAACATGTACCAAACATGTTAGGTGTGAGAGCACCCTCAGTCAATTCAAAATGCCCATGGGCTGAATATTTACTGAGTGTCTTTGGTTTCCCTCTAGAATCATCAGTCACCTGGAGAAAAAAGTGAATCTCAGGCTAAGGTCAGTGAAGTAATCTTCTCTATTTCTGCTGCCCCCAGATCAGTGGTCCCATTGTCCTCCCTCAGAATGTGATCTTAATCTGGCCTGAATAGAGTTTTGTTTCAGAGAGGACTTTCAACCAGCCAGACGTGATACACACAGCAGTAAGCTGCTTTTCCACTGTGAGCGTAGCAGGCAGAGGTTTCATTGCACTGAGATTTGCAGCGTCTTTGGGTCAACAGGTTTTACTGCAGTCTTTCATCTCTGTATTATATCATAGTAGCATCTTATTATGCATTTTATTGGTGCTCCTGCAACAACTTGATGTTGTGTTTGTAATTTTCTTTTACTAGGATTCCTTTTCAGCATTTAGAGTATGCTAACAGTTTGAGGAAAACTGAGTTCATTGTCTCTTGTTGTGAAAGTGAAGAAACTGTTGTGTAATGATAGCTCTGACTTGGTATGCTCAGCTATGTGAGCTCTATTCTGGTACCAAAATTATTCTGTCTGTCGGATAAGGTGCCAGCACACTGGTTTGGCATTATTATATCTTGCCAACCCTCTTATTTTCACTCAGTTTTCCTCTCTTTTTAATCCTGCAAGAAGCATCTTCACTCTCAGAGCTGTCTTTCCCACAGTACTTTGCATGTCTGCATCCACACACCCAGACAGACATGCAATAACAAGAGTGAAACAGAGACTGAAAAATGATTTTGTGAAGCAGTGAGCAGCGCGATGCTGGAACTCTGAGCAGAGTTGTTGGTGAAAAGGTTACTTAAGGGCTCAGTTTTATTTTGAAGATTTTGGATATGCAGAGAACGCATAGTTTATCTCTTTTGTGAGTTGCATGTTTTTCTTAATTTCATCTGTCTGTCCGGAATTTTTAAACCAGGTAGGATGAGGTAAATTTAAGGGGAGCATAGGTGGAGGAGAGGGTGCCATAATGGTGCATAGGAGCAATATTAGGGACTTAAAATAAAAAAAGAAATCACACTTAAAGAGCCAATATCATGCTTTTTTTGTTTAATATGCTCTTTAGAGTGTTAAACTTGTCTCTTCCACGTGATACAGCACTTTTATGAACAAAACAAAAAGACTCTGCGGCATCAGGACCTCTCCATCTCCCCTGTCTAAATGTCTTTTTTTATATTTTAAAATGACTGGCAGGCTGCATTAAGAGAATTGGAGGGCTGCATGTAGCCCCCAGGCTGACAGTTGCCCACCCCTTACTTATGGTAATATCAGACACAACTTAATTACCTCAAGGAGGTTATGTTTTTGCAGGCTTTTGTTTATTTGTTTGTCTGTTCAACCATCTGCACAATATTGAGCAATTCAACTCAAAATGTTTAAACCAGATTTTGATTAAATTTTCAAAGAATGTTGGTCATGGCACAAGGATGAAATGATAAAATGTTTGGGTGTTATCTGAGTACGAATGTGGTTCCAGAAACTTTTTAAAGGATTTGTTAACATTGCAGTAAGAGGGCATTTTTTTTTTTTAACATAACTCCGCTAACAATGTCAGAAGGACTTTGGTGGAAGTTTTTGCTCTCAGAGCACTTCTAGTTGATTATATAACAGGGGATTTTGTTTTCATGAAACAAAAAATTAAGTATCAGCATGACACCTCAGGCCAGCCGACCTTCACCAAACATCCTATAATGTAACTATCAGGCATATGCACATCACAGTTTTTATGGAAAAATGATAAATCACTCAGCCCTGAACATTTTTGTTAAATTACTTTTTAAAAAGCTCTGGTACTTTGAATACAATAAATAAAAAATAGGCTAGGGTTAGGAGAGATGGTAATGTTTTATAGTATAAGGTATGACATTTTTTTTTTTAAATTCCAGTTATTAAAAAAAACACACAACGCGTAAAAATGCAAACTTCATAGTTAACTGTAAACCCTTTTTTCAATTTTACAAGTGCCCTTGGCAATGACTTTGAAATTCTAAGCAAAAAAATCTCATTGTTAAAATATCCAGTTTTCAGAAAGCACCATGTAAACAGGTGGTCTACGTTTCTACTGTCTTACATAAACTGTGCTAAAACTGACCTCTCTGTACACTTTACTACATGAAAAGTAAGTGTCAAATGAAAATTCCTGCAGCTTTATAAATATCTCTGAAATTTGAGCGTTGGGTTATCCCAGTGTTGGCTGTGTGAGTGAGCAGTACTGTGTGTGTTTGTGTGTGGTGCCATATTTTACTTGAGAGGCTGCCACTTCCTTTGATGCATGTTTGCAGTTTATGTTGTACATACTGTGCAGACGTACCAGGCAAACCCACACGCATTCCTATGAACCCTGCGGCAGTCTGATTTTAGTCATTTAATGGCAGGAAGAGCTCCACCCTTTCAATTACAATGTTCATAATTTTTGCAGATGATGGACACTGTATGTTCTTGTTTCATAAAAAAAAGTTTCGGTTTCATGGTACATGTTTACCCTGACACTCTTTTTGATGACTTTACTGTTTATGAGCATCTAACACACTAAGCACCATCCTCTTCCTATAAAATCCATGATCACCCTGTGCCAAAATATTTTCACATGGCTGCTCTTTCACTGCAAAATCTAACAGGGCAAAAAGGAAAGTTTTTCCCAGCACTTTGACTGTTGAATAATCTGACAAAATGAATTTTATCAGAAGTTGATAATCAAAACAGCTGGGACCAGTGAGGAAAGACTTCAAAGTTTTGATTTGGGAACTTAATTGTAGCTCTGAGACTGTTGAGAGTTTAAGAAAAGACTAAGGATTAGCCTAACTTCATAGATCTACATCTGATTGACACCTTGTGGGCACCTCATGACCCCATATTATCCTAAACAATATCATTGTGAACACTCAAATAACTATACATACACACATGAAAATAATAGTGGTTCACCTAAATCCCCTCAGCAGGTGTGACAGATACATTGTGATCCATGCACTGTGACATTTTATGTTTCTTTTAGTTCACATAAAGAGTGTATGACATTTTTTGACGACACTGATAAGCTACCTGAAATTTTGTTTATGAGGAATAGTGGATTTTATTATATGCCACATATAGAGATGTTTTAATCAGTCCTTTGGCCTAAAAGCTGTGAATAATAGTGGCTCAGTGTCTTACTCAACAGCAGTTTGTAACAACATGGATATGGTGCATTACAGCAGAATTTTTTAAATAGTTCAGCAGTAACTATTTGTTAGTATATAGACCCTTTTCAATCACAGTAACTGCCCCTTGGAAAAAGGAATTTTTTGAGGACCTCAGTATGTTTCCACCGCAGGACTAGGGTCTCAATTTTTCAATTGGGTAGATGATGAGGGCCGGATCTGTTTTTATAAAGTTTCTGGCTAGTTCAGTGCTTGCAGTAATTTTTTTTACACTTTGGATTAACAAATAATTCCACTGACAACCTGTGATCCAAACTCCCTCAGTTAACCAGCATCTGGAAGGTACAGTTGCCAAAAAGTATCACAGTTCCCTTTAGTGTAACCTTACTGAACTTAATTATGAAGCACTTTCCAAAAGTAAAACATTGCAGCCAAAAGTTCATAAAAAAAGAAACAGACAACAACAGGCGACAACACAACTAAAGAAACAAGATTAAGACTGAAAAAGTAGAAAACTAAATGCCACAGTCTTCTAAAGTAGCTCTTCTTCTTCAAAAAAAGTACCCTTTATTCAGGCACATTAGCTAACGTTAGGCCTATATCAAACCAATTTACTTCAAAGATCCTTGAGAAAGTAGTGGCTAATTAGCTTTGTGACTTCCTTCAAAACAACAGCTTGTATGAGGACTTTCAGTCAGGATTTAGAGCTCAGCATAGCACAAAGACTGCTCTAGTTAAAGTAACAAATGATTTACTCTCAGCTTCAGATGGTGGACTTCTCTCTGTACCTGTCTTGCTTGATCTCAGTGCAGCTTTGGACAATATAGATCATAATGTTCTGCTACAGATATAAGAGGAATTGCAGGGACCACTTTAAATTGGTTCAAGTCCTACTTATCTAATCAATACCAGTTTGTACATGTGAGCAATAAAGTCACTAATGGAGTTCCTCATGGTTCTTCTTCTTTATATGTAAATACACACATATAGTAGGGCTATATTTAATAGCTCCTTGGGCCTCGAGCAACTTGAGCATCCTCACTTCAAAAAGCTAAACTATCCCTTTAAGTAAATGTAGTTTGCATCTGTCCAAAACTTGCAACTGGTAGTTTTCTTGTGATGATGTTACTGGTCTTCTCTGCTTAACACTATGAGGAAGCTGATGGTCTTGGTTACCATTACTTGTTTTAGCGGTTTTTGTCTTCATTTTTTGAATAAAGGGTTGTAGAAATAACAGTATTATTGATCCAAACAAATCCAAAATATATAAAATGTCCATATGTCTCAACGTAAAATTACTTTTCTGTTCACTTCTATGGGTTGTATAGGTAAATTACTTTGAAACAGGGTCAAAAATCTATTGGAAATTGATGTGCATTTGTTTCAATTTTCTGCCAAAACTGCATGAAACGAAAACGATGATTTGGCAGATAAAATAATGATCTCAATATTACCAACAGAAATTCAAAACCACATAAATAAACTACGAATGTCCCAGAAATTTGGTCAAGAATTAAATTTTGTGCCTCTGACAAAGGACGATGCTATTGTTTGCTACACAAGCACATGTAAACACTTTTGTTCAGCAGAATGTGCAGAACAGAGCTTGCATTTGCATCCAGCTTGGGGCCATTTTTTTCATCTTTCAGACTATCACTAATCATGTGAAGTATGCAGTCTTGCATACAGAGGGTACCTTCGATGTTTATGTGTTGAAACGTAAACACATGAGAGTCAACAGGCCAGGCTTAGCTTAGAGGAAGGAGTTAAAAAGCTCATCTTTCATCTCTAGTTAAATGAAGCCTTTTGATGGATGTTTTCTGTGAAACGTGGCTCAGTGATGCCTTAGTGAGCGCCCTTCATAAGGTCGAGCCCTGCTCCTACACAGGCCTGCTGTTCTAGCAGGGAGGCAAACATGAGGAATTCTCAAAAGTCCATCTGTCTCTTTCTGACCTGTTTGGATTTCAGCAGGAAGTTCAACTAGCGAATATAGGTGTGACTGTACTATGATATTAATGAGTTTTTTAGAAAGGCCCCATTCAAAATAGGCTCTGAAAAAGGAGAGGGAAAAAACAGGGCCCCACCAGGGTTTCAGTTAAGCTTGCATCCTGCCTGCCTCTCAGAGAGGGAAGCAGTGAAATCAAATTTTATAAATTGCACACTTATCTTCTATTTCAGTAGCTGGAACCAGAAACAGCTCAGAACAAATGTCCGAGTGCCAGTTTTTTGATGGCTGGAATAACATTTTTCCCATAACCGGAAACTAAAACCAGGAATATGGCTCTCAAACTCTCAGCAGAAGATATAGGAAATAGACATAGACAAACACAAATGCCTGGAGGCATTTTTACTGACTCCAGCTTTAGACAAGCCTGTCATTAAGGTTTGGTTTACTGGGACAAGTGTGGTGGTTTAAGCCAGGAGGCTTCATATGAGACAAGGCTGCAGAGGACTGAGTCCGTGTGGGGAAATGACAGTGGCCTCCGCCTGCTGCTGGCACCAAAAATACACAGCTGGGGATGGCTAAGCATTGGGTTTTGCGACGTATATATAAAGTTAATTATTGTATATGCTTAAAGAAAAATATAGCTAGCAGTTCCTAGCTTCTAATTATCTCTGTGTCTCTTGACTATTAGACTTTCTGTAACAAACCCTTTCCTTACAAGTGGATTAAGAAATGGCGTTTATGTAGTCACTTCTTGTTATGAAAATATTATGCAATTAGCACTCCATATGTTTATAGTCATGTACATTTTGTTCAGCAGAAGAATTGTCATTTGTATAATTGTTAAATGTATTTTTCTGTCACAAATTGCACTAAATTAAGTTTAGAGCATACAGGTTTAAAGCATCTAACTTTTATGAATCAAATGTAGCTTGCATTGTACACACACAACCAGCCGAGGTAGCATTGTGCCTCTTTGGGGCCCATGACCCTCAAGCATTTCTGAACATTTGCAGTCTGCTCTGTTTAAGTCTTGTGGATTAAAACATTTAAAGGTGCTTAATCAGTTGGAAGTAAACTCATTGAAAATATTGGTACTTGATGACCATGAATCAATACACTATTGTTAGTCAAATGTCCCAATACTATGGTATTTAGATTTTTTTCCCCACCCCTATTTTGCAACATGGCTGGTATTTTAAGGCTGCAAGCCATTGGTGGTGCTGGTTTAGTCTGTTGTTTGCAAAACACCCGATATGTGTGATGTAAGCGGTGATGATGGTGTTGCAAAATTAATTTAATGGTTCAAAAATGACCAGTAATGCGTTTCAAACTGGTTGACTGCTCAATCCTAGAGTCTTCAGTGCATTTCAATGGGTTGTAAGATAGAAAGTCTGCTTGTGAAATTGCTGCTAGTTTGTTTGACAACAAAAGACACACATCCTCCCACACTTCCACCTCCGCGTCAGGCTTTGTGCTTTTTGTAATGTGTTGTCTGCAGCGGGTGGCAACAGTCACCAAATTTCTCTGAACCTTCATTTACCTGCACCCAGTAAAAATGAAAGACAGAAAATTGAAGACCCTGAAAAGGAGGAGTGAAACTGAATCCACAAAGTGGTATAAATGACAGCTGAGAGAGGTATAAAATGAAAGAAAGGACTTTGGTTTAATTAGAGAGGCAGCGAGTGAGAGATGAAAGGGGACAAAGATAATGATGCGAGGAGCTGGCTGCACAAGTCGTATGAAAGTGACAAAGAGCACATGAGAGGCAGCACTGTGCCCTTCCTCTCCTCTTTTAGACCTTAGAGCAACTAACCATGAATCCAGCTTTTGTGATGTAACAGTGTATTGACCCTTGGAGGGGCCCCGGACCAAAAGAGGGTGTTTACCCGAACATGCAAGGAGCTCTGAGCGGTTCACAGGCCCCTGTTCTGCGAAAGGGCCGGCATTCGTTGACTGCCACTGGAAATGGCTCTGGAATGGCCCGTCTCTCTGGCTCCCTGCCTCCCACAGAAATAACAGAGCCACATAGAGACCGTATTCAATGAAGGTAGAAGTCACTCAGGCGGCAGGCAGTCTCATGTGCCGGAGTTGCAGATCAGTTCTGTGCACGGTGGTTCGACACAAAGACAGTCACAGGCTCTGATGGATTGTTTATTTGTTTGAGAATCACTCTGTCTGTCTGTCATTAGGGCGGACACTGCCTCTTTTTCAGATGGGCCAGTTCACTATCTAACCATAGACAGTGGCTGTGGTCCTATATCCTCACACTGCGGATGAAAGGGTAGCGGATTTCATGTTTTGAAATAACCCAGAGGTTGACCATCCTGCTTGCGTTCAGGGGGGTTCATCTGTCCAGACAGGTTGTGATACCCTGCATTAGGAAAGGTTGAGCTTATCTAGAGTTTAGCTAGGTTTTACTCACACAAGGGAGAAAAGACACCTAGCTACTTTGCTCTTTGGTTGTTTACAATGTAACTGATGTTCAAACACAAAAAGAAAGTATGACTGCCACTGCTGGATTATTGTCTGCGATGACAATATTATCGCCGCCAAGGAGGTTGTTTTTTTGGGGGGTTTTGTTAGTCTGTTTGTTTGCTACTTCAAGAACAGGATAAATAAGTAAATCATGAACAGACTTCGATGAAATTTCCAGGGAATGTTAGTCATAGCACAAGAAATAAGTGAATAGATTTAGTTGGTGATCCAAATCCAGATACCTACCCAGGATTTTTTTTAAAGGATTTGTTGACATAGCGCGATAACTCAGTAAGTCCTCAATGGATTTTCATGATATTTTTAGGGAATGTCGGTCATGGCACAAAGAAGAATGACATTTTGGTAAAGATCTAAACCTGGATGTGGATCCAGTTATTTTTTCAATAATTTGTTAACAGCGGATATGCCTTGGCAGAGGTTTGTGCTCCTGAAACACTTGTAGTTTTGAGTATGTGTCTGCCACTGTTGTTATTTTGTAAAGCATGGTAAGTAGAACTCCTCCTGAATGGCTATAGTGTTCCCTGTTTGCATTTTATCTAAAATATTTCTTTTGTTGTTGATATCCAATATGCTGATATGTTGATATCCAATATGCTGATATTACCAAACTCATAATCATCAATTCTGATACTGCTAAGTTTTGTCAAGAGCACATTGGTTCCACTCAACTATTATTGAACTGTTCCTTTCATGCCAACAGTTTATTTGTATTAAAAACAAATGTAAAGCATGAAAAACATTTTATTTTTTAAGAAATAATCATTTTGATTTATAAATGTGGCCATTAATTGATGATGGGGCACACCCGTAGAGTACATTTGCACTTTCTTCCAATATAACAGCCAGTATATGAGATAGATACGGTCAAAATATCAGCAAAAATGTTAAAATGCCTATACTGTTAATCAACTTAGGCTATTATCTACCTATACTGTAATTGTTCTGATAATATCCTGCACCCCAATCCAAAATACCTCCTTTTTTCCAGTAAAATCTATGCAAGAGTGTTGAAGGAGAAAAGAGGAGTAGCTGTAACTGAACTCAGAGGACAGGAGACCCTTAGAACTGCATTTATGAGATTTTGGGACCAAAAATGGGGCCACATCCAACAGAGGGTTGGAAAACCCTGTCTTACACCACATGATTAGACCAACAGTGAGAGTGTAAGATACTGTGTAAACTCATAAATAAAAAGAAGGACCTGAATCTTGGGGTTAATTATACCCCAAAGTACATAAATAAAGTTCGACATCATATATAATAAAAGCAGTCTGATTCACATTCATCCTTGCCTTTATGGTGGCTGACATAAATCCTCTCATGTGTCAGTCACTAGATGGGAAAGTGGAAAGGGCCTTTAAACTCACAATGAAGACAATGTGAGGTAAGATGTTGGAAATGTGCAGTGAAGCAGTTACAGTTACAGTGATGTTATGGAACAAGCTCTTTCCTGCCAATGAGAAGCCATTATTCATACTGCGTTGTAATTATTTCCTAAATAATTTGGTGGTGTACTTCTCGCCTGAGAGCCTGAATCTGTATTAATGCAGGGTTTAAAAAATGATTGTTTCCAGGTTCCAACACTTAGAGTTATAAAACCACCCAACATTGGTTTGTAAGAGGGGAAAATGAAGATTTAATTTCAAGACTGTAAGCGCACACAAACTGTCTTTGTATTTTAAATCATAGTTTAAGCTGGAAACATCTTTAATCAGGCTGCTGACGCAACTTGAGAGCTATGGATTGGTGGTCGAGTCTGTAATCTTTGAACATGAAGGTGTGGGTCCATTTCCAAAATGCGTCCGTGGGGAAGATATTTGGTGCCATTTTATCGCTATGAATTTCAATTAGTATGATTAGCTTGAACTGATGGTCACTTTACATTAGGGACATGCAATATTGTGTGTGTGTTTTTTTTTTTTTTTTTTATATATATATAGCGGGTACACTAATTTTTCCAAACTAATTTAGCTGATACAGAAACAAATTTTGTAAAAAAAAAAAAAAAAAAAAAAGAAAGAAAAGAAAAGAAAAGTCTTAACGTATTCAAGAATGCCTGTTCCTCTCATTGTGACTGTCTTGTATTAAAGCATATGTGAAACAGGAACATTTTATCCTATTAATGATCATTTTTAAATGTAGACTAGCCCTGCAGCTAATGACTATTCATGTAATCGACTAGTCATCAACTATTTGAATAGTTGACTAGGCAGGTGCTCAGAGATGGGGTTGGTTCTTAAATGAGCCACATCTTTAGCCCTGTTAGCTCTTCAACTTCAGCCTTGGTGCAGAAAAATAAGTCTCCATTGTGCCTTCCAACACAATGGAGACTAATGTGACGACATTAAACTCCTTTACTGTCAGTGTAGAAAATGAAATAGTCATTTCACCAAAGTATCCTGATATGTGAGTAACGACAGTCTTTTGATTCATGCCCACCAAGGATCAATAGTTATTAATTGATTCATTTCCAACATTTAAAAAAGTTTTTGGTTCAACAGAAATAAAATCCATTACTTTTTAAGTCCACATGGTGGTGCTGTTGAGCCTCTTTGCAAGTGAGGTTAGCGGCAGCGATGTTCACTGTGCAGGAGAGAGTTAGTAAATCAAACATGGCATGACAGGACAGAGACAAAAGGAATGCACTAGTGACATTAATTATTTTGTATATTTAAAGGAACATAAGATATGGACATGACACATGGGGCAAGTAGGGAGTGTTTCATGAGAATAGAATACTGTGGAAATACAAGTTACCTCACTTGACACCATTTGGGGAAAGTGAAATCCAATGGCAGTTAAGGCTAAGTTAACTCTGCTGAAAAAAGCCAGAGTTGTCTACATGTGCCTCTGTTTTTGTATTACTTCACCAACACAGCGCTACCAGAGCTCTACAGAACAGCAAAGCTAAAAGTTGAAGGGAGGCTGAGAACAGCAGAGGGGGTTGCATTATCTTGCAATGTGTGGACAACAGTCTTTGAGTTATGCACCTGTTTTTAATAAAACTGACTGAAGTGAAGTGAACGTATTGAGATATGTGTCTCATCAAATTTAACAGAATTTGAATCACAATAAAATTTAATTGGGACTCATGTATTGTGATAATATCATATCAAGGGGGCACTGGTGTTTCCCACCCCTAATATATACATGCATATACTACGTAGTATGTAAACAGCATGAGCTAGCAAACTCTAATATCATCCAAACTACAGAACTATTGTGGCTCCGAAGTTCAGTTTTAGATGTAAGGCTGTCATTTCACGGAAGGTGCTCAGTTTAATTACATAAACTAGAAAGCACTCTGAGGGCGCAAACCTCCGCCAAGACAGCTCACATATTGCTGTTACATCTATAAGCAATAATTACATAATAAAGTTACCATCATAATATGATTCATTGACCCTGAAAACCCACACATAACACTCAGAATCATGTTGATTTCATTATTAGTTAGCCAGTTATTGAGCAAAAATGATTGTTCGCTATTGGCAAATAATATGGATCACCACCAAAATCGAATCAGTCATAAGTTGGGCCATTACCAAGATCTCCTGAAAATTTCAGCAAATCCGTCCAGTAGTTTTTGCATAATCTTGTTAAAAAAAAAAAAAAAAAAAAATTTAAAATACGGGACCAAAAACATAACCTCCTTGGCAGAGGTTAAAAGACACAGAGCAAGGAAAGTGTTGTGATTTCATTGTTTGATTAAATTATTTTCCATTGATAACCTCACTGGACAAATGCATGCTTAAATTGCAGACTGATATTATGACAAAAACAAATCTTAATATCTCTGTCCATCAAAATGACAGCCAGCCAGAAAGACCAAAGCATCATTTACTACAGCTTCATAGGTCGGCTACGCAAGTGGAATTGAGAGCAGCTAAGGGCAAAGTGTAGCTTTGGATCAGAAACTTAAAGATTAAGGGGTTAGAGCTGCTATAGGTGCTTATTTATCCAGAATAAATAACCATGCTGTCTGATTGAAATATTATATTCCCCTTATCCCCCTGCCGCCCCGCTGTACAGTTTGATAGTTTTAGGTCTTTCATTCCTAAATACACTGCAGGTAAGTATTGTCATTACTGGTATTTATTTTGGCTAAGGATCATTGGTGTTATGTGTGTTTGGTGAAACAATCAGTTAGAATAATAGACAGTCTGGCAAAGAGGAGGGGAGGAGTGTGAAGAGGCAGCCTTGCCATAGAAGAAGCAAGTTATATAAAACTTACAAATATCAACTTTATGACCAC
Organism: Cetoscarus ocellatus; assembly: GCA_037902135.1. Taxonomy (NCBI): domain Eukaryota; kingdom Metazoa; phylum Chordata; class Actinopteri; order Labriformes; family Labridae; genus Cetoscarus; species Cetoscarus ocellatus. Next base: position 217,063 of record JBAMNC010001402.1, on the reverse strand, counting down.
ACTTATTCACAAAATGGTGCTAACTTTGGCATAGAAATGGTCCATAAAAGTGCACGGTGTCAAACTCAGTTTTCATCATTCTGTCAACTCTCCTTGGGCTGCCACATTTACCTAAGACTCCAACAGTGATGCATGTCAGCCATCACTCAATCCTGTAAAAACAATTCCAGTGGCATAAAGAAGTAAAATTTGGAGTGAGGGTACACAATTAGCTTCAAAAGTCATGCACATCAAGCAAGTGAGCTTCTTTTAACCTACAGTATTTAAGGGGGATAAAACTTTTCCCACACTTCTCTAGCTTTTTATTAAATCACTGATGGTTACATTCTGTTATTTTATTTTATAAAGTTACAATTAGGGTCATCTGGTTTAACTTAAGGTATGTTTTTGGGTTGGGTTTATGCTTCCTTGAAATTTGTCAAACTACAAGGAGGGATGACATGCTGTCATCTTGATGGAGGACAAATGGATAAACATAAAAAGCAGGATTTCTATCATCGTTACTTCAAAGTATGCCAAAGTCCTCTCTAAAAGGACTGATTCAAAAAAAATAAGCGTGGTCTTTATACTCACCACTGTGGGACATGTGGCTTGGCTCGGCTCTATGCACAAGTGCAGGTTCAAAAACTTACGGTGCCCTAAAGAAACTAACCACACTCTTTAATACTATTTAATAATAGCTGAACAGTCTCTCAATGGGTCTTTTGAAACAGTTTCTGTGAAAATAAAGAAGGAAAATTACATAAAACCATAGTAGAATGTTTATTTAAGTTAGTCCATATAAAAGAAACATACAACTGGAATTGTATTTTTTCATGTACATTATTCAAAGTCAATTATTTTGCCATCTTCGACATTATATATACACGTACTCTTTTATTTACAGTGTATACATGCTGAACAATTTTGGGAAAGGAACTGACATGCAATATTTGCAAGATATGTTCAGATATTTTAAACAGAGGACACCACATTAAATGGATGCAGTTATCATGAACATTAAATTGATTTTCAATTAAACAGTTTTTTTTTTTTTTTTTGCATGGGACACACTTTAACACTCTTTTTGCTATAATGGATGCTTACACACACACATACACATGGAGTAGAAAAAAAGCAAAAGTGATCAGAGAGAAAAGGCTGAGAGACATGTTTTTTCACATGTTAAATTTTATCAATAAACCTGCTGCTTGGGGTTACATTTCATTAGTGCAATGATTCTTAATTACTCTTAATTAATGCCCCCCTTTAAGATGTTCATTTTTGTGCTCCTTACTGCTCCCAATCCACGGAGTAAATAAAAAGGCAAACTTTAGATTTTTCTAAGTACATCTTAACATGTGAATGCTTGTTTTACCATTAAGTATTATTGTGCAAACAGAAACAAATGGTATTAATGACCTCTTGCTACATCCACACGTTTTTTTGATTAATAGTCTACCCCAAAAAAAGGATCTTAAAAACGATACGTGGCAGCTCATACTGTATACTGAATTCTTTCAAGACTTATAGAAAATATATCAGTCCAGAATTCCACCAAGAGTTCTGACAAAATCAAGTTTTCCACATTAAACAGCATTAACCACAGAAGGACAACAGAAGCCTATTGTTACACAGACCACAGCTTTTTTATTTAGCTTTTTTTTTTACCTCCTATATGACAAATAGCCAATCACAGTGTAAAATTCTGGGTTGACATATGGGTTGACCAAATTAAATTCCAGGGGTCCTGTACCCCAGTTTGGTCACGTTCCTTGTTCAGGCAAGTCGTGCCCCCCTTGGGGGTCACACCCCACTCTTTGAGAAACACTGCTTTAATGCCATTCGCAACAATGATAGAAGTTCCATTTATGACAGCAACGTGAAATAAAATGAACGCTCACCATTTGTAGCTGCCGTGACTCTCACACTCCAGCGTTTCCTAACAGCTGTAAAACAGCCACAGCAGCATGTTTGTGCCATGAATTAACTGCATATTCAAACAGAGCATTAACATCAGCAGCGCTGCCGATAGCAAGGAAATACAGACTTAATGAACTCCTTGCCTAACTAAGCATCTGTCGTGTGGAGTGTCTGTAGCCTCTGCAGCCTGAGCATGCATACAGAGGACATGTGGTCTGCATGCATAGTGTTCAGTTCAATGACTATTGATGACTAATGGGGCTGATATCAGGGAGACTGTCATCAATAATAAGCTTGAAAAACTGGTGATTTTGGTTCCCATGAAACAACACAAATATGTCAGCATGATGTGCCCCAGGTCATGTGACTAAAACTGTATGTCCTGTGATATGGCTATTGTGCACGTGCACATTAAAAAGGCAGTGGAAAAAGGATACATTGTTCAGCCCTCAACGTATTTTTTTCAATCACTATCCAATGGGATAACAAAATGTCCTCCAGCATGAAAAGCCTCTTCTTGCAGTGATCCAGCCTTCAATTCGAGGAATGAACCTGGCCCGAGAAACACAGAATGACAAGCGTTTTTCACTCGCTATTTCTGCTCTTTTACATCATATAAGCCTTCCCATTGCTTGCCAGAGGAAATGAAATGTTTATTATATAGCCCAGAGGGCTTTTGCAGAGAGAGTTTTGGGGGACTTAAAGAAAGGATAAGCTTTTCCTCTCAGAAACTTGGCTTCCCCTTGTGGCATATGAGAGGCGAGGAGGTGGAGGCAGGGTCACAAATAGTGAGAAAGAACCGGCAGAAGGATTGAAGGGCTCAAAAGAGAAGGGGTAAAGGAGTTAAGATTGGCAAAAAGTTAAATATCTGCAACTTATCACAATGCTGAGCACAGAAAAAGCTTAAATCAGCCCATCCACTCACCTGAAGAGATGTTTCAGTACCAATGCTTATCTTCACACTGATTCTGACACCAGGATTGTGGATCACACAATACAAACTACAGACTACACATCCAACACTAGTAAATATACCTCAAAAAAGTAAAATTCCATTTCACTGGGTTAGTGTTATTTTTTTTTAGAGACCACAATGCTATGTAACTCATGTGTCTCCATCATGTCCATCTCTTATGTCCCTTTCAAAGTCCAAAATAAGTGGATTTAAATACCGGCAGTGCATTCCTTTTGCCTCTCTCTCCTGTGCAGCCACGATTGATTACTCTCCAGCACAATGAATATCACTCATCTGAAGCCATCGTGTGAACTTAATGAGCAATTGATATAATTTATTCTGAATTAAAAGCTTCACTGAATGTTGAAAACATTAAAAATAATAGCGTTGGTGAATTGATATAATATTGTCATGCAAAATATTGAGATACTGTAGTGTATTGATTATTTTCCCCACCTCTGAAAAGTTTCTCTTTTTTGAATGTGCGTGATCTGATGCTATGTGTTCATGGCAATTTCGATTATGTGTTAGCATCACGCTAACAAAGTAAGGCGACAACTGGTTCAAATTTGGGTCATATCAACACAGGGAAGATGGAAAATATTTCACAAAGTGTCTTAACAAAGCCAACCATTTGGGCCGTCTTTATTCATATTAATTCCATCGACATACGTGCACAATTTGGAGCCATTCCTCTTCTCTCTGTGCTGCATTCAGCAACCACATTTTCACCCTGTCAGCATCACTGTAAAGCCTAAGTCCTGTGCTGACTCTCTGGCAGGCCTCCCTGAAAAGGGGCCACACTGACTGGTATCTCCTCTTTCAAAATTCTGTACTACCCTTCTCAGACAGACCTGAACATTTCTGAGGCTGCAAAGCCTTGAGACATTTGAATCACAGCATCATTAGGATGTACTCTTGAGTTGAGGTTGTGGGCAGTGCCAGCCTCAGAAAGATGGTAATTGACACAAACCCAAAGGTAATTAAGCTGTGGTCCCCATAAGTACTGTGCCACCCTCTATGTTTTAGCTTTCATCACATGATTAATGATTAGAGATCAGTTTCTCTTTGTCCTCTTATTGGTCATTAAGCTTATTGCTTAATGGAAAGACCCTAACTCCTTTCCATCTTTCTTATCACTTACATTTTTTTCAAGACCAAGCTGATTCATTTAGAATTGTCTGGATTTAATGGTAGTCAATACGGAGAATTTACCTGGGGGCTTGTTTTGCAACAGGAAATCCACTTTATTTTTCACCAACAGATCAAAAATCTTATCTGTAAATCATAGATACCGTAGAGATGTCATTACTGGAAAGTGTGCCCGAGGGTGGGTAAAGTAAGCCACATTTCGCTGCATAAGCACACTGGGCTCCAAAAGAAGGTCACTTTAATATAAAAAAAACATTCACTTTGGCCAAGCTAATGGCAATGGCTTGTGTCACAGGAAGAAGAGGTTATCTTGCTGGTGTGGACAGGACACAAGGTCATATGGCCCCACAACTGAAGTCTGGAGAAAAAAAATCTACCAATTTCCTGTGGCCACAGAGAATCAAATAAGATCCCCGTATCAGAGCCATTTGAAGTGATTCCCAGTCGCTGCCTGTTGCCTGGAGTAGATATGAACTAAAGGACTGAGTAAATGATTGTAATTCATGCAAGGACACAAAGATTGTTCCCAACAAGCAAACTTCAATTTTCATTTCTGTATTAAAGAAGTCAACATGGCTCTTAGCATTTTAAGGGAAGCCATTGTGGAAGGCCCCCTTAACTCTGTCTCTTTACCTTTTACTAGGGCTTACCATAAGATAGTTTAATGCCAGAGTCAAACTATTTAGGCATTATTGTAGCCTTACCCCCCAATTTCAGGGTTTTGGGAGCCTTCAGCTCCAAAAATGGGTTGTTTCATCTCATGTAATCTGTCTTAGGAAATGACATTAAAACCTCTTCTTGGAAACTTCTAGATGACCTAACAGAAACTCGGGCATGTTAGAGTTTTGTCCTCTATCCTGCTTCATTACATAAGAAACATTGACCAATAAGAGTACAGTTACAGATGTAAACAAAACAAACAGCAAAAGAAGGATGAAGGTGTTGCTTTGTGATGAAACTATGAGACAGAGGAATAGTTTGTCAAGCTCTGAAAATATCATTTCATCCTTGTTCATGTGTCGTAGTGGAACTACCATGACATTAAAAAAAGCAACATTTTAGGGAGGAATAGTAACCCCTTGTGTAATTGTCATTAGCAGTTAGCATTATGCTAATGTATTATTCATAATAATTTCTGTAAAAACTGTAAATACTGTATGTTTGTTTGCTGTATGACTTTCAGTGTTGTCCCTCATTCCAGTGTCATGTCAGTTGTATATTGTAGTTGGTCCAACCATGTCATGTCCTGTCTGTGAAGTCGTGACTTTTTTGCCTTTTGATTACCTAGTCTGACATAGTGACCATCATAACAAAAAACTGTATGGTCTGGCCCCAACTTAAGACATCACTTCCAATATGGCAGCCATCATCAAAGGGGTTAAACATTTTGCTTCAGAAAACAATAGATAAAAACAATAGACATCACTAAAACTGCACCCATGTTAAATACAGTCTATGATTTGGTCCAGCAAATTTTCTTGTACTTTTTAGTACAAGAAAATCATGAGATATTGCCGTGCTTATACTGTCCCCTGTAAAAGAATACATGGTATACAGCCATATTGTTTCCAATACAAAGCCTTAGTGACATTATCCAAGTCTGTTTTAGTGCAACTTCAAAAAATCAGATTACAGTCAGACTTAAGGCCTTTGCCCACCACATGCAATTTTTTGCACACAAATTATTTGCATATATATTTTTTTAATAAGCCACAGCAAGTCAATGTAACCAACACAAAATGCCTAACTGTCACTGGTGGTACATAACAGCTTTTATTTTTTCATACCTCGGTTGATTTTCTCAAGTTTTTGTCCGGTAAGCCCACATCTGACCGATGAGAGCATTCGTTGTAGGCACATACGGCACAGCCACAACATGGTGACCCGCTTGAATGTGTGTTTATTTCAGCTCCTGAATTAAACAGTGAAAGTAACGGCATTCTCTTCTCCTTTACACAATCAGATGGACTTATTAAGTGAAAATGAACACTGAGTCATATGCTCATTATGTCAATTCAGTTTTGACTTCCTTGCTGCAATGTTTTTGATGATACAGAAACATGCAATGTTTTTATTATGAATGGAAAGGGGCCTCTGACTTGCAGCACCTTTGGTGTGTAAAGACTTCAACACAGTATCGTGCATTCTTAAGTCCAGTTTTCTTACTGCATATGAACACTGGCTGTCCTTCTACACTTAAATAAATTTGGCCAATTTTGCATCAAAGAAAGAAGATTTTTATGGCCACAACTATTGGTATAATACTATGTTACTAGGTCTAAAGATTATCAGCTGTGGTTTGGAAAGTAAGATGATTTGGATGTTAATCATTCAAATATTTGTTAGTGGAGTGTGAGAGTGTGAGGATATTTACTCATGAGATTTCATGAATCCCTATCATGTTTTTCTTTAATTATGCCAGTCATTCTGGAAATCTTATATTTTGCAGGATTTAATTTTCTTTCTTGTTTGGACCCTGTAGCATAAAGATGTGAGTGCCTGATAGAAGGTAGGGTGAGACATCTCCAGGATGCAGAAACACTGAGCCCCGTGTAGGACCTGGTTCCTTAGGGGGGAGTGGGTACAGCATCATAATGACCAAGCCAAATATTTGTCTAGTCCATATTCTTGGAGCATAATGAAGTCCTTTTACAGAGGGCATCATTGGAATCTAGACACTGATTTCATGCCAGAGAGAGCAGGTTTCACTCGGCCCTGCTGTTTCCACTTAGGCTACCCAGGTCTCTGGTGGCCTAATCCAAATTCAATACAGAGCCTTGTGTCCAGAATAAGAATGAATTAGAGCTCAGTTTGACAGATGATATATAGTGAATCGGAAATTGAGGTGTTATTTTTTTTGAGCAGATAACACACCGAGGTGGGATTTAATTCGTCAGTGAATTAAATAAAAACTTGCTTGGAATCTTAAAATAAGCTTTTCTCTTTATGTACATGCTCACAGCGTCCACAGTTTAAGGAGGGAGGAGTTTTTCAGCTGGAATTTCACAGCACTCAATCCTCCAATCTGTCACACATACACATCTAAGAGCCTGCATACTTTTGAACTCACTTACAGTATGTATGTACAGTACATCTTCTATGCTTATACACACAGGTGTGGGCTAACTTCCTAGTATGTTGTGCCTCTCTTTTGGTGCCAAGTTGGTCCAGTGTCAATATTCTCCCTGAGTGCCAAAAAAATGCGTCAGGACAGGAATGAAGCTATACTGCGCAGGATCCTCCTGCTATGCTGTTACATATTTTGAGTTATTTCCTCTGCTAGTTAACAAGCCAGACTTGCAATCGGACTGGACAGAAAAAAATTGCACCTTGACTAAGGGAGTTTCTCATCAGAAGTTTTCTGCAAATGGACCTAGAAGTATAAGCCTTAATGTGCTGTTGCAATTTTGCACCCTTATTCTGATATTCATTGTTTTTTCATTAAGACAATAAGGAACCTAGATGAGATAAATGTGCTTCAATTACATTTTCAGTTAAACAATCATATTAATTATTATATGTGACACTTTCGTTTAGTTCTGAAACCCCTTCGTATTTTTTTGAATGAAATACAAATTTAACGTACGCTGATTGAAGCACTCTGTTAGTCTCAAAAATGCACACATGCACACTTAGCATGAATTAGGAGGAGAAAAAGTGCAGTGAGGGAGAAGGTGGAGACAGGTTTCTTCAAATGTTGAAAATGACATAAAATTAGGGTGCTAGTTTGGTGAGCAACCAGGCAGGACCCATATACATGCCTCTGCTGGCCCAGGTTTGAATCCAAGCCTGTGGCCCAAAAATAATCTTTAGTGAAAGAAAATGACATAAACTTGGGGTGCTGGTTTGGAGGAGTGGTAAGCAACCAGGCATGACCCATATACAGTACATGTTTCTGCTGGCCCAGGTCCAAATCCTGCCTGTGGCCAACCTGCAGAATCTCCTCTCCCAATTCTCTCGCCCCCCTTCACAAGCCCATCCACTGTCACTCTCTCCTCGCAATAAAGGCACAAAATTTCCCCAAAAATAATCTTTAGAAAAAGAAAATGACATAAACTTATTACTCATCATTATGTAATATTAATTCCATCTGCCATTTCTAGCAATGATTGTGGTTACATTTAAGTCATTTCCATACCTAAAGTTCAGCTGACTCAGCTCAAGTTCGAGGGTGAAATAGCAGCATTGTTTTATTTTCCACTTGGTTTGGTTTGCTTTCACACTGCTAGTGAACAGTATTGTTACTGCTTCTATGTTGAACCACTATGTTGTAGTTTCTCAATAACAGCTTTTTACTAATGCTCAAGAATAGAAGTGTAATTTTGATTTTTATTTTGTTTGCTATAGACCTTATTTTCAGCAGTGATCCACAAACACAGTGAAAATTCCAGCAGGCTTTTTGTTGAACCAACGCGATGCTAACTTTCATGTTTGCCTTCAAAATTAAGTCATCCCTGTATCACTCCATATAACTTAAAATTAGTTAAGATCCGTCATTTCCGTTATATTTAACTTCTTGACTTTTCAAATGATTGTCTCTGCTTATGCTCATGTCAACAATAGCAAAAAACCCAACCCACTTCAACAGGGTCTAACATAAGAGGAAGGTTTGAATTAATCTTTTTTTTTTTCAAAATACAGTAAGATAACAATAAACACTGCAGAAGTAAGGCTAAACTCAACACATGGTGAGTCAACTCAACTCCATATTTCACACTCCAACAAACACAGGTCTGTGCGCTGTTGACACTTTCAATCCGGTACAGCCATGTCTGAGGGGCCGCCCCCCTAAGGAGCTTGTCTCCCCCAGCAGGTTATTCTGGTGTTATTATGAGAACTCTACATGCTCATTATGGTTGTGGCACTGCTTCAGGGTGGCTGTCGACTCTGGTGTGCCAGAACTGGAAATGCTTGTGGCGAGGGAATGACAGGGAAAGAGAGGGACGGAGAGAGTGAAGGAAACGGGGAGTGATGGAGAGGATTTAGCAGACAATGGGACTGAGGTGGCGGCGTAGAGCAGGGTGTGACAGATAAAAGAGAAAGAGACAAAGAGACAGAAATAGAGGAAAAATCTCCACAGCAGACTAGAACTAATGCTGGGCCTTTAAATGCTTCTGTGAGGTATACAATTGCTGGATCTTGAAAGAACAGTGGTGGGTCAAAAGCTGAGGCTGGGGTGTTTCTTTGGTTTTGTTGTTGGTAGGAGTCTCTTTGAGGTTGTAAGTGCCTGTTTGGTAACAAAATCTGTGGTCAAATGGGCCCTGACCATGTCCACTAAAATGTGTTTCATTCAGTGCAGGTGCCTGTCAATATGTCCAGGGTTGTAACATACGGTGGTAACACCTCCAGTGTGTTCAAAAGTAAAAGCCGAAACTGTTTTATTTAATGAGACTTTTTTTCACATTTCTAATTTTTGATTATCAGCAAAAGTTGATACTTTTGCCCTTGACTTTGGCCTTTGTTCTCCAACATCTGGCTTGTTCATCCATACGTAAAACCATAAGCAAGTTTTATAGGAATATTCAAAACACAAATGTTAAATAAATATAAGGATGAAGAGCAGAAGTTTAACTCAGGAAGGTTATAGGAGAGTCTAGAAAAATATGGATATATTGTCTTGTTTTGTAATGTATTTTTTCTGTGTGTGTAGGGGTGTATTTAATCTATGGAAATTAAGTATTATACATATAGGTGAAATATCATGTGTACATTTGTATAAAAGTAGCTCATACAATATTTTAGTCAAAATATTATGGGGCCATTAATTCCTGAATGGAGGGTCAATATTGTAAATATCAGAAACATGAAAAAATTAAACTTTACTGTAGTACAAGTTAATAAAAGAGGTAGGATCAAATCAGTTTTTTAATTCTTCCTATTCCTTTTTGAGCATGTAAACTTGCTGCACAAGCAAGATATTGTCAACAGTTTACCTTCTTTGTTTTTTAATTTATTTATTTACTTTTGGTATATGCATGTATTCTTTTATGGTTACCACACATGTTTGTTTTCTTACATGTTCAAAATAAAGTATTCAATACAATTCAATGTCAGAGCTGACATTTGAGCAATTTTGAAGAAAATCATTTTAAAGGTATTCTTAATTTCTTGATCTTAAGTAATGAATTGACATAAGGCTTCAATTACCTTGACTTTCTAACACGAAGAACTAACGACTTTATCCTTGTGCTTAGATGGACAGCTGTGCAAATTTATAGAAAATCACATTAAGAAATGTTTATCATGCTTTCACAAACAATGAATGAAAGTGAGTCCCAGTGACCTTAAACTTTTGCCTTTGACCCCAATATCTAATCAGTCATCCTTGAGCCTCAGAGTTGATAGGTTCAAGGTTTGAAGAAAAGCAACAAGCATTAATGGGGGCATTGGTGGCATAATTTGATAGTGCACTTGGTCAATAATCAGAAGATTGCAAGTTGAAGCCCAGCTCCAGCGATGTGTCCTTGGGGAAGACACTTAACCCCAAGTTGCTCCCACTGCTGCATCAGTGGCGTGCAAATGGGCATGAAATGGTGTGAATGTGTTGGCTGATACTGATGGACATAGAAACTGCAACCACCAGTGAGTGAATGGGTGTTAATGGGCAGGTGTGACCTGTGGTGTAAAGCAGCTTTGAGTCCATTTACCACTGACAATATGATGCCCAGTGACCTTTATGACCTTTAGTTGCGGCCACCAAAATTTGATTAAGTTATCTTGGTGCAAATTTTAAAGAGCCATCATTCAAATTGTTCCTTCTTATACTTCACTTTGTTGCCATGGACAAACATGAGGCAGAATTTTTATGAATTTTATCTAATGACCTCCAAATTCTAGACGGAGTCACAGAAGACATTTTTCCAAGGTCTTAAGGAAGTCCCTGAGAGCATTACTGAGATATTACTTTCACATGCAAGGGATGTGACTCAACCACACTGACATTAAACCTTCAAAGTTAAATCATTTAAACCAAAAACATAGTGCCTCCAGTCCTATTTGTTGCTGTGTTTAGGAAAAAAAAAAAAAAAAGAATCATAACAAACAAGTCTTTTCGGCAGTTTCCACCTCAGACTGCATCTCCAAACCGCCTCCGTAGCAGAAGAGAGGCAGGAACCAGGAACACAAACAAGAGGACAGCACCACCTGTGAGGGGAAAAACACAAACCACTCACACTCCATGTGCGAGTCGTGCATTCACACACACACATTCCTTGTATGAACAGTCTTTTTGTGTGCAGCAGAGCTAAGAGAGACAGCACTGTCTGCTTCACCGCCACCACCTCCGTAACCTCTGCCACTGCCCAGCGTGAAAACACACCCACACAGAAGTGACTGTCTTTACAAACTATTTATTTGTTGGGTGACAGGAGGTGATTTTATTTCCACTAAAATACACTGATGTTTACTCAAATCTTTCCTTAGAGGTTGTAAATTGTCAAAAAATAACACAAAAAGGTTTAAAGAGTGAAACAGAATCCTTGTACTCTTTGTATGTGCTCAGTATTTTTACCATTTGAACATTCTGTTAGGAGTTTTTAGCTCCTGATGAATACTAATACTTTAAGTCAAGGAAGGCTAGACAACCAGGCAGACAATGGGCTTAGGTTTAGGTCATATGTGCGAAAGTGTATGACATTCTCATGATAAAACAACCCCCCACCCTTCTGTTTTCTTAATGAACAAGATAACTATCTCAAGATTTGTTTTATTTTAGTTGATTACCACCCTAAAATCTAGAGGAAGTCTTTATACTAGTTGCTCAAGAGGGTATACATGACCCAGCTGTTGAATTTAATTTTGTTTTATTAACGCTGACATCGCAAGATAGTCCAGTGTTAGTGTAATAAAGCAGGGCTGTGGATGTGGACCAAGATTTATATCTTTGTTTTTTTAGCTGAATGGCAACGTTCGATTTAAATCTCGAGATTAATAATTTTTTAAAAAACACAAGTTCAAAATGCTTAAAGTAGGATTGTTTTAATGCACACAGCTACAAAAGCTTGAGGTTTGGTGCTGCAGCTCACCATTTTACAAAGTCATCATATTGCATTTTGAGGTGCTGATGTCAAATTTGAAAAACATTCATCATTCTCAAGCATTATTTTGCCTCCTGTTTTGGCATTCTCAGCATTTGCATTCCTGTGTTGTCTCTGTTTGTTCTCTATTTTAGCACATCAACAACTATATCAACATAAATCATATTGTTTGAATGTTCATGCATCTTGTTTAAAAATATATATCTATATTTTTTTAAAACAGGATATATCTTTCAGTCCCATAAGAAAGGTGATGTTGTTATCAGTTTGTCTTTCTGTATGAACCAACATAAAAAGACAAACTCGTTATGATCCACTGGACTTTGCAGCGTTTACTCTGTTAGATGACAAAAGAGTTTTTATTCATTATAAAACCTTAAACCAGCCACACCATGCCCCCCACAGCTTCCCATCTGGCACCTGTAAAATAACCAGTTTCTGATCATGTTTAGAGTTATTTTGTGGTTTTAAGGGTATCTTTTTTGTTAAATCCCAACATCTTAATAACAAAATCCCCCAAAACAATTGAAATTGACACATTTTCATTCAATCTGTTTACCATAAATGCACCTGTCAGTCATTATTAGCCTTTATTCTCCTGGGACTGTCTGAATACCTGCAGTTGGCTCTGTGTGGCTGGCAGCAGTATGAGGGATAGGAAGCTTCAGAATTACATTTTAGGAAAAGGGAACAAAAGCAATAACAACTTAAATGGACCAAAATATTCCATTGTTTAAGTTTATTTATTTTTTTATTTTTTATAGCCCCCTGTTCTCTGTCAAGAAAAATACTGTCACTCATATCAATACCATTCATGATTCCTGCCCTGTACCCTAGTTCTTAGATAATTTCTCATTATTTTATAAAAGTCTGGAGAATTATCTAATAATTCTGAGAGCAAAAAAATACCTTGAAAAATGTTTTTTCAACTTTTAATTTCCTTGCTAATACAAAAAACAGCTGATTTTTAATTCTAAACTGATTTCAACACACTTTTATCGATTTAGACCAAAAATAATTTCTTTGTTTTTTCTAGCTAAATGGTTGTCACAACATGAGAATAATAAAATTTGCTATTCTATAAGGATATAAAGATATATCTTAAAAACTTGATGCATTGCCCAGCTCTGTTAAATGGTGCTTCCTATTTCATATACCTTCCACAAGGGAATGGCAGACAATGAAGTAGTTAAGTGCACAACCCCTTAAGTGCCTCTTAAAATTTTCCATGTCAAGAAGTTTCATGGATAGTTCTGCGTATTCATATTTGCTGCAAAAAGTCATCCATTTATTCCATTTGGTAGCCGTTGTCTCCTCTTGTGAAGCAAACTAATTGGGACACGTCGGCTGTGCTGTGTCTCAAAATAGTGCCCAATCAAAGCAGCTTGGAGGGGAAAATTAAGCAGATGTGAACAAACTGTTTGCAGTGTGTGATGACCCCAAGCTGTTTATGTGGCTTGTTTCTCCCACAATTCTTTATTTAGGCGAAACATTTGGCACCATGTACAGCAAGGTAAAGCATAAACGTCTGTCCCGAGAATTGTGAACAGAATGCAAATTGAGCTCTGACACTCCGGCACACATTCAGGCTCATGCCATGTTCTTCACACAACCCCACCTCAAAAAACCCGAAATATCCCTTTAAGATCACCTGACAGCAATTCTCCACATTCTATTGATGCAAAACAGCGCTGACATCCAGATACATTTAAACCATGTGAAACATGTTAATGCCCGAGCTTAGCCCCAAGCCTTCAGCTCTCCAGACACTGTGTTGGTTGTTTGTGTGTATGTACAGTACATAGCTCACTGTAAACACTGATATCCAAACAGCCTGTGTTGCTGTTTCTCTTGCCGTGCATCAAAGAGCAGTCTTGTGTCCTCACCAGGCCAAGGCTGCAATTTAGGCTCAAGGCGTGGCCCGGCACCCATCGGGCTGTGTCCGCCCTGCGCACCAGTAATGACCCCTTCCCTATGGGGAGCGTTTGATCTGGGCTGCCTGTGTGCTTCAGCAGGGCCTATTTCTGGAGCGTGGGGGGGATAAAGGGAGCTTTCAGACTTGGTGCCAATGACCATAATTAAGCAGCTTTAAGGGGTGGCAGTGAGCGCGCTAGCAGGAGCAAAGTTTGTAATTTGGATGAAGGGGGCAGAGTCGTTGTGGCTCATTGGGAGCATACTGGGAGGGTCGGGTGGCACCGAGCATCCAAACACAAGGGACAGAGTGTGTGAAGGGGATTGTAAAGAGGATGTTAATGACTTACATCCATTAGCACCCACCCCACGGGGGCTGGCTGACCAGCGGCCTCAGGGTGCACTGCATAGAGATCAGCGTAGCTCACACACGCAGTCGGTCCCACCCTAACAAGGTGTCATTCAAGGCGACCTCTCAAGGCTTCAGGTATCTGGCTGGTCAGCTCAAAGACCTCTGCTAATGGACCCCAGTCACTAAGACCCTCACTCTAAGGACTCCTCAATGCTGACGAAGTTGTGAGCAGCAATCTTGTGAGGGAGCAGTTTAACTTGGCACACATTCACCGAGTCTGGGACTAAATTAGTGCAGATGTAGTTAGTTTTAGTTGGTGTTAGCCTGATACATTTGTCCTATTTCTGGAATTAATTACTTCAGATTGGCTTAATTACAATTAAACTATAATTGAGAAGAATTAATAACTCTTATCGAGGGAATTATCTTAAAGATGGTGAGCTGAAGCCAAAACAAGTGTGTGTGTGCTTTCCTTAGACATGCCAAAGGCTATTAGTTTGAACTGATATGGGGAATGTGAGTATTTTGATCCAATAGCAGGGGCTCTGTCAGGGGGAGAGCGGTTTGGGCAGATCTAGTAGCCTTTCATTGATGTGGGACCTAAAAATATTATTATTATAAGCTAATGTTTTATTTATTGTTTTTATTTTTCATTGTCCCTAAACCCTTGGCAGCCTGTGTTCATTTGACCTACTTTTTAGAGGTTTTGTCCACCCAGATTGCACAATTTATCCATCCGTGCATCCATTTCATCTTCTTATCCTGGATTGGGGGATATACAGACTACAGTCTCTCTAATATGTTCTGAATTTCTTCCAAATGTTCCCCAAAAGACCTCCAAAGGGATGTGACTAGAAGTCATCCTTACCTACCTTAACTGGTTCCTTTCAGTACTCTGCTCTGAGTTCCCCACAGGTGTCGGAGCTTGTCAGCCCATCTCCAAGGCCAAGCCTGACCAGGAAACTCATTTCAACCACTTGAATCCACATTTGGCTCTTCTGGTCACCCCCTAAATCCCATGATTTTAAATAAGGTTTGAAATCTTTCTCCATCTGTAAAAATCAAAAGCTTTGCCTTTTGGCTCAGCGCCCTCATCACCACGCTGGACCAACACGACTGGTCACTGCAAAAGAGAATTGTATAAAGATTTATGGATGCATATAAATGCCAACACTTTGTGAGAGATTTGCATATTTCTGTGTTTGAGATTTGTCGAAACATGTATTTCAACCTCATTATGATGATACAAAACCTGTGCAGACCTCGCTGTGAAAACTTTCCATCTTGGCAACATAAAAGCAAAGTAAAATTTACATTTTCAAACTGTCGACTGGTCTTTTCCCATCCAGCAGACATAAATCATCCTTATCCCTCTGTTAAGCACACATCATTTAACATCTCAAACAGATGTCAGGTGGTAATTACTGGCTCTTGTGGCTGAGCTGTGGTCTTAGGTGGGCCTTAACCTGCAGCAGGCCGTGACCCCTCTTATCGTAATGGGAGCTCATCCAGGTGCTGCTCTATCTCCACTGACAGTTCCTTAAGACAATGGAAAGACTTGAGTCAATCCTGATTACTCACGTTGGGATGTGTTGCAAGACATTTTGAACATTTTTCCAGTGTTCAAACTTGTAACATCATTTCACAATCATTTTAACATGTTGCACTGTGTGCATTAGATGTCTTTGTCTTGGTACTGGTCTGTGATTTCAGTCTTTTGGGAGCATTTTAGTTAACTTGTGTTTTTTCTGTCTGTAGAAATAAAGCTGCACATTCATGATGAAAATCTCTTGATCTACTACCTCCCAGGTGCTCTGTTGGCTGAGATCTGGTGACTGTGTAGGCCACTGGAGCACAGTGAACTCATTGCCATGTTGAAGAAACTAGTTTGAAATGATTTAAGCTTTGTGACGTGACCCGTTATTCTGCTGGAAGATGCCATCAGAAAGTGGTCAGTCTATGGTCATAGAGGGATGGACAACCATCATCTATCCTGCTGGGGTCACTGGGACTGGAGCCTATCCCAGCCCACATTAAGTGATAGGCAAGGTACACCCTGAATTGGTTGCCAGCCAATCACAGGGCTGACATGCTAACAGACAGACAACTCTTCATGCACACACTCACAATTAACACTTTTGACTTCAGCTTCAACCTGATTATCATCCCGTGGGAAATTTGGCTTGCAACAGGCATCAGCACACAAGTACATGATAAAACATTAAAACATACTGGCATAAGGAAAACCTTAAGCACAAGTGAAAAGCAAAGGTACTTAGACCAGAAAAATCCAGAGGGTAAAGAATCAGACATTTAAGGGCTGTGTGGTAGATAAATTAAACAGTTATGATGAATAAATGAATAAATAAATAATCAATACATAGTCAAGAATAACAATTTATAAATCAATCTTATCCACAGGATGGATAAAATACATATGAGACAGGTTAGGCCAATGATTCAAGAATGATAAAAGAAGATAAAAGAAGTTCAGGCAGACATTCTGTAACATCTTGCAGATCAAATTCAAGCAGAAAAAAAAAGACAATTACATGTCACCGTTTTATGTTATATGCATGGGGACATCACATGCTACAGTTTGTTCACATCCACTTAAATTTCCCACTACCCAGCTGCTTTGATTAGGCACTATTTTAAGACACAGCACAACCTACATATTCCAAACTATCCAAAGTTAAACAGGTTGCCTCAAAAATTTTCAATTTATCCTGTTTGGCAGCTGTTGTTTTCTCTTGTGAAGCAAACATGTTGGTGCTGGTGGAAGGACACGTAGGCCGTGCTTTATCTCAAAATAGTGCCTGATTGAAGCAGCTGGTCGTGGAAAAGTAAGTTAATGTGAACCAAGTGTTTGTAGCATGTGATAACCCCACAGAGAGGGAAAAGAGCTGGGATATTCAGGCTCACGCTATGTACCTCACACAACCCCACTTCAAAACACCTGAACTGTCCCTTTAACATTTATCAAGTGTAATTATTGACTAAGTTTGGAGTTAAAATTTTGCACCAACCAGTGTTACTTTGAATCAATATCCAATCCAATCGACCTTATTTATATAGCACATTTTACAAAACAATGAAGTTTACCAAAGTGCTGCACACTGAAGACTAAGCAGAAAAAATAGGATGGGATAAAATTAAGTAAAATAAATAAAAATAACAATTTAAACTAATAATAAAATACAGTAAAATCATAAAAAAACATATAAAAGCACATTTCTAAAAACACATAACACACGACAGTATGTTGAAATAAAAAACAACCTAATAAAATGAAAATAAATATTCACAGAAAAGAGACCACATAACTCTCACTAAATTAAAAGCCAACAAGTAAAAATATCTTTTCAGTCAAGATTTAAAAGTAGGTAAGGTGAGGGACATTCTGATTTCATGAGTTAGGTCATTCCATAATTAAGGGCCCACAACAAAGAAAGTTTGGTCACCTTAAGTTTTAGGTCTGGCTTTAGGGACGACAAGATGAAGCTCCTCCTCATACCTCAAAAATATCAACAGGCTGTAGAATCAGAGATGTGACAAGGTGCTTAATCATCCAAAGATTTTTAAACAAACAATAAAATCTTTAAAATAAATTCTAAAATGAACAAGCAGTCAATGAAGATGGCAAAGACAGGGGTGATATGTTCTTGTTTCCTAGTACCAGTTAGAAAATGAGCAGCAGCATTTTGGACCAAATAAAGATGTGCGATGGAAGCCTGATCTACGTCGACATAAAGCGTGTTCCAGTCGTCCAAACGTGAAGAGGTAAATGCACCTCTATGCAGTAGGGCTGAAAGATTTATGGTTTTCAGATCGAAATCGCAATTTCAGACAACGCAATCATGTGATCGCCAAAGCTGCAATTTTTTGCAGCGCTCCTGACTGACCCAGGATCTGTTGTGTCAACAGTTTTACACATACTGTTTCACAAATTTGCAGGCAACTTGCATTTACAGAAGTGCTGGTAAGCAGGTCAACAATACAAAGCATCTGTTTAGGAGTAGAAGTTGGAGTATCCCTTAAATAAAGAAAACAGATTATCATCAATATTAGATGATGAATAATGTGTTATGTGCTTTTGATCACTGATTTCCTCACTGTTGTCTATACTGTAAACATAGTGAATATTGCACTGAAGCTTGATTTGAAGAAAATCGTGAATCAAATTGGAAGCAATAACTGCCAGAAAAATCACAACTACATCTTTTCCAAAAATCGTTCAGTGCTACTATGCAGTGTTAGTTTGTAGTCTCTTAAGAGATTTTTTTTTTAAAGCTGTCTCTCAGATATCAAAACTCCAAAGTGTTTGTTTATGTAGTTTTATTTAAAAAGCTGATGCAAGTCTTAAAAATGTAATATTGCACCCTACCAGGACAGCAGTTATGAAGTTTACAGCAGCAACATGATATTGTTGGAGAAGTGTTGATGCTCATCTCCAAATGAAACACTGCTTCACTTTGCCTGGTGTTGCACGGTCAGCCTTGCAGCATAACATTAGCTTATTGGCTAATCACTGAAGAAGGGCAACAAACAAGAAGAGAGGTTTCAAAAATGACTGAACCATAAAAACTTTTTGTTTATTTGTAAGTCTTTATTGTCCCCAAGGGGCAATTCGGGTGCAGCATACCAAGACAACACAACAGATATAAATGCACAAATACAAATGATTAAAAGGCCACGGATACACAGTGCGAGCCACCTACCAGTGATCAGGCTGCGCAAAGCGGCATAATTCACAAAACAGAGATTAAAATGACCTAAAAGAGATTCAAAATAAAGTGCAGGTAAAACTACAGGTACAGGAGGAGAGATGTAACCTATATGTGTTTGTTAATAGCTGCAATGGCTCTTAACACATTAAGTTGTAAATTAAGCTCTCATCTGACAATGCAGCTAAAGACATGTTAATGCAGATTGTAGTTTTCTTAACTGGGCCAAGTCTTATCTGTTATGTCTTCAGTAAGGGGGGCATGTAGGGATGATTAACACCTCAAGTGTCATGTCTAGGTTCAGAGTTAAAGACATCTATAATTTTTATTATCAACACAACATTTTACACTCAGCTCCTGTTTGACGAGGGGTTAACCTTTAAATGATCTCCTTCCAGAGTATAATTAACTCTGCTCTTTTCGAAATTTTACCTCCACCAAAATATATCTCCCCTCTTTTGCAATGTAATATAGACACACAAATGAGAGTCTCTGGAGTCGATGCCCCACTTTCACACGTCCAGCCTGCCTCCCTGATCTTCATTCAGACGCTTTCCCCAGCGCATGGAGTCTTGGGTCAGATCCATGTGGCCACCCCCCTGGAGAAAGGCGTGTAGTTGCTCCGTGCAACCGCTGGGTTTGTAACCTGACACCTGGCCGTGCGGTGCGTTCTGCCATCGCTTCACCCACAGAAAGCCTATTTAAAAAGGAAAGGGATGAGTCGAGCGCTCCTGACTCCATGAAACCCCCCTCCAAAAAGGAACCTCACTCCGCTTTTTCTGCGCGTCCCTCACTCTCTGGATCGGCATAAATGAATGAAACACAGGGGAATATCGGCAGACAATCGCACAGGAAAACTCTCTGTGAAAGCTGCAGCCTGCCAGGAGGAATTTATGTCGGGCAAATCAACATGAGTTTTCCCCTTTGGAACTTCATCTCAAGCTTGTCAAATGCGTAAAACGGCGCCCGGTGTCGTCTGCCCCCCTTATACGAAGGAGTCACGCTGTGATTAACGGTCAGGTTTTTGACTGCCAGGACAAATGAATACAAATGAATTTAGGCACCCGAAGGAGAGATTGCAGAACCTCTCATCTAGACACAAAGTAAGTCTCATTCATGTATTCTGTTCTATTATTTCTCAGAAGGAGATAGGAAGATGCAGAGGGTTAGGATAGGAGCGTTCACTGGAGTTTTATTCACGGAGCTGCGTGCGTCCATGTGCGTACCTGGGATGTGCCGGCTGGCTGCGGTCCAGCTAACCATGCAGGACTGAGGAGGCTCTGTATGGGGTCTGTTTGGACCAAGGAGGTCATTGATCACCTGTTTGACTTCAGTTCAGCGTTGCCAAATTGAGGAAATGCGCCCAAATGTTTATTTTTTTTTTAGATTGACGAAAATAAACAGTTGGACTTGTATTAAAAAAAAAACTCTCCCATCACAAGAAGCAATTGAATTAAGTGCCGTTAACGTCATGCAACCTGTTGTCTTTTCAGTCGCTCATTTAAAGCATGTTTAAAGTGCCTTCAGCGTTTTTTTCCTCTCAGTATGTTTCATCCGGACGAAATTAATTAAAATACGTATTTTGTAAAAACTTGTGCGTTCAAGTACGCACATATACATAAACTGTCAAAGTATTCATGGCTCATGGATGCATGTAGGTACACTTCTATTCCGTTTTTGATATACATTGAGATCTATGAAGTTTCATTAAAGGTTCATCAGCGCGCTGTGGTTGGATTTTGTCAGGGTGCTTGTCCATGCTTTCTCACTTTTACGCACGGTCCCCTGTGAACTCCTGCGTTTGGGACTCAGGCCACTCTGTATGGGGTTTGGTTGGACCAAGAGGGTCACTTCAAACTTCTCAGACTTTAACAAATAATTTAAATGCGTCCAGATATATATTTTTGGAACTCTTCTTGACATAAACACTTAGCAAATTAACTCAAAAACATTTCAAAGACCATTCGGTATTTATCTTGTTGTGGTACTTTAACGCATAAATACACACTTTGCACATCCCCAAATTGTGATGGACTGACTGTTTAAAACAGACATTTAATGAGACCCAGAAACCTTAACAACCTGTTCATTTGCATGCTTTGGCTTGAATATTGGAGGATGCTTTTCACATTTACGCACTGTCACCACACTTGATTTCACGACTGTGGTGGCTCAGTGAGGCGTCCGTTTGGACCATGGGGGTCATTTATCCCTCCTTAGACTTTCACATAGGCCTATACAATGAATACATGACAGTGCTCATTTTCTCTTGTTCCACTCATATAAAGCATTGATCAAGATAATTCGGAGCATTTCTTGTAAACTTAGGTCAATATTGTCTTTTTGGCTTGCTTTTACGCATGAATTCACATCTCATTTTTGTTTTCATACCAGGTGGATGTACGCAGGCGCAAGCCCATGTTGCGTTTGCTTGAGTTAGTGATCAAAACAGGCATTTATTGAGACCCATAAACTTTCAGATGAGGTTCATCTGCATGCCTTTGCACGAATTTGCGAGGATGCGTTCCACTTTTACGCACGGTTACCATACCGCAATCTACCTGGAACTTAAAAGACTTTGAATAGAACAAGTTTGGATCTTGGGGGCAATTATCACTTGCTTCACATACTCATGCTAGTTTTTTTCCACTTTGAAACATTAGGCAGGCTAATTCGGAACCCTTTTTAAGGACTTCGTTCAATGTTATTCTTTGGGGTTACTAATATGCACGTTATCTACATTTTTGTGGCGAGTGGATGCACGCAGACGTGCACCCATAAAGCTTTTGTATGGGTACTTGATCAAAACAGGCATTTATTTGGACCTGTAAAGTTTCATTAGAGGTTCATCAACATCCGTTTGCTCCTTTCTTCGAGGAGGTGTTCTTCGTCTACTCAGGTCCCCAATAGTCTCTTTGTACCATGAGACTGATAGGCAATTTTGAGACTTTCCCCAGTTCAATCACCACATCCAAGGGATTTTTCCTTTTTTCATCCGGATAAAACAGCAAGCAGTCTAATTCAAATTCACTTCGTGCAAACTTAATTCAATACGTATCCCTCTAGCTTACTTCTACGCATGAATACGTTTTTCAGTCAAGTTTTATGAGTTTTATGGCTCGTGGATGCTCACAGGCTCAGTCCGATATTGTTTTTTTCTTGACTAACTAGACTAAACAGGCATTTAATAGACTGGTAAAGTTCCATCAGAGGTTCATCTGCATGCTTTGGCACGAATTTTCGAAGATGCTCTCCATGTTTTCCCCTTTTACGCACAGCCACATTTACGCACGGTGAAAAAGATCCTTTGTTTATTATTTTTTTTCTGCTAAACCAGTTTCCAACCATACTGGGAATGTTCCTAAAGTTACTTAGCTAAAACTATTACATAACCGTTTGCAATAGTTTCCTCGAAAGCTTCCATTCATTTATTCAGTTCTAAACGCATCTGCTGCTGACATGCGACTCTGTGACTTGAACTGCATTTGTTTAATACCTGTGTTTACTGCATACATCTCCACAGATAGTGAAATGCGTATTGGTTTATTAAAGGGACCGGGATATTTGTTTTTGACTTGGCTGTGGTGTTGTTTTTTGAGAAAAGTTTAGGCAGCTAAAACAGTCCTTCATTCTTTTTAGTCATTGTGAATGAAACGTGTGGATGGGAAACATGGATTAATTGAAACAAAATACCTCTTCTTGGCTTGAGTAAGTACTTGGGTTAATGGTGGAGTGAACACGTGTTTTGGATGAGTGAGTGAGGAGCACCGTTTGTTATTCCAATAATTTGCGCCTTATTTTTGGCACGTGCATGGAGTAAACCTAAAAATTATTGTGATAACATGTTACAGTTTTGATTACAAGCTTAAAATTAATAAGCAATAACAAGCACCCTCAATCATCAACTTTAAATGGAGGCCTACGTGAGCAGCGTTGTCATAAGGGCTGTGCTGAGTACCTGTTGGGTGCATGAGGATTCATGAACTAAATGCCCACACGGGGGCGCATTTCATATCTCACTCCTGGCCCATCATTTGGAAACATTCTTTTGCAAGTATTTAGTCCCATTTTTGTTTTTACTCCCCCTCTCTAGAAAGGACACTTTAGAGTTTATATTTAGATTAAAATACCAATCTATCAATCTATGTTCACATTCTGTTTTTATAAGTCGTTTTTGTTTTTTGTTTTTTGTTTACATTACATACAAAATGTTTGTTCATACAAGGACATGTATTTTAACAATAACAGTAAAATCAAGATCCATCTGTGCTTGTAAAAGCTACAAACAGTGATATAACAATCTGCTGACAGAAAACTGACCTTTTAACAGCAGCTTAGAAAAACTCCCCAAAGATGTTGCTGAAATAGAGGACAACAAATATCAACAGATGTCTTTTGCATCTGCTGATTCAGAACGCAAACCAAAGTCAATGTGAACCCTTTCTGTTTAAACTGTAGACACACTGTACTCTCTAAGTTGATCTTCTTTATTAAATATTGCCATCATAGATGTGCATTTACAACAGTTTGCATGAGTTTGCCTCCAAGTTTTTATTGCTAAAACTAGTGATGCATCTTTCCTAGGATCTGACAATATGATATACATCAGGATGTAGGGGTAATGATTTTATATAGCATAAAATTGCAATACTGTAGGCAGGGCAATTGATCACTTTGGGGTTTTTAAAAACATTTTTTTAAATAAATTTAAGAACCAATACTATATATATAAAAAGTTCAGGTTCTGATCAATGTATTTTACACAAAGGACGGTCCCTGCAACATAGAAAAACTGAATTGTTTGTTCTAGTGACAGAAATGATAACAATAAATGTAACAGACAGACGAAGAGGCAAATGGCCAAATGCCTGCTGCAAACTACTGGCTGGAGGATTAAACTGTATAAAAAAGAAAATGTCCAGGAGTTCTTCTAATTAATAACTAATAAATATAGATATTGAGCTGTAAATATTGATATGCTCCAAATGTTGCAATATATTGGTGTATGGATATTTTCCAGTACATCTGTTTAATACCAATAAGTCACCTAATTTTGAGTGGTTGATGACTCCTACACTATCTTTTAACAGAACATTAAGCCTACTGTCTAGTTTTTAAATAATTAATATATACTACAGGTACAAACAATATTTTCTTACCCATTATCTTGTTTTTTTTTCTACATGTCCCCCACCCCTACAATCAAGCATATGGATACTTGTAAGAAAAGGCTAAAATGTAGGTTATTTCTTAACCTGATGAGACCTTTTGTCTATATGCATATTATTTTGACTGAGGAGATTACAAATGATTGTCATTTGCTTCTATGACTTGTCAGTTCCTCATCAGCCTCTGTCAGTGCCAGCTCATGTAAAGGAATTTTCCACTGTCTGTCAAAGTGTGAGGGGTTTATAAGTGTGTCAGTCTCAGGGTCACCTTTGGGAAATCCTTTAAAGCAGTGGTTTTCAATTCTTGAGTTGGGACCAAAAGTGGGTCACGAAGCAGTTTCCAGTGGGTCAGAGATGTGTGCCAGGAAAAAAATAGGGGGACGGGGGGCATAAAGTCTGTATGTATGGAAACCCAAAACAGACACTTATGCTTGCAGATAAACAAGCTAAATATTCAAAGCTGTTTTATAGAAGCTGGCACCAGATTTACAAATGATTTAAACCAAGTCTTTGTGTTGTTATAGCGGAAAGACCTATTGTATTCTTTTTTTTTTTTTCTTTTTTTTTTTTTTACCTTGAATCAGTGCTGTTGGTCAACCTCCAATCATCATTGAGTCATGCTGTAATGAGTCCCAAAGCAGAGAAGTGAGTCAACATTTTAGCACGTCTGGTTCTCCTGTCTGAAACTCCTGTCATGGGTTTTCAGATACATGCCCAAAACCCAGTCTGGTAAACACAAGCACAAGGGATTTTAATACACCAGGAAATGCCAGAGGTGTGAAGTTTTTATCATGTCTTAAAAAGGACGGTGGCTGACACATTAAAAAATAAAAAAAAAAAGAACTGCAGAGTTGGTTAGGGACGTTCAACTTTACCATTTCTGAATGCCTTTAGAGAAATGATGTTGGACACATTACTGACACAACCATTACCACAAACTTGGTCACACCATGGTAAAAGTCTTTATAGAAGAGGAAAGAGCATGAAATGACAGCTGAATGATTAGTAATGGCATGTTGAATGTTGTTGTTCCATAATGGTCTGATTTTAGCATGATGCTCTAACTGATTATGTCCATGCGTCAACAATTATTACTGTTATGCTAATTTACAGAGATTATCGAAAGAACAGTACATGGGAGTTCCCTACAGACCTTATTAGCAGCAATGATCAAAAAACACAATGACGAGGGAACAAGGGCGACGCTAACATCCAGAAGAGCATCCTCCCTGCACCTCTCCTCTTTACGCATTTTAAACCAATGAAAATGATCAAAACCATTTGCCCTTTTGGACACTGCAGTATTTTTTACATTGAATTAATGAATGATTTTTCAATTGCCTGGAAAGCAACCATATTTGTATCAGTCAAGCCCCAAAACTAAAAGTTAAATGTTCCATTTTGGCAAAAGTCATGCACTAGAAACCACTGTGGCTGAGATGAATCTTCAACCCAAATGTAATCCAAGAGCACTGATTGAATGCTATATTGATAGCTTTGGTAGGGTCTCATAGAAACAGTGCAGTTTGGCAGTGTTTTGGTCTTAAAAACTTGGAATAGGTCTTATGTTTTCTGTTTCAGGTTATGTTCATGTTTTAACACCTACACCGAAAAAGTCCAGAAAAATCAAAATTTCAAGGTAGCTGTCTGCACTAGGTTTTTGAGTTTTGGGTCACACTCAAAATTTTGAGTTAAGAGAAAAACTTCTCAACAAAAGACAATCTTTGGCAGGGCTCTAGCACAGGGCTATTACAGAAAGATCTTGTTTTTGCTTACCACTGCACCAGTCTTGCACACCAAAATCCTTATGCAAACCCATGTTCAGAACTAGGTCTGACCAAACCGGACCTTGAACTAATTGTTTTAAGTTTTGTCAACTTAAGTTAAGAAATTAGACCAACTTAACATAAAAAAAAAAACTTTTTTAAGGACAGTTGAGATAACTCCATTGATTAAGTTCATACATAACAAAAAACATTTTTTTTTTGTTTTATGTACCGAAAAATGCATTAAATGCCAGCGAAGTTTTCATTTTTCCAGTCTAGCCAAAGCAGTGGTTGATCACATTCAGTACAGAGAGAGACTTTGAATACCCAATATTTGGTCTTTCTGGGTTAATAGGCCTTTTTGTACGTTAAATGTGTTTTCCATGTGATGGAGCATCACTATGAACAAGACAAAATGTTGTTAAGACCTCTGCCTCTCCCCCTTAAAGCAGCTCTGGCAGCTGCCCAAAATGTCTCGCTGCAGAATGGATCTACCAGTGTCTCGTCCTACCAGTGTTTAGTCAACAAATTAATCCCATTTGCACCTGTTACCAAGTCCTCTGCAGATCATGGAAGTTAGAATGAATACAGAGTTCTTGACAATTTGCTGCCAAGTAGTGCTGAAGAGGCCAATTATCACAGAGCAGATCTGTAAACCAATCAGAAGTGACTGGTCCCATGTTGGGAAGAGGGCCTTAGAGAGGCAGGAGCTCTAACTGAGCGTCTCAGACAGGGAGAGAATTAAGTACTATCTGGGGCACTCGCTATATGAAAGGAAGATGGTTTTTGAACATTTGTGACAGTGAACATACGCTGGCAAGCACTGAAAATGATAGTATAAACATAATTTAAGGCAAAATTTGACTTCTTTATCCTGAGGGAAGAACCAAAGGCTCGAAGTGCTGGTGCTTCTACTGTTAGCTTTAGCCACACTCAACTCTGCAAACCAGCTTCACATTGGTTACCTGCTGATGCTGTAAACCTGTGATGAGTAAAGAGCAGTTTCTGAGTACAACTTAAGTCTAGTCAGGTCATTTTTATAGTGTTTACACCAGATTAGATATCATCCCCCAGAGAACATGCTTAACAAACATCCATCCAGACTTTTGAGTTTACTCTCTGCCCTGATAAGAAGTACATTTATTTTTTCTTGTTGTCTCAGGCTGATAAGGGTGGTTTCCCTGTAGTAATGCGTCAATTTCCACTAGACCTCAAATAACAATTTACATTTACAAGTTATTTCTTGAAATTGTGTACAGTAATATATTCATATGCCTGACTTTCCAGCACTGTAATGACGCTCAAAAACATGTTTTGTTTTGTCATTTTGTCCTGTTTTGTTTGATCCTAAAAATTCTGGCCCTGCATCTAGAGATTACTTTTCTTATCATTAAGTTTGAGGGGTTGAAATTTTGTTAATTTTGGTCACAGTTCCTCATTCATGAACCGGTATCAGATAAATTGTGGCTTTTAGACCCTTTGATTGGTTAAACTAGCTTTCAGAAGTGCTGCTGTTTGTGCCGAGAAGGAGGGGCTGACAGGGTTTGATGAGGTTGAGAGGTTAGAATTAGAGCGTATGAATCTGGAATAGATGCCAGACATTTTCTCAGAGACAGAGAGCTTTGCTGTCAAGGAAATATGAGACAAATCTGTCAGTTTTCATGTGTAGATTTCTTCTCCTGATTATCAATGTGGCATCAGATATGTTTGAGTGACAATCAAGAGCGGAGGAAGATGTTATCAGCCACACAGAGCTGCTTTCTTCCCTCTGCTGTCGGTGAAATGTGAGTTTAGAGATCAGTCTAAACATATAAGTTAGACTGTCTGGTTTTGGTGAATGACTGAAGAGGAGGTATTGTGTTTTTTGTCCACTCAGCTCAGCCAAATCTCTACCGCAGGGATTCATGTTGGAGCTTACTGTTGCAACATGAAAACCACACCAGACAGGGTCATGTCCAAATGTCAGCTTTAGTGATTTAAATGCTTACTCAGCTTTTTTTAACTTCAAATGCTTCACAAAAGAAGAGTCACCGCACCTCAGAAATACTTCAATCAATGTGTTAACAGTGCAGTAAGAAAACGTTAGATCACAGTGGCAGTCTGATGAAAATCTATTTTTTTTAAAATCCATGTGAACATTATAGTCTGACTAAAATCATGCTGACCCAAAATTTGTAGCTGAATAGGAGTTGTGTGATGTTGTCTTACGGGAGAAACTTGAGTTTCGAGTGGTAATGATCTGGGAGCAATGTCTTTGGGTGATGACTACATAGTTGCCAAGAGATTGTTTGTTCTCCCTTTGGATTTTTTTTTTTTTTACAGAAATACTAATAATGCGTTATTTTTATTTGTTTGGTAATGTCACCAGGAGAAACAAGAGACAAGACCATACAGGAGACTTTTTGATAAACTCTTGATAGATTGTCCACATGGTGGGAGATGTAGTCCATAATATGCCATTTTATAAAAGACATTAAATTTTGGATTCTAGTGTAGAAACCAGAAAAGGGCAGCATTCACATGACGTCTTGTCATGAATACACCCTTTTGAGAGCACAAGAAGACTCTCGGGTACAACAGCATACATTTTAAGATCCCATATGAGGCTTTTTCAAGTTTTACATACCCTTTGGTAAACGTGCCTCTTCCTTATGATAGAGAATATCGGTGCACAAGGCAAAAAGTCCACATCATCAGGATTTCACACTCTCTCCCCGTGATTACAGTGCCAGTAACTGTATTAGATGCAGTTCCTTGAGTCTCTTCTTGATGCTGAATGAAGAAGCCCTAGAGGTCACATCCATACTCCATGTTAGAATGCTGGTTTACACAGCAGAAAAGAACATGTTTAGCACTTAAAAAGGAAAAATTAAAAAGATCAGAATTGTTCATGTGTTTCAGGGCAAACAGTGTGCATGGGCGAATAGTTCTGTAGCCTGTCCACTCTGATTGCATACATGATTCCAGTTATGCATTATTAGGGGCAGAGCTAATATGACTGCAAGGCAGCATGTCGTTGATGTTTATCCAAAAGTGTGGGGCCTGAATCAGCTCAGTTTCTTTGTCTGTTCCCATGTTGATGATCAAGAGCTAAGTTTAGACAGCATTTTTAATATGGTGGTCACCATTATAGATTATATTCAAAAGCCTCTTTAAGTCATCCAGATGATACCACACAGTGTTTCTCCTGTATTTTCCACATGCAGTGACAACATTGTGTAATAGAGACAACATTCACCTCAAATGAAAAAAAAAAAAAAAGCAAAAGATACTACATCTTAAGAGCAACCTCAACAAGCTTTTGAATGCGTTCTATATGTAAATTCAGGTATTAAAAAACATAGATGCCTTGAAAATGATATCAAGAACAGCACAGTACAACACTCTTTTGTCTCTCAGGCCATCAGACTGTACAACTCTTCACTAGGGGGGAGGAGGAGTAACAGGAAGACAGTGGACGGGAAGGAGCAGTAGCTAGCCTGTAGCCATATTTTTATTTTTATTTACTTATATTTCTATTTATTTATTTGTTTATATCTATCTTTTTAATATGTCTTTTTTATCTGTTATACTAAACTGCTCATAGAATCCTAATTTCCCTGGGGGAGTTTTTTTCCCAAAGGGATTAATAAAGTTTTATCTAATCTAATCTAATCTTAAACATTTATATTAAACTTAGATAAACTACTCCTAATTGGAAAGAAGTGCTGCCCTGAGTCCATGGTTAAGTTTGCGCTGATGTAATGATCTGTTGGCATAAATGAATCAGTTTGAGTGTGCAGATTTGTTAGAGTTGACCTCAAATACACCGTAGAAAAAGAACCACTGCACATTAAACCACTTCAAGTACATCTAAAATAGCTACTGAAGACCTATAAAGTGAAAATCCAGGTAGATCAGGCACAGCTGCCCTAGAAATGTGGTCAGTTTTGCAGAGGGATTTAAATGACACAATTCAGAACACATTATGGCAAAATCTGACCCCATATTCTCTGTAGAAGAAGAGTCAGTGCATTTTAAGATAACTTCAATTCAGCAATCAAGTTTTTATTGTAAAAGATAAAAAAAACAGGTAAAAGAAGCCCAGTTGCCTTGGAAACATGGTCAAGTTTGCACAGATGTAAACAGTCTTTTGGCATTTATGACTCATTTTCAGAGCGCAGATCCCTCCTCAGCTGATAAGACGATGAATGAGAGTGCAACCAGCTGTTAGTCTGAGACACACTCTCACACACGTACACACACACACACACACTTAAACTAAGCATCTTGGTTAACCACAAGCAGCTGTGTGTGAGGCTGATTATGATTGGACTTTATTAGCATCTCAGAAACTTGGAATGGAGGCAGACACAGGCGCCTAAAAGACACTTCTAAATGCACACATGCACACATCTTGATTATTATCATTCCGACTTGTGGGGAAACAGCCAATGGTTGGAGTGGAAATGTTAAAAAAAAGACAGACGAAGACATATTTTGGCTTGTTGCAGTTGCAGGTAAACAAGTTTCTGCAGACTCTTTCCCACATTTATGTATTTGGAGCTGTCAGCCCACACACCCCTCCCAAACGTCTGCCTGCTCCACTTAACCACAGCTGCTATACACATTTCCTCCTCCAATCTGTGTGTGTGTGTGTGTGTGACCACGTCTGTGTGTGGATGACCTCCAGTGGTAAACAGTGGCTCCCCTGCCTGTCACCAGATCTCAGTCCCCCCTGCAGAGCTCTCAGTCCACATGCCAATCAGTTTCTTACCTCCATGCCACACCTGGATTTGGGGAGAGAGGCACCATATGTGTGCGTAAATGTGTGTATATACGTGAGTGTGTGGGCGTACGCATGTTGGTTTTGGGAGGAGAGCTGATGGATATGTCCACTGCAGTATTTCTGTCTTACAAACCACAACTTTGAGGTCGTCTGTGTGTGTTTTGGAGAGGGGCGCTCATCTTTGCTTGCTGAGTTGTAAGTGCTTTTGCAGAATCAGTTTCCCATTTATTATTCACGGCGTATCAGACACTCAAATTTAAAGCACATGGGTTTGTTTAGGAAAAATATTTAACAGTAATTACAGAAACAGGAATTTGACTGACAACACACTATATATGTTGGAATCATCAAACAAATTAAAAGACTGAATACTATGTGCTGCTGCGTAATTGAATTACACTATTAAAGAGTATTTGACCACTTGAAGTATGAGGTATTTGAGGCAGGGTCAAATAAGGGTCTAGATGATTCACTTTGCATCCTTGTGCATAACATCTTCCCCGCCCACATGCTTCAACCTTATAAAACTGCAAAGCACTTTGGTTTCAAACAGTCTGTTTAGTTTGCCAACAGTTGCAACATTACAGGACCAGAATATATCCACTGGTCAAATGTAAACGTTTATGTCCATTACCAGTGAATTAGCTCAACCAACAAGCCAAAGAGGTAAATAGGATTGTAAAACTGGCCTGACAAAGTGATTCATTTGAGAAAAAAACTGTAAATCCCAGACTTTTGTTCCCCTGCATCTCTGATACAGATCCACAGCAGAGCTAAGAGTTGGAATTTCTCATGCCATGCTTCAAACCATGTGTTGGAATAGTTTGTCTTATCCTGGTGTCCCGCAGCAGGAAATAATGTTTACCTGTTTTAGGTGTCTTGCTGTACGTGTCCTTTTTCCACCGTCTTACTTATTTTAAGTCCAGAATGATGAGAAGAAACTCTCTGTGGCAACAAATATTGTAACTATCTTAGGGTGCTTTCACATCTTACTTGTTTAGCCTGGACCAAACAATCTCAGGTTCTCTTTTATTTTTTTGGAGAGTTTGTTTGATTTGGGGTGGTGGTAAAGCTTATTTGAACTGTGGTACAGACCAAAGAACCAAACTCTGATCCACATGAAAACAGGGGGTCTCAGTTGGCTTCCAAGTAATTTTGGGTTTGTGGTCGGTGTGAAAGCCATCTGAACAAAACACAGACAAAGCAAGGCAAGCAAACCAGAAAGTGGTGAGTTTTGGCTTGAATTTAGCCAAATACAACAAAAGTTTGCAAGCTACTGTAGTGCTCACTGACAATATCAAGCAGAGTGTGGCTAACATTAGCATTGCTAGCACTGCCGGACTACAGTTCATTTGATAGGTTAACATATAAGTCTCTATGGAATATGGTTACAAATCCAGTGAAAATTTCCGTTTGAGAAGCCTTAATAGAATTTTGTCTTTATGTTATCACTCACAGTATTGCAGAGCTACTTTTAGCTAAACAATGTTTTAACTCCAAGCTAGTAAGAATAAAGACCACAGCTACAGCCCCAACTAGTGGTGGGTGGCTATATTACACAACATTTGACAGGCTTTGGTCTGCTTGACAAAGTGCATTGTGAAAGGAAACCAAATCAAATGGACAAAGAAACAATCTTGCAACGTCCCCTCCAAACCTGATGGAGTTCACCCAAATTTAGGTGTGAAAGTGACCTTAGTCCCTGCTGTGCTTCGCTAAACCCAGTATGTCCACTTATTGATATATTTTGCTTCTGACAAAGTCATCACAGTGAGAGGCATCACTTGTGCTGTTTTTCAGCTACAGTCGCTACAATTGCTGGTTCACACCTTGGTAACGCTAAGCCTTGAATTTGGTCTGCCAGCTAACTCCCTGAGAGTGATGAGGTGCCCTTGGGCAGGGCACTGAACTCCAACCTGCTCAGGATGCATCATACACCCTTTATTCTGACAGGTCTTTGTTGTTGCATGAACATAAGATCCTGTTTTGGCATTCATGAGTAACTCTGGCCTGTGCATGTGTGTGAATTCAACAAACGAGTGTGAAGACAAATTTTTCCTTGGGGTATATTTGAGTAAATACATTGATAAATCCTATACCAATAAACATGTTTTTAATGTGTTATCTTCAAAAAAAATTGTAGTACCAATAATATTGTGCTTGAAATCTACTTGTAGAAAACATTTTAACTCACTGTTGTTCTAGGAAACAAACTTTCATGTTTTATAAGCATTCATAGAAACATTTATCAATGGAGTGAGTTACTAACAAACTTTGATCATGTAATTGCATAAAGTTAGGAGCTTTAATATTGGGAACTCAGAAGTTTAAACAGCAGTCAAAACTATTTTGCAGTCCTGGCAGCATTGTAATACCCCTCTGTAAGTAATCATCTATGTTGAAGCTGCTTGTTAAAGCTCCTTTCTGGAGCTTCCAGTTTAGGGTCGATTTTGGTGCCCCCTGAGGACACATGAGCGCCTCTGGCATTTACAATGGCCCTTTAAATGCTAAAGAAGACCTTTTTGCGATTACACAGCCAAATGTATATTCATCAAGGCTCTTTGCTATAGAAGATGTAAACAAAGACTGTTCCTAGTAAAGGGGATTGTCTGACATTGACCCAAAGCAGAATTTTTTTGGCAGTAAGAACAGTTTAGAGCAGTGGTTCCCAACCCTTTTTGGTCGGTGACCCCATTTTGGCATCACAAATTTCTGGAGACATATTTTTTCTAGAATTAGTTTTTCATCACATTTGCTGTACTGTACAAATCATGGAGGTTTGTTATGTTGTTTTTTCCTACTGACTGCAAGTTCGTGTGTTAAGTTGAAGCGAGGGAACTGAAGCACCAGTTACTGTAGAATCACGTGATCGCGGCCTTCAATCAAGTTGCGCCAGCTCAGATATATTTAAATGCTGCATTTTATTTGAATTACATTTATATTTGAGAAAGTGAAAGTATAGAATACAGTTGTTTAAGATTGTGTGTGGTGTTTTCATTTTAAAAAGAATAATAATTAGTAAAAAAAAAACAAAAAAATATTTATCAGTAGCCTAATTTATTTATTTATTTATTTTTTATCAATTACTCAACATTTCAGGCGACCCCATTTGAATTCCAGGCGACCCCACATGGGGTCCCGACCCCAAGGTTGAAAAACACTGGTTTAGAGGAAATCAGTCATATCACTGATGGTTTTGTTTGTCTTTTGTAGGTTGGAAAAAAACAACAGATGTTTTAACAGTCTGTTTCATAAGCTGAAAAAATCATCACAGTAACTTTAAACTCACAAACAGCTATTTTGTTCTGGCATAATGTTGTTATACAAAGGCACTGATCCACATGTCACCTTCTCCTAACACTGTTCTTTCTCTTCCCTCAGGAGAGCCCTATTGCTCTGCACAGTTCTATATTGTACGTGTTACCTGGGACTTACGCAAGTACACTCTGAAGGTAAGACCTCTCAATCTCTGTCTTCTTTCATCCTCGCTGAAATTTAATACATGGAAAAAACTATCAAACTCATTGCAGCACTTTGGGGGGATTTTTGAGTTATTTCTTGCCTGTTTGGTCATTGCTGGAGCACATAAACACATTGCAATGAGAATTGGGCCAGCCGTTACCATGACAACAAGTGTTGAGAAAGCAGCTGAGTGTGAGAGGAAGTGATTAAATCATCAAGAGTCAATACTGACCAGAAAATGTACTCCCAAACCCTGTTTGAATAACATCATGAGTCTGTGAATGGAGTTCCTGGTAATGGGAAAGCTTCACGGAATTATCACCTGAACCTTCAGCTCCATTTAAAGTTACAGCTCTGTGTAGGTTCAGCGTATTATTTACCTGTCTGGCCAGCAGTTTTACTGTGTCAGTTCACTCTCACTGTCCTAACAGTGTCATTTTTCGCCGAGGCTGACAGCTGTTTTTCAGCTAAAGAGCTCTAAGTTGCAACTAAATGACTACTACCTGCTGATTACCCAAAAGCAGGCAGGCAAAACTTACCGTAAACTTAGCTGAACATTTGGCAGCTAAAGAGCCTCATATTTTCCTCGTTGTTGGTGAAGACCAAAAGCATCATAACAAGATTTAAAACTGGGCACCCACTTGGGAGGTGGATGCCAATCTCTAATCCCATTTTTCACTTATGAAAATGGGACTCCATATTTAACAAGTATTAATTTTAGAACTCACAGGCAGGATTTCTTCTCTATGTTTACATCTTCAGCATAAATACTTTCTTGTCTTTGTCCACAGCGTTGGTAGTAGACAAAGAAATTGATGAGGCTGTATTAATACCTATGCCATTATCAGTTTTGATAAGGCGGGGTACATGGCAGAAGACAACCTGTTTAAGGTTCAGCTCAGGTCCATACTTCCAACAAAAGTCAGCAAAGGCCTGATCATCTGGTGGTCCTAAAGATGACCATATCTGATTTGTGTCTGGTGTTGCATGTGTTAAGAAACATTTTATCCTCTCAGAAGAGGATTTTGGCTGCCCTGACCTAAAACGTGTTCAAAATTTATGACCAGAAATCCTCAAGTGTGTGGAGTCTGCTGAGAAAAACCTCCGTTCTTTGTCACAAAGCCAATCAGGAAGCAAGCTGGCTGAAGCAGGAAGCAAACCTAGCATGAAAAGTGAAGCATAAAGTAAGATGGACGTCAGAAATAGAAAACTAACTTGTTGACTTGTGGCCAAAAAGCAACCTTCGGTACATCATAACCTGTGAATTACAGAGAACAAACTGCGAAGGAGAGGAGCTCAGCCGAAATTACAACTGCCACTAGCTGCATTTAGCTTTAATTCCTCCTGACTTTGTCTGCCCTGTTTATTTACACTAAAGCCACGTTTGATCATGAAAGATTACATGGTGCAAGAGAGGCCCTGGTTATTGGAGAGTAAGTTGGCTGGTGTGTGGTATGCTATGTCTCTCTCTTTGTGGCTCACCACACACTACAGGAACAAAACTGATACAATCTGACATTATCTGACTTCACAGTTTCAAAATTGGTTGAGATTTTAAAGATTGTTATGTGTGTGCCAGGCCCTAATGATCCAATTTTTTATCGATTCTTTCATCAAGACTTGAGAATTTTCCGTGTGGAGAAAGTAGTCTCACACAGCTTTTCTGTGTCAACAACGTCAAACACATGGCACTCTTGTGATTTAATGCTGTGCCAGATGGACTAATGTTACAGCATGTTGTTAGTGTTTTCACCTTTGCTTTGAATCACAACCACAGATATTACAAGTCAAACTGCTGGCATCATTTTATGTACAGGTAAGTCATACTTTTGGCTGCCTCTAATTGGACAATGACAGCATTGTGTTGCAAGGTGTGGAAAACTAAGTTAGAGGCATTGATTAGGGAATTGTTGAGCACAAAGGCAAATAGATCTGATTTCTCAAAATAGTTGGAACTGATTCTTCACTGGAACTGGTTTTCGTTTACTACCCCCATCTGAAAGTAACTCATCTCTGTCTAGAAAGAGGATGTAGGCTATGAATGTATGCAGCTCTACTAATAAAAGTATGAGCTGGAGAAAAAAAAAATTGATGACATTTACTAAAAATTAAGGAAAAAGAATATCTTGTTTTGTCAGTTTTGTCATAAAGAGGAAAATATATCAACATTTTATAGTGTTTGCTTTTGAATAGGGCTCAGGTCTAATGTTTCTGATGCATTTCAAGGAGTCTAATTAAATATGAATGCATACTGGCTATGGTGCATGTGGATTGTTTTTTCAATGTGCATTTTTTTTTTAAGTCAGGCATTTCAAACTGCAGGCATGACCACTGTCTCTCACTTTCCAAGTATCTGAAGAATATTAGGTTTGCTTATTTTTCACTTTGAGCCTTTCTTATCTTGCTCAAAATAGACAGGAAAAAATGAAATAAAGAGCCACTCTTACCTTGTTTTGGGCACATCAGTAGAATATGTCACAGACAAGATAAACACAGTACAGCTACACTTCCTGTTACTACTTTTAAAAGTTAATGACTGGTTTGGTTTCCCTGAATTACTTACACATAGGGATGGGAATAGAAAACCAGTTCTGATCAAGAATCGTCTGATAACTGATGAAAAAAAGCTAAAATAATAAAGTTTGTCTGTTTGCCTAACAATTTCTTTACCTGTGCCTTCCTCAAAGTTTTAGATGCCTTGCTAATCAAAGTATTCACACTCACATCAGAGGTTGTCAGCTCAAGAAGACAAAGTCGTAATAATTGCAGATTTTGCAGGAGACAGAAACAGTCAAAGTGTGGCTTAATTTCACAACAGTAAGACCCTTACAGCATATGTCTTGTGTCTGTGTGGTTTTAAGTAATGGTGAAAATGCCTGAGACTTGTAGAGGCATTTGTAGGCATTTTGCAGTAAATATCAGAGGTGCCAAATGTTTGATGTTGCTTATCATGAAAACTGTGAAGGCCAACTTTTTTTCCTCACAGAAAACTCACAAGAATGATAAGAGAATCGATTATGTGCTTGATCGATAGGCAGAATCAATAATGGCATAGTTATCAATAAAATCTCAATATTTCCCATGTTTTCTTATCCAATAATCAGGTCACTTTAGGTCGTTTTTTACCTTTCTTCTTCCTAATGTACTGTTAAGCGTAGTTTGCTCTTTTTGTGTGTCATTATTAAGCCAAGGAATAAAGCAAAACATACATCCTTATGGCCTTTATTGGGGATAAAGTTGGGTTGAGATGGGGTTATATGGCAGCAGGGAGATTCAGCCAACATGTACATGGTTCAAAACTCTGTAGGCCCCATGAGCTGGAGCTGACATTGAGGGAAACCAATAAGCATCCAGTGTATCTAACTGTAAACTCTCCCCACTGTGTTAAGTAGATTTTTAGCTTAAGTGTGAATGTTTAACAAATTAATTAGGAAGATGAAGGACACAAGGTTACACAAGAGTGCAAAAACAAAACACAATCTGATCAATCCAGTTTCTTTTGTGGCATTAGTCATGTCAGGCAGTTGTCACATTGACCAAAATTCAACTCCTTTGGTTTTTTTTTTTTTTTTTTTTTTTCATTTTTTACATGGGCTCTTGACAATTGGTGTTGTGATGCTTGTACTTTGCCTTTACCGTCTGGTGTTTTCTCCTGATGAAGGGTTAAAGATACAGTCCAGTGAATTGGCCCCTTCTCCTCTGCACTTACTTTAATTTAGACTGACAGGTCACAAAGTTCAGTAGACCCTGATCACAAGTGATTGCATAGTATTGCTCTCACATTCATCTAGCAAAGCAAAAGGTGGGGATAAACATGTAGACAACAATAACCCTTTGTATCCTCAATGCATTATTCCGAGAACAGAGATAATTTCTTATGTTGCATTAAGGGAAACTCCTAAGATTGTTTACATCTTAGTCTGTTTAGTCTTCTTTGTTTTTTTGTGGCTTTGGTGACCACAGGATGAAAATAAGTCCATTGTTGTGGAAGAAGACTAGAAAAATCCTTTCCTTAAATCTGCTTACTGCTGGAGATATCTTTAACTGGATCTCAAACCTAACAGTATGAGATGGCGTGGCATTGTGGGAAATGTAGGAGCAAAGTTCTGACAAGGACACTGAAAACATGGAATACAATAGACAATAAGCTTCTGCAACATTTAGTAGTATAATTATATTGTTCAGAGGTAGATTTTCCTTCTAACTTTGGGAACAATCTTGTGAAAGAAGTCTCTGTATTGGTGCCAGATCATGATGATTCTGTCACAGACATGCACCTGTTTCTGACATTAAATCCTTAGGCTCAGTTTATCATACTGTTTTATGATCCATAACGAGAGATCCTTTCAAAACAAATCACTGTATTCTGTATAACAAAGTTGACCAGTCTTCTATAACACAGAGGTGTGATACACGCTTGTATCTTTTTATCTGTAAACTGCTTATTGGACATTTACCATCTTACATAACACCTATTCTGTACTGGAACACTGGATGTCCTGCTGGTTCACTTTGAGGTTGGAAAATCCATTTTGTCTATTATGCTTCAAAAATGTGGAATAACTTACAGCAGAGTTTCAGACTGATGCTTTTGTTAAGATGATGCTCATTTAAGATTGAGATTGCAGTCTGTGGATGTTTTCATTGAGTATTCTCTTTTCCTTGTTTATTTTGTTTTTAATTATTTCTTCTTTCCATCTTAGCCTCATTATAAATTAGGGAAACCTTAATGATTTTGAGACTTGAATTAAAAGATAAAAACTCAAAAATACTTTGATGGTTTTTTACTTGCCACCTTGTCCTTTGAAGGGTTGAGTTTTCTTTTTGGGATTTTATTTGTTTGTCGCAAGATCACTCTATGGACACTGGCTCATCCTGACCAAATGCTGGTTTTAGATCCCCTTTCAGTGCATAAACACTGTAATTGAGTTGCATAACTCATCTAAGGATAGAAGTTTCAGGGAAATTGGTCACTTTCCCTCAGCAGGGGTTGAGTTGTATACCTGTCATTAAATGAGGCCTTGGTTTGAGTCTGTAAATGAATGATGCTGTTTATTCTTGCTTTCTTTTATTTAAAACTTACCCTGCTTGAATTTTCAAATAAAGATAAAATACTAAAAAACATCCTTCAAGCATCAATAAAATGGAAAAGAACAATATTTTCCTATTTTTTGTCCATTATTCTAACAATAAATCCTTAAACATGATTTAAAATTGTAGGAATAGTGTGATGTACTGCTGCTACAGGGACAGTTTTTCCACTCAGACATATCAAAAATGGTGCACTGAAGACTAGCTTGGCCAGGATTTTGAGTTTGTTAAAATGAATCAAGTGACTTCATCCTCTACAAGGGATAACATTACATGGAGTCGAGTGCCGGACTTTCTCTCTGTCCTAGTTGAGTGACTTGGCACAGAGTAGGACTCTGAACTGCAGCCATGTGTTGAACACAAGTCTTACAGTGTGTGTGTTCACATCTACACAGGATGATGTATATCTAGAACCACATGATTAATGTATGCACCAACAATAATACAAGTGGTATTTAAGTTAAGTAGTTTTGAGACCGGGGTCTAAGCACACAGCGCATACATGTAATGCAGACCCCAGCTTCACTGCCAAGTCCTGTTGTCCTTTACAGCAGAAGAGACCACACAGAAAGGAGAAAGTGCTGCGGATGGGTATACACATACTATACCCCATGGCGCTCTTGTTTCCTCTTACGAGTTTATAAAGCCCCAATGTTTAGAGGTCTTATATCCCAACACACTGCACGGAAAGACTGTAAAGAGCTGCCTATAGAGGGGAGCCATGTCTAAAATTGCATTGCTTTTTGCCTTACTAACTTTCCAGTCACCTAAAGCCCCTGGGAGGATGTTTTTACCAGTTATGAAACAAACTGATATTAACATTGATGCCTTTTTATGACCTAATACTGGCAAGCAAACAAGAAAATGAGCATGACAATTAACTGTTTCAGTATAGATATTTGAATGGCCAAAAATGTTGTGAGGGGGTTGGTGTCAAACCCACTGAGTTACATCACTACTAAAGCAGCCTTTTTTAAATTATGGCCCAGATATTGTACTTTCTTTCAACATGTTACATTTTTAAGTTTCCTGCCATAAGTTCCCCTGACATTTTGGATTATGGTATTCCTTTTAAAGCCCTCTGTTAAAGCCCTGCTCAAAACAGGCTGTATTCCCTCCTGATGAACTGATTCTGACCATGCCTCTCTCAAAAAGTGGATGTGGCTTCAACTTTTCAGCTTCCAATCTTCACAACACTGTGCTCTGATGTTTACTGTGGCTGCACATACATGCCTGGACATTTTCCTTCCACTGGAGCTGCCACTGGGTTGAACAAACATCTGGCTCAGGGGGTGGTTCCCTTCTGGATAGGTTAGCATATCCCCTGATGACCTTATTGTGGGTAATATTTTGAACAGACTGTAAAAAGTTTACCTCAGAACTCAGATATGGGAAGTGAGAATTATGTCACACCCCACTTAATCGCGTTCCAGTAACAAGCTGGTAAAGTGGGGGAACCAGAAAATCCTCCAACTTTCCAGTAGGAAATTCTAACCAAAGGGGGTGTTCCTGTTGTAGTGCCTAATTTGCAATTTGGAGAAATCGACTTCTGAGATCAACTGGAATGCACCATAAGCACATATTTTTTGAAAGAAGGAGTTTTTCATATTGAGGGAGTTTGTGGCCAGGTCATGGATGCATTTTTTTGTATCAGTTACCTAAAAATCTGTTTTTTTAATCCACATCTAACCTTCAGAAGACACCACTGTGTCCACAGGGGGCATCGCAATAGCACTGATAATGAGTGTTTCCATA
This sequence comes from Cetoscarus ocellatus, assembly GCA_037902135.1. NCBI lineage: Eukaryota > Metazoa > Chordata > Actinopteri > Labriformes > Labridae > Cetoscarus > Cetoscarus ocellatus. Next base: position 176,018 of record JBAMNC010001402.1, on the reverse strand, counting down.
AAATTGAAAACTGAACTTTCTGGATTGGTTAGAAAAAGAAACAATCCTTTGTAATAGATATGTTTAGTAGAACTCCTACATCATCTCAGATGTATCCAACAGTTATTTATACAAAGAAATCAGATAAATTAATTGTTGTAACATGTTGAGTTGTGTTGTATTGTTTTGTGTTGTGGTGAAGACAGTTGCTGTTGAAATACTCATTGTTATGTCAAAGAGTCCTACATGAGAAGGTGAAAACTGCCCCTTATTCATGTTCTGTGTTGCTCATTTGAGATGGTTCTTGATTATTCTTGGGCTGCTGTCTGTTCTGTTGCCCAGGCTCCCTTTGGTGTGTCTTATCAGCCCTGTAACAGCGAAAATGCTTAAGTCAAATAGAGACCCATTGTCACCTCCATCCACTGGCAGTGTTTACTTTTTGTCCACTGGGGACTCTATTCAGTAAATACAGCTCCCAAAAACTTGTATTTACCAAATGTCCAACGAGCATTCTTGTTTTGTCTATGGACTTCACATTATTAGTGAGAAGAGCTGTTAAAATTTAACTTCCCATTTTGCGCTGCCAACTTCTTAAAAAGCTCTCAGGGATTACTCAATGCACAGACCAGGAGGCCCACTTGTGGCTTCCCTACTTCTCTTAAATATGTGAAATTCATCTTTGGAGCAGGTGAGGGCAGGTCAGTCACTGCTTGTCAGCTTTTGTTATTGTTTTGTTTATTTTGGTCGAGTGCCCCCTGGTGGCAGATTTTTGCACACCGTTTAAAAGGATAGTGCGATATTTTTAAGATATTTATAAGGTTGTGTAAGGTACTTGTCAATCAGTGAATGAGCCAAAGGAGATGCCTATTTGGCTATGGCTACAGGATCTTTTACTCCATGTTACTCACCTGATTTTTAGGAAAAATTAAAGCAACAATTCTAGGCTAAGTGCACAACACTAAAAAGGTTTTCAGCACTTGTTTTCATCAAAAAGCCACTTTGTTGTCTCTTTGGCACATCCCAAGTAGTGCTACAGCATTGGGAATTTCTCGATGTAGGGCACATCAACCCAACTGTTGTAGGCTTTGCTCATTTTTCATAAAATTAGCTAAGTTGCTTGGTGCAAATGGAGTTGTATGCTTAGCCTTATAGCCAAGCTTCTGCCCTTACACTTAGGTTGGCCTGTCCATTGAGAAGCCACAGTAGCTTGCATCTTCTGCGGAAAATACTCTAAGCAATTGACAACTTCTCTTAAAAGTATCAAACTATCACTTCACAGGTTTTACAAAATCAATGTTTTTCACTCAAATTACAAATGAGTCAAAATCTGCTTTATATCACTGAAACCCAAGAACTTGTGGTTTGAAAATCTGACCAGTTTTTTCTTGCCATGTTAAATAATCAAGCATTCTCTGCAGAGACCATTCACATTCTGAGCTGCTTCCTTCCTCTGGTCTAATTCCTCGACAACCACCAGTTCAACCAGAGCTCAAATTCCTTCTATTGACTTCTCCTGCAATTGTATATTTCTAATGTCTGAGTCCCTGTCAGCTGTCTAATGATGAGGGGAGCCGGGTATTACAGAAAGGACAAGCATCTCATTGAAATCCCTCCTTTTTGTTGCTCACCAGAGCAGCTCCTGTCAGGACACCCCATCTGCTCTTCCCCTCATTTTCTCTCTTTCTGTCATGTCATCATCTTTGTTGTCCATTTTCCTATCTTTTCACAAGCGGAGCCTCTGTACACATGTCCCCATTAGGCAAGGCCGGGTGACCACAGGTCAGAACGGGCTCATAGACAATCAGGGCGACGAGGGGCCTGGTCACAGGTCTGAGATCACAGGTCATGTAGAGACTGAAACTCTGAACACGGTCAGATTTGGCTCCAAGGCTGGAAACTGCGCTCTGATTCCAGGCACAGAGATGCTCTACACTCTTGTGGCTGCTGTGGTCATGTTGAGGATGTTACAGACCAACTCTATTGATGAGAAAGACAGAGAGGAAAAAGGAAACTGTCTGATGATTTCCATGAACTTTTGCCTTAAAATAAGATGTCATGCCTTAAAACCAACACTCACCACAAAATTCCCTACAGAAACACTCATGTAAGCTTATTCACGTGGAAGTTATATAATCCTGTGGAAAAGGAACATTTTACATTCTGATGTCACTCTCTAGGGCCTTAAAACTGTTAACATTATAAAGTTTTCACAAACGCTATATTCCCTTGTTCAGGGGTTCAACAGCCAGGTGGTTTAAAGGGAGGATTAGGTGTTTCAGCCTGTTTGTTCGTTCCTGGTACTGGCTGCTTTTGCCTCAATTGAGCTCCCTCTCACTTACCTCTACCAACCATAGAGTTTCAGTTCAGCACAGTTTAATCAGGGACAAAAAAGTCTTGTCCCATACCTGAAATGACTCCAGCTATGAGGACAGACTTAACAACTGAGTCTTTTGAAGCAATACTGTGATGTAGTGATGGAATCAATATGCTGTGGTTTATATCTCCTTTACTGCATGTTGTTTTGTGCAGGCCTGTTCTTTCTCTGCCTCTTTGCTGTCCTTCTTACCTCTCCCTGCTGTACACATGAGTGTAATTTTCTAATCAGAGGACGAGGGGTATTAAAGAGAGCAGAGATGAGTTTATGATGGTCGCACATACTCAGGACTGGAAGTTTGGTGAGGATGTCTTATAATAATCATTTTATTTCATTCTCCAAATACTTTAACCTTTTAGTCCTCAGCAATGCAAGATTGTTGGGATTTGTTCTATTAGTTTGGCTGGGGGTTGCCAGTGGTCTTGTTTCAGTTCTAGTTCTTTCTTTTTGTCTAGTGTAGTCTTCAGTGAGGCAGCCTCCAGGGGAGACTGCAAAGTCTGACAGCACTTTGTAGGTCGAAAAAAGTGTTCTTTCCACTTTGTTCAATTTTGTCACCAACTCCAGATCCTTCTTTCAATGCATTAGTTATGATCAACTGTATTATTACCTTTACAAAACATACGCAGTTGGCAAAAAAAAGTCTTGTAATTTTTTGTATAAAAATACATGACCCTGCCATGTAAAAAAATAAATAAAATTTTAAAAAAAACCTTCTCTCCCTCAATTGCATGCTCCACTTTTCAGAAGATGTGTGGACATGCAGTATTTCCAGTGGGGGGACACTTCCCTGAGCCAGTGTATGTTTGGCCCACAGGTAACCCCAGTGGAAATAACATGACTATGATTGTCTGTGCAGCCACAGTAAACATTAGAGCACAGCCCTGGAAGACCAAAGCCACAGTCACTAATTGAGAGGGGCTTTGTCAGACATAAACCATGAGCATTTACACATGTTCTGAGCAAGGCTGAAAAAGAGCATGCCAAACCATTATCTGACAGGATTTTTAGTCAAAAAAAAAAAAAAAATGTTCTGAGACCAATGTAAACTTGTAGAGAATATGTTAAGTATGTGACCATTAGATAAAAGATAACATTTTTCTTTTCAATTTTTATCTTGTGTGAGGCAGGGTGTCATTTTTTGGGGCTCATCTGAAACCCATGATAAAATGAATGTTAGCAACAATTGACATTGGACCAAAGGTATTAAGAGCCAGTCATAACTGCAAATTCTTAAGATAAAAGCCAAATCTAAAATTAAAATTCGATCATATTATAGACATGATTTAGGAATAACTAAACAAAAGATTTCTATCTGAATATCTCTGTCTATCCATCTGTCTAGCTATTGATCTGTCTATCAGTCTATCTATTAAAGAAAATATCTTAAATATTTATGCTCAGTATTTGTCCTCCATTTGATTTAAAAAAAAAAAAAAAACATTCAAAGTTTATCAGGCCCATATTCACCCCATTTTAAAGCATGGCACTTTGAAAGGTCAAACCTAGAAATCAGCTTATTCAAAGAAAGCCAGGCCCAATCAAGTCAAGTTAATACATTTTGAACACGGACACTTTGGTTTGGCTTCAAACCTTAAATTATTTTTGCTACCATTCAAAGCTGTTAAATTGTGACCACATTAGGGATATTGCATGTTAGGGTTAGCTGTTCCTTCAAGATTTGCGGGCCTGTTTAGCAATAAACATGCTATATTCAGAGGCCATTTGTTGTGTGGTTGCTTGAAACTGTTTCATGCCTCACCACAGTTATACAGTCAAAGTGATACCACAGCTTGCCATATTGGAGAGGCTGCAAACCACTGACATTTGAGACAAAGACAACCACAGCACCCCGGTGCATTGTCTAACCACTCAAGAAAGAACTAACTGAGAAACAGAGATATTCAAACTCCCTGTTTATCAGATTTATGTGTCTGGGCCTGGATTGTTTTAGCCTAAGGTTACAGTAGAGAGCTTGTTGAAGCAGTTTTGTGGTCTAGAATACCTAGTAAGTCTACATTGCCCTCTATGTAAGTCCCTGCTGCAACTATCTTTATTCTCCATTTCTTTACCCTGCAGGTCTTGGTCTAAATGATTTGCCCGAAGATCAAGAAGTTATTGGAAATTTGGCCCATATGGTCAATCAAAGTGCCACTGGCAGAGACAGCAGTAATATTTTGCTGCGCCCCACTTACTTCAGGAAGAGAGAAATGAGTCTAGAATGTCCTGTTAAATTCTTCAAGTAATCCAACAGTCCCTTTTCCTGTCATGTCTGCTCAACGTGGATGCAAATTGTGTCTAAAATTGCTGTTTGCTGGTGATACTCTAAGACAGGAGGGTTTAATTGTGATGAATGTAGAAGTCAGGGGTTAAAAAGTTGGACTCTTGCAAAGACAAATTGTGAGAATTCTAGTCAAAACAAACTTCTGTCATCAGAAAAAAGTGATGGAAGTCAGATCTTTTAAAACTAAGTTTATGTCCCCACGTAGGCAGGTGTAAAACACCACTTTATCTGTGCATATTGGCTTCTTTCCACACATAAATAGCGTTTTAGGTCACTGTTTTGAGAACTCCTGCCAAGGTAAAGATACTCAATACTTGTATTTAGGGTGTCTACACATGGTCAGGAGAAACAGCATTTTGGGACCTAAATGCCACACCGGCCTCTCCTTGGGTTGGTGTCACACTATGCAACACTAACTGATGTTTACAGGTGTTGCAGCTGATGTTGCTAAGCTGTTTCTGTTTTAAGTGTTGCTGACTGGACTATTTCCATGATCACACACACTTTTAGCTGCTCCTCCTCATGATGCTGCTTTAAAAAAGAAAGACGCTGATGTTTAGGATAACACCCAGTGTTACTGTTTCACAATTGGATGTGTTGTCAGGTGACCCTGTGTCTGTGGTTCCCATGGTAACAGTTTAAAACTGGTAATAGCACTATTGAATGCCAATTAAAAAAAATAATCAGATATGTCTCGTTTTTAAACATGAGCAAACAATTATCTACTCAGTACGCCTGTAAGCAACAGGTAACATGGTCACTAATTAAAACGGGACACCAGTCAGACTAGTGGTTGGAAGAGATTTGAAAATGAAACAGATTTTAAATAGAAGTTGCAAAAAAATAGTTGCACATCACTGACTATGTTGCACAGTGATAAACAGTATTTAACTGTGTTTATGAGTTGTTGTGTCGAGTAGACATAGCCTGAGAATACCTTTTCAACGTAAGGTCAAGGAACTAGGAGGCGTACATAATGATAGGTCTTTTATTTCACTATTGTCTGACTGGACATATGTGCAACCTTTTCAAACATCCTGTAACACTAATTATATATCTAACAGCACTCCTTTCTTTTTCTAGATGTGGACATCCTCCAGAAGTTGGGGCTCAAGGGAGAAAAGCCGTCTCGCTCGGTGCCTGCAGGGGTCATTCCATTCAGATCGGGGATCATCCTCAACCAGCGGGCGCACATTGAGTCTCCATTGCGCTCAATCTTCCCAGTGGCCATCTGGCCCAATTTGGCACTGGTCCTGAGTGTGCGTTCACACCGTGTCAACAGTGCCTTCCTTTTCACCCTACTTTCAGACCGCAAGAAGCTCCTTCTTGGTCTGCAGCTTACTCCGGGCAATCTGGTCCTTCACACTGGACCGAACACTTCGGTGGCACTGCCCTATCAGCCCCATGATGGTCAGTGGCACCAGCTGGCGGTGGGAATTAACGGACAGAGAGTGACTCTATATGCCTCCTGCGGAGAGCAGAGTGTTCATGCAGACTTTGGGTGGGAGAGTGAGGAGGGACTGGCTCCAGAGCTACGGGGCTCCTTTCTGTTGGGGCGGTCTGGCCAGCAACAAGCCTCAGCACACTTTGAAGGAGCCATTTGCCAGTTTGACCTGGTCCCTTCTGCACAGGCAGCTCACAACTACTGCAGGTACATTAAGAAACAATGCAGGGAAGCAGACACATACAGGCCTAACCTTTCTCCCTTATTGCCTATTCTACCAAGAGAAAAAAACATCACAACTACCCCTGCTACCCCTAAACGTGGTCTGGTAACAGCCAGAAAAACAACGGGGTTAAGCCTTGCCAAGAGTGTTGCTGCTGCTGCATCAGCTGTTAGATATGTAGCCCCCACTCAAACAATAAAGCCCACCTCTGGGACCGTCCCTACACCTCTGCTGGCAACTGTAATGCCAGTCACAGTCCAGCTTGGTTTGGCACCTCCCCCTCCAAACACCAGAACTGAGACTGTCACAGCACCACTCAGGACAAGAGTAGCCCCCACAAAACCACCAAACCCAAAACCCTCCACTTCTAAAGCTTCAAATCCAAAACCCTCCAAACCCACTCCCTCAAAGCCCATTTCTAATAACACTTCCAAAAAGACAACTGCAGGAACAGACAAGAAGAAACCAATCATTTTAGCCACTACCAACACCAAACCCTCCAAGACAAAACCTGACTCGGCCTTATCAGACCAAGGTGCCTTCCCTAAGAAACCCCAACCCACTGCAACCAAGAAAACGCCACCCAAACCTAAAGTTACACCCTCCAAAGCCACTCCGTTGAAGCCCAAAGTAAATCCTCTCAAACCTGTCTCTTCTAAACCAACAATACCCAAAGTCAACCCTTCAAAACCAACCACGACCAAAACTGTAACTGCAAAAACCTCCAAGCCAGTCTCCAAACAGGTCACCAAACCAACAAAGCAAGCCACAACTACCAAGTCTCCAGCCACCCAAAGACCAACTAGACCCACATATAACCCGGTAACACCACCCGGCACCGACAGCTTCATAAGCTGGGAGGTCCCACCAACTCAGTTCTCCCTCCTTGAAGGACCTATTGGACAGAAAGGAGAACCAGGCCTGCCGGTAAGCCATTTTTCATTTTTTTAGTCAGTTGATGACCGTTAACTGTCTGTGCCTTTCATGCTAGTAGCTTAGATGAAAGTATGCTAGAACATTTAGTACTTGGATCTTTGACTTGCCAAAACCGCAGTTGTCTTGGGATGTGGATCCTTATAGACTGTTGAGGAATCAAGGAGTATTGTGGAATAAAATTAGTTCAGGATATTAAAGACTCTAGAAAAATTTAAGAACCTAAGGGACTTAGGGATCTGTATTTTTGCTGATACTTTAAAAACTGTTCAAGAGCCTAGTGGGTCCCTAAATCGACACTTTTAAGAGTAGAAGACCATTTATATTGTTTACTCTTGTCATTGCTCATTTGATAGTGCACTTTCTTCCTGAGAATTACCTTGCCTCTGTGTATAAATCAGCACAACTCAAGTCATTTTAATTGCGCTGTTTATGTCGACATTTCTCTGCAAATATATTGATATAACTTCAAAACTCATTGTACCACTCAGCCCCACTTCTCAGTCATTACTGCTACCACTAAAAGGCCAGTTTCAAATGTAGAGCTCTAGGGCTTGAAATAAGAGCCCAGAGAGCTGATATCTTATTTCTCAAACAGGTTAAAAAGCAGACTTTTTCTCCTGCCCTCTTCCTCTTTTCACTCTGAGCCCTCCAGGCTGGGTGTGACGTGTCAGGTCTGACGCCTTGCCGTCTCTGCACAAGATTCCTTGGTCATAGAGAGCTGGTGGAGACCTCATGGCCCTCTTTCAAAGACAGGTCAAGGGTCAGAGCAGTCTGCAAACATCATCCTTCAGCTTTCCAATGAAAGCTCAAAGGTAGTCTAGGCATATAGTAGATCTCTAGGAGAGGGAACTCTGTGGCAGGCAGGTCCTTTTCAGCATCTTTACAGACAGATGGGGATCAACTGATTCTGCTGGAAGGCAAATTTATGTTTAGACCACCATTCATCCACAGAACAGCTCAGGGTACTTATAAGAGAACTTTTGTGACATTAAAATAATCAACAGACATCATATTCAGCAAAAAAAAAGCATTAAAATGTGAAATGTGGTGAAAAATAGAAAATGACAAAACTTAAGCAATGCAATATAGCAAAGTATTCTTGGACTGGGTACCTGCCCTGTGTACTAAGGACTGTTATAGTGCTTCTTGGTCCCTGACCACAGAGCTTTAACCTCTTAATGAACACTAATTCACCCACTGGCCTTTCCCATTTGAAAACAAGAGTGATCAAACAATCAGAAAAGACTAAACCAGCTCAGTACTCAGTATGAAACCAGGCTGTTTTTTGAACACAAGTGATTGTAAGCATACCCTAATGTATGAGCCCACGTTGATGTAAAATATGACCACTTTGAAGCTGGGCTGTAGGGCACTATTTCTGATGAGGCTGTAGTTAAATATTGATGCACCTAATCTTCATAATCACATTATTGTGGTGCTGTTGTCACTTCGGGCAGACTGTAGCCTAAAGCTATGGTAGTGGGGCAGCAGCTAAATGCATCTCACCTTATGGTTTTCCCCTTTGAAATATTACCTGTTGCATTTGAAAACTCCCATATGTGGACAAATCTGAAGTCAAATGCACCCCGGGATTTTTAAGTGGTTAAATTTTTGCCAATCCCTTCACTTTTTTGATTTACTTCTTTGCTCCTGGAAAGTGCAAATGCTGTTGCTTTACCTTGGGGTCATTGCTCTTAGTGATTACATTTTTAGATTCACTCCTGCGTAGTTCCTCAGTAGCAGTGTTAAGCACTGTTATATGGAGGAACTATGCTGTATTTCGGAAAATTAGCAATCTGACACTGTGTCCTGCCTCTATGTTAGTGCTGCACTACTATAAGTAATTAGCCCTAAAGTTATCATAATGCATCATAAGAATGTTACACACAGTCAAATCAATAAAGACATAAAGAATGGTTTAAATGCAAGGTAAAATAAAAACTGGACATATAAAAGTAATGAAAAATTTGATTAATTGGGATAAACTTCGCAAAGTCAGCAATTATTAGGATTTGAAAAACTGAACTGTGTGACAGTCCTCATTCAAAGCTCAGCACAATGTTAAGCAGTCTCTCGGCTCCATCATGGCTTCAATGATAAAACCTCAGTGTCTTCTGTGATGGATGTGTGTGTCTCTTTATTCCCCACTTCCCCTGGGATTGAGTCATTTCACTGTAATGTTTGAGCAGGGCCTGTTTGTTTGATGCGTGTGCCTTGCTCGTTCTTTGTAGTGGTCTGTAATTTGCTGCTGTAGATTGCAGTGTGTGGCGTGTCAAGGGCTGGCTAATTTACATCCACACTGATGTCCCCACCAGCCCAGACTATCATTACAGAGAACCAGATGACTGACATTAAGGGAACAGTACCTCCAATCTCAATATGAAGTGGTGTAATCTCAGACAGAAAAATATCCTCGAAGGACGGTTTATAGAGGTTATGAGGTCATTTATTTTAAGGCTGTCTGACACATTTATAGGTGCTGGTATAATGTGGAGGCCAGGTTAAGCCATTTAAACCTTTCAAGAGCAAGGCTTTGTAGAACAGACTATCCAGACAGGAAGATCTAAAAAAAGAACAGCTGCTGTAGTTTGTGCTACATCTTAGGAAAAAAATGCATGTTTCACATGTTTATTTTTGCTTAAATACTGTGGTTATAAAAGTCATTGGGCTAGGCAATATAATGAGCTTCATTTTTATTTTTGCTTAAATACTGTGGTTATAAAACATAAAATATTTGAACTGTCATTGGGCTGGGCAATATAATGAACTCTCATAATGTACTGATATACTTTTGAAAATGGCTGTCATTTTGTTATACATAGTTTATGCTGGTGCCTGGTTTAAAGCTTAGTAAATAATGTTTGCAATAAAAATCAATAAAAACAGTTGGCTTATATGTCATAAAATAAAGTGTGTGAAGTGTCTGTCGTAAAAAGTATATTTATTTATTTGATGTATTTAAGGACTACTTATTATTAGTGAAGATCAATCGAATTTGTTTCCTTGTTGATTAAAAGTCAACAAAAATATATCCCACTTGTTTTTATCATCAAAAATTGCTTTTTCACACTGTCTAAATTGTGTAAGTTAATTGAAACATAACGAAAAGCTGGAAACTCTGATCCCTTGCCAGTTCAACTCACTTTTTCATAATGTTGCCATTTTTTTGGCAACATTGTGCTTCTTATCTTGTCTACCCTCAGGACCAACCACCATCTTCTACTCAGATATTGCAACCCAGATTTCTGAAAAATGTAACCATGTGTATATTTAATGATTTTAATGTTGTAGATTGTTGCAGTTGTAGATTTTAGGTTGATTTGAACAAATAGACTGGACTGCAGTCTCTAAAATGACACATGGTCAGACTTTTCCAGTGCATAGCCAATTATGCACCAGTACATTCATGTTTTTCTTGTCAAAAATTACTGTCAGATTTGTTTATCTACCACCCTTGCTGAAATACTTAGCAAATTCATCAGCCACTGAACAAAAACATCCAACTTTGGCTGGGTTACACAGATTTCAGGCACACATCTGCAACCCACATTTGAGTCTTGACCCACCAGTTGAGAACAACTTTATCGATTAAAAAATATGATAGAAAGGTTTAAGTTTCTGTATCATTTGATACACGCAATCATTAAACCATTTGAGATGGTACCATAAAATGCATGGTATATATAAGAGGTACATGGTGGTTCAGTGATTAGCGCTGTTGCTTTACATTTAAAAGGTTTGGTTCTGAGTTGGGGCCTATCTGTGTAGAGTTTGCCTGTTCTCCCTGTGCATTCATGGGTTCTCTCAGGCTATTTATAGTATGTTCCATTTGATATTGGTGGTCGCAATATCCAGGTCGCAAATTACATTATTCATTGGAGATAATAACTTAAGCCCCCCTATTGAGCCTACAGATGGATGTTGGGTTGAAAGCAATAGTGCAGTACTGATGTAGAGCAGAGCTGGCAGAGTTCTTGCAGTGAAACTAAATGGGATATGACAGCTTAAATAGCCAAGTTGGTAAGATGTTTGTAAGGTGATTGAATGCTGATTTACAAAACCAATTCAACTAGAACTGTGTGCATGAATAGCTCACAGGAGTCGCCCCATTTATAGTTTTTGGACCACATCACCCGGCCCTGGATTCACACGAGAGTTGTTTTCTTTGAGAGTCTTATATTAAATAGTTGCTTCTTGTGAGAGTATGCTTGGTTACATGCTTCCTTGAATGCATGTGGCAACCTCTTTGTTGCTATGTTGAGCCGCGGGAGATCCCACATGAACCCAGTTACACTTCCTGGTCAACAGAGTTTCAATTTCATAAACACACATGCCGCTCATATAAAATCTTTTACTCCCTATGGCACAGTTTTATGCACACATAGTTACCCTGTCTTGATAGTACACACAGACACACACATTTTAACAAAATCTATGTCCAATCCCGTGAAAACATTTTATCAATTAAGAATTTAGCAAACAACTTGTCATTCATTACTGTCTCTGCTTTACGCATTAACAGTGTTCTTCTGAAGCACACAATAAAATCAGGATTTTGACATGTGTTTCCACTGTGCAGATTGTGCACGCTAGCTGCCAGGAGAAACATCCTGTTCATGCTCAGATATGGCAGGAGCACATTTGGCTCCTCAATGCTGCTTTGAAAATGTCTTTCTCTGACATCTGCTTTACTTCACACTTGAATATTATTTATGTACTCTGATTTTGAGTGTGATTGCTGGAATTAAAAGTTAGTAATTTGATGGTGTTTTAATTAGAGCTGCAGCAGCTTGGATTTTAAATCAAATATCTCAACCAAGCTTTTGTTCGCAGTTACAGCTACTGTAGAGAATTTTATACTGGTTGTGGACCAGGCTGAAATCAATACTGATAATCTCTTATGAGTTGCAAAGCCTCACTAGGCCATCAGTGACAAGGTTTGTTTCTTAATTTTTAGAAAAGTTTTGCCTGAAACCCTAGTCACGAGGTAGGTGCGAGATTAAGCCACTGAGTGTGAGCAACTTTGTTTGCTTCAACCACCCACAGGGATTGTGGGGGTTCCCAATTTGGGAACACCCCTACATTGGGGTCTCAAATTGAAAAGTTTAGGGACCCTGCACTTGATTATGGGAACCCCTTTTTTTAAAACTAAAAAACATTTGTTTTCTGTACAGTTGCTTTCTGTAGTCACAGCCCAATTTCAACATCATTATGTAGATTCAGCAATTAGGTGGCACAAAACATGCCTTAACTTTCTCACGGGCACTTCCCCCCATAACTGAAACCAGCCCCAGCCATCAGACTGTGTTTGTAATGTGGTGGTTTAAAAAGATGTTGAAATTTCGTGAGACCTCTCTGCCCTTGGCTGGAGAGAAATATACAAACAAATTCTCTTTAGACTGAGGGAAATAGGTCAAAGATTGACAGGTGTGATGGGAGGAAAGACATTAGGAATAAACAAATAAATAAACAAGTGGAAGGAAGGAAGACTTTAGCATGCAGTGGGTTGGAGGTGTGGGTATGGACAGGGAGGTGTGTTGATGTTGACAGGTCCTATAGGCCACCACAGGACACACCATCTGTAACAATGGGGGTGGTCTCACTGTCAACCATGTAGGTCTCCCTGGATGAGCTGATAGGGGGTAAATAAGTGATATAAACCACTGCGGACACTTAGCAACATGTAGGTTGCTGCTTTAATCGCCGTAACCTTTAGAGCTCAGACTTTATTGTGTGTTTATAAGAGGGTTGGCTGTGTTTAAGAGTCAGTTTTAAATCACGGCCTTTTGTCTTAAAACCCAAAGCCTTATGAAAACTGAGCCTACAGAAGGAATAAGACCTTTATTACACTGTATGGTATGGAGCTGCTGCTTTTTTACTACATTCAATGTATATGTTATCCTAAGGATCAGATTTAACAGCATAATAAAGCTACTATAGTGCATTTACAGTAAAGAAAGCATTTCAAAAATTTCACACGGAGACTGTAACACACATTTACATTAGGATCCAGAGCCCTGCAGGTAGCCCTTGTTAGCCGCAGGGCCTCTGTTTTTCCTCACTTCTCCTTTCCCCCTATTTTGATTAAAAGAAAACGAATCAGGCAGATAGAGGCACACAGCAGGCATTGAGCGGCACATGGAAATGACTTGTTATTTCTATTTTTTCCACGGTTTCCTGCTGCACCAACTCAGAATTTCCCGATGGATAAGACTGAACTCTTGCCACCTTTAGATGGATTTACGTTGGACCCAAAAAGTGTCACTTTTATGCAGCCTCAGGCTGAAGAAACATAAAGAGAACATAATGACTGCATGGTTTAGAAAGAGTGTGAAAAAGAAGACTGCTCAGGTATTATAATTGACCTGACTGCAATACTAGTGTCACACTGCTGCTTTAACTCCAGCTAAAGGTCACAGCCTGACTCTATGTCAGGGCTCTATGTATTACAAAAGATTCAGAAGTATGACCTAAGCGTTCCTGAATGTGTGCAAAGCTTCCCTGGCTACAGGATAAATTGTGAGTTTTTTTTACCACAATGCAGAGCTGTCCATGCCGCAATCAGCTTGTTCTCTGTGACTCATCATGGCCCTGAACCTTGACCAGTAAACTTTTGGTTATTTGTTGTCAGTTTAAGAAAGTACAACACCAACCCATAGCACTGTAATGTGCCAAAAATACATTAATGTTGACTTAGTCTCTCCTAACAATGCATGTCTGTATCATAGATTCATGCTGCTGCACTAACCCAAACTAAAGTGTACAGACTGGATCTGGGGCTGGTAAGCCCACAACCTCAAGCCCGTCCTTATGTATTGCAAAAAATGTGGTAATGTTACCTAAGCCTCCCTAAATGAGTACAACCCTACCCTGTATAGGTGTGTGTATGCTTGATTTGATGCTATACAGCTTTAGCTCAAGCGGTTGTTGGTTTTACAGGTTAATAAGGCCCAACATTATCCTTTGGCAATATAATATTTGGACAAACCCAATGATATGAGTTCAGTTCCTCATTGTCTCCAGTGTCTTGGGTCTTAGGTGTCTTCCCAGTGCAGGTCTGAGCCACACACCGACACATTCAGCTTAGTTGAGTTGAGATGAGGCTAATGAAAGCTAATCATGCTGACCAATCAAGCCAGTGCCAGACCTCTAGTTTAGTGTTGTTGTTTTTTGTCTAATAGTGGTGCTAAATCAGTGTTGTTGCTTCAGATGTTCCTAATTTCATACTTTAAATTGAATAAAGCTTAAGTAATGTTTTTCTAGTACTGTTGTATTACCTTGTGATAATGTTGGTTTCTTTCCGAAAGGACAGTATCGCGTGGCTTACTGAGCAGAGAAGGCAGAGAAAATTTAGCATCTTTGGCTCAAACATTAACTGTGGTGTATGTTATCAAAATGAGTAACCAAAATCTGTTTTGTGATTTGGTTTGACGGGTTTTATATGTATCAGTACCACATTTGTACCATATTTTGGAACCAATTCATACCCCTGAAGTGTGATGTTAGTTTGTTATCCTTATTCCCCTAAACCTTATTCACCTAAACTGCCACAGAGGCAAAAAATGTATCCCTCCAAGCGTTGCTAAAACATTTGGCTGATTCGAAGTGCTGCTTCAAGGTGTAACACTGTGAGTCTTACCCTCACTGTGACTATTGCAGAGGCTCTGGAGGTAGTAACTTAGGTGTAACATCTATACAGCACTGTGTATAGCTGTGCTTATCCAACTTTGTGTTTATATGGAGTGCCATCTGCGCCACAATACACTGTAAATAAACAGATTGGGGCACAGATATTACACAGTTGCAGAATTAATATAAATGTTCAAAGTATACTGATGGCAGAGCTTTGATTACAGCTTTGAAAAGGGGTACTGACTCAATGCTCTTCTTCTCTTTCTCTTCAGGGACTGCCAGGACCTCCAGGGAAGCCAGGCCTGTCAGGCAAAAGGGGTCCTCGGGTAAGCCTGATAGGTCACTTTTTTAGACCTCCTTAGGGTTCATTTATTCCATTTGGTGTTCAGTTCACATTTTGTTCTCATGAAACTATATTAATAAGCAGACTTTATTTAGCATTACTGGTAGTTTTTTGTTTACCTGTGCTAATGCATGTTTGT
Organism: Cetoscarus ocellatus; assembly: GCA_037902135.1. Lineage (NCBI taxonomy): Eukaryota > Metazoa > Chordata > Actinopteri > Labriformes > Labridae > Cetoscarus > Cetoscarus ocellatus. Next base: position 160,667 of record JBAMNC010001402.1, on the reverse strand, counting down.
GCTTTTTGCCATTGCTGCTGACGAACATGTTGACCAAAAGCTCAAACACAAACAGGGAGTAAATAACCCTCGGCTGGGAGGTGAGTCAAAAAACAGACTGATAGACTGACAGTGACAGAGAGGACTGTATCTGTGTGCTCCAGCCCAGGAGGCAGAGCCCTGGACCATTTTTGCAGCTACAATAATAACCTGCCAAACCCGGTCCACCGCATCACTTTAAATCCCTCCCTTTGCCCAGCTGACACACACAGACACACACACACACACACAGTCACACACTAAGTTTTCCTACGCATGCACATCAACCATATTCAGCACAGGGCTGCGAGCACTGACCTCCCACCCCTAAGCATAAACAGGAAAGCTCCTATAAAGACAGCCTTTCAAAAGACTGCCTGTGCCACAGGATGCCTAATAAAAGCACTGTAAACAGACAGGGAACACATGGCTCCGCTGGACTTTCTTCTCCTCATTGAGCTTTTGCAGCAGACTGCAGCCACACTTCATAGGAATCCCATTCTGGACTAATGAAAGGCCTCTTTCTCCAAGGCAGTTAAACAGATATGGTCTGGTCTTCCTGGGTCGCTCTTTATTGTGGATTTTTTTTCTTTCCCCTGTTTCTCTCAGACTGATGCTTTTTACATTTGAGCTAATTAGTATTGTTGTTTATATTCAACAGTTGATCAAAACTGGAAGAAAAAAGTAACAGATAAAATTTTGTACAGAGATGTGTCCTACCAAGAGGATGAATTCTGTTAACTTTGATTATTTATTGACTTTTCCTCTTATCTTGTTAGCAGATGAAAGTTCAGGTTTTGTGATTTTTTTACTGAAACTAGACAAGTGTTAGTATGGATTGATAAGTATGAAATTTGGTTTTAAGAATAATTTCCTCTTTGAGTGAATTAAAACACAATTTGGTAGACATTTTTATATTAGTTTGAACTCTGGGTGGGATGTGATTTTCAAAACACATTCAAAGGCAATGTTTTCTCGCATTGTATACCTTTTTAAGATTGCTGTCCCTCTTTTTTCTATGTTGTTTTATAAATGCACAGCATTTCCATTAGATTGTTTCACTTTTTACCTCTGCCAAGGACACACAAGTTGGCCTGCATGTCCTTGCAAATGAATCTTGCAGTCTTGTCCATGATGGTCTTTTGCCATGCCTCAGGGGGGCAGCCCGCTGAGGAAGACACACATGTGATGCCACTAGACGGCTGTTGGTGGAAGGCTCACAAATGGGCCCGTGGATTTGTCATGGATTAGGAGTGAGCCAGCTGCTTTGCACATAATTGGCACACAGGCCTGTCTTTTTTTTTTTTTTTTTTTGTTATAATTTTCTGCTATGAAGAGCTCAGGTGTACTTTTGGAAGTACTACTTCCTTGTTGTTGAGGTCAAGAGGCCCTCTGTTGGATTGGGTGGTTAACTGCTCCAGGTGCCCTAACTTGTTGCTACGTTGTGTATTTTAACTTCTAATGTATGAGTTCAAGAATGGGTTTTTACCCAATGCTCAAACAGTTATTCGAATATTGAGTATTAGGGGACAGCCTTAACCCATAGACTGTTTGTTGTGTTTTTTTCTAAATATTTCACTCCTGGAGAGCTTTTTCCACCATTTATCATATTAATTATAGAAAAAAAACTTCAGACAAGATACTCATTCAGTGTATAGAGTTTAATCATCCGAGTCTGAAATTAGCAGATAATTGACAACAGCGTGGTCTCTGTTCATGCAAAAATATTTGCACTTTTGTTCTGTTCAGTTGTTGTTGGGGTTTTTTTCAAATACCACCCCATTCTTGTACCTGAGAGGCTCTTAAGCTAAACTCTCTGTGATCCAACCTCACTATATATGTATAAGGGTGTCTTTGTCTGGCTCTAATTAAAACTATTAAGCCCCAGCAGCAACTCCCATCCCATCTCAAGTAACAGTTCCACAGCATCAGCGCCACTTAGGTCCATTTCTAATGATCCAAATCAATCTTAGTAGGAATAAAAATTTAATTGGGCTTAATTTTTTTACCCAGAGCCAGCTGTTACATAAGTGTCACTCTGGGTGGAACTATTTTTGTGCAGCCAAGCAGCAGCTTACCTGGAATACTTGCCAAATGTAGCCTGATGGACCCGAGAAGAATTTTCTTTTTGTATACCAGAGGGTAATAACTCACGCTTTCTTTGATATGCACAAAAAAAAAGTTAAGAGCCTGGAGTGCTGCACAATTTCCCAAGTCCAGGCTTGATCAGGACAATTGAATTTAGACTCCAACTTGTCCTAGGTAAAGCCGCATGCCTTTCTGAAAACTCATTTATCGGCAGTATGTATCGACCAGTCAACTCCTTCTGATTTATTTCCCGGAGGCTCAGACGTGTCTTTTGTCAGCTGCGGCAAAACCAGCTGTTGAACGGCTTGTGGCATTGTCAATGGAAGTGTTTGGTTTGCAGAGCGCAAACAATGAAAACAAGCCTCCTCAATAAAAAAGCACTTGTTAAGGTCTTTGGGTTTGATGCCACTTTAACAGGGGTCACTTGCAAACATGCCGCCAGTGTCTGACTCTGACCTCACAGTCGTTTTTATGTACACACAAAAACACATAGACGCTCTCACAGCTATAGAGCTAATCCCTCGCCGTGCCACACAGACATATGTGGTTGTGTTTATGGCCTGCCTATATAAAGAGTCAGACAGATTATGGCGTTTTCCTGTAAACAAAAGCATTTATCAACTTTAATTGCTTGTTGCCATGTGTGTGCAAACACTGCTCTCCATATACACATACTTTGACACTTGCAAACACAAACACATGTTGTCCAAATTCCCCCCTCTCGGCCAGATAAGAGTGTGGTTTCAATTTAGCCGAAGAACACTTGTTCTTTACCGTAGTCATTAACTTAAAGGGCTAGTTCTGCATTTTTCAAACAGGGTCAGTAAATTTGAACATCAGTAATAATAGAGGATACTTCCCCTTTCACTGCTATCAGGATGAAGATCTTGAAAATATGGACAGTTTTCTGCATTTATTTATATATTTATGTCAGTATTTAAGTTGTTTGAAGAGTGACTGGGCAAGAAGTTAGCGTTGATAGCGTTCTCTGAATGATACAAAAAGTCCACAGCACCTGGACTTCTCCTGTTAACAGCACCACTTGCAGCCCATAATAGCTCTTTGCCTTGCCTCCCCAAAGCAGACCTACCAGTGTGATGTCATACAAGTATTTCATTTGCAGTTTGAGCCCATTGGCCTGGAGTATCAAGCCCAGTGCCCAGCAGAGATGGTACAATGAATACACAGTTTTTGACCACATGAGGCTAAGCAGTGCTGAACTGACCAATTACCTTAAATCAGACCTGTCAACCAATCAGAACAGACAGGGCCTATATGGGAACGGGGGCCCTAAAGTGTCAGGAGCTTCAACAGGGTCTCATGCAGAGAGATAATAGAGGTGGTGCATGCAACTATTTTCATTGGCCAAATTACAATGAAAAGAGTTTATACTCTAGGGCTGAGTATTTCCAGCAATGTCACAATACGATATACATTCTTATACTAGGGGCATGATGTGATACGTAACATGTAAAATGTTCATGTAAACTGTGGATAAAGACTATGCCTATAGTAGAAATTCTTTTTAAATACAAAAAGAGCAGAGACAAGGCTTAACGGATTAATAGGTCCAGAGGCTTTAAATTCTCTACAGTTAATTAAAGTTTGGACCATGTGCTGCATCATGTAGTTTGGCTTCTATTTTGAACTGCACCATTTATACATTACCCAAGGTGTATTCAATAACTTATGTCACAGCATTTGGAAAGTATCAGTTCTGTATCCATACTGATACACGCATCAGCAACGAATACCTGATGATATTTTGCCGTATGTATATTTCGGACACAGGCCACTTATACATGAAATTGGCAATCACACTGCCAACCTCTTGACAGTGTAGAGCAGAGGGAGGCATTTCTTACCTGACAGGAGGGCTTTACATAGGTTTGTGACATCATGTGAATGATATCAATTGACATGAAGCTTTCACAACCCATTTTCAAAAATACAAAAACATCCCTTTTCACTTTGAGACATTTCTGTGAGATCCATGAGGTTAATGTTTAATGTGAGCTCAGCATGATTTATTATTTAACGTAATTGTTTTATGTGGAAAACTAGAATCCCGTAACAGACGGAGCTGTTTGCATTTTTCTCTTTTGCGTGACTCTGCGTAGCCTCAGATTACTGGAAGTCTGCATGATGACACACAGAGCACCATTGAGCCCTGCAGGCACCACCCATGAACCTTCACCTCTGATCCCACACATGTGAGTGTGAGACGCCGTCGCTACAGCAACCACAGTCACTACAGAAGCCTCTGCTAGGTGTCGGGGAAGAGCTCAGGGTTAGATCTTTTTTTTTCTGGGAGACAGTGGTAGATGGGTGTGAGAGGAAACATCCAGTGGATGCATTGAGGGCACACAGGCCTTTATCTCTCTGAAGACTGGCTGAATTTGTCTGGAGCCTACTGGGTCAAAAGGGTCTTTGTGTAAGGAAAGAAAATCTCTGTCGCCCATCTTTCCTCAAGCTTCCCCTCCTTTTTCCGCAGCTTGCCTCACCTGGACCTAAGCTAATTCAGATTCCAGATGGGCATTTTCTTATGCAAACCTGGAAAACTTCACCTGTGAAGAACTTTCAAATGAGTGAAGGTGTTGACTGTTTTGGTTGGTTTAAGGGTCCGTATAATCCCCAGAGTCAACTATGTACATGGATCTCTCCTCTGGAACTTTACTGTAATAAGCTCAGGGACAATAAAAATCACATACCATTGCTCTGTTCATTATTTTGCGTTCCCCTTTGGCACTTTTATACCTTTTTTACTACCAGTTTTTAGATGTTTGGCATGAAAGCAGCTCCAGGTTTCCACCATTATTTTCAAACTTGTCAAAACTCTGTTATGAGCTAATACAGCCATTGTTGTAAATGCCCCAATAATACTTTGGATTACTTATTATTTCCTTTTTCTTATAATCTGGAAACTACATGATGTATTTAGCTCTTAAAAAGTCATCTCCTTAAGCCAATAAATTTATTGGCTTTTTCCCCAGTGAGGCTTTATTCATTTGCCTTGTCTGCTTTTGTTATTAAGACGTTTTACTGTTATTTATGTGGCATTAGAGTGCAAATTCTGGGCTTTTCTCTCAGCCGTGGCAAAGCGTGTTACTGCAAATTTAACTAACAGTGAAATATTGAGGGAGCTGACTTTTTGTGTGCATGTCTGCCTGTATGTGCTCTTTAATTATGAAGACATCCAGTGGTTTCACATGCTCTTGATCTCTGGTTAGTTTATCAGACTTCACTCTTTCTGCCCTCATTTGGCACAGCATCATACAGCGTCTCTTTTATCTTTAATTTGGTGACTGTGTATATGTTTAAACTGCCATTTTACAAGCAAGTGTTGAAAGTTAGACTATGTTTACTGCACAGCGATTTAAAAAAAGGCTTGCTGGAATATTCTATGTGGCAATCTAGCCTTGAGAGTAACGTCATGGATCCACATTTAAGATCCACAAGTGCTTATACATTATTTTTTGGCTTTGAGTTGCACATATGGTGGTAGTATAAATTTGTAGACCCAAGGACAGCTATTTATACATTGCAGAGTGGGTAGCACGCATGTTTCCAGAACATGAAACAGGAGCTATCATTTGTGTGGATTTTTTACCATTTTCCCTCAACTTAGATTTTGTCACAGCTTGCAGGATTATTACCACAAGAGCCACAGTACCGCCCTGCATCGCTGCTCAGAGGTTGGTGGTTTTTCATTTGATAGCTCTGCTAGTGTGCGCTCCACCCTGCTCTTCTTTAATTAGACACCTGTTGTGCGAGAGGGGGGCACGACATGTAAGCGAGAGCACAGGACCAGAAGTGGGTGCCAGTCCATGCCTACCAGCTGTGGTGAACCACAGGGTTAATTTTGAAGCATGTAATTCAAACATGTCTAGTTTGTTCAAGGTTATTCGAGGCACTACAGCACTGTTGTCTGGATGCGGTAAGTTTTGAGGGGGCACCAGCTGAAACCAAAAGAATAAAAAAAAAAGACTGAGAGTCATTGAGGAAAAGATGCTAATCTTTCAAATCTTGAGAATGCCTGGAATGAAAATATCCGTTACAACATAACTAAAAACATATGGGCACGTTTATGTCCTCTGTGGAAATTTCTGGTGTTCTGTGCTGCCCACTTTACTTAAATAATGAGCCCCACCCTGTTCTTTTAATCAGAAGTAACCACACATGGATGAAAGGAGCAAAGTTCATGGAAATACCTTCTGGAGTAAATAGATGTCTATGGAAGCAACATGACTGTGACAGGGAACCCTGTTATAAAGCACATTCTGCTTTAGTCTCTCATTTATTCTAAATTGGTTGAGATTTATTGAGATTTTTTTTTTTTTTTTTTTTTTAAAAGGGACAGTATGCATAAATGAACTTTTACATGCAAATGCATGGGATTATAGCCAAGCGACTATTTCCATCCCCAGTCCCATTAGCAGGTTGGTGTCAACACATGAAACAAAAATGTACATCAGTGATAGGAATGAAACTCACAGAGCATATTAAAGACAAGCAACAATATAAATGATATACAGTCCAAAAATAAAAATGGAGTGAAAGTTGAGGGACCATGGTAATTATACACAATGAATTGTAAAGTGCTGGAGTGCTTCTAAAGTGCCATTGTGCTAAAGTGCCAAATGCTACACACTGTACCTCTCATATTATATTAAGCTCTATCATATTTATCTAATTATTTGTATCATATCAGTCTGGGTTTTCTGTCAGTGATAAGAGCGCCTCTCTCCACACTGAGTAATGTCCAGCTCATTCATGAGGATCCCTGTCAGAAGTGAGTCAGACATGACTGTCAACACAGCATCCTCTGACAGGAAGAGGCAGTCACAGCAAAAAGGCATTATGTTGTCATGTCTGCATCCTACCACTGTGTCTGCTTTTCTACTTTTCTCAATGGGCTTTTTGTTGCACCGTATAACCCTGCCCAAACCCCCAGACTGCTTTTTTTCTTCCCTGTGGGATTCTATAGAGTGCAGCCTGTCTGGATTTAACTTTATACTGTTGTTGACCAGATCAGTAACAGAAATGTCTCCTTGATTTTATTTTGACTCACCTCAGTCAAACTTGCTGACCCGGCTCATAAAGCAGTTTTTCCGCCCTCTCTGACTCGCTCGACCCCTGACCCCTCTACAGGGGTAGGCTAGGGGCCCAAGGGTGCCACACCACGTGGAGGGCAGGAGTGAGTTCAGAGATCCAAAGGAAAAAGTCACTCTGAGGAAGAGGAGGCCGACAGACAGACAGCAACAACCTTTGTGCTCCCGTCTGATGGCTGCTGTTTCAACTTAGGAGAAATTGGTGTAAAATAATTCTCTGTTTTTTGAAGATTTTCTGTAAAGTCCTCCCATGGGTGCTGCTTGGGTTGGCTTGTGTTACCAATATGCCGCTACTGTAGATCTGGCTTTGTTTGCTTTCACGCACAGCTGTGTTCATTTCCTCTGCAACAGCCAAGAGAAAGAATTCAAAATGTTATGATACTAGACGACCTGTATTACTCATTAAGATGTTTGTGTGTGAGTGGGTGTTGTATGTGTGTTTGTGTGTGTTGGGGGTGCGGGGGCTTGTTGAGTGTAAGGCAACAGAGCAAAGGGGGGCAAGAAAACCACCTCCATATGGTGAAGCAGCCCCACAGAGCCCCATTTTCCATAAGGTTCCTCCCCCAACACCAACCCCAAATACCTCACCACACACACACAGCTGATGTATAGGAAAATAGGTTAAAGTATCACGAAGGCTGAGGTTCTCCAGAAGGTTTTTGCCCTGCATCCCCCTCCCCAAGACCCCCTTTCTGTGGTTTCATTCACAGTAGCAAAGCAACAGCCTGCCTCACCTCCATCCCAATATGAAGATTGATTGAGATCTCGCTCACCTTTTGATTAGGTTTTCCTCTCTCTCTCACTTTTCCACAGGGCGCCCCTGGTCCCCATGGAAATCCTGGACGACCTGGTCCGCCCGGGCTCAAGGTATCTCCCACACTCTCACACAAGTTCACCTTTCTTTTGGTGCGCCAAGGGCCAAAAAACAAGCGTAATTTTTTCCACATTTGTAGATGAACTATTTGCCTTCTCTGCTAATTGAATGACACCTTCATGACCTTTCTCTCCCTCTGTCGTGACCAAGAATCATTCGAGGATGTGATACATCTTTCTAAATCTGCTGGAGTCCATAAAGTTCACTGAGGGTAATGGAGCTTTATGGCAGAAGTTTCAGGGCCATTTAAGTTCACGGCAGAGCAGCCACACCTGGCACTTTGAGACGCCCAGACACCTCTGCAGTTAATACTGTGGAGCTTTATCACTGTATCGCTTTAACATGTGTGTGCTACAAAGATAAAAGTCAGTGTTCACCTAAGACTCTAATTTCACGAAAAAAACCTTAAAAATTTTGGGAAATCTGCTCCATTTAAAGCTTATATCTGCAGCTGCTTTTTGTGCATTGGCAGCACTCACTTTCAATTAAAAAACAATGTAGGCCATTGTTTCCACCTATCATCTTGAGCCGTTAAACACAGTGGAGAACAGTTCAACTTTTGCAACGTTGCTGTACTAGTCAAGGCCACTTCTCCTTCATTGACCAAACAAATCAAAGAAGGGTGAGACATATAATGTCTTCTTTGTTGACAATTGACAGTGATCTGATTTTACTTTTCTAAAAATCAATTTCCTAGTCTGCACCTGGTGTCAATGGCAGCACACGAACCCTGGACTTTGTTTTCGGGTTTTTTTGGTGATATCTCAATGATGATGGTATATCAGTCACATGGAGCTATTTAAAACAATGTTGTGGGTACTACCTACAAAAGCAGGAGTTAAATTTTGTAAAGTAGCAATATCCAAAGTGCCCTGCACAAAAAAAGTATCACAAAAGCAGCTGTGAACACAGGCTCTTAAGCTCAAAATTGCTTTCATTTTTTAATATATAAGGGCTATTAGCACTGACAGGTCAATCAGGATGAGATTTAAAGGGTTGTTCAGTACTCTTGAAGTGGATTTTATGAGGTACATGTCAGTTGTAAATGGTGATCAGCTGTGCTCCTGTGGGAGGATAACTAAGCCCTACAATGCTGTAGATGGGGCCAAAAGCACCAAGTGTTTTACTGAATTTTAGGTGGAAACAACCTCTAAAACAGCTTTATTATAACCTGTGTGTCTTTCCACCAGAAGTGAAGTAGTACCAGATCAAAGGGGCTTGCTTGCAGGAAAGTTAAGTCTTGCAAAAATATTTTGTAGAGTGTAAAAGGCCTCTAAGGCTTCTTTGGAAGTGTTTCTTGCCTAAAATTCAGTAAAATACTCCGAGTTCTTGGCCCTATGTGGATAATTGTCTAGTTTCCATGACAGTTCTCTCTAAGAGTACAGCTGATCACAATTGCTATAGCAAATGCTTTCACTTCTGACATGTAAGGTATAAAACCACCTCAAATAAAAAACATCACCTTTAAGGTAAAAAATAAAGTGATGAGTTTTTAAAATTGCATTAATCATGTCTTTTTGTCTTTTTTCAGCACACCTTAATTAAGCTGCGCCATTGCGGCTGCAGCTTCATGCTACTTACCTCAATGTATTCCTGTTTTCAATGAAAAATAAGAATACCTCTGCTCCCTTAAGAGTCTCATTTCAGTTTAAAAAACTCAGATCGAGCGCAGTGTAAGGTTTAAAATAATAGGTACCTAGGGGCAGTGGTGACCCATCAGTTGTAACTGTCACATCTGATTTGAGGCCTTTTTCTTTTTCCCACTCTTCATCCCCACATCTCCAAGTCTTTCCACAGCTCCATCTTTTACAGTAAGGACAGGCCAGTAAATCTAATATTTAAAAAGAAAAAAGTACTCTGCTCCTCGTGATATCAAACATCACTTTTTTTTCTACTGTTCCTTACAGATGTTTTCATTCTCTTTTCAAGAGTTTTTCTGTAGCTAAGCCAGTGTTGTTAACTGCCAAGAATTCCATATTTTCTTCTAAAATAAAAATCACGTTTTCAGACATAAAGTAAAGTGCTCTAAGCTTCAGCTTCTGAAATGCTGTAACGTCACCTGAGAACTGTTTGATTTCAGTGAGTAATTTTATGCATAAACAACAGCGTATTTCTTATTTATAAGTGCATAACACTGTGTTTTATAAAGTATACACTTTAAAGCTGTCTTCCTTACCTATGTCAGTGCAGCAATAATTTTAATAATAGATTGTTGATTTTCTTAACAAAGAACTGCTTCATATTTTCAATATTGACTTTAATAATTGTTTTGAAATGTAAAATTAAGATAACTAAACAGCAAACATAGACTGTGATGCAACACAATTAATTATAAACAGTGATGAATTTCCTTTAGAATTTTAATCTTTGCCGCCCTATAGTTTTAATGCATTGATTGATGTTTCTGTGCAACACAAATGTCTTTGTGCTTCTACTGCACTCAGGCATGAAGCTCAAGGTAGTTAGACACCATAGAGTGATTTATCAGAGTTCAGGGGAAAGACGTTATGAGTCCAAAAGTGAGAACTACTAATAAATCTGTCTTTTTTTAAATGTGTGAACAGGAGGTGACCCCGCGAAAGACAAATTCTCTGCGTCCCTCTCTCATTGTCTGGACTGATTTGTGCTTCAGCAAACAGCCTTGACCTCTGGTACTGTGTGCTTAGACTACACAGAGAGGAGGACTACCTATATTTAATGCACATTATAAAAATAACTTTTACAAATGACAACTGTGCATCCTAGCCCTGGGGCCCTGACCTCAACAGGTCATGTGAAGTGACTTTGTTTGTCTTTGTCTCCTAGAAGTAATTTATCTTTTCTGTCTTGCTTTCTTATGATTTTTAAAACTTCTCCCAACAGTTGTGCAACAAATGGTCAACTGCTTTATCTTAATGTGGGTTCAGATGTTTACTTTGGTAGGATCATTAGTATGACTCTTATGCTTGTTGCCAACGTAACGATAACTTGACTTTGCAAGAAAGCAAGAAAGAGGTTGGTTTTTGTTGTCGAATGGAAGTTCCAGGCCAGTTGTTTTCCCTTTAGTTATTCATTTTGGCAAGTATGCTACACTTCTATCTTTTGGTTGGCATCTATATTCTCATCAAGCTTCCAACAGGGATTCACCAGAAGAAACTGCTGCTTTCTAACAAATGTTCAGATCTTCTCTTAAAAGCCAAGAACATCCATCAACAATAAAATCATACTGAGCTCTTTCAGTCAGTGTGGTCTTTCTAAGTCCCCTAAAGACTGAGTTTCTATTGAAAGCTTAATTCTTGATAATTACACATGCAGAGCACAGTGAATTGTGTTTTGAGTCCCAATTTTGTAACTCTCACCTTTTTTTCTTGTATTATTTTTAAATCCCATATATCATTATGATTATCATTATTGGCTGATAACTTCCATATGGTCTTCTCCCCAGGCATTATATTTGCTTTATTTAATAAACAAAAGGAAAACCCAAAATACATCTGAAAACATAAGTTGATCAACAAAAGTACAAAAACACAGGACATGGAGAAAATGACGTGCAGATACTTGCAAAGGAACTCTGCCTTTGTGAAATAAAAGCACAAAGACACAGATGAAGGGATGTTACATGTTCGGACTATTTCTTGGCTTTGGGTAGTGACCTTCAGGTGTCTTAAGGCAGTCCCAATATACTGCCAACAGTTGAATTACTGAGATTTATTGGTAGTTTTAAGTGCATTTGCCTTTGCTCTAAAGTTAGAAATATTGTTGCAAGGCACATATTGTATTACCTTAAGTCTGTTCTAGTTTTGAGCAGATTTGTTATGTGTCTTACCCCCTTTTCTTCCCATAAATCAATTAAATGCTTTATAGGTATGTGGAAATAAGGGTTATAAGGGCAAGTAGATACATATATTTAGGTTGAAACTGAAACCAGCATGCCAAATGTAAGAGTAGTTAATGAACAGTTTATGGTACAGCGCATGCTTTTTCTATCTACCAGGTGTGTTTTTGGAATAACTTTGAAATGTTTGATGTCTTGAGGTGCACTGCACTCCGTCCTCTTTCATCATTAATAAATGAAACAAAGTTGAAAATAGCAGGGGGCCATGCAGAGAGAAGGAGTCAGCACTCGCTGTAATTTCCGATTCATAGCTTTGATGTACTGAAGCCCCATTATTGTTACCTGCTGACAATGAAGCTCACTGTGTGTATGCATGTGTGCGACTGGAGAGGGACTGAGCCCAAATAATGCAGCTAAGGAAACCATCTGTACTTTGATTTTATCAGTCTCATGGTAACATAATCCTAATCCCATAATCCATAAATTGTTGCTTCCTGTTATCTAAAATAGGATTTAAAAGCAGCATTAGCATTACTCCATATGGAAGGTGTTGGTCGTTACATTTTTGAGTCATTACGATTCTTGGTCACACACCTTTAAAGATTTAAATCAGTTGATTGCAGTTGGATATTTTCCACTTAAACAAAGTCCCCCTTTGTGTTTTTCTGTTTTATGTTAGGGGAGAAAAGGAGACCCTGGCATCTCACCTGGACCAGCACCTAAAGGAGAGAAGGTATTAAGTCTTTTACGTCTAACATGCTACATTAATTTGTGAAAATGTTCTGTTTGGCAAGCTCATGGCACATTTATGATGGCATTTCGTGCAGCTAGTAATTGTTGACATCTTGTTTTTTTTCTTCTTTGTCTTCAAGGGAGACTCAGGGATTATCGGCCCTGTTGGACTGACTGGCCAAGAAGGGAGGAAGGTAAGACAGCACGAAAACACCTCCCCCATATCTTCTAAGTACCATAGAACCAGATTCCTTCCAATTTAATTGGAGTCAGTTTGGCTTAGTCGCCAATTTCTCCCTTTTCGTTAGATTTTGCTCTGTATCAAGTTCCTAAGAAAAACATGTTAGATCCATGGCATGTTTCCTAAGAGCTGAATTGTTTGCTCCAGTGTTGAGTATATCAACTGGCATGTCCCTGTAAGCTGTGAGTTCATGCTCAATTTTTCTTTCTTAGCATAAAAAATTTCTTTTAATGTCCGTAGAAGGGGATGAGACAGAAAGTGAGTGCGCACATGAGCCTCGCATGACTGAAAAGAGAAGTAGACAACAAAAAAAAAGTTTTTAAAAAAAAGTTAAAAAAAAAAAAAAAAAAAAACATCATTCTTTATGCTCCGTTAGAAATACTAAACCAGGTCAAAAGTTAATCTACTGCCCAAACCAAAACCTAAACAGGCTGGTTCAATTCAAACATCATTTTTCTCAAATATTTTCAGTGTTGTTCTTTGTTCTTCCTTTAGTGAAGAAATGTAGTGAAACTCTCGTAAAAAAAAAAAAACTGTGAAACCTAGGAAAAGAAATAACCAATCGGCCAATCAGCAATCAAAAGTTTGCAAGAGCGCTCTCGAGTGTTATTACATTTTTAGAACAAGTCTTTAGGCATAAGTGGGTTTTAAGAACAACTCATTCTTAAATTTTGTTGGTGAATGAGTCCAACATCCTTAAATACTTGCCACTGTTAATCAATGATGTTGTGAATTAGCACACATCTGCAACCTGTGCTACTGAGTCACTGAAAAGTTTGGGAATCCCCAGAAAAGAGTCTGTATGAGTCACAGTCACCATTCACTAATTCCTGTGTTGTTGTATTATGTCTGTTGTAATGCTCTAGTCTCTATGTGTGTTTGTGCACAACCCCACCGCTCTCCGTTAAGACCCTTCTCTCTTTCTTTTTAATTCTCTCCATCACTCCGTCTGTGTTTATGCCGTCGTCACCATTTTTTCCAGCTGTGTTTGCTGGATCCTGCTCAGAGGGGTCTTAATGTTGGCAGGAAGGATGTCATATGGGATGAAAGGGGGAAGTTTTTGTCATCAGGGAAACAAGGACAGGGATCACGCACTGAAGCACAGAATACCAGGGTCTTAGATGTGACTGAAGTCCCAACTTGATTGATTAATTGGATTTAGGGAGAGTGGGGCAGAGACTCTGGTAGAAAGGACTAGAACACGCAAGAGAAAGAGTCCAACGGAAAGTTTTAGCTCAAAATATGTCCATGTTTTGGATGTGGTGCATAATGTTAACTTTCCTGTCACTTTTTATTTACTTTATATTTACATGGTACAAACGGCAAATTCCATTGAGGGTTGGTGTAGCCAAGGAGGAGCAGCAGATGTCAGAGTTTAAAGATTGAGCGAAGGACTGATAATGCGAGTCATTTGATCTGAGGCGGCCATAATTTGGTAAGGTCATCTAGAACAGAAGAGTGAAGTGCTTTGTTAGAAGTAGGCTAATTGATTTTTTGGCATTGTTCAAGAAATATTTGGATAAGGTTAAGATGGAGACTAAACAACACTGGCTTACAATTTAAACAACAAGTTAGAGGAAGGTAAACTGAAAATACCTAATTCAATGGCCTCTCAAGCAAAGAAAAAAACTGTTTAAATAGTTAGCTTTATGTAGCCTATTAATTGGCAATACAGTTGGCTAAAAGCAATGGGTAAAAATTGAAACACTTCACTGAATGTAGGCTACTAGATAAACTAACAGCTACACCCATGGAAAAAAACAGATGAAATAACAATCAAAAACATCAGATAACAGCAGAAAGACCTAAAGACACTACATAAGTAGAAACAGTATGCTGAGTTGAGGACAATGTGTCAAAATAATTTGCTGAAATTATGAAGATGCTGCTTAAATTAACAGATAATCAATTGAGTTAGTCAAGTAAACTTAGTTGAAGGTAAACTAATAACAGTCTGTAGCAGTTTAACTAATTGGCCTATACCATTGCATAAGCAGTTTAAATAGTTAGATGTAACGAGTAGATACTAGGTCAAACAAGTAAGCTAACACAAATGGTAAACAGTTCATATTGTTAGCTGAAATGCACTTAATTAAGTGTTAAAATAGATGGCCAGAAGTAATGGCTTAGCTGACAAAATAGACAGCTCAACTTCTAAAAAAAAACACATGTAGTTATATAAAGTTATAAATACATTTATTGTTCCTTGGGTTTCTATTGGAATTTTCTTTGTAAAACATCTGTTTTTGAAGATATATATAAAATTACAAAAAACAAATTATATAAAAATGCTATATATACAATCATTATTATTATTATTATTATTGTTGTTGTTGTTGCTGTTGTTGTTAGCTTAAAGCTTTGTTATACACTTTAAATACACAGTAAGCTTGAATTATTGGATTCACTTCTAGGATACTGTACATGGTTTGAAACAATGATTAAAAGTATGAATTAATGCATCTGGCATTTAAGCATTGGTTAAAATTGTAATTGCAATCTATACATTAGGAAAGACTGTCAAAGCATCAAGCTAATGGGAAGAGATAAACAGTTTTGGTAGCTAAGGCCATTGTAAGAACAGTTTTTTTTTGTTTAAAGGGACTGTGGATGAGCTGCAACAGTGCACCATCAGGCAAAGCAATAAATGGTTTAAATTGCCTTAAGCAAGTAAAGTAAGAGGTGAGCTCTTGAATAGTAGGCCTTATGTAATGTGTTGACAGTTAAGGTGGTTAACTGATAAAAAGACTGTGTATTTAGTCTGCTAGACTATGAATTCATGTTGATAGCATATAATGTATAAAACAGCTGACGGTTACCCAAATGAAGTAAACAGTTCTGACTGTTTAAAAATGTGGATAAATGGCTGAAGCACTAATGAAAGATCTTCACTTTTTCCTTTTAACAATTATATTTACAGATGTCTCCTGGTGTTGGATGATCTCCTAAACATCTGTCACTCAAACTATGGTGCAGATAGACTATATGCAGCATTTCAAACAAAAAAAAGAAGAATTTATTGAGTGATTGAATATAGCAGGTAGATTGTGTGCATTTCAGCAGAGGTGTAAAGTGCCTCTATATATTCACCAGCTTCCCATGAGTCCCTATGCTCTGTAACAGACTGTAGTTGGATGGCTGCCTCTAGCTCAACATATGGCTTTTGTTAGGGGTCTGCTTTCCTCTGTGTAAGTCTCTGTGTCCATTTGTATGTCTTTGTCTCTCCCTTTCACACACGCTCAGTAAGAGTGGAAAATGTAAAGGTGGTGGAAAACATTCACAGGGTTCTCTCAAACTTAATGAGTCCTGGCAGCGATTTGACGACCTATCAGAAAGTTGCACTGTGACATGAGAATCAGAGGCTACAGGTGAGAGAGCAGCGGTCCAAGAATGACAGCTTAGATGACTCTGAGGTTAGCCACAAATTATTGTTCAGCACAAAGGTAAGCTTACCTGGCAGGAAAAGAAACAGAAGATACAGACCTTCACTCCCTTCCTGTCTATGGTGAGGTGAACTCTGCAGGTGCTCTATTAATGAAGCCTCAGAGGAGAGTATTCCTGCATTTCAGGAAAAATGTTTTCCTAATTCAAACAGAAAGTATCCAATTCTCTGATGTAAAGTCCAGGATGGGAAGTAATAATTATCGAAACATGTGCTCTGCCTTGTTGCAGAATACATGTTAAATAGATTAAATGAACATTTTCCAGTTTTTCGATTGACCTACAACCAAAACAAAGGGATTGTATAGAGTAGGACGTTGAGTATATTGTAACGTCATGGTTGAATGAAACCTTAATTTCTCCTTAGAATATGTCTTCCACTGAGAACATAAAACATAAATAACAAAAGACAGAACTAAGGTATTTTTCATACCTAACACGTTTGGTATGGACCAGTCACCCCTGGTTGCTTTTAGGGAAATTCATCTGATTTGGGATGGTGTGAAAGCTCACAAACTCTAATGCAGACCAAATAAGTTTGGGGCCTGAAAAGTGTCTAAATTTACCAGGATAACCTGCATGTGCAGAGTTGTTTAACTAAACTTTTACCCTGAACTTACCTTATTAGCCTCCAAGTATTTTTCCCTCCTTTTGAAAGGCAGGCAAACTGCAGGAAAACATCATGCTGTGAGGGACAAGTGTGAACAAGCAAGTCAAGACATTTTCTGGGTAGGTTGTCTGTGTTTAAGGATTATAAGGTTTTTTGTCAATAAAATGCAAACCTGGAATAAAGTGACAGAGGAAAATAGCCGTCATGGTTGGTGTGAACATGGTTAATGACATCTGATCCTCTGTTCTGGAAATCTGTTACCATGGTGAATTCACCAACACAGTCACACTTTCTCATCATCCCAGCATGCCTCAGGTTTTACTCAATGAACCACAGGCATGATGACTGCAGAGGAAACTTGTGAAATTAGCCACAAGGAGTCGGTTTCCTTTCCGTACACAAGCTTAAAGACACTTATTAACTCGTACATTAAACAATGTACAATAAACTCTCTGAAGTCCAAGCTCAGCCTCAAACGCCTAAATGTCTGCACATTACTCATCAGTGACAGAACTGCTACTGTACTGTTGGAGTGCAGACTGTCCACAAACAGGCTTTGTTTCGTTCTGTTCCACTTATGTCGGTTCAGGTGGAAATTCCCAGGCATGTCATGTCTTAATGCAAGGCTCTTCACAAATGCAGTTTTAAAAATTGCTGGCTTTTATTTCCGCTGACATCCCAGTAGAAGGCCACCCTGAACCCTTGTGAGTTGCTCCTTCCACTTCATGATGCCCTGAACTGTTTGACTTGCTCTGTATCGCTTATTTGGCTTTTAACTATAAAGCTATGCTTCAGGAAAACAGAAAAATGTCACCTTTTCCTCTTTTTTATCTCTTTTTTTCCACCTTTGTTGTCTCTCGTACAGTCGCCCAGGCATACTAACACGCTCACATCCACTCTTTATCAGCCTCAGCCTGACACTTTAGCCAGGATTTCTGGAATTCGGCCACCAGTTTTCCATGGAAAACTTTCTAATGGGGAAAGCAGTGGTGCTTTGAACGCGTGATGGAAGAGTGTGATTTTACACCGTCGGACAAGCCAAGCATGTTCCGCTCTGCACAACATTTGTTCTACCAAGCAGAGTCTGAATGGCTTTTCAGTATGGTAGGCAAGGTCAGGAAGAGGGGACTCACACAGTGCCAAACCTCAGCTACAAGGCCACAGAACAGAACAAGCCACACTTTTCACCTTACCCTCTTATCCTTTCTTCTCTGTCTATTCCCCACTGCTAGAGGATCTGTCTGTTCTCTTTTTGTTAGCAATTTCCCCCATCTGTTTTCTAAACTGGATCTTTCTTTCCCTGTTTAAGTCAAGAATAATCACTGTGCAATCTGTGTTCATATTTATTACATATCTGGGGTATCAGGGGTAGTAGTCGCAATGTTGCTAGGTGACTTATTTGAGTCAACTTAAGGCCACTTAAAATTCAAACAATCAAACCTGTCTAATGTAAAAAGAAAACAACTCAAAAGTAAGTCAAAATAGATCTCAGTTGATTCATTGTTGTCAGTGTGTGAGCAAAGTAGTCTGCTTTTGAGTTAGCAATGCTTGCACCGTCACCCTTTAGTTTCCATAGCAGGTAAATGTCATGACATATTTTTGCTGTTAATATTCCAGTCCAACCTGACCCAGCCTCTAAACATTTTTATTCACATCTTCTGGAAGTAAATACCACCACTTGATCACCTAAGATGCTGGCCATTCACTGTGTTTTAAATATCCAGGCAGTGAAAGAGGAAAGCCTATAGTGAGAAACTGCGGCCAGTCTGTTGTAACAAACCGAATGGCAGAGTGCTACTCCTGCAGATATTTTTGGTGCTGTCACCATCAAAAGGTTTTCTTTCTAAGATGAAAGAGATGCATATTGTCACTTGAAAGGATCCTAGGTTTGTGTTAATTAATCTTCAGTTTAAGATCCCAGATTTGGATTGGTTTCTGTCGTTCCAGAGCTCATGTAGGTACTGTTATTGCTCTGGATGAAACATCACTGTGTTATCAGCTAAACAATAGTATTTCATTGGGGTTCTGTGAAGTGATGATGAACTCCAGATGAAAGACCAACAGCAATAGTGCAGATTATTAAGAAGTCAAACTGCAGTTA
Organism: Cetoscarus ocellatus; assembly: GCA_037902135.1. Classification (NCBI taxonomy): domain Eukaryota; kingdom Metazoa; phylum Chordata; class Actinopteri; order Labriformes; family Labridae; genus Cetoscarus; species Cetoscarus ocellatus. The sequence goes on along the minus strand of JBAMNC010001402.1, from coordinate 141,634 downwards.
GAAAATGAAAGTTAATACATACTCAGGAACCTCTGCAGAGCATCACTTTGGAAAACATGGCTGCCTGGTTGCACATTCTGTTTGGTGTTTGTTTGTTAAAATTACCTCAATGTGCAATATTCCTCATATTAGACTATCAAGGTTTAAGTGCTTCATTTCAAATCCTACAGACAATTGTTGTCCAAAACCATAATATTATTACAGCAGTTTCACAGCAGAGGTTGGATGGTGTTTTAATCATTCTTCTTTTCCTCCTTCATTCTCTTTTATCAACCTGTCAAAAGCCTCGCTGAGACCGTCTCTAGATCACACACTGCTGGTTTAACTTCTGTCCATTGTTCAAACTAACAGCTCCACATGCTCATCATCTTGTAATATGGGAGAATTCAAATCAACCATCATTTTCCTGGCTTTCTCTACAAGCCGAACAACTCATTACTTTTTCTTCCACTCTTTCCCACACAGCATGCAAGCAAACACTCTGCTGAGGTTGCGGTTCGGACAGGGACGACACAAGGGATGTTTTTCCGACGGCTAGATTACAACCAAATTGTCCGTCGAGGTTGTTTGTTTCGTGTGTCACCGCCAGACATCCATGTGGAGGGGTTTATGTTCTACTGTACATGCGTGAAGCCAGACAATCGCTTTGAGCGATCATCTGGCTTCATTCTGGAGGTGGAAAGATGAAAGCTGAGATTAATGAGGTGAGCGCTGTATTTCAGCTACCAGGGCGCTGGCCAGTGGAGGCAGACTGTGGAACCCACATATCCATCACTTGTGGTGTACGGTTGTTAACAGATATGAGGCGTGTGCTCATTTGAACACCCACAAAGCCAAGCATACAGAGAGGGACATGTCATCGGCAAGCACAATGTGTCTTTCATTTTGTTTCAGCCAAAATGGGCTTAAATCTCCCAGGGGCTTGCCTCGGCTTAGTGGCATGGGATGGGGATGAGGGGAAAAATTCTTCCAGGGTGCTACTGGGGATCTGTAGTAAATGAAAAGCTCTCTGGTGGGTTTATCTGATTGAACACACATGCTCATTAAGAAAGTGGCATTGTAAACACAGACAGCACAGTGGAAATGGCAACTCTCATTAGTGAGCACATAATGAGTGAGATAAGGATCAGAGATGGTCTAACAGAGGTCTGGATGTGGGGGTCAATGCACAGGAAACACAGTATTTTTGTGTTAAGTGCGTGCATGAGTGAAGCCTTTTTTGACACATGGCCTGCTGAAAATTTCCAAAAAGATCTCAGCTCATGGTAGACTTGAAAGAGTTGCCTTTTCCCATAAACAGCTAATAGTAGAGGATCCATTCCCTGTTGAACATTGGGTCAGGTCTCAGGAGATGAGATATGGCTTGAAATGGCTAAAGATGCCAGACAGAACAGGGCAGTTTTTTGTTTTATCTTTTTTTTGCTCTAGATTTATTTAAGGGAGTCTTAGTCTTCATTTAGATTGAATAGTAGATAAAGTCAGAATCGTTGGAAAGAGAGAGTTAGGCCCCGTTTACATGACAAGTTTTCATTGCATTTTCACCATCCCGTGCCCGGAGTGTCTGAATCCACAAACTTTTGAAACCAGGGTCAAGAGTGAAAAGTTTTGAAAGTGTTACAGTGTAAATGGGAATCAACATTCCCCCCTGAAATGCTGATGCTTTCCTGGAATGCATTCCTGGGATGCGCAGCGTCTATCAGTACTCTTTCAGATAAAGGTTGCATGCGCATCCCAGGAACAACAACAACAACAGCTTCAGCCGTCTACTGAGCGACATGTGTGCAGGAGTTTCCTGAAAAGAAACTCCTGCATCTTCGTGCGTCCCCTCGCCATTGGTTATGAAAAGTTTGTCTTCACCCGAAGCGTACGCGTGTTGTAACACCGCTGTTTCACTACAAACCTACATCGCTAGTTACTGGCCTGGCATGCACGCTACAGCATTTTCAGTTGTTCTTGCATCTCTGTGTGAACGCAGAGCACTTTTCAAAACGCAAAGGAAAACTTTTTCCATTTCTGGTGACAATGTTGTCGTGTAAACAGGGCCTTAGAAATGATATGCAGAAAAAAATGTCAAAGGCCAAGTCTTAACCTCGGCTGCCTCATCCAGGACAACTACCTCTGTTGATGGTCCAAACGTAGAACTGTGCTGTATCCCACCATCCCTGATAATACCAGTATCATTGTCCATGTGAAAAAAAAGTGTCATATCAAGGTATCAGTCAAATGCAGAAATATGCTCTTGAGCACTTTTGCGTCGTACATTTTGTGTGTGTGTGTGTTTTAAGTATTATCCTGTTTGCACACCAGGGCCAAAAAACTCATATATATTTATAGAGAGACAGATGTAAAATAGAAACACAACTCTGATTATCTGAATTGCAAAACTGAATGAGAAGTTTGTCCGAGGAGCAACACATCCAAACATGCCAAATAGGAATATGAATGGAAAACCAATCCCAGCTGAGAATAGATAAAATCACTCTCAAGGAATTGATGTCATGAGTCTTTTTGCTTAACTTTTCCTTTATCAATTGCTTCTACTTTGTTCTGCATGCCATGAATATCAAGCATGTCATGTCCTCATCAAAAGCAGTCAACAGAAATGATTAGATTAGATTAGATAACAAAGAAGTAAAGAATATAATCCTGGCAGACAAGTGGTCAAAGCTGTGACTTAATCTTTGACAAAAAGAGGCTTACTGCACAACATTAAGTGAGTCTGAAACGCCAGCAACTTGCAGAAGCATTTATCTATGCAGCACATTATTAAACATCAGGAGTGACATGTATTTGACATTGTTGCCTCTTAAAACGTATCGAGGCTGGCTTTTGCCCACACGAATCCACAGGAATTGATAAGAGAACCATTAGAGAATCAGACTGATAAGGAGGATCGTTAATGGCACTGGTATGAATCAAATCCTACCAATTCCCATCCAAATGTGCAAGGTCACATTTTATACAAAATATAATTTAATTTCCTTTTTTCACAACAATTCTGTGCATTGCCTGTCTTCTCCCCTCCCTCTGTTTGGTTCTGTTTGTAAAGTTAGATATCTGGGATGATATTCAGGTGAAATACTAAAAACAATGGAAAATCTGGGATCATTTTATTCCTGTAAGCAACAAAGGTTGAGTAAGGCAGCCATAAGTTTATTTACTATTACGTTAACTGTTAAATTGAGTGAAAGAAGTGGTTCACTGTCTGAAGTGCACTAATACATGTCAGTATACAGTACATTTTTATAATGCAGACTGTGTGTAAGAGTTTGCTTTCATTTCTTCTGCCTCAAAACAAGAAACTGCCTAATGTTTTGCGTAGATTTTTGTCTCTATGGTATAAAACAGGTATTGACATCCTTAAATTTTTACAAGAATCATATTGCTGCAAAAATATCCGGTGTCTTCCCTCCCTGTCTTTATTATAACTGTACAACAGATGTACGCAAAAAGCACATTTTCAAAAGGTCAGATGTGGTCACATGCATCCTCAAGTGCATCCATCCCTGTTCTCTCCACTACGCTGCTTACCAATAGAGCTTTCATAAAAGTATGGAAAACACATTTCTGCTGTTGCAGCTTAATGGCTGTGGTCTGTCAGCACCTGGTGACACATGTGTTTGTTTTAATTGTATTACTCATATTCTGTACTGTTCTTTTCATTCCAACTCTAAGCATCTCCTCCTAGTGGTCCGTTAATGATGCACAACCACTTTCCCAAAAGAAAGCTTGGATTTTTCTGTAAAGCAAACTTGTTCTACAAAGGCTTGTAAAAATGTGGAAATGTGAGCCTAATTGTAATACTTGAAAACAAGTGTGCTTTTGACACAATTGCTTTACCTTTTAATAGACTGAACATGGAGTAAAATCCTGACAATGGCAGTTTATAGTGCTGGTTTAATGGTTAAAGCCAGCAGGAGTGATCGTGTGACTATAAAGAGAAGAGAGATGCTGTCTTCTTCTTTTCTGCTGCAGGGCTAAAGGAAGGATTACAGGAACTTAGGGGAGTCTTGGCTTGGCGTTCAGGAGCTGTGGTTTTGGAAAACGAGCCATCAGAAGTCTTTCCTCTCTCTGCCCTTCTGTTTTTATTTTTGTTTTTTCTCTTCCTTCCCTCTACTTTCTCTCCTGCCGTCTCGCTCTATCAAACTGTGGTCTGGAGAGGCACATCTTCCTACCTTTGATTTAAATTCTCTCGGCTCGCTGTCAAGGGGGGTCTGAAATGGTGGAGTCAGCAGAACTGCAGACAAGCACTATGTCAGGCTGTCTTCAATGTTGTAGTCTGCACTGCTGGCAGGAGGGAGGGTCGTGCTATCTGACTCAAACAGGAAGGCATTTGTATCCTTCAACATGGCATTATCCTGGCATGGCCTCTCCCAGCACCATTTCACTGCCAGTGGAAAGTCTTGTTCCTCGTCAAAAAAGTTGATTGATTGGTTAATTATGGCACTGCCTCCTGTGCTGACGTGCAAATTTAACTTTGTACAAAACTCCACTTGCCAGTCATGTTAGCTTGACAAGTTTGTCTTTGTCTGTGAACCATTTAAGCGTTTGTATTTTCTTTCACAACTCCCTTATTACATGATTAAACTCACCACTATTTTTTTTTGTGTCTCCTTTTTTTAGGGACAGAAAGGTTACCCTGGTCCACCCGGACTCCCTGGGGAGCCTGTAAGTATTTTTCTCCATTTTATTTGTGCATTTGATCATAACTTGAAGGCTCTGTAAATATTTTCTTCTTGGGTTTTTGCTCTTCTTTACATTTCAGTTCTAAATAGTCAGACTTTTCCAAACCATTCAATCAAGTGTTTTCTCTAGCACTACATTGGGAAAAAAGAAAAAAACTTTTGTTTATGTTTTTTCATATTTAGAATTACATTTTAGGGAGGAAAAATATAATTGGGGCCCTACTTTGGTCAGAGGAAGCCATTTTGTATTCATATACAGTTTGCACATCACTTTGGGTGGGGGGAACAGAGCATGACCCCCCGAGTTAAATCACCCACGGGGTCCAGTTGATCCTCATCTTCCAGCTTACTCTCCCGCTTCCAAATTAGGGTACAGCTGGCAGTGGAAAAGCATATTAGATCAAGATTTACCGCTCTAAACTGTACTGAACTGTGCTGAACAAAACCAGCCCACTCAGTAGAAACACTGCCTTTACAGACCTCTGTACATGCCTCATTGCAAGAAGGTTGCTGGTTTGACTCCCTGGGACAGTTGAGGCCTTTCAGTGTGGAGCTTAAATGTTTTCAGTTTTAGTCCCACTGACCAAAAACATGCTTGAATAATTGCCCATAGGTGTCAGTTTATGTGCATGGTTGTCTGTCTGTCTGTCTGTGTCTGCCCTGTTATCAACTAGCAACCAGACCTGGATATAACGCTTCTGCTTATCAGTTTGATTCTTTAATGATTCCTTTATCAATTCCTGATAAAATATCTGCTTGGGCAAAAGCTGGCCTACAATGGTTTTTACTGGAAACAGTGTCATATGACACTCCTGATATTCAGTGCTGCGCTGCATTGATAAATGCTCCTGCAGAGTTGCTGATGGTTTGTCCCTGTAAGTTGTGCGGTAAGCATCTTTTTGTGGAAAATTAAGCCACAACAACTATGATATCAATCCCTTGAGCTAGTTGTAATTGATTCTCAACTGGAATTGTTTTTTGATTTGCATCCCTTACCCCCCATCTTGCCCAATGTGTGCTGGGACAGGCTCCAGCCCACCCAAAAACCCCAAAAGGGACACGTAGTGTACATAATAGATAAATGTGTGGAGTCTTCATATCAATACAAGAACCACAAGTGGGTATTTAGGCAGTATTGACAGGACATATCCATCTTTCATTTCTGGTTTGATTGAGAACCCTCCTGTGACAGAATCTAAATACTTAGTTTTACTCTGTAAAGCTTAAAGTCAGAACCAATAATCTGTTTTTGAATCTATTACTGTGCCGATGATTGAGGCTTTTGTTTTAGCTAACATGCAGCTTCTCACTAAATTCTTCAAAAACTCGGTCATCATCCTCTCACTGTGTGCGTAATGGTGTATTAGTTACTCTTAGCAAGTGTTTCTGTGAGTTCACTGAGCATGCCTGCAGGGTCGCCAGATTAGATTAGCCTGTTATGAAGCTCTGGTGAGGACAGACATCTGGCCAAAGCGCTTCGCCTCAGCGATGCTCTCCAGGATGTCAGAAAGCCATGCCAAAGGGAGAGAAAAGAGAGGGAAGAGAAGCACGAGGAAGCCAACTAGGTCAACAGCGACACACTCTCGGCTGTAATCCACAGATTGAAAAAAAAATCCTTTGTTTTGCCTTTTTCCAAATCATTGTCATTCAGTATTATGTCTTACTTGTGCACAATTTACCAAAGTTCTTTTTTCAGTCTTCGCGTGTCTCTTTGCCTCAAACTGTCGAAATCAATGATCTCTTTCATGCGTAGTTACAAGAAGGTGGAGACATGACTCTGGCTCGTCAGTCCAGCCCTATTTTAAGGATGGAGCATCCAGCCTCGTGTCCAGGACTATTTTCAGCAGGGCTGGGTCATACTACTGTTTGTATTAAGTAAAGGCCTTAGTCATGGAAAGAAGAGTGGAACATACTCCTCGTTGTCACTCAGTTTAAGGAAGGTCCCCATCCTCAAGGTGACGTCACCAGCACAGGGAGTTCCCGTACCACTAATCCCTGTGATTTTTCTTTCTCACCCTCGCGTACTCCCACTCTGTCCATCCTCAAACGCCCCCGTTGTTCCCACAGAGCTGCTTCTGCTGCCGGCTCAAGCCCTGAGTCAGAATCCCCATAGCACAGAGTAATAAGCACAACTGTTTGGCCGAGCGAACTCTGTCGAGGCTAGTGGAAGCAAAGGCCAGCTGGTGTGCACAAAGTGTTGATGACTCTGTGTTACTGTAATACACCATGGACTAAAGACAGAACTCCTCCTCGCTGCTGGCCAGTTGCAGACCCAAGCCTCACTCGGCCAGCATCTTGTCTGCTCTTAGCTGGCTAAACTGTGCTCTATTTTTATCCAAGAGAGGGAATGGCACACAGCAAGCATGGCTTCTCATAAGGAGTGTGTCAAAGGAAGTTATACGTGAACACTTGGGCTCTGTGGCTTCTGGACACAACCGGCTTCTGTGTATGGGTTTTGCTAACTCTTTCACACACAAACAACAGTCTTAATTAGCTTCTAAGCAAACTCAGGCCAAATCTTAGTAGTGTGTTAGCATTATGACGTTGACTCCTAGTGAGCAGTGGTATATATAAATAGCAGGGACTGGCGGTAATTTGATGATAAAATACAACTGACCATGTTACACTTTTTATGTTTGCTACAAAGGGTAGAGTGGCATGCTAGAGGATGACACTCAGACTCTTTACTCAGGAAAAAGGGGAATTGTGGATTTGTCCTTGAAGATTTGGCCAGAGTTGACTTTGGACCAACTGAAAGAAACTCAGTCTAAGAAAGTTATGAGGAAACCAGGATTAACTTAAGTAACTAGTCACTGAGAGAGGATAGCAGGCGGGCAGGAACACTGTTGGTAACTGGGGATGTTTTGGTTTGGTTTGTTTAGACCAGGGGTAGCCAACAGGGTGCCCACAAGCACCTGGTAGCCCGCAGGGTGCTTTTGAGGTGCCCACCGGAACATTCTAAAAAAAGGCATCACCATCATAGAGCTTGAGATAAATAACCAGTTTTTACTTCAAATGTTATGCTTTCCAAATAAATCAGGCTTACATCAAAACAAAAAACAAGTATTTTAGCATGTACATTAAATTTTAACATTGTCTATTTTCTCTTAACGTTGACCTGAGTTTATGTTGATGCCACATCTCTATGCCAGCCAGAGCCCCTCCTCATATTTCTGGTAGCTCCCAGGCTGAAAGAGGTTGGTGACCCCTGCTTTAGACACAATGTCCTGAGTATGATTTCTTTTAAGATGATGCAGCACAAAGACGTTAAAAATGCACTAAAATTGATTTTTGTTTCTAATTACCCTACTTTATCCAAGTATGTTCATCCAAAATCATATTTCTCTCCTAGCATGTTGTTTATGGGAAACTATTGATGCTTTTTTAATATATTAAAATGTCAGTTAACTGTACTGTACTTCAACTGGCGTTCAAAGTGTCAAACCTCTGCTTTTTATCTCATTTGTGAGCAGGACTTAGAAATGCTGCCATAGTGTAGAACTTCTCCAGTCATACTCTTTTTGGATGCAACTATGTGTAATTTTATTTTTCATTTGACATTATTTACTGTATACCACATATCCTGTTTGGGAATCAGCTCGAGGTGGGGTACATCCTGGACTGGTTACCCACCATCCAAGGGCAGACACAGAGAGACAACCAATCTCACACATTCACAACGATCCCAAAATGGAGTCACCCATTAACCTAAAAAGTATGTTTATGGTCTGTGGGAGGAAACTGGAGTACCAGGAGAAAACCCTAGCACGAACAAAGAGAATATGCAAGCTCCACACAGAAAGACCCTGACCAACCAGAGGAACTGATCCAGCAGCCCTACCTGCTGCATTTATCAGACACCTTCCTGCTTTTTTGTATTTTTTATCTTCCTGTCAGTCTCTTCAGCCAATAGACCTCCATGAAGTTTCATTCATGCAAAAAGTACCACCGTGAAACATCACTAAGCAGTTTTACAGGGAGTGATGATGCCAGGGACTTCTTTTTAGTGCTTTTATCTCTTTAATATAAAATGTAAATCTCTGTTAAGCAACTTCATAATTCAATGAAAGGAAAAAGCTATAGTATTTCTAAATTTGCCTTACTCCAACTGGATTAATTAGAAGGATTCACAAGCAGTTTAAAATGCTTCAACCAGTGACAATAAAGGGATAACCACGTTTACACACATAATAGTTCAAGTCTTATATTAAGCTCCAGTAAAGATTTCTTTGCAATAAACTCTGCATGCTTAGCGGTGCACCAGCTTACTACACCTACAAAGGCCACTTTCTTTGTAAAGCAAACACATTCATCTCCTTATTTTACAGTCTAACCTCACCTCTGCTCCCTCTCTGAAACTGTCTGCTACTGTGCAGAAAGGAGGCCTGTGTGTGCGTGTTGCTGTAATTTTGATCACCCACCCATCTCTCTCTCCCTCTCCTTCACTCCCCCTCTTCTCTCCCCCACCACCCCTCTCTCTCTCTTTCTCTCTCTCTCTCTCTCTCTCTTTCTCCCTGCAGGGAGAGCAAGGTCCAGTCGGAAGCCCAGGTGCCAAAGGTTATCCTGGCAGGCAGGTGCAGTAAATCCTCTGCTGTGACTGGTACAGTTGTAGTCAGGGCCATAGTAAGGGCAGGGGGCCAAGTGGAATTAGGGTTATGTTGAACAGCTGACTGAGGGAAATATTTGGGTAAATGCTGTGGAGGGGATTTGGAACATTTTTTAATGGTCCTAGAGAAAAACAAAACAAGCCTCTGAAATTCTCATAAAGCTGAATGAGCACATTCATTGTAAACTTCTTACGCTGGCATGAGTTAGACTACATGAGGGTTCTGTTGCTCAAATCAACACTTTAATGGAAAACAAAACTAGTATTGTGTTAAAGTTCAAAGTAAATTAAATTAAGTTTGACCAATCTAGTCATGTACAAGTGGTGGAGGTAGACTAAGACCGTTTATGCAAGTGATGTGTAGTGCATGCTCTCCCACCCTCAATAAGGCCCAAGAGTCAATTACCAATACAACAAAAATGTTTAATTAAGAAGAAACATGGCAGCATCTGCTAGTATCAGTTTCAACATGAATTGCCAGTACAATAGAGTGCACAAACCCAATGCCTCAGATGGTTCAACTCAAGGGAACAAGACCCAAAAGTGGTTCCAAGAGATGATTTCAGTGGGTAGTGGAAAAAAACTGAAAGTATGAAGGCCATCAGCTGACATATTTTGATATATACTTATTTAATTCCATTTAACTTTATAAACAGATAAATGATGTACATTTCTACAAATTTGCAACTTACTTATTTCTTCATCTTGAGATAAAGAAGCTGGTTTTCTTAAGTGAGTGTCTTTATTTCTGGAAATATCTAGAAAACAACCAAGATTTACCAGTAAATGCTATCAAGGGAAGTGGAGTAAAATCAGCTGCATGGGTGGAAATTTTCAGAAGTTGTTGTTGCAGTTTCTTTTTAAGGTTTCAAGGATGCACACATTATGATTGATGACTTAAAAGTGAATACGTCATGACTGAATTGGTTATCTGTTAAATGGTTTTTGGCTACTTAAAAACAATTTGTGGTTCTTTGTAGCATTATCTGTGCTTCTGTAAGATAGGAAAGTTCAATAGTTTTATGTGTAAGTATGAATGCAGAATTTACCACAGGTGGAAGGTGCTGGAGCAGCTTGAAAAATGCACCTTGAAAGTGTTTGAAAGGTGCATGAGTTTGACCTTGAAATAATCAGTATGCAGTTACAAAACCTATTACAGCCATACCATTACTGATATATGAAATTAAACGAATGTTGGTGTTTTTGACTACACCTATTTCACATGCTAAATGGATTTTTAACAGTAATAAAAACCAAGCTCACCTGCCCTTAGAAGAGCCACAAACAACACTACAACAACTTTCTGACATAAATCTGCTTCTTTTACAGCGCTAATACTTTCAAATTAAAATAAATTTGCTTAATTGAACAGCAGGCAATAACTCCACAAACTCGATCCTGATATTTTGTACTATGATACTGGCAGTAAACATCGTCAGAGATTTTCACATCTGTCGATACCAATATCATTCCAATGATATTGTGCTTCTCTATGAAACATATGCTTGATTTTAGCTTCTAACGTATAAAGTTTGATCAGCAGTACATGTCTCTTTTATCACTTTAACACTTAAAATGTCTTGAATTGGATTTAAAAAGACTACTGCCATCTCAAATATTGTCCAGTTTAGAGTAGTGCGCAATTTGTAATGATTTGTCAGTGAGGGAATAACAAAAATGGCCTGCTTGGTAACCAGTTTCCCATCCCTTACATACATTATTGATAGACAATAAAATACAATATTTGACCTGTTAAATTTACACTAAAATATTAATTTCAAGTTTATTTTTACTTGTTTGTTTGTTTGTTTCATTCAGTAATTTTGAGCTCCTAATATAAAGTCCACCTGTTTGTTTTTTAGGGTTTACCTGGGCCTGTAGGACCAATGGGGCCTAAAGGCGTTCGGGTAAGCTAACTCAACTTCCTCTCCCCAAATATAGTGCTCAAGGGTCTCAGTTGTTAACCTTTTTGATATAACGGCTTCGGACACATTGTTTTAAATAATATAAAAAGAATACTCTACAAATCTCGGCCAAAACACAGAAACTCTTTCAAAGTCAAGGATTGCAATTAGCATTGTGATTTTTAGCATGTGGTGCAAATGTGCATATATGTGCATCAAAATGCAACAATATTTGTGCACCTCTTCACAAATGCACATGACCACGCTCACTGAACTTGTGTGTGCCTCTGTTAATAGCATGCTAAACTTAGGAGCCTTTAATTGTAAGGTCAACACTGAACACAGACACTTTCTGAAAGACTGGCTGTTGATAAGCTTCCACATACAAACACACACCCGAAAGGTACACAAACAAAGCAGCACACGCTCACCGACACAAACACTGATTTTTATGTTGCGTTCCAATAAAGGTTCTTTATCAGCTCTCCTCAGCTACTCCGAAGCACCCCCCTCCTGCCCCCACTGGCTGGAATTTCCTGTTTAAGCTCTGTATGAGGCCCTGCTGTCTTAAGGAGGCGTTCTTGTCTTCTCTCTCTCACTTCCTAAGCCACCTTTCCCAATGATTCTGCACTTTCCCTTTGCAGCATATTCCACATTGTGCACACCTTGCATCTTGAACTGTTGTGTTTGTGCTTGTGTTGTTTTCTCCTCTGTGTGTGTCTCACCCTGTACCCACAGCTCAGTGTGATGTCCTGGCTGTCTGCAGAGATCCCTGGCGTGAGGGTATGTGCCCTTGGACTACATCGTGGAAGCCAGCACCATGCAGTCCATGGGCATATACACTTGCCTCATGGCTTGGTTCTTCACGGAAGCCCACCCTGTCCACCAACGGCCCCTCAAACCCAGTCCTTAAGCTGACGGGAGTTTCTGTTCTACCTGCTGCTTAAACAGCATCCAAATCCTCACCTTCCCCACTCTTCTTCTCTCCTCTCCTGCAGGGTTTCATTGGAATCCCGGGGCTTTTTGGCCTTCCTGGGCCTGATGGCGAAAGAGTAAGTTCCTCAGTAATGTGTGTTTTCTTTCATAAACTGTAAATAATTGACCCTTTGTCTGTTTCTGATTGGTCAGCTGACCGAACAGTTAGAGAAGCCCCAACAAAGCAACCATTGCTGGGCTACTTCTGGTTAGACAAACATTCATCCAGGCTAAGTATGTTCAGTTGGTTTCGGTGGAAGTGTATCTTTGATTTTAGGTCATTATTTACATGGTTGAAAGGTGTACTTGGACTGTCAGCAAGAGTACTTTAAGTTTTATTCACATGTTTTTCATCCTGTATCCCAAACTCCTTTTTGTACTATGGATGAGTTCCTTGTTTGACAGGAGTCAGGGTAAATGCAATTAACATACATGAAGTGCATTATGAATTTAAAACACCATAACACAGGATCAGAGGGAGTCCTGTTTCCTTGAAAAACCATTCAAAGAAAATCCACATCGGCTCAGCCAGTGGCCATGATAATTGATTTTCTTCCTAGTGGGTGGCTGTGTTTGTATTAGCTCAGTTTTGTGTTAAATACATATGTGACGAAGATATTCTGATACTATAATTAAAAAAAGAGACATTTATGAGGACTTTTTCTTGTTCATGATAACTTGGAACAACTACATCTAAGACTACAGTCATGTAAAAGTCACCACTTAACATAATGACCAAGTGAACTGTAACAATGGAAAATTATTTCTGAGCATGGATGGTATTATCATAAAAATGGTGTTCATACTGCTGACAGTGTGCTCTCTGACCATCTGTCATGGGCCTTAGCTGTACTAATGTTATCCTTGCTTATTGACGGGTGTTTTGATCTTTAATTTGTCTTCCTGCTGCTGATCTTTACATCCTCTAGTTACACATGTTGCACAGAGTAAAATATATCTAAAAATAAACTTAAAACACAACAGGATGTACACAAAAACACAGAGTCAAACATTGGGTTTATCTCTAGCCTTAACCCTGATTTCCACACTTTGCCTGCCAAGTGTCACGTCTATTACTGAGGCTTTGCTCTGACCGACAGTACAAAAAAGATTGAGATCATAATGATCAAATGGCAACCACAAAAAACAGTTTGCCTCCCTGACGTTGATTTGTTGTCTGCATCAATATTATCCCTGCTATTTCCACTGTATTTTAAAATTACTTGAAAACTCTAAGCACTCATTTTCTTGTTTTTGGGTCGATATGCTTGGCAGAGATTGATGCAGAGTTGGAAAAAAAAAATAGACTTGCTGAATATTAAGTTAATATTAAGTGAACCAGCACAAAGCTATCAAGTAGCTATTATGTTAATTGGTTAACTTACCAATGCACTGTTTGTACTGTTACAAAATGAAATGTTAATATTGCTGTTATATCATGTTAGCTCACGAGGGTCAACATCATACAACTTTACGTTAAAAGTTGATCTTTAAGGCAGATCACACTATATTGCACATCTTTTTTTATCTCATATTGCAAAAGACACACTTTGTTGATGTGAAGCATCATAATTAATCAAACCAGATTAAACAATGAAAACACAGGTAAAAGTTGGTCAGAACAAGGCGTATTTTGATTGTATCAAATGAGAAGGAGCCTGGTGACAAGAGTTCTCACTAAAGAGGGCAAGGGCCTGATAAAGGTTCTTCCTCTCACTAGGGGGCTTGAATAGGGTCAATTGCACAAACTGCACAATGATCAACTTGACTTTAGCTAAAAGCTTTGTGGGATGACAACAATGCCTCTCCAGCCCTAACACTCAGCTGTCTGCCTGTTGTTATAATGCGGGAAACAGCCCCCAGCTGTCCACGATGCTGCTGTATGAGGCTGTGTGGGAGTGTTGATGACTCATATGATAAAGCCCCCCTCTTGGAGCCTTTGAACTGCATGAACTCATCAAGGCCTCCTCCTTCTGTACAGCCTCTAAAACATGAAGCGATTAGCCTACTTATGACATGCTCCAGGGGGTTGCGTCATGGCAGCCTGGGCTGTAATCAGGACCTCTCCAGCCAGTACAGGCGGCCAACGAGATGCCTCATACCTTAGCTACACACAACAGACAGTGTCTGCCTGTCTTCTCCCAGGAGGAACGAGTGTTTATTTAACACATATACATCAGAGATGGGGGCCTGAATCCCTTTAATAGGCTGGGAATATGTTGGATAAGCAGTGGTCAGCTGTTCCTCACATCTGTTTGGAGAGGCTCACAGTCATGGCTTTTTAATGATGAGTTTTTTGCTTGAACAGTGCTGTGCTTTTTATATGTTTTTACATTATGTTTCTCTTTGTCCCTCTTTTTCTGTCCTCTTGAACCCTTTCCCTCCCCCCTTCTGCTTGGTTTTCCACTCCACATCTGCTCTCTTGTCTAATTTTTTAGGGCATTCCTGGCGAACCAGGGAAGAGGGGCAAGATGGGTAGGCCGGTAAAGTTTTGTCTCAACATACTTTACAGAAAATCTTACCCAAGTGTGATGAATTGTGCTGGAAATGTTGTACATTGACTTTGAATGTTTCATCTGCTAATGAATGGCAAGACATGGGTTTGGGCAAAGATTGTACAAGATTGAACTTGTTTTTACTTGATTAATACTACACATAAATATCTTTACAGTATAAAATCAAAAGCAGCCTTTGATGGGCTTTTATATCCGCTTTTTCTCTGTTAAATGGACTAAACCTAACACTTAACTTGCAACTTAATTTTATTTATCAAGAAAAAAACATACAAAGTAAACATTTTTACAACATTGTTAAGACTTAGAGAAACCCTCAAGGACCCTTATTGACTCAATGACTTTCAGCAGACAGAAATAATACAGAAGGAAAAAAAGGAAAAAGGCTTTTCTTTTGCATAATGTTTTTGCTGCATGTTTGACATATAATGGCAGCTCTCGATTAGAACCTCGTTTGCATTAATTAAAGAAATAGTTTGTGTGTCCAAAAGAAGTACAGAGAGCTGAAAACATGAGTTTGCTGACTTTATTGATGAACATTATTGATTAAGTTTTTTCTAAAGGTGTTATCTATATTTAACGCAACTTTTCAGTGCTTTAAAATATGAATAAATAAAACAAAAGCTTAAGACACAAGCCAGCACAGCACTTATAGTGATTATGCTAGCAGGGGCAGTTTTATATTATCAAAATTGCATCAGGTTGACATGCAGAAGATTAGCTGTCATGAACACAGCCACATTTTCTTTCTGGTGCAAGTTTACAGTGTCATCGTCTGTCCTTTTTATTTGCTCTGTACAAGCTATGTTTGAAAATATGAAATACGAGCACCGTATTAATGCCTGTCCCAATTACTAACAGGGCAGTTTTATAATGTAGTCAACAAACAGATAATTACTTCAGGGTTTAAAGTTAGTTCATTCTATGCTTTCTTCAGCAATCAAACATCTCAGTAATCGTTGTTATTTGCTGAGTAAATGGAAAAAAACACTGTTTTCTTAGCGTGCTATAATGGCCTAGTCCTACCAACAACAAATATATATAAACAGTCAGCCTTTACTGTGATTGACTTCTTGTGTAGGTCATCGTGAGACAAAGGATATAATAACATTCTTTCTCATTACCAGTTCAAAACTTCTCACTGGAGCTTTAATGCAAACATAGATCTTAATTCTACCTGCTCGCAAACTCATTTAAATGAGTCAGTATAACAGGCCTTTTCAAAGTGTCTCTCTTTGGTTGTATTTAGATTTTTGTGCAAAGACTCCATCAGCAACACATGTGAAAATTTAAAAGGCCTGCATGTACGTCATTGTTTGAGTCGGCTCAGTATTTCCACAGCCTGTTGGAAGGGTTAACTGCTGCCTGAATACTGCAGAGTCCCAGCAGCCGCATGTCAGGGTCTTGGATGCAACAAGAAAAAGGCTTTTGTTGCAATAAAGAGCTTTTGGTTCCCCCTTCCTCTCCCCTTTTTCTCCCCTCAGCATGGAGCCAAGCCATTTGGAGGAAGCCATAGGTTCTGTTGTGTGTGTCAGATAGTGTTCAAAGTCAGTTTGACAGAGTGTTTGAGAAAGGCAGTGCAAGGTTTAAACTCTCTTCTGAGATCATTCTGCAGCTGCTGCATATTGGGCTTTCAGTAAATAAGGCATTTACAGACAAAAAATTTTTGACACACACAAGCAAGTGTCCACTTTGTGTGAGCTTTCTAAACTGTAGCTCATTCTGTATCCAGGCAAATCTAAAGGAGGTCACTGCTAGAGTTTGTTTTTGCAGGTATTTTGAATTGAGTCCTAGAGGAAAATGTGTATTGTTTAGGGATGTTCATGGTTATGGTTGGAGTCAAGGGGCTAAATAGCCAGCACCACATTTACAAGTTGGTTAAACATGTTCTTTATGTTCTGTCTAAAGTGTAACACAGTTGCCTGCCAGTAATAAACATCTGGGTCAATGTCAATGGCCACTGCCACAGATATGCCCTTTAACCTGCAAAGAAAGGAGGTGATATGAATGCTGTGGAACAGACAACACCTTTCCCTTTCGAAGGGAACACTGCAGTTTGTCAGTTTTGATCTAAAAAAATTGAGTTAAAGCTAAATGGTGCCTGTGTCAGGGTATACTTACATGTGACAACTCTATCCAAATGGGGAGTGCTAGCACATACTTTATGTTGAAGTGTTACCTAAGCTTCCCTAAATAAGTGCAAAGCATTATCTCCAGCGTTTTGTGAGTCTTTTTGTGTTCTGCTTGAAAGTTGCTTCACATAACCCCTCTGTAATCTGCTTTGTTTTGCTGTTGAGTGAAATCAGGTGAAGATTACCAGTTTAAACACCACACCCACAACATTAACATAATTTTCTGTGCCTGTTCATTGAAGCATGTGACTGAAAAACACAGCTTCTATAAATTTTTTTGTTGTTTGTCAAAAAGATGAGTGTGTCTCGAACATAACTCCCTCACAATCTTATTTTGTTGGAAAAAATCTAGATGTTCCCTCAAAACAACTAAAAACAGTGGATTTTAAATGTTCGATAACTCACCCCTAACATTTTACATCTTGTTTTGTCAAGTTAGAATAGTAACCATACATTTCAATGATTTCTTTTAGCTAGTTATAATCTCTTTCTGACCATATTTATAATGTTTTCCAGTGAGAAAATTAACACCGGTCACTGTGAGGCCTTGTGTTACATCAGTGCATTAGATATTTCATGATCTGATGTGGTTTTTCAGATATTTTCCTGAAACAAAAGCCATTTCACAGTTTTGGCACAGGTTTATGCAAAGTTAAAAGAGTTCATATGGAGCTGCTGTCATCACAGCATGCTCTTTTCCTGCTCCAGTCACATCCTGGATGGTTATAGCACAGTTTGTCAACGCCAGGAGACAAATGACAATGTTTCACTGAGCAGTATTGTCCTTAAAAGAGAGCAGCAAACACATCCTGTAATTTGTATCATTTTGAATTTGGGAAAGAGTTTTTTTTGCTGCGTCTGACCTTTTAGGTGTAGTGGAAAATACACACATTGTTGTCTTTGTCCTTTCTTCTCCTGCATGGAAAATGGGATGTCAGGCATTTACAAGATGATCCCTGAGAGAACATCCCTGTCCTCCCTGATGGAGGAGAAAGAACAGAAGAAGCACCTGAACCAGAGCCAGACACTTTAATGGCCATAACCGCAGCGCTTGTACTCTGTTGAGGAAACGCACGCTCAGACGCACAAATATGTCCACCTTCTACCAAAAGACAGATGATCTATTTAAATCCAAAACAGTGGAAAAGTTTTCCACAGATCATCTCCAGCACTTCTGCATTTCTACTTAACGTTTTTTTTAATGTGCAAAGGTTTGTTTGTCTTCTTTGGGTCGTCCCTATCTGGCTCATCTGCTTCTTCACAAAGCGCTGCTACTGTGGGACACTGTGACCTCATAGCTGAAGAACAAGGTTATCTGACATTTTATTAAAGTAGAGATCCACAAAAGCCTCATTAGAATCCCTTCAAAGGCTTGTTAAGTGCTTTTTTTGGCAAAGCTACATTTCCCACATTTGTCCTCAGTTTCTATGGCAGCATTAACAGCTGTATGATTCATCTTCTGGGTCACTGTCATGCTTCGTAGATTCTTGTTGCGCTTCTGCCTCCCCCTGTGAGCACAATTATTATGTGCTGTTAAGGCAGTCCTTTGCAAATGTTCTCCATTAGCTCAAGAAGAAAGTAGCTCTGTCTTTACTTATAAATTAAAGCATTTATTGCCATTAGGATAACATGATTAACTTGATATGATGTGTCTTAGATTTGTGTCTAAGTGAACATTTACATACCATCTGTCAAAAGGGTTATTATGTTTGAATGTCGGTCTAAATTTAAATGATCCAAGACTTGCTTACCCTAAAAGAATAAACTACAACCCAAATATAAAGAGTTACATTTACTCAGCAGATTTTATTTCTAAGGCGTGTCAGACATTTAAGTAAACATGTGCACGCTCTGTAGCACAAAGATCTAAACTATTGCAAAAATAGCTGCCAACTACTGTAGGAAGCTACTGTAATTAGTACCTTCAGCACTCCTGAGGCCATAATAGCAGATTCATGCCATTATGAACATTTCTGGATGGTTGGTGTTAAAGTACATTGGCATTTGTACATGTGGCCCCTCATTGTGGTAACACAGACCGTTAGCAAAGCTCAGATTCGCATTGTTTCTGCTAAAATGACAGACATGGCTGCTAGAGTTTCTTGTTGCATGTATAAAATGTGCCCAACAGAACAGCTGGCTGCTCACACCCTGCAGCTGATAGACTTCATGCGTATAATGGCCCCATTATGCTCCTATTTTGTACATATTTTAGATTACTTTATGTGTAAGGGTATTTTGATGGTGAAATTGTAATTGCAGTGCAATTACTGAAGTAGACGTCTTGGTTGTGAAACACTCAGTTACACATGCTCTTAAAATTCAACTCAAAGGTTAAATGCATAGTAATTTACACACTCTTATCCAATAAAAAGCATTTTTGTATGCTTAAAATGAGCCTCTGTAACTCTACAACTTGAATGATTTAAAACATTAAATTCTCCAAAACCAAAATGCACTTCTGAAGATAGAGAGATTAAATTTTAACCTTTGTCTGAGTGAATCTAATTTGGTATACCTACAAAGACTCTTTAAATCTAGCATATATTTAAGCTATTTATACCGCAACAGAGCTAAAACTTTGACTAAGCTAGCATAACATTATTGCCAGTAGCTGCTGTACACCAGTCAGCATGATTACAAGGAACTGCTTGCCAGCAAGTTTCATCTTTTTAATATCTTAGCAGTTATCAGCTAATAAGTAAGATGACATTCTCAGAAGTTGGCAGACACTGCAATACAGCTAAAAATAAGAATATATATTTGACTGCACTGCTGTGTCACATGAGGAACAACCAAAAATGTTGTGTTTCTGATGGGTGAGAACATGAGCAAACTCACTAATGTTAAGTTGTTAACAAGTTTTCATATAGATTAAGATGCAGGTTAAGAAGCAGGTTAGCATCTAGCTTGTAAACATAGTTTGCTTTTTGCAGTTAATTAGTAAGATATTTTCTTACTAGCTGAAGGGGACAACAATGATGAAAATAAAACATATTTATTGCACTGAAAGTAAAGGTGACTTGAAATATGACTGAGTAACAGCTTATGGCTGGATGTGGATGTGTTTACAGCAGAGTCTCTAGCATTAAATTGCTTACAAGTTTTCATATCAACTTTGATGCCAGCATGACTTCTAGCTGGTAAATATATTGGCACCTTTTACAGCTCTGGCCTTTTTGTCTGAAGCTGGCAAAGACTATAACAAATCTAAAAAATAAAAGAAGAAGAAGAAGAAGTGGACTTATTATCATTGGTTGACCTCACATGATTCTGACGAAGAGACAATGTTGCTTTTTATCTGCTGCACATGTGAATTAGAAGATTTACAAGTGTATAGTTACTGACAGGTCCACATATCAGCTTAAATGCCAAGATGTTAGCACCTAGGTGGTTAAAAAAATGGCAGCATGTAGGAGCTGAATGGAAAGCTAGCAAAAATGTGTTGCAGAGACCACAACAGAGTGAAAACTCTGAATATTTATATAACTTTAAATAACCAATAACATCACATTGAACTGCTCATCTGCCGGACATCTAAGTTAGTAAATGGGTTAGCATAGAGTTGCAGACAAGTTCAATTGTCAACATAAATGCTGTCTTAAAAGCATATAGTTGGTGAAGGTAAAAGAATGCTAAGCAGCTTAAGGGCAAAACAAATTTCTAAGGTGTTGGCAAGGAGCCATGTAGAATTAGTAATAAGAAAACACTAGATGGATAATCATCAGGAGAACACATAAATGGGTGAATGAAAGCTGACATTGCTGCATATCTGCTTGACAAGCATGCTAGTAGGTTAGCTCTTAGTCAGGGAACATGCTGAAGCATTAAGAAACTGAAGGTCTAGGTAACCCTTTATGAAGCTGCTTGAGCCATGACAAAGCAAAAAAAAAAGTGTTCACACATCATTGTAGGTGCTCACAGGTTATTTTCTATCTGGCGAGCATATTGAAACTCTCAGTGCAGTGTAAAATCCTTTTTGCTGGAGTTGCCAGAAACAGCATTAGAGTTAATCTTGAAAATAACTAGGCATTTGGATCTGAATAACAGCTAATGTTGCTCCATGTCTGATGTTTGGTCCCAAACTTGTTTGCCATGACTTAACAAATTTACATATTTCCTTAAAAACTCACTGGATAGCATTTAGCCAGGCAACACACAAGACTATCAAAATCTCAAAATCTAAATATATCCTAATAAGCTTTGAATTCAACAGGGGACCAGAAACTTGACACCAAGTAATATCTCACAGCAGGTTTTCTTAGGGGTTTTCTAGGTGAATTAATAAACTGTTTACAGAGAGTTACATGCAATATTAACAAATTAAGTAACTGTGATGTCATGTCCATAAAATTTTTCAGAAGTTCATCTATTAAAGGTTTGGTGAGGCAGAGCGATTATTTGATTTTCATTTATGTCTAAGAGTTGTGTTGCTGTTTATAAGTAGCAGGACATAAAAGCCTCTCTCTCTGTCCTTAGGGGTTTCCAGGTGACTTTGGGGAGAGAGGACCACCTGGACCAGACGGAGAGCCCGTATGTCATACACTCGCACACCTAAACACAGAGACCTACCACTTAAACAAGCACTAAAATTGAGAGCAGCAGTTTCACTGGCTCACCTACCCTCTTTGAGTTTTAGCTCTGACATTTTGGCAGAGCAGCTGGTAAATCATCTCGCAGTCCCGAAGTTCGCCTCTGTTTTTCTGTTTTATTTGAAGTGAGTTTTTTCCTCCGGACAAGTTTTACTGCTGGATTTAATTTCAACCAGTGCCTTCCTCTGTTGTAGATAATTTTCTTGGCTGTGGGTTTCAAAACCTACAGTATTAACATGGGATCAGTTTGCAGGCCTGGCTTTCAAATGCAGACCTTTCCATTCACCCATGTAAACGGGCCACCAGCACACATACACTATTATTATTAGAAGGTGATATCCAAGAATAGTAAATGATGTAATATGGGGGTTTATTGAGGAACTGTTCCAAATGCAGTAAAGAGGGTCAGTAAAGACTGTGTGCTAGCCAGTATCATGGTTGTGTCCATATGGAAGGCATCATTTTATCAGCCCTTATTAGTTAGGCTATTTTTTAGATGTTCACTGTTATTCTGATGAATGTAGCACCTCATCAGTTAGCGTGAGAGGCTTTAAAATAAAACCATAAACACATCAGCAACTTGCTCTTAAACAAACTCTAAATACATAATAAACATTGAGTGTTGTAGTCATGTTTAAAGAAACACTTAACACACACATTTGTGACTTTTCAGTTTGTTGCTCAGGCAACCAAACTCTCAGTTTATCCTGTGTTAGCCTTCCCACCTTTTTGTCTGTCAATTATCCATCAGAAGTATTAGATGTTGTTTGGATGTTTTTTAATACTCAGTACAAAAATGTTATTTATGAATGCGTGAAATCAACATTGAAATAATTTACACAAGTCACCCCTTTTAGCCAGTCTGTGCTTAGACATTAGGATGCTTTGTGGCTTTTACATGTGCATTAAAATATACAAGATATTAATGTTGGAAGGTACATTTAAGAGCAAAACAACTCTGCTGTCCATCCTTTATGTCTCCTTTGTTTTTAGAAAATAGAAAATAGGATAATGGTTTAAATCCTTTTTTATCCTAGAAAAAAAACACAAGTGTATTTTTTGTGTGATAACAACAACAGTGCTGTAGAGGGGGTAATTTTGAATATGTAATGTAGTGTTTTTGTTTGTTTTTTTTCTATTTGTAAAGTAATTGTTTCTATGAAATTCTTTCGTTTCAACTTATTAAAAAGATAAGGAAATGTGAGTTAAATATAATTGAATAATTTGTACTTAGCAAAAAAAAAGCTTACATTAGGTCTTATTCTGTTTTAAGTGGGGTTCATTCAAGTTTTACATTTCAGCAATGTACAAAGATTTAATGTGACAAAATCTTGTTTCTCTTTGACTGTAATGGTGTGTAAGATCTTAAAGAGTTGAGGGAGACATGTAAGTTAAATTAGATAAACTGCTGAAAAGTGTCAGTGGTACAATATTAAAAATAGACCTGAATCAGATGAAATAACAGTCCTCAAAAAGTGCAACTTGTATACATAGCATACACAGTTTTTATGGTGCAGACATTAGCATTACTAATTTCAGAGCTTGTTACTTTAGCATTTGTGTTTGAGTTAAATAAATATTTGCTGATAAGTTTTAAAAAGGCTATTTTTTTCTCCTTTGTTATGTTAAAAGCAAATTTAGATACTGATTCAAGACTTCATTTTTGGAACAATTACAGTAACTTGGTCATCTTTCAGAGTGAATTTAGGTTATTGTGGCCATCTTTGTAGTCAAAGGTGTCCCTCCTGGCCTATGTCATCTTAAAACCATGAATGTGGTTCATGATACAAATTTAGCTACATATATGTTGGGATACCCTCATGAAATCTTTGACCTGCTGGTGGCTCTGGAAAAGAAGTAGTCTCACCAAAGTCATTAAGATTCATCCTCTGAGGACCGTAAATACCTGTTCAAAGTTTCATTAATCTATTTCTTGCATTTTATTGGAGGGAGAGTAAACCAAACCTGCAGGTTCAGGTTGGAAAACAGCCTCGCTGAGATGATGGGCTAACATCCCCCCCATGTTCACCTCAAATACACGGACATACACATATTCGTGCACACAGCCCCCTCTCTCATAAGCTGTGATGAACACTGAGCCACTCTTCAGAGCTTGTTTGTTTAAAAAAGAGCCAATAACCTCAGAAACTTGCTCCTTCTGCCTCTGCCTTCATCTCACTGACTCTCTCTTCTCTGACTACAGGGTGACATGGGAGCCCCCGGTCCAAGCGGAGTTCATGGACTTATTGTGAGTAGCTTGTGTATGTTTTATGTGCCTTCCTGTAGTAAAACACCCTTTTCTCCCAGATACATATTCTTTTAATAAGTAGCAGCAAGAGACATTATCTAAATGAACTGTACACTCCTGCATGATTGGAAAATCTCTCTGAATACGTTTTTGTCATTATTTACAGCATGTGTGGATATTGTGAGAAACAATCCTCTGTTAACACATTTGATAAAGGGGAACTGTGTTTTTCAAGGTACAAAACAGGACATTTGCAGTGCAGTGTAGCCTAAATTGTGCAGTTTGTCACTCCCACTTCCTCTAACAACAAACATGGTGCCGATCAATCAAACACACAAACAAAGCATCTTTTCCCCACTTCAGTGCTCTCTTATTAACTATTTTTAAACAGGAACTTCCCCTCTTGCCCACCCATCACCTTGCCCTCCAAGCCAGCCACATAATTTAGTCTGATTATAATGTCTCCCCGGTTTCTCTTGTCATATCCCATCCTCTTCCATTGCCACTGCTCCTCCCGGGTCTATTCTCGGCCTCCGGTGGTGGTAGTAGGCCTGTAATTGGAGGACTCTGATTACAGCTCTGCATCCATCTGTCCCAACAGTGTACAGTACAAGTACACAACCAGCAGCACCAAGCTGCACTTCAAAGATATAAATATACAAACACCCTTCTCTAGAGACTGTAGACCTCTAGTTAGGGGTGAAGACAGGCCACTGTTAGAGGGGAAAGTGTGAGAATGTACAAAGTAGATTGATATCAGGGGCTTTCCAACAGCAGAGCTCCTATATCTGGTTTTATTCCTGTCTTACAATATTTCTCTGAGCTTTGAGAGTTCTGTCACCAGAATGGAAATAAAAAATGTGATTTGTTGACCATGAACACAACATTGATTGTATATTCACATCCAAAAATGAGGCTAACATACTCCAAGACCGGTGCGAACATCTATGCTATTGGCTTATCTTGGATTCAGGACATGCAGAAGGAAACTGTTTTTTGGAACCATAACTGACATAATGCCCCTTCCTGTCTTGTAACAAAAGCACATATTTACCATAAGTATAGAGAAATCGAATATCCCTCAGGTTGGCACAGAACAGACTTTGATTTTGAGCAAACACTCCACATTTTGCCCCTCTGCTTTGCTAATCTGGTTAAGAACGCTGCAAGGAGCCCCATTCTTCAAAAGGGATGTCAATCACAACATGAAATATGGTCCTTTTGCATTAATTATAACTAAAACAAAACTAGTCAGAGAGAAAAGCACTGGCTCATACATCAGCATGAAAATAACTATTAAGACAGAATCATCATCTGACAAAAATAATATTGAATTAATAGTTTAACCAAAGTCCCTTCTGTTAAAATGGAGAAAGCAGAGTTTATTATCTATATCTGTATTGTACAAGGGTCTTATTTTTTCTTGAAAAACACAATGGGGGCTGGAATTTCAAATAAAGTACGATTGTATTAATATTTTGGTTTGATTAATATGTGATTGGTTCAGTATATTTTCCAAATTGTAGGTATCCAATTTTTTGAAATTGACGTCAGTCCCTGTCACCTGTACAGCTGCCAGTCACATGAGGCAAACTTAAGCAGAACTACTCACACTGCTGGAGGAATATTGGCTGGCAGTTGGATGTCTGTAAAACACATGAAATGTGAAGCCATTCTTGATAAAAAAATAAAACTGTTTCCATGACAGTTATTTTAGGGATTGCTTGAATACATGTAGGGACAAAATGACAAAAAGATCCCCCCAAAAGCACAACAAATTTAACCCTCACATCTTCTGGATATGATGAGATACTCAGTAGGCCAGATGGAAGCTGTGGGAGGCCCTGATGTGGCCCCAGGGCCACCAGTCGATTATCACTACCCTATACTGTTGCCAGTCAGTAAGGGGAGCTGAAAATATTTTGGCTTCAATCTCAGGTGGCTTTAATTTCTATAACTTTGCGCAGCAGTTGGATTCAATCCACAGTGACTGTATAGGCCCAAAGTGGCACAACCCAATCAACATCCTTTAAAACAGGAAGAGGTGAGACGACAGCAGGACTGCTCGTATACAGATTAGCATAGAGGCATACGGCTTCAGTAGCAGTTTTTTCATTTCTTTATTAATTAAAAAAAGGAACGACAGTGAAAACATTTCTTGTTATAAGTTAAAATTTCCCTCCCTTCCAACATGTTTTGACGATAGTTTGTTCTACGTTGTGGCTTACTGTTTGTATTTTACACTGCAGCAGTAGCACCCGCCTACCACATTATCTGGTTGGCAGAGCAATTGTCCAATCACCTGCCAGATATGCTTTTGAACAGTTCTGCCCATTCCTAAACACTTTCCATGTGCTGTTGCCAGATGGACCAGTGAAATATCCATCTCTTGTGCCAGGTTAGCTGCTCTACCCCGCTTTATGTAAAGGCCATGGCACACACCACCCAAAAGTGGTTAAAGAGTTTTAGCACTCACCAGAAAGTTAGTGGGGGACTGTGATGCATTTTAAGAACTACAGAAAGAGCAGTAAACTGATTTTGAATGGTAAAGAAATCACCAGTGCTCTATTGAGGTTGGTATGTCCACTCAATGCCACAGTGTACATCCTAATAGTGTTGTGCAAGCTCACTCTTAACAATAAACTATTATAACAGCTTTCAGAATGTAGTGTTTTGATAATATGACATGACAATGACATTTTTATTGAATGCTTGTGCTTTTAAACATACAGGTCCAAAGACAATGCAGAGGAAAGCTAAGAGGGAGATTATACATATATTAATCTTGCTAGGAGCTGTTTCTATAATTAACAGTGTGCACATACAGCCTGGGTCTTTGTTTTTTTTTTTTTTTTTCAACTTTATTTTTTCCAGAGATATCAAGTGAAAAAGTTTTGAACTTGTGACCAAGAAACAATTCCAGAATAAAAGCATTATGTAAAAAGGAAAGGTGTCTCTGATCAAGCGTTTACTAAGAAGGGAATGCTGGAAGTGTTATAGTTGTTCATGTCAGGTCTGGATCGTTTTGACAGATGTAGCAAGACAGCTGTTCACCTATTGTTTCACACACAGTCTGTGCATCAATCTGACTTTTCCACACAGTCTGCAAACTCCCAGCGCCTCTAAAAAACATGATGGATGTATCCACCTCTCATTCTTGTTCAAGCACAACACTGTACATGGAGATGATCTGTAATTCACATCCAGACTTTCCTATACTATACAGTATTCAGAGGGCCCAATTTTTAATGTGCATGACACTATATACTATTACCACCTTTAGGCAAAGTGGGATTCCCAGTCCCTGGCACTGTAAATTTAAGTTTAGATTGCAGGCTGAAAAGCATAAGAGCCCCTGCTCTACAGAGCTGTTGTTTTCCAGCTATACAGCAATTTCAGCCAGTTGAATCATAAATAAAGCATTGTGTTGTGTCTTATCAGTCTGTGCTAATTTCTCCCAGCTGAAGAAGAGGAACAACTTTTATACCCCCCAGCACCAAATTAAGAGACTTATTTTGAGGGGCTTTTCTGTATTCAATAACATCCTCAGTCACTCACAGATGTTATTTTATTTAAAGATAGTTTTAAAACATTGAGCCAAGGCCACCCTGAAATTCTTTGAAAGCAGAAGATAAAAAAAAAAAGATTACAGCTCACAGCCTGTCATGATTCTCCTTATGGAGGCCTCGTCACAAATGATTTCATCAACATAGAAAAATTATGGCCAAGGTTTTTTCTCTCAAAAGCTGAAATATTGGCTGATAATCTGACCCAGTCTTTAATCTCTGCTCCATTTATTCTTTTGATTGAAATGCCAACTACATTTTAGATTTAGTCGACTTTTATCTTGCTTCTCATCTGTTTTTGGTCACTAATTGTAACATCACGTGAACTTCCAGATCTTAAATCTTTCAGGCTTGTAATAACATAAAATCTTGAAATCACACAGCCTGATCTATGCTTTATCTCCCATGTGGCTCTTCATTATCGTACATTGTTTTGGAATCTGACAGCTGTACAGATGATCTGGAAGCAAAACCATGAAACGTATTTGTGCATATAATGTAATCCAAAGTGAACCGACATGAACTCATTGTTTGTGTCTGTTTGTTGAGAGAGGGCCATGAGTCTGAGCCATGTTTTTATTCTTAATTTATGCTCAGGATACCAGTGAATTTAAATATGTTTCTTATTTGCCCCTTTGGCGACAGGGTGATATGGGACCTGTGGGAGAGATGGGCCTTCCAGGACCTAATGGACTTAAGGTAAGCTCTCCAAAGCAGATGGAACATGTTTCCTTATTGTCTTATCTTGTATCGTCTTACTTTGCCCCCTTTTAGTAGAGTTATTTTATATAAAAGTCAAGAGAACTTTCAACAAGCACAGTTCTGACATACTGACAGTTAAAACCATTTTAAAAACATACATTTGCTCAGTACTTACTTACTTGCCTGGTAAGAAATATGGTCTTTAAGAGTGACTTTTAAGTGAAGATTGATTTTGGGATCCCTTTTGAACTGATCTGTGGGTGCTTGTTGCAGGGGGTGCCCGGAAATCCAGGAGAACCAGGACTGAAAGGTGATAAGGTGATCTGAATATTCCTGTTATTGGCCTGTGTTTGCACAGCATGTGATGTACATATATTTTTTTGCATTTTAGATTTTCCATCTCTGTAACTTATAGATAAACAGCATGCTTAATTAGACTGTACCTTCGAGTTTGCTTGATACATTCATATAAAGCACAAGATTTGATCATTTCCTCCTATTTTTCCTATGTTCTTCTAATGCTGTTGCTATTATATCCATGTGTAATATATCAAAGAAACCCATGACCCACAACTACTCTTTTTTTCTTCAGGCAGGATTTTTTGTGAAAGATTTACATATGTCAAAATATGCCTTAAGCCTTTCTACAAAAGATAAGATAAGCAGTAGCACTCATAACATCTGGCTATTTGCTGTGGCGCTCAAGCTAGAAGCCAGTTAGCTTAGCTCAACATAAAGACTCAAAGCAGTCAGAGGAAACAAAAGCACATTTTTAGGAAAGAGCTGGAAAGAGCAAGTGTTATTGGGCCCTTACTATAGAGATTTAATCAATAAAGGGACTCAAACTGTTTAACAGCAATGTAAAATATGCTTTGGGCTGCTCACATCATTGTAGATTGGAGCCTGGTAAGATGGATCTGCCTGATTACAGACATTGAATCAGACGGATCCATCTGCACGGCAAGGTTACTCATTATAAGCAGTAATCCAAAAACACATTCAAACCCCCCCCCCCCCTCAGGCTTTTATTAGAGGGAACCAGTATGATGCTCACTTCCAGGTTGGATTAAAAAAATATGTATTCCCGTCATCACTCTGTACAGTCTTTTTTTTCTTACCTTCAGTTATCAAAACTGCAAGCAAACTTTTGTACACTATATAAATAGAACAAAGCATCAAAAATAGCCACTGTTTCTGTGCAATTTAAACAATATGCAGAAACTTGGACTCCATCATCTCCTATCCCTGTTTTGCAGCAGAGATGTTCTCTTTTTAGTTGTTCTGCGTTGTATTATGGACATGAAAATAACTCTTAAAATCATTCTAAGTATAGACTTTGTGGTATTGAAAACATTTCTGAAGTTGTGGAGATTTCAACAGCCTTAAATACCCCTCCTTAACACTTACTTACTTGTGGGTGTAGAGCAAAGCAGTTCTTTTAAAAGCCTTTAGTGAAGCAGATTGACACCACATGAAGAACTTGGCTAAAGCAGTGAGCTAGATAAACTGTGACAGAATGTTGGTAATGCACAGAACTGTAATTGGTATTGTCTGTTGATGTTGAAAGCTACCACCCCCCTAATTTTTTCATGTCTCTCTCCCTGTTCATACCCTCCACCTTTCTGTGTCAGGGTGAAATTGGGATTCCTGGAGAACAAGGGGAGATTGGGTACAAAGGAGACAAGGTAGACCCCCACTGTTATTAACTTTACACTTATATCATTTGTTATGGAACTCTGTCTCTGCAAAATGACTCGGCCAGATGTGAGACATCCAGGTTATGGAAATTTTTATGTAAACCCTCCTCATTTGTCTGTATGTAAGCAAAAATCAAACCCTTTTAGCACTGAAAAACAGAGTGGTCCCCAGAGATAGAAGTAATACTGAGCTGAGTCATCCATGTCTAATGTCTATTTCCTCAGAGGGGGGATCATGATCCTGTTTTGCTCCTAAATGTTCTCTGACTGGCTGTCGTGGTTCTTATATTTTTCTGTTTGTGTTGGACAGGGTATCCAAGGGGCTCCAGGTTTACCAGGCATCCGCGGAAAACCAGGACCACAGGTTAGCTTTGGCTGTAGATATACCAATAAATGCTTGGATGTGTACTCTGCATGTGTTTGATTTGGTCAACATTTTTGCCAAAAGCAGCTTAAAAAGTAACTCCAAATCCGTCTGCTCAGTATAATGCTGTAGCAACTGCCTCATTAGCATAGCTTAGCATGATGGCAGGGATAAATTTAGCCTGTAGCCGTCTGGAGATAACAAAATCCTTTACCATGTACAAAAACTACATTCAGTCTTTCATTTAAATGACAGGGCATAAGTATACCATCTAAAGCGTTGATCATTTTTGAAAGATTTTTCTATACTTGTTGTGTTTGTCACAGGGAAAGCAGGGAGAGAGAGGCCCTGATGGTGCCCCTGGACCTCCAGGCCCAGAGGTCTGTTCGTTTATATTAAAACAATTATTTGTGATGGTCTGTGTTTTGACAGACAATAGAAATACTTAATTTTTAATTGATCATGGCAGGGTTTTCCTGGTGACATGGGACCACCAGGAGAGAACGGCCTTGAAGGACCAAAGGTGAGTCTTCTGTTAAAAGACTCAAGAGTCAGCAGTTTAGATCAGTGTTTCTCAAATGGAGGCAAGGTGTGCCTTGGGAATTTTAATGACTATAACTCACAACTTTTTAAAAACTAATGCATTTGTGAGCATTAATTTACATGTATAGCCTGTAAGTTATGTTATGAAACAGATCCTTGGAGGATTTTGGTGTAAATAGCACTGTGGTGGAGGAAATTATTATGTATGTGCTACTCTAGTTCATTTGTTCTCTCGATTTCAAATTTGAGCACTGCCAGGTTTATATATTTATGCTGCCAAGGTAATATAAGAAGGGTTAAGAGGCTTTTGTTCATAGGTATAGATATGGGGTGCCTTGAGAAAAAGAAGTTTGAAAACCTTTGGTTTAGAAAGTATGGTGGTCCACATAGTCTTCAAAAGTATCTAGTCATCAAGGTATCAAGGTAATACCTGTGAATTTCAGCATCAACTTTATGTTTGTGTTGGAGTTTTGTAAACCTGTAGTTAAATTTGGAGAATTGCCCCTGATTTTAAAGTATAAGCTCCTTAAAACATGGTCAACTGTCTGTCAGAGTGCTGTTACATCTCTGTTTATGACTCTGTCTGGAAAACAGTATGCAGAGAAAGAAATCAACCCCAAGAGATGATTGCTTTTTTTTTTTTTTTTTTTAGTCTTTCTCATGTGTGCACACTTAAATTTTTTGCCATCCCTGAAAGCCCCATCACACCCCTGAGGATTTATTTACCCCATGTTTACCATTGTTGTTTCGTGTGTTTTGTTAGCATGCTGAGCTTTGCCAGTAAGGGCTTAAAGCAAAGCACACTGTACTTTAATGTGAGGTAAGAGTAATTAGTTTAGCAAGAGTCTTTTTGAAAAAATGTGCTGAACAAATGAAAAAATTACCTAATGATAGTAATAAGTCAGAAAACTAACAAAGCCCAACAGTCTCATGAGTGTTAGATTTTCATGATATTTAATCCATTGGTTGTTGAGATTTTTTAGTCTGGGTCAAAGTGGTAGACCAGCTGACCATCAGACCAACATTCTTTTGCCAAACTACGCTGGCATTCACTATTTGTCACTCATCCAGGGAAAGCCAGGAGTCCGAGGTTTACCGGGACCACGAGGGGTGCCTGGCTTGGAGGTAAGACCTTCTGACACCACCCAAGTCAGACCGACCACAAAGCACCTAAAGGCATTAAAATTTTATTGCACAAGCCTCTTTTTGCTAAGGGCTGCTTTATGTCCCCAAACATAATTCATGCTAAGATCAATATCGTCTTTTTCCAGGGTGATGAGGGCCCAATCGGACCACCAGGACCAACAGGACTTGAGGTGAGTTATTAGAAAAACAGTCAGCGTTGAGAGGAGAGGGAGGTGATAAAAGAGATCACAGTATGGCATGCGGTTAACTGACATTCATGTGTGTTTTAGTCATGGAAACACACACAGTCTTTGTTTGCAATTATGTAAGTTTACATGTTTGTATAAACTCAACCCCATGCAGCACAATCATACCATCAGCCATGTGCATTGTTGTGGTTTCTTTCCATATCCCATGTACGCCAGTTGTAAACAAATCAATGGCAGGGATGGAGAAGGGGATTGAAATATCACTGAGTTCATAAAAACCCAAACTCAGTATGAAGGCACAGGGTTCTTTGTTAGAAGGGCAATGAAATCTTTGAAGGCAGAAGCTACATCTGCAGTGCAATAAATGCTATTTCTTGTAAATAAAAAGAGGAGGCCATAAATTACAGCACCAGCCTTCTGTTTTTAACAAATTACATACTCTAAATCATGCCTTGCTTTATTTTTTTGCATCCCAGGCACCAGCACAGTAAGCAGTATGGTTTATTGGTTAATTTTAATAAGGCATCCCAAAGTTTGTTATCCCACAGAGAGAGATAATAAGGAGGTCATAAAGCAGGTCATCATTCTGGATTTTTCTTTGATTTCAATGGAGGAGCTTAAGAAATTTATGCCCGGGCCTTAATAGATGTTGTGTTATGTATTGTCTCTCTCCCTAAAGGGTTGCATGTAATCCACATTCCTGGCCACCAGGGGGTGATAACTGCCGTCAACTTGTTTATAGTTTGCACGATTTATAGCAGCCATAAAGTGCAGGAAGTTAATAGGCCACAGCAGAAATGAAAGAGTTGTTGACTTTAGCTCTGAAATTCTTCTTTGGATGACGTGTTAGAATAATACACATGCCCTAAAACGTACTTGACTTTTTTTTTCTTTTTTTTTTTTTTTAAAAAAAGGTCCAACATCCCAGATGCTACCTTCTCACCAGTTTATCTCTTACCTCTTCCCATCACCCTGCACTTTCTTTGACTCCTCCAGTTTTCCCCCTCTGTGTCCTACCCACTTTTTCGACTCGTTCTCTTCAACAGTCCCCTCTCTCCTCGATCTGAGGGGAAGTGGTGTAGTACTCCTTTAGGAGCTGTGTTTAATATCTGGCCTGGTGCCACCAGTCCTCTTACTACTTCACCATGTCCCTCTCCTCAAGCCAGCTGTCTTTTAGCTTCACTGCTCTGCACCCTCTCCTTACTGTCCAATATCCTTGTTTCAAAATAGACCATTCAGATTTTTAAAATAGTATCACAAATGGACAAAGCAGGGTTGGAAATTAGCACCCGCTATCAGTCAAATGCAGGTGTTTTTGGTCAGTGTTAAGTGAATCTGCTTAACACACTATGTTGGTGGGTTTGTAAAAATAACAGTATTTTCTTACGGAAAAATGTGAATAAATGTACAGTGTTGTCTGCTTTTCTCTTCTTAGACTTTAAGCTAAATGCTCATTCTTAACAGGGCTTCATCTTCTTCATATATCAGTGTTAACAAAATAGCCTAGGTGCAGGGATAGTTTGACTCTCTGTCAGGCAAAAAAAGTATTTTCCAATCCTGATACAAATGTAAAATATAAGCATATAAAAGCATGTTGACGGACTGTATGCTGTTTTAGATAAGGTACTGCCAGGAAATGCTGAAATCGAGCTGTGCGCACATGAAACAAATACCAGGTCAAATGTAAGATCAAGATTAGTTCCAGTAAATGGAGGAATTTTGTCTAATAGCTTGGAGGTGGTTATCTAATATAAAACTTAACTACAAATGACAGAGTGTACATGTAATAGATTTCTGTGTTTCTTGGTAGATAATAGGCCTATAAAATACTAATATCAGGGTTGGAAATCTGCATCTGCTACCTGTTTATTGCTGTGTTATTTTCTCTGTTTATTAGACACAGCAGCAAGTATATGAGGGTTATATAACAGAGTTTTTTCAATAGAAAAACATTGTAAGTTAAATCCTTGACTTTTTTGGGTTGTTAAGTAAGGTGGTCAAAAGAGCATATGTAAACACTGTGTTGAACTACATTGTCTTTTAAAATTGTTGCTAATTGTTGCTCCACTAGAGGTCAGTTGATTCAGTGATAACATCCTCTATTTTGAACATTTTTTGTACAATTAAAGTACCTAGTTTATCTTTATTAAAGTGCCTTTATTTTGTTCCAGCCATAACAGGAAATTGGTAATTTCAGGGATGTGACTTAAAAAAAAACCTTGGTGTTGATGCAGAAAACATAAATAAAGTAAGCCTTCATTTTTGTTTCATATGACACATTACACAATGCTGTCTGATACAGTTAAGTGGCTTGTAGAAAATATGTTGGGCTGTTAGAGTTTTTGATACACCTCAACCCTAGTTAATATACTTAGTTGCTGTTAATTTGTTTGAGTTTTTTGTATGAACTTAAAGGGAGCTGCCAAAAAAAGGAAAAGGGTACAGGTGGGTGTGATAAGCCAGGCCTCAGCCTGCTCTAGTGGTGTTAGATGGTAACAATGGACCCCAGTGCAGACTGTTATTATGGTGGGACATTTTGTTTTTTAGCTCAGAAGCACACAGTCACACACATATGCACGCAGGATGTACACACACAGTTTGATGTTGTTTGATGGGATCAAATGGGTACTTTAAACTGGATGGCGACATTCACATACTTTCCAGCCATCATTACTTAGTCTGTATTTGACAAGAAAATAAAGAAAATAAGAAAATATTTATTTAATTGACAATTTTCAACGATTTATCCATAGTTTTATATTATATGTAGAGTCATAATACATTTTTTATAGGTTGCCTCTTACTTTTTCTTGGACATCACGACAGAGATGTATGGCACGAATTCCAGTATACTTCCCTCAAGGCTGTCACTCATTTTTTGAAAATGATGTAGTTTGGAAATAGGCTAAAAACTTAGTGTGCCTATAATATTTGCCTTTATTCAAGGAAAATTCAACCAGAAAACATAAAAATTAAGTCAAGGAATTTTCTCTCACTACCAGCTGCTGAAGATCAGGGAATTGTTCCTTTGAAAACAACTCTGATCACTTTCTCTTCCGCCATTTTTGTTGACAAAGCAGAGATCAGAGGCCCTTCCCCTATTTATTTTGGTTGGTTCTTCGTGAAGAAGTGATGCTAACAAGTGCAGTGCTGTTACAAAAGTTGATCTGTTTTCAACAACGGTGCTGAGAGCGCAGCAACAAAAGAATCCAACACTGAGGACGCTTATGCTTAGGAGGCCGAGTGCTGACAAGAATCAACTACATTGGTCTTGCATTGACTTTGAGCTTTTGTAGCACAAAATGCTAGCTTTGGACACAGGCTAATATGGACTTTTTTTTCACTCAAAGCACCTGATTGCATGGATGCAGTGGCTGTATGCTCTCCTCTAATTCCACCACTATGTAACTCTTCAGTTGTATTATCTTGTACATACTTATGGCCACTTATAGATAGAGTATATGTGTTTACAGCTATGTTGTTTTTTGTTGGTTTTAGAATTTCTAATATATGTATTTATTCTTAAGAATGTATAGCACTGTCCTGCTTTGTTGTGGCTATAATACAATTATGGATTTTGAATCTTAAATCTACAGCATTGGCCCAGGTTTAGCTGCACTTCCTGCACTGTTTTTTACTACACCTTCACCTTACATGTTTTGATACTGCTCTATGTTCTCTTAATTTTTTTTTGTTTTTTAATGCCGAAAAACAGACATAATGTTTCTTTATTGTCAATCTACTGATGTGTTTGAGCTTTTCAACTTGGAAAACCACCAAGACAAGTGAAACAAAACATTCTCTTACACCTTCTTAAATGATCTTCATCCTTTTTTTCCTGGAGCGCTCTAAGTACTTCTTTCTTTTGTTGGTTAGTTTAGTACGTCACAGAGGTTAATTTAAATCAGGTGATAAGAAGTCACAAATCCTTTGGAGCTCGTCCTTATTCTTATGTTACAGCTTTTACTGCGTGCTGCTGAGTAAAATACAGTGTCAGCCTCATGAAAGCTGCCAACCTTTCTGGAGTAAAACGTAGGAATTGTTGAGTCACTGAGCCTGC
Source organism: Cetoscarus ocellatus (assembly GCA_037902135.1). NCBI lineage: Eukaryota > Metazoa > Chordata > Actinopteri > Labriformes > Labridae > Cetoscarus > Cetoscarus ocellatus. The sequence continues at coordinate 105,713 of JBAMNC010001402.1, read as the reverse complement.
AGGAGTTTGGCAAAGACATTTGTGACCTGGAGTTATTGCTGGTAAAAAGGCACTCAGACCCCCTCTTAACCCCAGGAATTACTGTCTGTGCAGGAGAAACATTACGCTTATTGAACGTTTTTGCAGCCGGACAAAATGTAGTGTCAGCAGTACCTGCACACGCTAGTGTATATTTCAAAAGCATGTACTGTGAGCTAGAACAGCTGCTGACTACTTCCGAACTCTTCCTTTTGAATGTCAACTTATAGGAAGCAGAATCTGTTTTCACTGAGGAAATGTAATGAATGGTAATGATGCACCAACTGTTCAGTGTAAATCCATTATTGGCTCCATTATTCACAGCTATGTCCTATTTCAGGGTAGACCGGGTCGAAAAGGATTTCCAGGAAAAGTTGGGCCAGAGGGAGTGAAGGTGAAAAAAAAAATCAGTGCTCACGTGTCTTTTACCCTTTTTCTTAATCTGAAGGGATGATATGTAATAAATTTCTTTCTGCAGGGAGAGCCTGGTATCACAGGAAAAGTTGGACCCATGGGAGAAAGAGTAAGAAACCCTCACACAGCTTCTACCATATTTCCAAATCCTAAATCATTCATCTATCCAACACTGAGTGTGATTGTTTCAGGGCTTGGTGGGTTTCATCGGGCCTGTGGGAGAAGCAGGACTGGCAGGAGAGAAGGTAAAACAAGTGCCTCTTTTCTTTATTGTTCGGTGTTCACAAGCTGACCTGGAAGACTTACCTTTGTGCTCATTTATGTTTAGGGTGATCGAGGGGAGATGGGCCTTCCTGGACCACCTGGGGAAAAGGGATCAACGGTAAGAGACAATGGTGTGAATAGTGTGAAATAGAGTTAACCTTTGCCAAATGACTGAGTATTGGCTTGTTGAGTGCAGTGTTAAGAAGAGAGTCCCAAAAATGGCAATCCTACACGAGAGTGTGCGGGTTATTCCCATGGGAATATTCTGAAGTGTTGAGTTATGTCAGTACTGAGAAAATGCCAAAAGGGACAGAGGTACATGCAGAGATTTGGCACTTTAGATGGAAAAAGTCATAACATTTGTTGAAACAATGGAGCTAATTCTTCCAGTGGATCACTTCCAATGATTTGTCTGCTTTGGTATTTAATAGGCACAAAGGGGGCTGACTTTTGATTGTCAGCAAATGCTTTGAAAAATAAACAAAGACAAAAAAAAAACGAAAAAAAAACGCTTTTTTGTTGTAGCACTATTTAACATCATAGAGAGCTCTAAGTAAAAAAAAAAGAAAAGAAAAGAAAAAGAAAAATCAGTCAACTTAAAGCATTGATTTATTAATTACCCTACCCCTTATCCCATTTCAGGGGGTTGGAGGCTCACACGGTGGTCATTATAAAGAAACAAAGTACACCGTGGCCTGTCACCAGCCAATCACAGGCTCAAATACAACAATTGATAAATATAAGCTAATTAAACAGAGCATTAAAAAGAAAGAAATTGGGGCATTTGAAAACTAAACCAAGACCCAAGGTAGGAAGTTTGAAAATCATACATTATTGGATATTCTTGAACAACAAGGTGGATTATAGGAATAGCTTTAGGGTCCTACACAGGGATTGAGACAGTAGTTAGGTTAATAGGAATGGTAGATCTTTGGTATAAATCTGTGTGTCATCTTCATACAAGTGATTATTGCAAATGCGTTATCTATCAATACAGTTTGGCAGAAATCTCAAATCTCAATTCTTAATATTTTCCCTCTGTTTTAACAACCAAGTGCTATTTGTCACTCTCTATGTCTGTCAGGTTTTTTTTTTTTAATTTTAAACCATCAACAATATCAATCAATCAATCAATCAGTCTATATTTATGTAGCACCAATTCATAACAAGTGTTATCTCAAGGCACTTTACGAGGGTGCAGGCTGAAGCCACAGATAGATACACAGATAAACATATATGCATATATAGATAGATAGATAGATAGATAGATACATACATACATACATACATACATACATAGATACAAAGAGATATAAATACGTATATACACATAGTACATACATATACAATACATATTCAACAAAAATATATTGTTATTTAAGCCTGTAGTGTTACTATTTTCAATAATTTTGCATAGTGGAGGTTTTAGGAAAAGTTCTGCTCTTGTGATTTGAGTCCACAGTGATGTGTTTTTACAATTTCTGGTGTTACCCTTGGTCAGATGCCATAGCTGTTAACAATACCCCTTACCTCCCTTACCTGCAGAGTACATCATCAATAATCAGCAGAAGTTTCAACATTCAGTACCCTTTGTGTTTGGCACAGATACCAATAATTACGGTGAAACTGAAAGCACATGTAGCTATGATTAAGTTTGTAGCATGTAAGCTGATGATAATGTAATACCAAGCACATACTGATTCAGTTCAGTCATTTTAATTACTGACAGCAATGACTTTAAGGTCCAATTTTTACTGCTTTGAAACCTTGTAATTCTATTTTAGCTTGAGTTTTGGTCAGACATTCATAATTTAATGCCATTCTGGGAACTGACTCTGTAAAAAGAAGGAATGCCAATTATGACAATAAAGTTTCTTTTTTTTGTCCTATTTTCTGAAAAGAAGTGATTTCAGAGACAAATTTGACAATGATGATCCACCGATTGTCTTGCTCACTAAAGGTGTTGATAAAAATAATGTAAAGAACCAAGTATTTATCCCTGAGAAGCACCAAATGATGACAGAGAAAGGGATTCTGAGCTTTTTCTAAGTGCAACAGAGAAAATTCTGCCAAAAAGTAAGACCAAAATCTGTTAAGAGCAGTGTTTTTACTACTGACATTGCTTCCGAGGATACTTATGAAACATTCAGGTGTACTGATCAAATCTGTAGCTCAGCTAAATCAATTTACTGTAGCTAAATTAAAATTCAACAAGGCCCTGGATAAGCAGTGAGGGACGAGTGATTGGTCACTCCACAACGCAACGACTGTTTCTATGCTGTGTTGGGCATGAATTTCAGATTGTTAAATAAAGAAAAGTAATGTCTTTTAAGGATCAAGTTTTTCATCAGCCTACAGTACACTTTTGATCACTTAATGGTCTTATGTCTACTGCTATCAGACGACTACCTGGCTAAAAAAAAGAGCAAATGCCGCCTCTGTCATGTTGAATTCTTTGCTGAAGCAAACTTTATGATATTTACCGAAACAGAGGCTGGAGTGAATGAGAATTAAGTCATCATTCTTCCTAAAACAGAGAGAAGTTTCCTGCTGGCTAACAGCCAGTTGGATTCCTCCCAGGACTTAACCAAACACACACACAAACTCAGAGTTATGAGGAAGCTCTCTGTCGGCCTGCTCCCTCAGCTGCAGAACAGAATCAGACTCAATGGAAAATACTGCATCATACAAAGTAACGGGGTCTGACTTGCAGACGGCTGATAACAGTGCATGCTGCCAACATTTGTGATTTATTCTTGTCGATGAGTGAGATCAGAGCTTCCTACGGTGCTATAGGTTTGAATAGTGGCTGGATTTAATTTCACTCTGCTGATTTGAGTGGTCTGACGAAAGGAGGTCCCCATTTCATAGTTATGCCTCTACAAATGGTGCATCCAGAAACGAGCAGCAGAAGGGGAGTGAACAGCAGCCAAAAGCAGTATGTTTTCAGATATAAAATCACCTCCTCTGGCCCTCTTTTCCACATTACATTTCAACAGATGTATGTTCACAGTCAGGGCAAGCGTGTGGCTGGAGTCCATTTGTTACCTCAAATACAGTCCCACTGCAGAGAAACAAAATTTACTCTGTGTTTCACTGCTAGTGTTCTGCACCTGTGTCTGACTGTGTGTTAGATTTTGACTAAATTCTATATTTTAACTGCGTTGTTTATCATATGTTTGTATCATGTTAATAGGGTCACCCTGGGACACCAGGTGAAACCGGGCTTCCAGGGCCACCAGGAAGACCAGTGAGTCATCACTCTTTCCCTCATTTTGTCTATTATTCATCTGTCAATTGTGATTTTCTTTGCAGATGATTCTGTGCTGCCCACAGCAGTATGATATCATGATTTTTGTTGTCTCTGAATCAAAGCATAAAATGTACAAAACATGGACATAGTCTCAGTGGAATTAGTCATTGGTTTCTGAGGGAGTGTCATGATGCTTCCCACTGAAAATGTTTCCTCCAAGTACATTTTGGCCTTTCTTTTGATTACTCTAGAAACAGGAAGAAGAGGGATGGAAGCTGACATGAAGGCTTTTGGCAAACAGCAACATTTTGTCTGTAAATAAAACTTTAGTGGCAACTTCCAGAATTAAAAATGAAACCAATGTGGAAATGCAACAAACTGCAGTTCCTCAAGTGTCTCTAATGTCTGAAAGCCAATATCCTCTCACTGCACAGGGTGATGTTTCTTTACCATAACCTGCCCGTGTCAGTTCTTTAAGGAATTTAAGTAATGCATAGTGAAGGGCATGACTGACATGACTACATGCCTGTGCTGTGTTGCTTTTTGTCAGACAGCTTCAGTTGCATCTGTAGTTGGCCTCTTTTTCTTTTACTACGTAGATCTAAAGTTTGTTTGACACTGCGTATTCAACATGGCAGCCAACATGGATTTGCTTCCAAAAGCTTCTTCAGTAACCAAACAGCTGTCAGTACTTTTGTTAATCCAATATTTTTTTCAGTCTGTTGTTGAACAAAATATTGTTCTCAGTTACAAATGACTTGTAGCTGTCAGATATTCTTAACAGACAAACAAAAATATATTCAACACACCAACAGTATATACATTAAAGAAATTAGCTTTCCAGGCCACAACCAATTTTGAACCAGTCTGTAAATTTAATTATATCTGCTGTAAAAATGGCATTTTAATATATGATTTAGTTGGGATTCCTTGTGTCTTTGGGCAAGCTTCAAGTGGACAATGGTGGAACTGCAGTTGTCATACTGCTTTACTGGCCTCAAGTACAGTTTGAGGTAGTTTTTTATGGCTGAGTTTAGGCATAAACAATACTGTAGGTTGCTTTCAGTCTTGTGATACTGATGACACAAAAGTCAGATAGGGCAGGAGATGAAACCTCTGATTTAGAATCTGGGAGAACAGAGGAAAGTGGAAGATAAAACCTTTCTTGCTAGCAGCAGATTTAAGAAAAACGTTCACTTTATTTGTTGATATCACTACAGGGAAGTGATTCTTCCCACAGGTTGACCAATTAAGCTGATTCAGCTTATCTTTTCTGGCAACATCCTTGGATTGCTGGCAGCATTCATTTAAGGGCATGCTATATTTGCTGTAGTTGGTCTATTTGCCTGAGAATCACAGTTTTTATATTCTCATTTTAACTCCTAAGTCTCTAGCTGCACTATTTAGGCACATAAACAAACTCTTCTCTGCTGAGTGATGTAAAGTGATGTTGAGAATGTTTACTAAAGTTTACCAACTTTTCTGGTGCTAAACACATTGATACAGCAAGACACCATCACTTACCCCTTGCTGATACTTGTATTATTACAAATTTTACAGAATACATACAGCTCCAAATGCTGTGACAGCAGTTACAGAAATACATCATTTATAATACCACACATGATGCAGATCAACAAGTGGCAGAAAAAGCCAAACTGCATGATGTAGCACACACTCCAAATGTTGAATTACTCATAAAACCTCTGAAATATTAAGGGTCCAAAGTTGTAGGATCTTTTAAGCCTTGTCCTTGCTGTTTTTGGTTGTAGGGAATTCTGTTGACATTGTCACTGTCCATGATTTACCTGAAACGGGATACATATTGTATCATGAGGTGGCCTGTGGCCTTAGGCTTCAGAAAGTAGATACATACAGTGCTGTTGTCTGCATGGTCACTCTGTTAACATCTGTAAACAGCACAAGCTTCGACATTAGCCCTTCTCGTTGCAGAAATTACATCCTGCTCCTCATGTGGAGTCCTCTCTGGAGACATGACGCCATCCAAAAACTACCTTTAGGCAAAGATGTCTTCATAGCTATGTAAAAAAAAACTTGTTTTCAGGGTGATCGGCGTACAAAGGTCGCAGTCCTCATCACACCGGTCATAGGGGTCAACTCCTGGCCCTTATGCTTTTTGATGCATGTCATTGCCCTCAGTCAAACATCCTTAGATTTCAATCTGTTGCTTTCCTATAAAAGAAAGGTCTTTAAGAGAAAAGCAGTATTGTTGCCCTGGTTTATGACTGCAGTATAGTATGGTGTTTTTAGCCCAAAATCTTCAACAAATATTTCTCAGATTGTTACAAGAGCCGGCAGCCTCCTGCTGAATCCTCATTACCCTCCTGTCAGTCAAAAGCCCAACACCTATAACCAATTAGAAGTTGGCCCTGCCCTCTGTCTCCCCTTTACTGTGTCCTTGCCATGGCCAGGTCTCAGCTGAGCTTTGCTTGAAGGTGGGGGCCACTGAGCCACCAAAACAAACATAAATATGGGTCTGTGAGTGAAGCAGGACAGGATTCCAGAGCAGGACCTTTAATTGGTGTGAGTGACAGATCTAACAACAAACCCCATAGTGTGCTCTTGAGGGCAGGCTGCCCCCCAGGGTCAACAACCAGGGGGGCTCTGCGCTCTGTCAGTGTAAAGCTTTGTTTTATCTTTACTCCCATTTTTCCTTACCCCATCTTTTCATCCCTCTCTTTTTCCTTTTGTTCGTTAGGGCCCTCCTGGAGGGACCGGGCCTGCCGGTACCAGAGGACCTAAAGGCTTACGGGTAAGTTTAAAGTTTCACACCTGTCATTTGACACTTTGCTGGAGTGTGAGTGTGCCAAACTTCCCCCAGATTTAAGAGGAGACATAAGCTGTAAAATAGTGAAACTTCACGTCACTTTGAAGCAATGTTTCAAACCAGCGGAAAAGTTAAGCTGATGGACATAACGAAGTGACACAGACCTGCCTCAGAGCTGAGGTCATGTGTGTTTAATGGACACAGTTGCTTACATAACATAGTCTGGTTTAGAGTCAAAGCATGAGTCTGCTTTATCCTTTTTCAGAGGTCAGTGCTCATTATAACTGCTGGAGGAGATCCAGTGATATAAAACAAACATGGCCTTTTTATGTTTTTCACATAAGTGGAACAATGACTGGTAGTTACGGGAGGAACCTGCTATCAATCCAGCTACATGACATGTGAGCTGGAAAATCTGACCTGGCCTTTGTGGCTTTTCCGAAGGCTGCTTTGTAGATAAATTTAGTGACCTGGTGAAATGTGATTTATGAGAGTTTACCGAGGTTTATATAAGTCATTTTTAACTCCTGGAGAAGTAGAATGATTTAGAATGCCATTTGAAAAAACAAATATAAGCTTATAGGCTTTAACAATTTAGATTGGCTTTGGAAATTAAACTTGAAAAATTCAATTTAAGCTCGCTGCCTCTTTTCCACCTGTCTGCCCTGCTCCCTTGCCCTTTTCTAAGTCAATTCACTGACTCTCCACCATGAATAAAAGCAAAAGCTCCAAAAACATATTAAAGAAATACACATTAAAAAGTCATTGAATGATTCTGATAATTCAACCAAAACCCCTAACACTTAAGCTACTTATATGATATTTTATTTATTGATTCTTTATTTATAAATAAATTAACAGTAAGGTGCACCCCCAAAGACAATTATTCCCAAGTGAAGAATTTAGTCTCAGATTAATTTCTATTGTATCCTATCAAATCATATCCAATTGTCTGAACTGTATTATATCTTTTGTTTTGTTCCCAATATTCAAATTTTATCACTACATATTGTATTGTAGCTATTCTGTCATACAATATCATACTGTATTGCAGCTTACTGTATCTTAACATACCACATAGGATTGCACTGTATCATAGCCAAAAGTATCGTATCGTATCGTATTGTATCATATCAAACTTGAGTACACTTTTTTACAAGGTGTTCAATATACATATACACTGAATAAAGGTAATATTTTTGTTCTTGTTTTATGAATTGGAAGGCATCTAGTAATCCCGTTTTTGAGGGTTGTGCCTCTTCTGGGGTTCAACCCACACTTTTGGAACAACTATCTTATTGTACCGTATCATAATTTTTGCTCTACTCAGCACTTTGTACTTTACATCCTTGTATGGAACCATTTCTTTACAGCTTTTTAGAAAAACCAAAATTTTGATTTTAGAGCTGAAATCACAGCAGAAACATTTACACTTCAATTTCAGTTTGAGCTAAATACATTAATCATAGCTGTTATTCATTTGCTGTGAGTGAAAACATAACTGCTAAATTGATATTTCAACTTTAACAAACACACTTCTGAGGAGAAAAATGAGCAGTAGTTAAGCAAAATAGGTCAATCAGTTTTCACAGAAATGAAGTGCATGCAAGTGCCAATAATTTCTTTGTAACTGATTTTTAATTCAAAAGTTAAGCAATTGTTTTACTAAATTTGTCATAAAACTGAAATAGTGTACAACTCCAGAGTATTCTGTGAAAGGGGAAACAGGGTGATAGCAGCTGTTTCTTCAGCTGTTTAAATACCACCAACAGAAATTCAAGACCTCATAAATAAAACGCTGGCCTCTGAAACAACTGACAACTAATAAATTCTTGATAAAGGAGAGGTATGAGACAGATCTCAGGAGAACGCAGAGTAAGTAATAATGTAATATAGTAAGACGACTGAGACTGACGCAGATGGCCAGAGCAGAGAAAAATATACAGAAAAAAATGTCAACAATATCTTTGGATTTTAATATAATCTTCACCTCAACGTTAACTCTATCAGGGAGTCTATGCACTTTGTACAACATTCGTTAAAAGGTTTTTAAAGTTATCTATTACCTCTTAAATCTGCTGAGCCAGCTGGAGAGCATTGAGCTTCCTCATCAGTTATCCACCTGAGACGGGTTTCACTGTGGTTGGCCTGGACACATTTCATGTCTCAAGCTGTGTTTTCAATTAATACAAATGTCAGCAGCTTCCATTGCCAGTCAATCTACTGCTGCTGCCTCATGGCTTATGCAGGGTAGTTGAAGGTAAAAAAATATATAGCCTGTGTGTAGCAAGCCAGGCAACACACACAGGTCCATCAAAAACTATTTCTCCACAGTTACAAATTGTAGGCATTTCATTGTACCTTTTTAATTAGAAAGATGTATAAAGGCCCAATCTTCTCACACACTTGTCATAAAAAGTCAAAGAGTTGCTTCATTTCTAAGTTATTCAAACAAAACACCCTGTCATTATATAAGACTGTATGTAACATTTACACTTCTCTCAACACAATTTGTCTTCTAGCTGTAAGCCTCTGCATGAGGCCTTTATGTTGACAGTAATAGAACCTCGCTCTCACAAACATTGGCACTGCTCTCTTCTCTAACATGAAAATGTTATGGAATCAGAAACAAGACACAAAACAGCACCAGACTGCATGTTGGCATCAGAGCTAGCTCATAGGCTAATGCCACCATAGCCGCCTTGTTTTGCTTTTGTTTGCATTATTGTTTTTAACCTTTTCATTGAGCTTGCTGACTCAGATTTGTGGATGTCACCTGGAAGTAATCAACAGCCTGACTTATCGTGCTTTGTATCAAACAGCTCCTCATGACGTCTGACCTACAAATCCTCTGCTAATGCTCTCCATATTAAGTAGCATATTAATCCCATCAGCTCCCTCGACATTTGGCAATAATTGTTTTTTATTTGGCTAGTTTGAATAGTTGTTTTTGATTGTTTGGTGATCACGCTCTTTGCTTTGTTTAAAGAGGTCAGACACTTTAGCTACAAATCATTAAATGAACCCCAATTTCAAAAGAGTTTTCAAATTGTGTTGAATACGAGTAAAGAGAAGATACCGTAACCTTTTTCCCCCCTACATTTAATTGAATACAGCACCAACATCAATGAATTTAATGTTTAAGCTGAAAAATGTGATGCCTGCATTATGTTACATTAACAGTAGGGTCAAGAGCCAAAAAAAAAATGGTAACGTTGTGGACTGTTCAGAAAACACCTGAAACATTTCACAGGTAAATTGGTCACTTGGTAACAGGTGTAAGTGTCATAATTGGGTATAAAAGGAGGACTCCTGAAGGATTCATTCATTCATAAATAACAATTGTGCAAGTTTCTAGATCAGGTGAAAGACTTTGAAAGCAAATATTGCAACAGCCTATGAACAATGTTCCTTAATGTGCAAATACAAAAAATTTTTAGACATCATCCCTCACAGTTCATAATATTGTTAAACATGACAGAGAAAGATAAAGCTTCAGGCATGAAAGACTGTCACCATTTTGTAATGGAAATTATTATGTGGGCCAGGCAACACGTCAGCAAACCACTTTGAGTTAATGCAGCATCCTGCAATTACAAATGTAAGACAAGACTCTGCCATTCAAAATGAGAGCCACATATCTAAAAAAAAAAAAACAAAAGCACCACCATCTTCTCAGGACCTCATCACATCTGTGATAGACTAACCCAAAATGGAAAAGTGAGCTTTGGTGTCATTACAAATTGTTTTAAGGGATGGTGACCCTTGAGTCCTCCCAACTAGAAAAAGGACCATCTAGGCTGTTACAACCATAAAGCTCAAGGGAAGCATGTATGGGGATGTAATAGGGCTCATGGCATGGGTAACTTTCACATCTGTGAAGGCACCATTAACTCTGAGCAGTATCTCAACAGCATGGCTTTGCAGTAGACGAGTGAGTACTTGACTTGCGTGCAGTCCAAACCTCTGGATGGTCCATTATAAAGCACAAAAACAGAAAACTGCTCTGTTGATCAACTTAAGATGCACATCAAGCAAAGATGGCAAAGAATTTCTCTTGTTGTGAATGTAAAGTCCAAAAGCCAGCATCTGTCAGGGTTTTAGGGTATATAATTTCCCATTCACATGTTTGAAACCACCATTGTCACTGAAAGGCATTGCCATTATAGTAAAACAGCACATGCTAGATCATCTGCATGCAGTATTGACCTGTGTATGTCTCATTACGAAATGCTGTAAAAATGTCCTCTTTAGTACCTGTTCATTGTCTAGAGAAAGTGGTGATAATACTCAGTGGTAACAACACTCCTGTCCCAACTGTTTTTGGAACTTGTAGCGGGCATCATGTTTAGAGTCTGTGCTCCATATCAAAAATAATATATCAATTTGAAAATTAAATATGTTATCTTTGTACTGCATCCAATTGAATAAAGGTTTAAAAGGGCTCTAAAACCACTGTGTTCTGTTGTCCCAACTCTTTTGGGACTGGAGTTTGTAAACGGGTGTAATTGCTGACCTTTAGAGCATGATAATATTCCAGTGAGCGTGTTTTTCTCAGGCGTGATCAGAGTGAAATGTTTCCCCTACAGGTCGGCTAATCCGGCTATGTAAACGCAAGCAGTGGGTAGCAGGTACCCCAGACAGGAATGTTAATGAGCGCTGCTTATCCAGCTCTATGTATAATAGGCTTATAGCACTTAAGCTAGCAGCGGCTAAACTCCCACTGTGCTCAGTCATCAACCACTCCTGTGTGGCTGTGTCATGTTTTCTCTACTTTTCTCCTCGATTAATGACCCTGAGAGAATTATTTATTACCACTGTTAGCTCAAATCGATCCAAAGTGTATGAGCCACTTGGGATCTTCAGTGTGTCGATACGCCAGCGTCTACAGTGTGAGTGGGGAGATTCCTGCAGGTGCAGAGCAGATGCTTTGTATTGGTCCACTGCCTGGCTCCCATTTATTATCACTGCTTAATGGACTGGGAGGCCTCTAAGCACTGTAGATTGATTATGTTTGACAGTTTGATCCATGTAATGTAAACACTCAGACTTCTTTGACAGTATATACGTTTAAATGGGAGCCCTTTGTGTGCCCTAGTATCAAGGTACTATAACTTTTGCCATAGGGTGTGACACCCGCAGCTGTTCCTGCAATGCCTTTTCATGCACAAATCAGAAAAAAAATTCCCTTGACACACCATAGGTGGTTTGGAAGTCGATTGCCTGGGGCCTCATGCTTTAAAGGCCTAACGATATAGCAATAAATAATAGATTATTAAATAAGGGACAAGAGTTAATTACAAGAAAGCAACAAATAGATGTTGATGATCAGAAAAAGTCTCTGTTGAGGACCTCTGGACCAAACAGCATGAAACAAATCTTCAAAAGGCTCAAAGATCTTAGTTTCAGGCAAGTCATAATTAGGTAGATCCCTATGAACTCAATAAACAATAAACTGGTTGGTTTGTGTGTGCTTAAATGGACTGAAATATAAAAAAAAATATGTGTACAGTTGGCAAAATGATGGTTATTTTACTTTTTTGTTCATATATTTTAACTCTAATAATTCATATTTAGCCTCAAGAAATAATGGAACATTTGTGATGAGTTTGAGTCATAATGCTCCTCTGAGAGTGTTTTTCTTCTCGTACTGCCTCAGGACCCATCAGTACCTCTTTAATGAGAAACTGAGCCCCAAATTTCCAAGAATTTCAACCACTTAAATTTGTCTAAGGAAAATTTTTGCCCCAACATGACCACATCCTGTCCTCTAAGCTTACTTAAATACTGTACCCTCGGGCTGCTTTATAGCACGCCCAAAACAAAACAAGTTTTTTTTTTTCCCCAAATCTTTCATTTATGTACCATGTTAAATCTGAATCACCACTTGAAATAAGAAATATGCCAGCCTATACTGTTGTGTTCCTGTTCTTAAGTTTAACCATATATTGATTTATCTTGATGTTCATGTAAGTGGCCAGCTCATACATTTTCTGAATGTTGACTCAAGGACACATAGTTTATTCCTTTGCAACAAGTTTGCACTGTTCCAGTGATCCTCAGAATATATTTGTAAAGTTTCCTGCAAAACAAAATAAACAGAAAAGAAAGTGAAATATTGGATATTGGGTTATATCAAGCCCAGGAAGCCCAGTGTTTCATCCCTGCTCAGACTTGAGTCCTAACTGAACACGCCTGTTCAATGTCACGTCACATTGCACAGCATTGCATGCCTGTTGTCCGCACTTCATCTGTTGAAAATGTAATTCCTTTTCCCCTTGTAAACAGCCGTTGAAAGTGAAAGTAAATCATTTCACTCTGATAAATGCTCCACTGTGTCCGCTATGTTAAACAGATTGAGTGAGAAAATCAAAACAAAACCAAGGAAATCCATCCTGCATCCTGTCAGTTTCCTTCTTTTAAATCTCATGCACATTGACATGTGGGACAGAAAGGAAAAAAACATGGGGCATTGAGACAAAAATGTTGCAGTAAGTCTCGCAGCTTACATATGATTACTTGTATTTTGCCTAATTTTGCTGCTGACACACCCATCTCCGTTAGTTAAGACATGATGTAAGTTCTATGTACAGTATTTTTGTATAGAAATACATAGGAAGTATACAGTATTTTGCATATGGGACCTGTGAACTGAAACGTGTAGTGCCTTATCTCTTCATTTATTCATTTATTCATTTAGCTTTAATTCATAGTTATTCTCAATTGCGTGTTACATCTGAGAACTCCCAAGTTCTTGTGTGAGGGTGACTTTATGGACCACATGAGGGCGCCAGTGTGGGAGTGTGTGTTGTTTCTTGAGAGATTTTAAGAATGTAATACATTATAATGCAAGGGCTGGCTATGCTATCTAAAAATACACAAAGTTTTTATAGATATTAAGAAAACAATCAAAAGTTGTCACAGAAAAATTAAGTTTTATTTGATTTCATTGATTTATGTCCACTCCAGGCTTCCATACATCATAGACTTTTTTGCTGCACATTTCTTCTCTCCAGGTAAAATTCTGGGCCCACAGAAAACAACCCCACAACCAACTTTTGGGTCCCACACCACTAGTTTACAGGCTCTGTTGTGAGAGATGATGAGCAAAGATTTTTAGGTTTCTGGTAGTTATGTCTCAGATTTTGCTACGTCTTGTTGGTCTCTGGATTTGTTACCCAAAAAGAAGATGCTTCAGAACGTCAAAAGGTGTCTTTGTCTTGGGTCTTGTGCTAGTAATTTCCTTATCCATCCTAAAATGTATGGTTTCCAGGCACATTCTCTCTTTCACATCCTCCTACGAGGAAGTCATAGAGCTTTACTCTGATATTTATGTTCATTGTGTCATGGCTGTCTGCTTGTGTTACACTGACCTCTGTTGGTGAAGTGACAAGCTGTCTTGTTTTTTTCAGGGAGCAATCGGGCCAGACGGTCCAACAGGAGAGAGAGGGATTGAGGGCAAGGCGGTGAGAAATCTGACCTTTTTTTGTGCATGTGCTAGAGTTCTTATGCTTCTTTGAAATGTTCACACTGTCATACTGTGAAAATGTACAATTTATGATCTTAAACCTGTATTTTATGGTGTTAAAATGATACCTTCATGCATGAATAATCGATTCTAAAGTAGGAAACGGACATTTTGCACCAAAACTTACAAGCTGTGCATTTCTTGTCATGCTTTAACACATGGCTGTTTTTATCTCCCCCTCTCTCTGCAGGGTGCTGATGGTCCTCCAGGAAAATTAGGTTTCCCAGGACCTCAGGTAAAGCACTTTGGTACTGTTGTGCTCTTCAGCTACTTCCTTTCATATAATTTTTGGTTCCTCTGGAGAGACGAGGCATTAGGATGATTTAAAATACCCACAAGTTACCAGCAGGGAGGAGGACAGCAGTCAGACACAGCATATTACTATGGAGGAGGTAACTTTCCCAGAGAGGATTTAGCTGGTTGACTTTGGTTTTGATTTACTTAAGCTTACATTAAAGTCGAATGCAACATTTCCTGTTGTAATATGAATATTTTATATGTATCACTGCAAACTGTGTTCATCTGTAATGATCTTCATTGAAACTGTGACTGATATTTTCTTTCAGTAGTTCCCACCCACGTCGATAGACTGAAAAACAGACAAGAGTAGTGGCGTTATGTAAGAAGAGGAAATACATCCCATTACATGTCAAACTAGAATTGCTCATAAATTAAAAACCTCTGCCATGGCATTCTAACATTGTTAGCCAAGTTATGATCGAAATGCAGAAAACTGCTATACCGCGCAATGTTAACAAAACCTTATAAAATAATTCCTGGGTCTACAGTCATATTTGGATCACCACCAAAATCTAACAAGTTCCCCCTTGTGCCATGACCAGCATTCCCTGAAAATGTCATCAAATTCTATCAAGAACTTTCTGAGTTATCGGTCTTGCAGGCAGACAACACACAAATGCCGACAGAAATATAACCTTCTTGCTGGAAGTGATAAAGACAAGCCGAACGTGAACCCAGTGTTGCCCTAAAGACATGAAAAGTCATTATGAGAAATAGGGAGTGATGTTCTTTATCCACTTTTGGAGGACTCAAATTAAACAAGCAAAAGGTTTTGTGACCATAATGTAAGGACCCATACATAAAGTGTGAGCACAAAGAAGGAATATGCATACAAGCACTTCCCTCCATACATCATCTTTACTGCTTATCCACTCTGGGATTACGAGGAGGCCAGAACCTTTCCTTACTGTCATTTGGCCAGGGGGACGTACATCATGCACTGGTCACCAGCCAGTCTTGGGACCATACAATCGCTTATTGTTACCAAAAGGCTTAGGATGACTTTACCAGTGTTTATACAAACGTACATGGTTCATTGTTGAAAACTGTTCATTTGTTGTTTTATATTATTTTTTCTCTATACATTCAGCTTTTGTTTTCATCTGTAATGAGTTCTTGAGCATTTTTTATCTCTATGCTGTCTTGGCCAGGGTACTTTTTAAAGAGACTGTGTATCTTGCTGAGAATATCCCTGATAAAATACCAGTTGCATGTAAAAACAATGCTAAGCAAATGTTTTGAGTTTGGCCATGTTTTTATGATAATCAACTATTATAAGTAATCAACAATGTTCCAACTGGTACTCATAACTTTTCTTGTTATTGTGTCCTTGTAGGGGAAGATTGGTGAGCCAGGGGAGACTGGGCCTAAAGGTTTTCCTGTGAGTTCACTATCTTTGTTTTCAGAAGATTTGCAGATTTTTGATTGACTTACATGCACAGACAACTTCCAACACAAGTTATTTATTCAGCAAGTATTGTTTTTTTGTGTAGTGCAGAATAACATTGTTTCATTTGGTTGAATTATTGTTCAGGATGAATTACTATATGCTGGAAATAGCCCAACTCCAGCAGAAGATATAAGTACTTTTGTTGGTTTATTTTTCCTCTAATCACTTGACTAACATTTTTCAGGGTATCCAAGGGCCTTCAGGACCTCCAGGGGACAAGGGAATACCAGGCGAGCCGGTACGGCCCCCAGCCTCTTCCTCCATCCTTTAAGATGTTAATTCCTCCACATCTTCTCTGCACTTTACCCTCTCCTCCATCTTACCTGTAACATTTTTCATTTGTCTCTATTGAAACAGAGTCTATGGCACTTCAAAATTAGCTCTTAAACTTTTCCTCTTTAATTTTCATAACCGTACTTACCACTTTTATGAGCTTGTCTTTGGCATCAAACGAGACCTTTAGTCTTTTCTGTCCAACTCTAAAATATCACAGCCAGGAGAAGGTTTATGAGACACATTTTAGAGTTTATTGAAAGTATGTATTTGCCGGTATTAAAAATTTCCTCCACAGCAGCCAGATAGTTGTCTCATCCTTCATGCATTTTTTCTGTAGTGGCAGAAAACTAAACTGCTGGAAGAATAACGAAGTCATTTTTAAAGCAGGAACAGCTTATTAATAGAGGTGCTAATCTGCTGAACTTGCAGGAAAGCACGTGTGATTATTGCCATAATGGATAAAACCTTTACTGTAAAGGTTTGCAGTCGTTCATGTGGTTTTATTGTGAGTGTGTTAAAAGAGGCAGCTCTGAAAAAGATGTGTTTTTTTATACCTTTATTCCAGTTTTCTCAGATTAACTGTTTCCCCCTTGAGATCACTGAAGGATTTAACACAAGCTGATATTCAGTGTGTCATTCTCAAAGTTACAGTAATCTTTTAATGTCACAAAATACTACCAAACACTTCTGAAACAAAATGTCTGTATAATAAAGTGTAACAGTATGAAAGGATAAAATATTCACATAAAAGAAAGAAATAAAGGTGATATTAAGCATAGAAAAAATACTTTTGGTTGAATTATTGTTCAGGATGAATTACTATATGCTGGAAATAGTCCAACTCCAGCAGAAGATTTAAGTACTTTTGTACTTTTGTAAAACAACCATATAGCTAATTGCACATAATGGTAAAACCATTCAAATGTCAGTGATGTCAAGTTATTTGAGTTGGTTGGCTTATCAGCCCAGTAATGGGACACCAAACAAATCAGCTACATATGGTTTAAGTTGGCTAGAATGTGAGGACCATATGATAAAGTAGGAAGGTTAGATGAAGCATTTGCATTAGAATGGTACACTCAAGGGGCGTCTCTTGGAGAGTTCACTGTCTGACCTCTCAAGGTGTCATGAGACTATATAACGTGAGGTTCCAGTGATGTCCTGGCTCTTGCTGCCCATCAGTCTTCAGATTTGGGTTTGGGAACTTGTAAAAGGCCTTGTGGCAGAGTAGGCTGCATCACTGTGCTCACCTCCTTGAGTTTGCATGTATGGATCCTGTGTCTGTTAAAGGTGGTTATTCTGAGGCAACCAAGGCCCATGTGACAGATAGGCATATATGCAAAAGCACAACAACCAAGCTCAGTGCGCCCTGAGTTATTTACATCAATTCTGTAAAGACATCGTATTTGTATGTAGATGACATACACATCCAAACACATACATACATACACAGCACTGCTGTCTCCCACTGACACTGCATGCTCCCATCTTACCAACATTATGCCTCGTATGCTCCCTCTTAAGACAGAGAAAATAGGGGGGTGTCAACTCAGTTGAAATAGAGATCTACTGAGATACTTACAGCTTAGGCATTTCATGACACAGAGTTTAGGGGAGGGTCTTCATCTGAAGGTGAAGATGGTTGATTAGTCACACAGTCACAGTTATGCCAACCCTTGTTTCCACTCTCTGTTAGCTGTGTACTCGTCTGATGCCTGAATGAATTTGAACTTGTGTGTTTGTGGGTCTGTGATTTTTAATTTACGTAATTCATTCGTCTGTAAAAGTGTGAGCTTTGTGACATTATATCGATGCTTAGCCCTGATTTGTCAATTAATATGCACTGTCCTTATTCAGTAAATTTGTTTAATAGAAGTCAGTCAGCCTCAACCAAATTATGAACACATTATTATCATTTATGTCCTGATTTTTAAAGCAGTCAGTGGAAGCCAGACTTCTATTCTTTCATTTTGTTTTTTAACTGATAATTCAAAGAATTTTTGTTTTCATCTGCAGGGACCACCTGGGCCACCAGGGACAGTGGGACTTCTGGGAGAAATAGGCCAAAAGGTAAGAGAGCTTGTCGACAAGCACAATTTACACTCAGTGATGTGATGTTCATCTGTTAAAGGGGAATTTTGAAGACTAAATGGCCAGATTGAGTCAGCATGGATTGTAAACATCGGAGAGAGTTTAAGATCCAAAATCAACAGTTTTAATTTCTTAAATGATAATAATTGTGTGCTATTTTGCTGTTTAGACACACTGTAGTTAGGCTAATGTAGCAAGGCTGCAGGAGGATCATTCTCACTTTAGTACCCTTGTGCTTTCAAGGAGACCATTAAAACAGGGAATGGATCATTACACTTGCAGACTGCTCAGAGGAGGAGTAACCTGTACCTTGTGATTTGAGACATTTAGCTTTTTTACTGTTCCCTTTAACTGTTAGCATTAACTTCTGTAGCAAGTTTCTTTTTTTTCCGTGGTTATGTAACATTAGATATCAGAGGTTCCTTTTTTTCTTTCAAAATGAAAGGTTTTTTTATTATTATTATTTGAACAGGTAGCAGTGTACTCTTAGCTTATGACAGTGCAAATAACAAATTAAAAGCATAGCAAACTCATGCTTCCTAAGAAAATGTCTTAAGTTTATTGCCCAGCAGTCATATCCATACGCTCCATACACAGAGGCTGTTTTCCTCAAAGCAGGCTGCCCAGGTCAAGATCTGGCCCGTGGCATCTTTCCCAGTTCATTCTCCATCCTATCCCCCTAGTATCAGACTTAATCTACTGTTCAGAGTTTCAGATAGTGACATGAAATTCCCAGAAAATAAATCCATGTAAATAAAATGTATTTGCTCAACGTCAGTCTTTACTCGGTTGCCTACAGAGGGTTAACAACTAATTTTGAGCGTCTGAAAAGTGCAAATTATGTCACATCATGAGTGATCAGTCTGAGTATTTGCATGAAACATTTTTTTTCATTCTCATTCCGCTCTGCTCACATTCAGGGTCCTCCAGGTAAAGTGGGAGAACCAGGACTGCCAGGCGAGCCAGGAGAGAAGGTGATTTTCCCTTATACTTTTGCAGTCTTAATTTAATCAACCTTAACTGTTTATTACCAAGAAATTACACAATTTTATTTGTAACTTGATGCTCATGTTTGTGTGTCTGTGTGTTTCAGGGAGCCGTTGGAGCTGCAGGGAACATTGGGGAGCAGGGACTAATAGGACCCAGGGTATATCTATTTCTTAATATGTCAAATATTTGTATTTTTTTTCTTGGTGGTGGAAGTGTTTATATTCATTAAACTTTGTGTGTTTGTGTGATAACAGGGAGAGCCGGGCCTGGAGGGAGAAGCTGGTCCTGCTGGTCCTGATGGAACCAAGGTGACATGATTTTACAAAATATTTTTGATGCCAACACCAAATGTCAGTCATATGAAGGCTCTGGATTTTAATGTTGCATTTTCAAGGTTTAAGAGTGCTTGGATATCAGAAAAAG
The DNA here is from genome assembly GCA_037902135.1 of Cetoscarus ocellatus. Lineage (NCBI taxonomy): Eukaryota > Metazoa > Chordata > Actinopteri > Labriformes > Labridae > Cetoscarus > Cetoscarus ocellatus. The sequence goes on along the minus strand of JBAMNC010001402.1, from coordinate 85,918 downwards.
GGCTTAATAATTAGTTTTCCTCATAAGAAGGATAGCTATCTTAACCTGCTCATTAGCCAGAGACATGAAAGGAGAGAGGGAGTCTTTTGTGTAATGTAATTTTGAAATAAGTAGGAAAATAAAATTTGCAAAAAACGCGTTGTTTTTTTGTAGAAAATTAGCAGAGGATATCCAAGTTGACCCATGGCTTTGGAAATCATTTTTATGGATCACCACTTTCACATATTTGTTTGGGCTAACACTTTACATAATTTGGTTGCATTTTACTTGAATTTGCCATATATATATTGACTGTTATAACAAAGCACAGACTCGACCATTTATAGTTTAATATCTATTCTCATCCAATGAGAAAATTAAGTCTTATGACTACTGAAAGATGATGAAAAGTTTAGAAACACACCTAGAAAGTGCCATGAAATCATGTACTAACCTTGTGAATGCTGAAATAGTTATCTTTTCAGACTTGCAACACCTATAAACTGATATAAACTGATAAACTGTAATTACCATCTTGTTTAATTTGCTTATTCTTAGGGTGACAAAGGTGACATGGGTCAGGAGGGCGAAAAAGGAGAAAAGGGTGAAACTGGGCTAAAGGGTAAGGAGGGCCCACCTGGAAGTCCTGGATTGACCGGCGTCAGAGTAAGAGATCTGCCTTTTAAAATAAAATTTATATTTACACATTTTAAACATTTACAGGTTTTCAAAGGTCATAACCCTTAACTTCAAGCGCTTGTTTATTGTATTTTTTTCTAAAAGGGTCCGGAAGGGAAACCTGGGAAAATAGGGGAAAGAGGAAAATTGGGCTCAAAGGTACCAACATCAAGTCATTTTTGGATACTGATGTAGAAATATGCTGTTATCTACTTTTCTTTAACTTCACCTTTTGTTTGTTTTGTTTGTTTAGGGTGCAAAAGGTCAACAAGGTCACCTTGGAGAAACTGGGGCTATGGGGAAAGTTGGACCACCAGGATTTGTTGGGCCAAAGGGGTCCAGAGGAACAATTGGACACGTGGTAAAGTGGAACAGTAATGATCTACATATTTATCATTCCTTTAAAATTACATAGTTTTATTGTCATTTATTTACACAGAGTCCTGCTAAAGATGCAAAATTTGTCACTTTCAGGGAGCTCCGGGTCGGATGGGTCAGCAAGGGGAAACTGGTCTGGCAGGTTACGAGGTAAGATCCCTCATGTATAAAAATGAATATTTGGTTTTTATCAGTAGTTTTATGGAAAGAAATAGTATTTAAGTGTATTTAGTTTGGAGATGATAAACTGTCAGGATGGTTGTGGATCAGTGGTAGAATCAGTCGTTTCTCCAAGGCGTGGGGTTCAATCCTCTGCTTCTGCAGCCACATACTGGTCCTTTGATCTCGATTAGAAGATGCACTTTAATACCTCTTTTTTATCCAAAAAGCCTATATACTGCTGCAACCAATATACCAGAGTAAAGTAAAGAGTTATGGGCCATCATGGCCTCAAGTGCAACCACCATTATCACATATTGACACAGCCTAATGTGATTGAAAGCATGTCTCCATTTCATTGTGTAGCTTAGTACAAATGGCATCTTTGTTGCTTAAAATTTGGTAAGAGACACAAATTAGGATTTAACTAGGGTTTAATAGGTTTTCTGCCTCATTAGGTCAAGGGGATGGAAATCGAAAAACAATTTCAGTTCAGAACCTATAACAGTTAGGTGAAAGAATCAATATCGTAAGTGTTATTAGTGTTATTACTTGACAATTCCCTTATCAATGCCACTAGGTTCTGCATGCCTTGCAAATCAAGGGCTTCACGCTCTCATCAGAGGCAGTCAGCAGAAAGGACAAAAAGAAGTTACAGATGTAATAATTGCAAGAAGGTGACAGATGTCGTCAAAATTGTGTATTAACTTTAAAAAAAGGGAACTTACTGCACAACACCCATTATCTGTGTTTGTGTGATTTCAAGCAAGAGTGTAAACACCAGGAACTATCAAAGTATTTCTCACTGCAGCACAGCAGTAAACCTCATGTGCTTTCTAGGTCTACTTTTCTCACTGACGAATCCACATGAATCATCAAGGGGAAAGGACTGAATCGATAGGCAGCGTTGAAAATGGCATTAGTATTGAGAAAAATTTTTTTAGTTCCCATCCTTTATTAGGTCAGAATCTTACATTTTCTCAAAATACAGGCATGTTGTGAAGTTAATAAAGGAATGTAGCCTTGATTTGTTTAAACAGCCTCTTCTGTGAAAGTGGGTTGTATCAATCTGGTGGTCTACACTCCACAACAACCCAAGGCTGAGAGCTCAACTACCACAGTGTGGGCAGCAGAGGACCAAACTCCTTATGACAAAAGCAGATGATACTTAGAGAAGCAGTTTTAATAATCGGGGGGGCAGTTACAATCCCTCTTCACTCTGGAGGACTCCTAAAAACAGACCAGAGCATATATTCTGGTGCAGCTTGTGTTAAACATTTTACAGTAACCCCATGTGGCTCCTTCTGCTGCATCAGTGGCATGTAAATGTTTATGAATGGGATGAGTTAGTACGGATGACTTTACATGACAGCCTCCACCATTAGTGTGTCAGAGCAGGTTGGATGGATAAATGTGACCTTCTGTGTCAAAGCACTTTGAATTGACAGGTGACCAGCAAGTGCTGTACAAGTTTAGTTGATCTAACATTTTGTCATTTACCATTCTTTGGTCAAAAGTCAGTAGAATTAATCAAGCCAAACTGATTGGTAAATTATGGGAGTATGGCGTGAAACACCCATCAGTCATTCACATTACAGAGGTTATGCTACAAGGCTGAAAAAATACCCCATCTAGTAATATTGTGTGTTTTCCTGTAACTTTTAGGTTCAGTTACTTTAGCTTCCACTAAATTTCACAACTTTTTGATTATAACTTGAAGAAGAATTTTCTCTTGTTTATTGTACAAGAGAGGGAGGGCTACTAGTCCATTCATGCAATCCTTGTGCCAGTAGATGGAAACTTAAGAAACGGAAAGCAACATGAACATTCCAACAGGAAATGCATTTCACCTCTACTTCTGTTACCTCCAGTTGTTTTGCTCAGTCCCAACCACTAAAGCCATATTCACGCACTGATGTTTTGGCCAGCTTTGCCAACATACAGGGAACGTTAAGTCAGACCATGCAAAACTAAGTTAACGCCAGTTGAGCAACTCTGATGTTTTCGGGTATGTCAAGAAGTTATGTGCATGCTTAGATTATTTTTTTCTCTACGTTTGATCCAACAAGCTCATAAATGCAAGCTAGAGTTAACCTTTGCTACCCTCAGTTACAGCTACATTGGTCTCTGTTGGCTCCAGCTTCCTCCTCAGGGCTGGAATCCTGTTATATGACTTGAGGTGCCTTTTAGGGAAAGCCACCTTTTGTCCTCCAGGCATGTTGTCAGAATTCTGAAGCCAGCTGTAGCTGCATGTGGTGAAATGGCATATACATCCACTTTATATAGCATTCGTTGAGTGATGTCACAATATGTTTGTACAGCGTTCAGGGCCAAGCTCTGTTAGGTCAAAGCTCCCCTAAGTTGAGCGGTCAATATTGGTGAACGTTTAAAATCAATTTACACTCGGGCCTGTTGAGGAATTTCATACTCCACCAGCACAACTTTTCTCTTCACTCTAGACACGTCAACCTGTGTTGAACACAGCAAAATTGACCCAGAGAATATACTTTCACATAAGATTTTCATGATTTCTCGTTTGTCAATATCCGCTCCTGTACTTTGATGTGTGGATGTGGCTTAAACAACACAAAATATGCAACCTGACTGTTTTAATCATGAGGTATGTCAAACTCTAAGGACAGAGATCTTGACAGCTGACAAATAAACATCTCAGAGAAGTAAAAAAGGAGTAACTAGTATGTGCTGCACAGCTACTGTGATCTCAAGACCACCAAGGCAGTGAGAAAGCTGCAGGACACAAGTCAGTTAGAGGCTGAATTACGTTAATTTTTACAGAGCTGCTGTGATTTGTTGGTTACAACAGATATAAGCTAACCATGATTGATTGTGTGATTCAGCTCAGGTGAGAATACAGTTACAAAACTCAGGTGATCACACAGTTCAGAGACACATTCAATTAAACAAATACTTTAATTTTAGTTTTGTTTGTGGCATGAGCTATTATTGTTTTAAGTGCTGTGAAAAAAAAATATTCCTGCCAAAAGTCTGACAAACTAATGCTGTCTACTATAGTCTTAAATGTTAAACAGTCTGTTGTAATTTCACCTCACGAAACCTCATGTCTGTCCCCACAGGGCCATCAGGGATCACAAGGCCCAATGGGGCCTCCAGGACCAAAAGGTGAAAAGGTACATCTCGTTTATTTTGTATAAAACACCAAGCTCTTCTTCTTCCAATTCATTTCCAGAAACTTTTATCAGTATTTCCCATCTCCAGATGGGGTAACAACAAAACACCTGAAAGTGGACCAGTAAGACTAGGGCTGTGTCCAAAACCACATACTTTTTTTGAGTCAAGTACTCAAGTAGTCAAATACTTTCACACTAATCATACATACAAGTTTCAGTTTCAGAGCACACAGTGTTGTGTTTGTGAGAAATCTTCAGATAACCCAGCAGCTACAGATAGCAGACTGTCCAATAGAGCAGCTCTCTGGTCAGCCAGCAAGTGATGTATAGATAAAGCTAACTGAACTGTAATTTATTTGAATTGTTATGAGCTAAGCCCCAGGACCTAAGCAGCTGCACTGAAAATGTGTTTATGTTGTTGATATGAAGTGCACAACATCTCTCCAGTTAATGGATTGGTGGTTACCAATTGTTGTTATTTAGCCAAAAAAAAAAAATACACAGGAAATATATGGACAGCATATTTGTGCCAAACCAGTGAGGAGGAGATGGCAGTATAATCTTTAAGTGCATTTTGACAGCATTTTACATCAAAGAAGAATTTTAGGAACTTGAAAATGTCTTTCTCAATTTGAGGGATCATTGCCTTTTACGTTGAGAATCTAAAGTCTTTGCTTTTATTTGTCTCTGCAGGGTGAGCAGGGAGATGATGGAAAAGTAGAGGGTCCCCCTGGTCCTCCAGGTGACATAGTAAGTCACACTTGACTTACTTTTCTCCCTCCTTTGACTGTTTGTCTTCTATACATACAGAAAACTGAAATGATAAGCTTTTTGCTCATATAAGTCTTGTTTCTTAGGGTCCTTATGGTAACAGAGGAGAAAGAGGGGAACCAGGAGATCCAGGATATGTGGTGCGTAGCATCTCTCCAGCTGATTTTTAACAGATTTCTTAGAGTGTTTGTGTTGTTGATATTTATCTTTTGTTATTCTGTTTTAGGGCCAAGTTGGCGTGGATGGAGAGAGAGGCAGGCCTGGAGCTCCTGGACAACCTGTGAGTGTAAAAACCTGTGATTTCGATACAAAACACTGTCATTAAGCCTGCGTAAACAACCTGCAGGCGTGCTCACACAGATCGCCTTTGTATGCTTTCATTAACACAACCGCACATTTCAGGGACAGCCGGGACCTCGGGGGCAACAGGGACCCAAAGGAGCCAAAGGAGATCAAGTAAGGATGCAAAAGCAAAAACAATGACTGTGTTTGTTGTGTATGAATCTTCCTCTATGAGCAGATTTGATTATTTGAAAATAAGATACAGGCCTATCTTTTGTCTGAGTTGTATTAGGTTTTAGACTAAACACTCTGAAGAGCTCTAAGTACAGGATGTCTCATTTTTCTATGTGTTGCAAACAGTGTCTGGGTGATAAACTCCTGAAAAGGAACATTTTTGGGCCATATTTACTGCCTTGGATAAAAGCATATCAGCAGCTATATAAGCAGGACTGGGGAAGAATCTAGTAGCTCAGCTAATGATGCAGAAAAAGAGCAGAAATATTGTATAAATTATAAAACAGCTTCACAATAATACAACAGTTAAATGGTGTCATTTACATAGATTTAAAAAAAAAAATGGCTCCTCTGCTGATTGCTTGTCTCAAATTAAATGTATCTCCCAGTTATTGTCAGTGACTGACAAAAGTATTTGTAAACATTGTAATAAACCTGTTTACCTTTTTTTATTCTTTTCTTAAGGGTCAAAAAGGCAAAAAGGGTCAGACAGGACAGAAAGGAAATAGAGGAACAGAGGTAAGTTCAAATTATCCATACATCTTCGCCTACTTTTTCACCACAAAAGAAAGACTTTTTCAATTTTTTATGCATCTAGCAATGTATTTGATTGATGTGACATGAAATATTGAAGTGATGCATATTATAAGGGTGAAAATACAAGGAGAATCCTATGCTAAAGAGATGTAGAATTGAAATTAAATAGATGAAGTGACACCAGTAACATGTCCACATAGCTGATCATTCCTCTCTCATACTCAGGGTGGGGGTGGTCCTCCTGGTCCCAGAGGTGTTGTGGGCCCAGAGGGACAGGAGGGTGTGCCCGGGCAGGATGGAGTCCCAGGAAAAGATGGCAGTAAAGGAATGCCGGTGAGACAAAGTCACATCTTGTTTATAAGCCTGTTCACTTACCAAAATATGCACTGCTTGATGGTTCCACTGTGCTTGAAGACTAACATACATTGAGAAAAGACATACAAGGGTCACCTGTGGGTGCAGCTAAAGAAAAAGCCACAGACCTCTCGGCTTCAAAACAGTGTTGTCAAATATAATCTTTTATTCTTCCCAAAAGGGCAAATTGGATTTTACTGTCTCTGTAAACGGTATGTAAATAAACTGTACAACCAAACAGAGGAGAATCACAGAGGCATTTGATATTACAGAGCATTGGCAAAGACACAAGTCGACATCCTTTTGTGCCTCATTTGTTAGGACACAAATTTACTGGGCAAAGATTAAAATAAACATCTTTGGAACAACAGCAGATAGATGGTTAACAAGTAAGATGTTAAGATAAGCAATAAGTCACATTGTGAGACTACACTTACAGAATGAACATAGAAAATAAAATCTCCAATTTTGTAGTGATAGTTGGTATTGAACAGTACCAATGCTTGAAAATATGCAGGTCTCTAATCTTTGACCAAAAGCTGATGCGAATCTAAAAAACCATTTGGTTTGGACAAAAATTGTTGTCAGAGGGGTACTTTTCTGGTGTAGTGATAAGCAACCAGGCACAACCCATTTATATACTTCTGCCGGCCAGGGTTCAAATCCAGCCTCTGGCCAGTCTGCAGAGTGTCCTCCTCCTACTCTCTCCCTCTCACTCCCTCTCACAAGCTTGTCCACTGTCTCTCTCTCTCTCTCTCTCTTATCAATAAAGGCGCAAAAATGCCCAAAAAATAATCTCAATAAAAAAGTGTTGACAGCAATTTGGTGTCAATATGTTGCGAAGGTATCTGTGCATTTATTTAGCAAGAGTTTGACTGCATTTTCTTGAAATTAAGAAGAAAAAAAAGGAGTTACTGAATATTGGTTGCTGGGGACTTCTATTTTTTTGCCATGGTGTTGAAACCAATACATATTTTGGTAAATTTTAACTAGAATCTGTGACAACTCTACTCCAAATGGTTTTTCCTCTTGAAACCTTGGATATTATCAGAGTTGATATAAACCCCAGCCATATCTTTTTTTTCTTTTTTTTTTAAAAACACCTACATTAAGCTGGAAACTAAAATACAGCTATGCACAAGTGCCCAAAATATAATTTTCGTCCTCTTGAGAGCATGAATGTACTATCATTATGTATTGTTATGGATTACAAGCAAACATATTCTGTAAATACTGTGGTATTGTGGCATTTATTAAAAAAAATAGTCTTAAATGGATCGTTCAGGCTTTTTTCCACATTAACATGCCTGAGGGCAGATTATTAATGAGTGCTGATTTAACATCCTTACTAACTGCAGCTCATGTGCCAAAATAGCTCTCACACTTATGGCATCACATTTGTTAATTGAACTTGTGTTTATATTACACTTAACATTGCCAAAAACATGCTTAAACATCAGTCATCCAAGATTCAGTAAATGCACAACAGTTATAACTGTTAACGTACATTTAAACTGAACATTGTTAGTCCCATGAGCCTTTGCTCAGACAAATACTAATGTCAGACTACACCTCAGCTATGATGGTTGCTAAGTCAGATTAGAGATCACAGAGCCATAACATCTTGCAGTGATTTTCCCAACGAGCTGACATATTAAAACTGATGTATATAATGACCGATGTGATGACACTGGAACAAAGAGGGCTGACTCTGGAGACATTAAACAAACACACTGTATTTAGAGAACTATTCTTTATTTTCTTTTTAAACTTTATGATAAATGAGAAGTTAGCTTGATGATAAACAAACAGTCACTTACCAAGGAGATAATGTGCCTCTGCAACACAGCCGATAGGCAGGGATGTTGTTTTCAAAGCTTGACAAACTTTTTTTTCTGTCTCGTAGTTCTCAAGGCAACAAATTCAGTCTGTTTGCATTGGCAATTGTCGCATTTGCAGAGCTCCCTGTGCTCTCATTGGTCATTGTCCTTTATGTGAGGGAATAAGAAGTAGAATGTAGGACAAAAATTAAACATGGTAGACTTTCTGTTGTGGAGTCGTGAGGCATTCCAGACTGGTCTAATGTCGTCAGTCACTATGACACACTATGCAAAGTAAAACAACCCATTTTTATGGCTGATGGGATCTCAACCCATATGATTGTTGGGTTGGGACATAATCCTGTACAAACTATGTTGTCTAACCTCAGTATTAACTGTCCGACTCTCCTAAGTCACCACTCCTGAGTTGCTTCATTATTATGCCTGTAATCACATACAGACTGACTGGTTATCTACTCTCAGTATTTAAAGGCTACACCTCTTGCAAGCTAAAGATGTTGTAATGTTTGACCAAGAGTTGGCTCTGATCAACTTTTCTTTTGCTGTCTGTTTTTAGGGAGAACATGGAGATGATGGGGATTTTGGTCCATCTGGCAAATCTGGCGCACGAGGTAAAACTGGTGTCCCGGGACTTCCAGGAGATCAGGGAAGCATCGGACTAAAGGTGGGGACTGCAGATGTGATAGTTAAAAATATCCCCATTAGAGATGCAAACTTAGTCCTTTGATCATGTCTTCATATCTTCAGGGTGAGCAGGGTCTTCGAGGTCAGAGTGGGCCTCCAGGGAAAAGAGGCTTCAGAGGAGGGATGGGACTACCAGGGCCACAAGGAGACAAAGGGGCTAAAGGACAACCTGTGAGTGTCTCCTTAGAAACACACTCTTAAACATGTGTAAATTCAACATATCAAATGTCTAACAAAAATCTTGACTTGCATGAGAGCATATTTTACATTTTTTATGGAGCTCTCTGATTTGATCATCTGTCTTTTTCTGTCAGGGTGATCCAGGGGAACCAGGATTTCCAGGAATTCTTGGAGTTTTTGGACCAAGGGTAAGTTCACAGTCACACAACAGCACAGTTAAAAAAAAAATGCTGTAAAGGCAAACGTCCACAAAAGATTGAACCATCATCTCGGTTATTAAAAGCAGTCTGTGTTTTCACCCGAAATCTCCTTTAAAAAGTCAGATTCAGTCATGACAGTGATTGATGTATGAACAGACACACAGACAAAATTACACAGGAAGAAATCCATTTATCTGTCTCAGTGGGACTACTAAAGACCGAAATTAAGTTGGTTGAATGAACAAAATTAAGCTTCTTTTGGATAAACAGCTGTATTTTTATCCACTCTCAGTAATTAACCAGTAATGTCTCCCAGGAAAGGCAGCAGGGTGGTGCAACAGGTAGTGCATGTGCCTCACAGTAAGAAGGTTGGTAGTTCAAATCCTGGGTCGGACAGGGCTTTTCTTTGTGGAGTTTGCATGTTCTCCCAGTACATGCGTGAGTTCTCTATAGGCACTCCGGCTTCCTCCCACAGACCAAAAATATGCTCATCATCTTGATTTCTGACTCCAATTTGCCCTCAGGCATGATTGTGTGTGTGAATACCTGTCCATCTCTCTATGTGGCCCTGTGATTGGCTGGCAACCAGATCAGAGTGTCTCACCCATTGTCAGCTAGGATAGGCTCTAGCCCCCTGCAACCCCGAAAGGGATAAGTGGTGTAGATATTTGATGGATGGATGTCTCCCAGGAAGAAGGTCGAACCCTTCAGAATGAACTTCTATGAATAGTTTGGTATGGAGTAAGGTTTAGTACCATTAAAGACATTAGGCCTCATTGAGCTATCGCTTAAGTTATTTTTTTCTAAAATTAGTCCCTAAGAAATTCAAAGAAAAGCCTGAGATGCTCACACTTGTATTCTTAAATTGATAAATGTCATGGTCTCAGAAGCTAGAAGCTTGTGCCAAACGGCATTATAATGCCTCTAGAAGTGCATGAGATTGCAAGATCATGTGCCAGTGGAAAGGCCACCGAGGATAGAAAAGTTGTGGTAAGAAGAAATGCAGAAATTTAAGGTTATGGAACTGTTAGAGGTATATTTGACTCTGAAATGGCTTGGAATGGTGTAGGAGAGAAAAACCATCAGAACTATCCAACATAAAGTACAGTACTAGCATACAATATGTGGTACTGCTCATTCTGCGGAGGTTCACATCAAAAAAATGATTACAGTAGGTATTTAGTAAGATCATTGGTCTACAGCTGTGTAAGAAAAAATAGAGAGACTGTCATTATACTTTAATTACTCCAAAACCATTGGATTTTGACTTGCACTTATTCTAAAGATGGCTCTGCAGGATGATTAAACATGACAGATTCATCTCTAAATGTTATCGTCTAAAGGAACGTTATAACTGTGGTGAACATGCATTCTCTTTTGTCATTGACCTAAAATAGCTACTTAAGTGCTTTGTTTATATTCACAGTAACATTTTACTGTTAACAACAAAACTTGCAAGCACAGTATGGGCATTGACTGTAGAAACACAGCAGAGCTGTTGAAAGCATAGCACTGAACTGTGCTGAACTGGCCGAATACCATGTCAAGCGGTAAACCAATCAGAACTGACTAAGTCCACTTTGAGAAGAGAGCATTAGAGTAACAGGGGTTCTAATAGAGTGCTTCAGACAGAGTGAGAAAGAGGTGGATCAGGGTAGTCAGTCAAAGGCTTTCTGAACATTGGAGCATAGTCTAGCAGTCAGCTAAATGGAATACAGAAGCCCAACTTAAGGCAAAATATGACCTCTTCAATATTTTAAAGTTCCAAAATGAAGCAAAATACAAGAAAGAACAGCTTTAGTACTAACAAAGCAGCTTTGATATATTTAGGAGAGCTTTCAAATGTTTTGCTCTTGGCCAGTAACAAGTCATTGATTGGGAACCTTCAAAATTTGAACTGGTTTTCATGACTCTTAACAATGAGATAACTGCTTGTGTAAAGTTCCTACCATTCATCATTTCGATCCCCCTCCCCTCTGTCCATTGTTTTTTAACTCATTTCTCGGTTCCCTCAGTTAAAAGCTCTCAAAACAGTTGGAAGACAAGAAGTTCTCCAAGAGCACAAACCTCAGCCAAGGCATTTCCAACGTGGTCGAGAGTTTTTGTCAGTAAATTTTTATAACTGCCCCAACTCATAATGTTAACAAATCCTTGAAAAAATTCCTTGATTCAGATTTGAATCACCACCACTTCTTCCTTGACTAACATTCTCTTAAAATGTAATCAAAATCTGGTCATAGCTTTTGGAGTTATCCTGCTCACGAACCGACAAACAAATTGGCAAATGCTGGCAAAAATAACCTGCTTGGTGGAGGTAAAAATGTATCCAGTATAGACTACTATGTATAGAAAACTGTACTGCAGATTTAAGATATTAATAATCTGTTTAACTTGATAGACTGAAGGGTCTTGTGTGAAAGGCAGCTTTAAAAATTCATGTCTAGTATTACAGATTTAAACACATGTATAAACTGTAGAGTAAGCATAAATTTATTTGTCTGCTGATTTCAGGGTCCTCCGGGAGACTTTGGGCCAAAGGGTATACGGGGACCAAAGGGGCCACAAGGAGCAATGGTAGGTTGCCCTATAATCCATGTTACACTGATAAAGTTCAAAAGCCTTTGACTACATTTTCAATCCGTTTCCCTTCATCAGGGCAGAGGAGGAGTTGCAGGCCCCATTGGAATTATTGGTCCCAGTGGCAGTGCAGTATGTATTCTTTACATCAAAAGGAGTTTAAGTATATCACTCTGCTGTTGGACTACAGAAACTGACTCTGCATATTTCTTTACAGGGTCCTAGAGGGGAGAAGGGGAACCGAGGAGAAATGGTAAACATTTTTTACCTTTTTTTCATTAATTATCTTCATTTTTTGAATTTCAATAAGTACACTGTATAAAAAGCAGAAGAACTCAACTTTTAAATGTCTTTTCTTTTTTTCTGAACAGGGAGTGCAGGGCCCAAGGGTATGTTTGCTTACAGTGCTTGTATTTGCTGATGCCACAAATTACTTTCATTTCATTTTAAACACTTTACTGACAACTTATATCTTAATACAAATTATTATTTGTCATTTTATCAGGGATCTCCTGGACCCCGTGGACCCCCAGGACTTCCAGTAAGTTGTTTTCTTTTTACCTTTAAAAATTGAACCAAAACCTTACTGGATCATTTATTAGCCATGTCAGATTTGAGTTGTAATGCTGAATTTCTTTTTCTTTTTAGGGTCCCCCTGGTGTCCCTCTATCCTTTGTAAGTTTTGATATAAAGAATTCATGAACAGATTTACTTATTATGTCAGCCAAGGCAAACAGAAGTACTGATTATGTTTAGTATTAAAGATTTTGATGTTTCATTACAGAGAGAGGATGGTGTTTTGTTTATGGATACACACACACCACTCAGGACTGAGGTTAGTGGAGTATGTGGGCATTAAACTGTGTTGTTTTATGCCTATTATCTATCTAAGACTTTGCAGCCTCATTTTTTCCCTCTGCCTTTTAGAATAAACCGGTGATGGACCTGCCGATGCTGGACCAGGGCGCAGAGATCTTTAAGACCCTCCACTACCTCAGTAACCTGATCCAGAGCCTGAAGAACCCACTGGGCACTAGGGACAACCCTGCCCGCATCTGCAGGGACCTGCACAGCTGTGAACAGAAGTTAAATGATGGTCTGTACTGTTTTAAGGTCTGAGAGACAGAGAGAGAAATGACATTTTTCGAAAGGCTAACTCTGTAAACATGTCTTTGTATTGCAGGCACTTATTGGATTGACCCTAACCTGGGCTGCTCGTCAGACAAAATAGAAGTCTCCTGCAACTTCACTGGAGGTGGACAGACCTGCCTTAAACCAGTAACAACAACCAAGGTAATTAAAACACATCCAAAACACCACAATGTAATGCAAGTTTTCAAACCAATTTGGTCAAAATGACATTTGAGACTTGATGACTGATTCTATTCTGTCTGTTTGAGCAGCCAACAGTCAGCGTGGGCCGTGTTCAGATGAACTTTGTACACCTGCTGAGCTCAGAAGCTGTGCAGCATGTCATCATACACTGCCTGAATGTCTCGGTGTGGAGGTCAGCCAAGGATCAGCCGGGTTCCCACTCTGTGAGATTCAAGGCCTGGACCGGGGAGGTTTTTGAGGCGGGAGGAGAGCTTGAACCAGAGGTCATAGAGGACTCATGCTGGGTATGACCAACATGAAACTAATGAAACACAAATGAATTAAGATTTTGAAGAGTTCAAGCACATTTCAGTTCAACCCTACAGCACCATAACTGAGGGCTGGTCACCGCCAGAGCCAGGCATCAGCACAAATTTTCATTAGTCTGAAATTCATCCAGAGAAATCTACATAAACCTGAGAGACAGGAGGGTTCAACCAGGGGCTGGTCCACACCAGAGGCAGGCCTAAACTTGAATTTTATTTAGTTTAAAGCTTATCCACAGAAATCTGAGAGGCAGAAGGGTTCAAAAGTTTCCAGAATGAGATAAAGTTATTGACATATATTTGCTGACATGAATGCTCACAGGTTTCCAAATAAAAGATAGGAGACAGGGCTAGACGTTTCAAGACCTTATTCAATCTAAGCCCGTAGCATTGTAATTGAAATTTTTGTTTGAAATTTATACTTTACATTAATGGAAAATTAATGCTTATTGACTTGAAAAGAAAATGAGCATTCCAACAGCAGTCTAAGTCGGTATCAACATACACGGGGGCTGATCCAAATGTCAGTCAGCTCTGACATTACAATTTGTGAGGTTATAAGCTTATTCGCAAAAATAAAGGAGGTATCTGTTTCTTGTACTCCAAATGGTAAAGGAGGCTGGGCTTTTAATATGTAACTCTGCCCCCCATACTACTCTTGGAGTCTTTAAGTCCCATAAGCAGGCCTGTAAAGTGAAGTGTAATTGTTTTGAAAACTACCAAAAATATGGTAAAATTGATTTTTTTTAAAAATGCAGCGATGGAACATGGACACATAGAAATAGAAAAAAGAGAAAGACGAGTCCAAACCTACAGCCTCATACTGACGGCTGGTGAAGTCTGAGCCAGGCCTGACTGTAAGGTTTGTTAAGTTTTACTTCAAATCTTAGAAGAAAAGAGGGCATACTGAGAGCAGACTAAAAAGATGAGTCCACCAGAAGCCTAGGCCAATGGCAGCGTACCATACATGGGGGATGGTACTGAACCAGACCAAAGCAAACGATTTGTTTAGCTTCAAGTGTATCTACAAAAATGCACAAAAACCCAAGAAAACCTAGGGTACAAAAACTCCCACAAGGATACAATATGAAATTAAGAATGAGGACTTCACCATCAGTAAGCCTATGGCACCATGCATGAAGCCAGATCTGACCATAAATTAAAAGAAAATTAAGCCCAATATCAAGACCAGAAGGTGCAGATAGACTAAAAGAGAGAAAGATGAGTCCTCGATTAGTCTTTAGAATCATGACTAAGGGTGGATCCAAGCCAGAGCAAGGACTCAAAATAAGATTTTCAAAGTTTCAAGCCTTATAGTTGTATGCATAAATGGTTAATGAATGCAAACGAACTGAAAGGGAGAAAAAGGGGCTCACCATCAGTCTAAGCCTATTGTAATACACATTGGGTCTGGTCTAAGCCTTACCCCTGACTGCAAGATTTGTAAAGATTTAAGCCCAGTCCTAAAAGCAGAGAAGGTGTCCACTTCCTGCACCCCAAATGGTTGTTAGTTTCTTCTCTACATTTACAGGGAGCCAGAGTGGAGAAAGTAATATGGGAGCAATATGATGAAGTTTCCTTGTCTTTGTTAGTACAGAATAACCTTTTTTGTATCTTGTTTTCAGGTAAAAGATGGCCGCTGGCACCAGACCCATTTTGTTTTCCAC
This sequence comes from Cetoscarus ocellatus, assembly GCA_037902135.1. Classification (NCBI taxonomy): domain Eukaryota; kingdom Metazoa; phylum Chordata; class Actinopteri; order Labriformes; family Labridae; genus Cetoscarus; species Cetoscarus ocellatus. Next base: position 70,608 of record JBAMNC010001402.1, on the reverse strand, counting down.
TCCCTGGACCCCACCCTGCTCCCTGTGGTCGACATCTTCAACCTCCCCAACACTACTCCTGGCTTACATTACCACCTGGAGGTGGGTCCTGTATGCTTCCTGTGAGGGCTGCAGTGTAACTTCGGATCACAGAGGAAGGATGGATCATTGCCCTTACAGGTGGCACCCTCGTGCAGGCGTGGGGATTGGAGAAGTCTCCTCCAATCCATGGAAAAACAAGCGAGTACAAGCCTCCCTCCAAAGAGATCCTGCTTCACTCTGCCACACTCCCGTTGGACTGCAGACACAGAGGGAGGAAGCACAGGGAGCTGGAGGGAGGGAAAGAAGAGCTCTGGAGGAGCAGGGGAGTTCTTGCACTAATAGCTTCTCCAAAAGGCAAACGCTTCCTCAAGCTCTTCAAAAGGATCTCCACATGTGCTCGCTTGGAGGAAAGAAAAATAACGGCTGTTTGTCGGGGAAATCTCTCTTGAACATTTTTAAGTGAAGGGAGACCAATCAACGGACTTTATAGTAACTTATTTTTCTAACTGTATACAGTCTGTATACTGTGTGTACTATTTTTATGGAAACACCAGGAATTCAATTCTGTTAAACAATAAGAAATTAAGTAATTGGGATCAATTAAATGTACATATATATATGTATACTTATTAATTTTATTAACTTTTATACATGTATATCTTATGTAAAGAAATAATCTTCAAGTGCAATAGAAAATGAGAAGATAATTTGATATTTTAAACTTATATGGAAGGATTTTTCAGTGGAGTTAGAATTTATTTTCCAATTTTTGGTGCTCATCTCTTTATGATCTTGCCCAGGTGAAATCATCCAGAGGCAGGCTTATGAAAATAGCGACATCTGTATTTACTGGTGCTCCAAATGGGAAAACATGGCGTACATTTCACTCTAATGTGTGGTGAAACAGGGAAAAACAGTCATCTAAACTAAGCAACAGCTAATGCACACACGCTGTCAAATCTTTATACTATTGCTTTACTTATTAAACATTTTTGGACTGGATGCCACTGATAATTTGGGAGAATGGTGCAGTTAAGGAGCTCTAGTTCTCTGGAGTGTTTATCAATGTCTCTACAAGTATGTAGAACTAAAGATGGCTTCTTAGTTCCGTGCTTCCTGAGTAATTTAAAGAAAAGGGAGGGTTTTCTTCTCTCAGTGCAACATGGGACCTGGAGTCTCTTCTTCAAGCCCACGTATAGTGGACTGCTACAGGTACGGGCATCTCTTAGAGGAGATCAGAGCCACAGAGACAGGGTCCAGGAATCAAAATTAAACCCCCAACCTCTGTGCCATGCTCTCTCTAATGCACGGTGCTAAGTGAACAATCAAAGGTGCTAACCATAGTGCTGTTATTACACCACTTTGCTGAACTTTTCTGTTGTCTATAGTGCATGCTATGATAGATGAGGTTAAGAAGTAAATATAATATATTTGAGTAGTTTCTGCATTCTGCTTCAATGATCTTTCCCTTTCAAAACCACAGCCATTCTTGTCAAAGTTTTTGTTAAATGCTGCATTTTAAAATTTGGTTTCTTACTATTTACAGTATTTTAAAACAGCTAAATAAAATCAGACACCTCCTTTTGTATCCAGTATAAATTACAGGGTTTAAAGTATTTCCTAATAATAAACTGTTTTCTTTGTACAAAGCCCCCCGCAGCTGTATGTAATATTTGTTAGATACGCATCTAGTGAAGATAGTTTTGATAAATAAAAGTTTTGTTGTTGTAGCTGGACACAAGTGTGTATAATTGTGCAAACCTTGCTGTATACAGTGGATCCCCCTTTGCTTATTTAATGTTATTTAATGTTGTTAACGTGGATGCTGACTGAGCAAACTTCAATACTACTCTTTCTGACATCTTTAAATATCAGTTTGCCCAACTGGTCTTGGAGTTTATAGATTTTTATGTGTAAATTTGGGGCTCCAGAGAACAAATTTATTGCAATGTTAATTATCTTATTTTTTTATTTTTGTCATTTTTGTTGTTTTTTTTTCTCCTCTATGATAATCAACCATGTACTGTACCAGGACTCTGTGCTATACTATAACTTGTTTTTAAAGGAATTATGCAAATATGTGAAAATTTGTTCTTTTTTATTTGTAAATCTGTTGTAAACATTCAAAGGAGCTTAGAATACCTCACATTTTTACAAATGACTTTATTATTCAAGCCTGTTTGGAAATTTCAGCCAAATACAGTCATTTAAGTCATCAAAATCTGAGCAAGACCATTGCTGGTGCAAACATTCTTTATCCGTCTACTGTTTATACAATGTTTAATGTCCATTTGTTCAATAAATACTTTCAATTTTTGTGTTTGTTGAAGATTTTTATTACGTACAAACATATTTGAAAAAGTATTGGTGAAATGAAAGGTTCATTGCTTAACTTGATTTTTACAATTCTGAGTGTTTTTAAAGGTACAGAGAAGTCTTTATGGATAGCCTTGTTGATTATTCACAAGAGGAAACACTTTCATTGAAACATTATATGCAAAGGAAGTGGTAATATTGAGTCAAGCGTTGTATGCTACACGCTAGCCATTTTATTAGGTACACCTTGCTAACACCAGGTTGGACCCCCTTTAACTTCAGAGCTGCCTTCATTCTTTGTGGCATAGATTCAACAAAGTTCTGGAAACATATTCCAAGATTTTGGTCCATATTGACATCATAACATCAAGCAGTGTCTGCAGATTTTCAGCTGAAAATTCATGATGAGAATCTCCACCACATTCTAAAGCTGTTCTACTGGACTGAAAGAGGTGGTGACTGTGCAGGCTGCTGGAGTTCAGGGAAAACATTGTCCCGCTTAAGAAACCAGTCAGACATGATTTGAGCTTTGTGGCTTGGCGTGTTATCCTACCGAAAGTAGGATAACACGCCAAGCCATCAGAGGATGGGTACACTGTGGTTATTTAGGGATGGTCATGGTCAGCAACAATTCTCAGGTAGGTTGTAGTGCTTAAACAATGCTAAGTTGGTATAAAGAGGCTCAAAGTGTGCAAAGAAAATCCTCATCAGTCTGAACTGTTAACGTAAGGCAGGATGGATCCATGCTTTGGTGAATGTGGTAGCAGAAATCTGGACTAATCAGACCAGGCAACATTTTTCCAATCTTCTATTGTCCAATTTGGCTAGCTTAAGTGAATTATAGCTTCAGTTTTCTGTTCATATCTGACAAGAGTTTCTCCTGGTGTTGTCTTCTACTGCTGTAGCCCATCAGCATTCAGTGTGTTGTAACAAAGGGTTCTTTGAGTCACTGTTTCCTTTCTATCAACTCAAACCCTTCTGACCTCTGGCATCATCAAGACATTTCTGCCCAGAGAACTGTCATTCAATGGCTATTTTCTCTTTTAGGGAACACTCTTTGTAAAACCTAGAGCTGGTTTTGTGCACAAATTCATGTAGATCAGCAGTTTCTAAAATAATCAGACCGGACTGTCTGGCACCAACAACCAAGCCACATTCAAAGTCATTGAAATCACCTTCTCCCCCATGATTCTCTGTTTGAACTTCAGCAAGTTGTTTTGACCATGTTCATATTCTTATGTACACTGAATTACTGCCATGTGATTGGATGATTAGCTATTTTGCCTTGACAAAGCTGTTGAACCAGATGTACCTAATAAAGAGACCAGTGAGTAACTGCTACACTGTTCAACAAGTATTTCAATTATGTCTCTGCACAAGGTGGAGCTGCAACTGTTCTGGTACTTTTGACAACTTTGTCCTTTTTTTCCTTATTTAAATCCTCTCTTTCCCAGTGCAAAGGCAGGTATTTTGTCATTATTTACAAGTGAAAAAAGTGAAAAAAAGAGATAGAGATATAGAGAACATCATTTACATTGGATCAAATTGTAGGATTATCCATAAAATAAAAGGGAACAAGTCTGACAAAACAAAGACAGCTTAAAGTGTCAATCTGTGGGCATAAGCCCTCTCTTGTAAGGTTTCTTTAATTTCTTGTTCATTACCACAGAAAAAACCTGATATAGATCATTTCAGTCCATTTTATTTTTTATTTTGCAGTTTATTTGCAGCATGGGTCTAACAAACCAGCAGTAATATTTGTATCATTGACATTATTTTTCAAAAATGTCATCATTGTTTCACTTTTTAAATGTTTTATGGCTTATAATTTTTAATTGAAAGAACATTATACCAAAATAATATATGAATTCTGAAATAAAAAGATACATGATATCCAAGAAGACATTCAAAGCTATTGTCACAAATAGTTTTTGTAACCGATTTGTGTTTTTGAATCTTTTTTTTCTTTGCATCTCTTCAATTTTTGAGACGCCCTGGTGCCTCCTGAGGACCTTCTAAGAAATTAGGAAGGTTGGGACTCCCACTCTGAAAAACACTGATTTTTATATTTCATGTTTTTGCTGTGAGACCAAATCAAACTGTGATTTTGAGGAAATTGCAAAATATTCTAAGTTGGATTTGGGAGAATAATATTTGTTGTTACCTGCAATGTACATAATGTCCACTTGGTGGGAGCAGACGACAAGTCTGCTCTGAGCAGTGAGTCCTGATGACACATAAAGTAGAGAACAATTAAATACATTTAAACATAAGGGCAAAGTGGGTTTTATGGTCCATTATGTGTGTGTGTTAGATCCTGAGTGGATCGGCGTGTGTCTGCCCTTTACTGAGATTCTTTCCTACGTTAACCAATGGTTTGAATTAAAAGCTTGATGCATTTTATTACAGTGTCATTACTTGTTCAGTGTTCATGGTTTGCATCACAGTAGTTTTGTGCTAGTCTCAGTTGACAACATTGTTTTTGGTTACTTGAAAATAATGATGTACAACTCTTGATGGCGCTAGTGTTCTTTTTATCCATCCTGATTTTAGAGTGGGTGATAAAATTCTAGGTTTGTAGTGATTACAGTGGACCATGTTCTGAAATGTCATAATCAGATCATTTAGGAATATGTTGGAATTGCCAAATTGCAGCACACCCACCACACTTTCCAAACACATACAAATTATGCTCATGCTTTTCCTTTTGTAAATGTATTCAAAACATATCACTAAAAATCTTCACTATTTAGCCCTGGGATAAGTCAATAAATGCCCAAAAAGGCATAATATTCACATTTTCCTAGTGTATTTTCTTAGTTTTCCTGTCACACGTTGCATAATACGTCATTTGTTCAATTGTGACAAGGCCTTACATGATTTATTTCTTTGGAAAGTAGAAGCTACATATGGTTTGACACTTAAGAACCACCTTCATGTGACAGCGTCTTATTTTGAGCTGCTATGTACCTCCCTAAACTGTTAGTTTTGGCCAATCGCTTTGTCCCAGTATCCACCCAGGTTTGTGTTGCCTTTACTGTACTCGGACATTCTAAACTGTTAAGTGGTAGACTCTAACTTGCATAGAGGCAACATATTAAAATATCACGGATATTGATCTTAAAACAGCATAAGTACAATAACACTGCTGTGGTAACCCAACGTCGTAACAACATTTTAAAAGACGTCTATGTCAGGGTTACAAGAGAAAATTCAAATACTTCCTTACTACCGTGAATGCACCACCAGCTTTCAACGTGCACAATGGTGACGTTTACCATATCATGATGGCGGTAGCCTGGAGTATTTTGAATTTCGTCGCAAGGAGTTTGTACCTTGTCTAGTTTGTAAAATGTGTTCTTATCCTGTGGAAAACATTTTGTAGTTTAATTCTTATCATGGATTCCGTCGTGGGGGACGATGTTACGCTGCCCGTGGACATTAACGGAAGGTAAGCTCACTAACGGGCTAGTAAGCTAACGCTAGCCCAGACGAGTACTGCTGCTGAACGTTAGAGCTGGAGCACTAATCCCAAACCAGGGTTTAGTCGCCACCGCTTGGGAGCTGCCTATTGACTGGAGGAGCCCGTAACACCCGAGTTGTTACGCGGTTATAGTGTTGCTAAAGCTGAACTGAAGTAAATAAAGGGTCCACCATTAGTTAAGTGCATAAGTTTTAACCCAAAGCATTAGTGTTTGCAACCTTATGTTTAAGTTGTTGTTATTCTCGCTTACTTTTCAAATGGTAGGTTAGTAGGTCATATACGTTTTGTTGTTTGGACTTGTTTAAAGCATCAATTTCTCACATTTAAGAATTTCATTGGAACAGCAGCCATTTGAATTACGACAATTATTCATGGCAAATTATTAGACACTTCAGCTGTAAACAGAAATAAGTGAGTTTCTGTCGTGTAATGGTCATGTCTTTGTACCGAGGATGCTCATGACTGCAGAATCATACACCGATTAACAAAAGTCCTCTGTAGAAATATGACTCTGCTTTTTCACTTTTCAGGTAGATAGACATCCATTTAAACATTACAAATTAAGTAATTAAGTAAAAGTTTTAAAATAAATCTAGTCGTCCCTCAAAGTGATGGGCTACAATGGCGGCATAGTTTATTAGTAGTCCATAGGTTTTACTTTCCTTTAATAGAGATGTATTCAGTTCTTAGGGGCGTTGAGCCTCACTATTATGGGGTCAAGAAAGGATTTCTAGGTCTTGATGACATTTCAGAGGTGCCGTTTATTTTGTACCATGTACTACATTAATGTGCCCTCTGTGAACCTGGTAAAAAAAAATACAACTCGTTTACAATGACAGTTGGAGGAAGCGACTCTTTCCTTTCGACTCCCTCTCAGTTGTGATCAAACACATGAGAACAGTGATGGGAAATTTTGTGTATAAGATTATTTGGCTTAAATTAGCAAGGTGACAGTCCCTTTGGCTCTAAATAGGCATTTGTTAATTTTTAATTAATCATTCAATTATGGCAAAATTTAAAACTAGAATTAACTTTAGTGAATGGGGTTTTTGTTCGATTTTTTTTTTTTTTTTTTTTTTTTTTTGCATAGGGATTAAAATTAATGCAACTATCTCCCATAAAGTCCAAGTGCTTTTGGTAGAGCAGTGTGGGAAAATGATTATCCCTGTTTAGGGAAAAAAATCCTTCAATCATAAAATAATAGCAATTAGGATGTGAGCTTGCCACCAAAATTTACTTGAAGAATCTGGCTCCCTGAAAAACTTGGTTCGAGTATGTCTATAATCACTATGGGTGGTAATCGAAACCCAATTCCAGTTAGGAGTCTATAACAACAACCTCAAAAAATCAGTCGTTTTGCTCATCAATTGCCTTATCATTACTCTTTGTTCTTCATGCTTTGCAAATAAAGGAAATCATGCTCATCATTACCTTGACCTTGCTAATTATTTTTAGCAAAGAGGTCAAAAATCATGGTAGACAGAGAAATGCAAAATCGTGTCTTGATTTTTGACAAAAAGATGCTTACTGTGCAACTAACAGTAAGTGCAGACTTGCAGAAGATTTTTTCTGTGCAGCACAGCTTTGAATACTAGGAGTGTCAAGTGTTTGACATTGTTGCCACCCTCTGCTCAGTGTTATTTAGGGATTATAAAATTTAGTTTAATTTGATGGATGGTAGAAGCAAGATATGTGGTAAGTCAAAACATAGGTGCTTAATTTGCTAATTTGGGAGTCAGAAGAACCATAAGAACTCTTAATTTTAAGTTGAGCCAAAAGCTCCGGATCATAAAAAAGAGACGGATTTCCCATCATTAGTACGCTGCAGTGCGTCTCAAAATGTCATATTGAAAACATTAAAGCATCAAGCTTTTCTAACCAGAGCTAAACTGGGAAAACCAAAACCTCCTGGTATGCTGGATGCACTTGACCTAAAATTTGAGACAGTCTTAAGATTAAGTCTTTAATGTTTGGGCACTAAAACCAATTGACCTACTCTTTGCAGACGAACTTAAACTGCAGCAGAGCCTCTTCTGTGGTCTTTATTCCGTTATAAATAATTCTCAGCTCAGTGGATGTTGCTGTGATATCTGCTGCCGGTAGGTTGGCTTTTTGACCTGTCATTCAGTGAGTGAAAGAAAGCGGAAATTATCAGAGCCAGTTTTCAGTGGGGTTTCAGACCACGGACTGTTCTCAAATTGGTTTAGACTTCAGTCGGACGGAGGAATCCTCGTCTCACCGCGACATGGGCTCATAATGTGGAGTTAACCTGCCATGTTTGTTTGTGTTTGTTTCCCGCCTACTCTTCAAGACTTGACTGGAGGGTTTGATCGTGGTAGGTGCACTGTGCGTTGTCAAACCTGCTTTTAGTGCTTTTTTCTAGCATGTAGCTCCTTTTGCTGCTCTAGAAATTAACTTATATCAGCGTTGTTATGTCCTTTCTTTTTAATAACCTGGCCCAGCTGTTTCCCTTAGTACTGAAACGGTAATACAGGTGGTAAGCGTGCCTCAGTAATACAAGACGTTAGCTGATATGCGTGGTGTGTATCACTTACTAGGTAGTTCTGAAACCAGGTTCACTTTACTCTTCATAGCTTAAAACCATGACCTTGCATGCTCCAGGTCGCTCATGTTATTGCTGTATTCCCTGTATTACTGTTGGAGGTATTCTAGCTGTTTTATATTTGTGGCTTGCAGCAGAACAAAATGAGAAGAAAAGAGGAAGTCATTGTTTACAGAATCTTAACATTGTTTCCACTGGGTAATGGAGGGCTTACTGCAAATGCATGCCTGTTAAAACAGTGTGAATATGACTGACACAGATGTGCTCAAGTCTATTGTTTTTATGAGGTTAGTTACTTTATGACAGTTTCCATGGGAGCTTTTTGAAATGTCCTGTGCTTTTCTTATCACGCCCCCTGTTTCTGAGTGCTTCCTCTCTATGAACACAGGAAGAGCTTGCTTGGCATGTGAAACCTCAGTGATGCAACCATTTTCAACAGACTTTTAGTGTTTTGTGGAGTATTATTGTGATGTGAAAGTTGACCCTTTTTAATGTGCAGGGTGCATATTTGGCAAAACATCAAGTTTGACCAGAAGTCTTGTAGGCCAGGCTAAATTGTCAGAAATAATAGCAACAGCCGTGATTGATTGTTTTGAACCTATTTGGTGTAAGAGTCTCTTCTATTGTAGAGTACTGTCATGTTGCTTTTTGATGGTTAACTCTGATGTCATGCTGTGAGAACAAAATAAGGTTGAGGAAGTGCATTTACCTCTGTCATATAGGTTATGCCTATATAAACAAAACATATAAATTAAATGAGTTTCAAGCAGACAGACTTAGAGAGCCCATTTTGATAATTAGTGTAAAAATCAAATGTCACAAAGAAATGGATTAAGAGTCTCAGTCCCCTAAAACTTCTATCATGTATCTATAGTAAATAAAACACTGTATAAGTCTTCTGGAAAATGGCTACACAGCACAGTTGTTTGGATTGATTTTTAAAGTAGGGATGCAGGGTTTTGGGTTTTTGTCTGTCAGACATGACAATATTTCCAAACTTATTTTTGCTTTTTGCTACTATGGAGAAAAAAAAACATTTTTAAGAATATGTATTCTCTCATGATTAGGGATGCATCAAGGCATCTCTGAGCATGCCTTGATGCATCCCTAATCTTACTCTCCACAAGTGCTCGCTGCCAGATGAATAGCTGACCAGCTGACTACTTTCTCCTGTTGTTGGCTTAACCATGAAAAAGGCATACATTCATGAATATATTTAAAAATTAATTAATTGCTATTTTCTTGTGCATTTAGACAAAGGAAACAAGGTTAAAAAGTTGAGTAACTTAAACAGTTGTTATTTATATGTGCTTCAAATGCAAGAAACATTTAAAATTTCAATATAAAAACAAGTTACCTCTGATTAAAACTAGAGATGCACAATATTATCAGTTTGATGTCGGTATTTGCCGATATCAGCCTAAAAAGTTAAGTATTAGTATCGGCCAATATTGAAATTTTTGTCGATATTTACAGCTGATATGTCAGCCACATATATCAGCCATATATTGGCTGGAATATTGGCAAATTACACAAATGTACAATATTGATGCATCTTGTCATCACTGCATTGGTACATTTAAAAATCAAGGGTTTCATTTTTGCAAGAGTTGAATGTTATTTTCTTGTTTTGCTCTGCTCCTCGCAAAAATATACTGTAACACTAAAGAAACAAGTGCTTATTTGTTAAGTACAGAGCTTTTGCTCCTGACCAGAAATATTGGTATCGGCGATAATGAATTAAAAAATATCGTCATATCGGATATTGACAAAAATCCAATATCATGCATCCCTAATTACAACAAAAAATATATACTTGTTTTTAATACATTAATCACCTTGGTGACCGTATGTGATCATTTTGCTAACATTTTGGTCAGTAACAATACAAAGTCTGTGTTTGCACTTCTCTAAAATGGCATTTTTTCCATAAACATGTGCACCATGATGAATGAATCAGTTTGACCTGTTTGGTTTTCCAGTAAAGACCGCTGGACCCCTGACTGGCTGCTTTTTCCCACTGGCTGAATATTTCAAATGTCTGTGGAAAGCCATGCTTTAATACAAATACCTGTGTGCTGCTGACAGTGTGACAAGACAGAGTATCCCCGTTTTTCTTTCTTTTTTAATTTTTTTTAACAGTCCTGCAAGTCACCTTCCACATTGGTGAGTGGGTCTCTATGAATTTAAAGCAATTTAAAGCATAAACCAGTTGCCAATTATGACAGAACAATAGGTTTTTCAGTACAATTGTGTTTATTTAACTTCCTGAAAAAGTAGCAGTAAACCTAAATTCTTTTTCCTATATACCTTAGTCCTCATCTTTTGGACAGGTAGTAAGTAAAGTTCCTTGGATTTAAGATTTCAAGTTCTGTCATTTTCTCTCTGATTAAGGTTAGTGAATACAAAGGAAGTAGACCTAAATCAGCCTTCAAATAATAACACACATGAAATCTGTTTTAGTCTGTCTTTAAACAAAGCAGGCCATCCAAAGCATCTATGCAACAAACAATAACACAAGAGGGCTAAGAATTAGTGATGATTTTAGAGCTGCGTGGTCCATTCGCAGATCATATTAGCTTTGATTCAGGGTGTGTGTTTTGATGATAGTTTTGCTCATTTTTCGCAAATCACAATGAATATTGAACAAGAAAAAAAACAGCTGTTTGTTTTTCTAGGGATGAATGTAGGGCTGGGCAATTAATCGAATTTTAATCTCAATTACGATTTTGGCTTCCCACAATTATGACAACAGGATAATCAGAATGAAACGATTATTGTGCTGCATGCTGCCGTGGTGCTGTGTTGCGTGAAATGCCAGCACACAGTGTGTAAGGACAAACTGGGGCGGCTTTGATCAGTGAATAATCGTGTTTAAATAATCGTGATTTCAATGCCAGTCAAAATAATAATGATCATATTTTTGCCATAATCGCCCAGCCCTAGATGAATGATATTATCAATACTATATTGGTATTGGTTGATATCGCCGAAAAAGTTAACTATCGCTATCTGCTGATATTGAAATTTTTGCTGATGTTTACAGCCTATGTATTGTCCAAATATCAGCAAACTATAGAAATATACTATATTGCTGCACCTTATCACTGCATGGGTACATTCAAAAAGCGAGCGTTTCATGTTTTTCAAGAGTTAAATGTTGTTTTTCTTGTTTTACAATGATTCCTTACACAGACTGTTAAAAGAAATAAGTCCAGTTTTGTTAAGTAAAGAGCTTTACTCTTGACCAAAAATATCAGTAACAGAAATAATCAGTTCAGAAATATAAGCATATCAGATGAGCAAAAATCCAATATTGTGCATCCCCAGTGTTTTCCAAAATCATTCACCTCCTTCTGTGTGTAAAACCGAATAATGTTTTACAGTCTAAAGCTCATGTAATCAAAATTGTCCCCAACTTAATCTCTCCTGAAACTAATATGTATTTTCTATTGTGAAATGAATCCTTAGGCATCATTATAGACAATGAAATACAGTTTTTGCTCTGTCTATGCTGAGGAATATACTGATAGGCATCAAAGTGACTGTGCTTCAACTGCCTGAGGAGGTATGTGAGGTTGTTATGTAATCCTGGAAAATATATATTCTTAGACACAAGGATAAAGGTTTACAAGAGCTTGGAGCAAAGTTGTCCATGTTTTTTATGCATTAAATCAAATCTGTCAAGAGAAATTTGGTGTGAAGCTTAGTAAACAGTATTACAACTTTTGTGTTAGTATAACTCCAGTCCCCTTTGTGATCCAGATGTGTGCTGCTCATGTTTGGAGCTTTGTGTTGGATCTGTGAGTGTCACCTCTGTCCCATCTCTGTGTGATGCTTTGCTAATCAGAGCCACAGTAGTCCAGTTGTCCACCAAAGACAGCCCTCCTCCTCCTCCTCCTCCTCCTCCCCGTCCACTGCTTTCTGTTTCTCCCTCCTCCTGTCTGCCAGTCTGAACATGAGAGCGGGGCTGCCTGTGGCACATGGTCCAACACTCTTACACACATCACACACATACACATTGACAGCGTTTCTGCCCCAGTGGATGTAAATGAAGCAGAGAGTCATTCTTAAGCTATTTATGGAGCGTTCTCCAGGCTCAGTGGATGTGGCCAGCGTGAGTAATACATAAACATGGCACATTTGTGTTTTCCACGCTGTGAGAATCAGCATTTGTGTGTAGGAGGAGCAAAGATAGAGGACAGAGTTTGCTTTGGTTCTTGTGATATTAGAATATTAATCAGCTTAGATGAATATTGTGTATATGTACTGACAATGGATCATTTTGCATTATACCCTTTTGATTTCTTCTCTTATGAAATCCATCCTTCCACAGCTGCAGACTGCCAGACTCCATGAATGTTGGAGATTTTTCAACAGACAGCATGACAGGTAAGACTTCCCTTCATTCTTGTTCTTTTTTTCCAAACCCAGGCTTCTTCTGCCCCTAGAGTATTAATTAATACCGCTGTTGAATCATTGCTGTGACCTCCCACAGTTCTGTCTCAGGACCTGTGATGAGGGATTAGCTTGATGTTGTTAATTAGCTGATCCTCTTTGTGATTTATAGTCGGGCTACAAACAGTAAACCCAGGTCTGGAACAATATGTGCAGGGCAGTAAACAGTCTATAGATATAGGTCAGCATCTGCGACCATCAGTCATGTAGATCATGTGAATAAAAGACATCTAAGCCCAATGCTGACAGTAGTGGTATTGTAATAGCGGGGGAGAAATAAAATGTAAAATTGGTCCCTTTTTGTAGGTATTACAGAAAAATTGAACTTTATGGCATGTGACCAAAAACAGAAGCTTCTTATATGAAATGTAATCTCTGACAAACACCTTCAAACTTATCATTTTTACACGTGTCAGGTATTGTAATAATCTGATAATATCTTGAATTTATGTGGATGAGCACAGCTGAGTATTTCAACACAAACAGCCAGGTCTTTCACCCAGACTCTAACCTAAAGTTACCCCACTGGCCTCCTGTTTCTTTTACCCCTCTTCACGCCTCTACTGGCTGATGTGGAAAGTACAGTAAAATCTATGTGAAAGTGTGAACAAGCCAGTCAGGAAGTTTTCTGTGGAGGTTTCAATTTCAGGATTGCATGGGTAAAAAGGGCCATATTAACATAAATAGCAAAAACATGAATGGTGCCCAACATCATAAATGCAAATATGGAGTAATAGTTTGATGTAGTTTATTGATAACAAACTGGGAAATTATGCTAATAAAACAGATAAATATGAACAAAAAAAGGAAAGGGGGATTTGTGAATCTGTAAGAAAATATTGAGAAAGCAATACATTGGTATAGTTTGTGGCACAATATATTATTAATATTTTGTAGCTCAACATAAATAATTTATTATAAAATTATTCAGGACGTGTTTTGCTTTGTAAGTCAGCCTTTAGTTGGCAGGCATTGAGCTTTGTGACTCTCCATCTCACTGTTACATTTACTGTTATTTACTGTCACAACCACAAACACTAAGGTTGATCCATGATGCAGTAACCATGCTTTGCTGCAACCATTTTCACACTCAAGATCATGTTAATATGTCAAGGCATATCCTGTTTATACCTTGAAAAATAGCCTCTTAACACATGGAACTGTGCCTTTTTAATCCGTCTTTTTAATTAGGAATATTGAGTAGAAGTCTTTACAATGTAATATTGTACTCAGTTAGTTACATTTCATCTTTCTAATCATTCTGCTGTGTCACAAAGTACAAAATAAAACCAGTTTGAACTTCATATTAAATAATTTGTAGTTTATGCAGTAGGGATGGGCCAAGATTTTTGAATGATTTAAATTTAAATCATTTTTGGTCTCTGTGTGTTAATTTCTGTCAAGTAATGCCTACTGATATTTGACTGAAAACCAATTACAATTTGAATATTTATCAAGAATTTGTTTAGAAATGGATGCATTTTAATAATTCAGTGAGTCAATAACTCCCTCTAACTGCTGCAGTTCTTTTAACAGCCAAACCCCTGAGGATTTTCTTTAAAATATAAATTTACATCTTTTTAGCTAAATTATTTTATGCATTTCACTGATTTAAAAACTCAGTCACTGGTTGTACAGTTTTAAACTATGACTGTACAAATTCCCAAGGCGTACCTGGACTTGCTTTGTCACACCATTTGAGAGCCACACCTAAGGAAAAATAATGAAAAAAAGTATTTTTTACGTTTTTCATATTGCGTGTTCTTAATACTACGAATTTTAAAAAAGACTATTGAGTAAAAACTGTGATCAGAATCAGAACCAAAAATACTTAATTAAACCCCAAGGGGAAATTCAGTAATTTCAGTTGCTCTTATATACAGTATAGCAGTAGGAAATATCAAATAAAGATTAAATTAAAAAATTTATAAGAGCATACAATTTAAATAAAATGTAAATGTTCTTTATTTATACAGCCCTTTACAACAACCCTTTCGGTGAACCAAAGTGCTTTACAATAGATAGTAACTAAAAGGGAATAAATAAAAACAATAAAAAGCAATAAAAGCCATGAAATAGAATAAAATTAAAATAAATTAAAATGAAATGTAAATTAAGTAGGCAGGTTGCAACATTCAGATTCTTAAATCAATATCAACTTTCTTATGAAGGAAAGAAGTAAGACCCTACTTGTCTTATACCAGGATCTATTGTATCTGCGAACCCTGTGACCCAGATTCTTAACATTACACTCCCCTCCTATAAGAAGTAAAATACATGCTTTTGTATGCAATGAAACTGAAAGAAAAATAGCCAAACTTACTACTACTTTCTGGTAGAGCTACAAAAAGGTATTGCCACACTGATATATTTTTCTTCTGTTGCTCATTGTTAAAGATGTTTGCATAGCCCTCACCACAAAAAATCACAACAGACTCTGATTTTGGATAGAAAATGTAAACAAAGAAGCTGCCAAAACGAGGCTTACAGGCAGTTTCAGTATTTCCCGTAAGGCCGTCAAACTATGATTTAGGAGTTGGTGTTGGGAAATATTTTGTTGACGAGTGTTACATGATCAGCTGTGTGTGGGGGCAGCTTTGAACCGGTCTAAACAGGGAAGCGTCTCACCTCTGAAGCCCCTGCAGTGAAAAGCACGTCTGCTTTCCCTTTCTCTTTACCCCCTGAAAATACACTGATTCTTTAAAGTCAGAGTCAGTATTGTAAGCACGGTCTTGTAGGAACCATCTTCTCTCTACAGGGACTTTTTTTGTGCTGTCTTGATACAAAAACTGAAGTATTTGTTGTTTTTCAGCTCCGTCCTTCCCTGAAAAGATGTCCCCCATCAAAGCTCTCACCATGAAGGACTATGAGAACGTGAGTCAAACGGTGTTATGATTATCAATTTGAGCTTGTGATATTCAATCCAACTGTAATGACTAATAATGAAGGCAATAATTTTAACAAGCTAAAGCTGAGTTTTTCAGAATGAGGTCATAGTCAACTTTACCCCAACACCATAATAATTTATTAAATCCTATCCCCAGTCTGACAAAAACCAAGCCTCACTGACCATTTATGGAGATTTAGTGGTGCGGTGCGTATGTAGGAGGATAAAGATGGCCTTAAGTCTATATTTCAGCATTTGTGTGGAATGCTTGCTCAGATTTTTTTGGCTTCTGCTGCCTGAGTGGCTGCATGATTAGATTTTTGGAGGGTCCAGACTTCTACCTCCTCCCTTCTGACAGTCTACCCAGCCCCCCATTACCAGATGTATGACTCTGTGAGCCCGCAGCACAATGATGCACAGTCTACTTCACACACATTTGCACCCAAACACTCACACACAGGCATGAAGGTCTCTGTTCATTTTAACAGTATCCGCACACATACTCTTATATCTGTTATATAAACATGTCCTGGTTTTCCCACAGACAAATGCAGTTTTTTTGTGTTTTTTTCAAGACAAGTCATCTGTAATAATCTCAGGCTAGATGCACACAAATTAAAGACACAATGTTTTATCTGTTGTGTGATTTTCTTGTATGTTAAAATATGTTTTCAATTATTTGCAGCAAATCACCGCTCTAAAGAAGGAGAACTTCAACTTAAAGCTGCGGATTTACTTCATGGAGGAACGCATGCAGCAGAAATGTGACGACTCCACTGAGGACATCTTTAAAACGGTGTTGTATTTTTATTGACAGAATGCCTTTTTTTTCTTTTATGTCTTTATCATGCATTTATTAGCTTCTCCTCATTGTTTTAATCCTACATGTGACTCAGTGTTTCCTACTGGGACCAACTAAGATCATAAAGATCACAGCCTCAGCCACAACAACAGCTGGATCTCATTCAAACCAAGTCATGATCCCTAAACAGCTGTCTCGTCTTTCCATTGTTCTCCCCCCCCTTTACTGAATAAGATGTAAGAGCTTAGGAATCTTTTGGTCTTTTAAGGTTTACTTGCATTTTTTTTTTCCATCTTGAAAATGAGGTGCCTTATAAGAATGTTATCTTTAGACGCACGTCCCAAAATAAGCATAAAACTATTATTTTTGGTCACATATTAACAAAGCAGAATCTCCTTTTGTCAGTTGTGCTTTATGCTCACTCCAGATGTGTGAATTGTGTTTTAATGGAGTTAATGTGTTTTTTCATAGAACATTGAGTTGAAGGTAGAGTTGGAGTCCATGAAGAGAGAGCTTGCAGAGAAACAGGAACTACTTGTTTCTGCATCGTGAGTATTAGAGACAGTTCCACATTTCTTTTTTTTTGGCACAAAACAGGATCGTTGTCAAAGCAACCTTAACTCCATTGTGACTGTTCTCCAGGAAAGCGTTGGAGAGTCTGGCTGGTCGGGACTCAGGAGAACCTCAGCGTGTGAGGGAGCAAGCTCAGAGAGACATGGATGCATTACGGGATGCATTCAAAAAGAGGATAGCTGACCTAGAACAGGTGAGTCAGAAAGTATTTCAGATGAAGTCACTCTACAAGTGGGGCCTTTCCACTACATGTTATCTGCCAGACTCGCCTCAAATTTATTGTAATTTCTTGATTATAACACACACTCGATTATAACACACCCCATATTTTCACAATTTTTGCCTGGAAAAACACTGTACATAAATATAACACGCACCTAAATTTTGCCCTAATCTTACTCTCTCAGACAACTCAAAAATGACCTTTATTCAAAGTTTTTATAAATGAAATTTCAGTATTAACACAAAAAATACTGTACACGATTTTCTCTCTCAAATGGATGCGGAAACACCTTTTGCTTCAGGCATGTGCAATTACTCGATTTCTGCCCGAGCATGCGAAACCCAGCAGTCACAACATCTTAAGGTGTTTGTATTGATTTGTTGACGCTGTGACATACGTCAATTCACAATGCAAGCATGAGAGCATTTCACAGCACAAGCCCCACAATCACAAAAGTACTGCTGGCTCCATTTGCTCCTCTCATCATCTCTTTGATACTCATGCCTTTGATACTACCTCTGGAAAAGGAACAGAGAGAGGACAACTCTTTTCCCAATTATGACTGTGGCATTCACAGTTAAGGCAAACGTCACAAGGACATTACAATTCTGCCTTAAAACATCTTGTGACTGAGCCAAGAGGTTGCAGATTTGGGAATCCACAGAGCTGGCAGGAAAAATAGCTGTATATTTTTGTGCAAGTCCGACAGTGTGTATATGAGGCGGTCCTGCTTCATGTTTACACACTGTACTCTCTTGTGCTCCTGCATTGGTGTCTGCCTTAAGAGTTTTTTTTTTTTGTCTCATGTTAGAGTTTACGAACAGCAGAAGAAGAGGTTGAGAAGATGGCAGCCATCGCTGAGCAGGAGAAGCTTAAGAATATCAACATGGAGAAGGATTTCCAAGCCCTCTGTCCACCAAGCACCACAACACATGCCGGTAGCCCCGTCCAAGACCTGCAGCAGGCTCTGCAGGACAAAGACAAGTAGGGATACAAGACATAAACAAGGGTACCTTGGTTTACTTCAGGTTCTTCATTGCTCTAATACATTTTTGTGTGACTCCAGTATCATCGAGCAGCTCACCATCACTGTAAAGAACCAGGAAGCTCTTATCAAGCAGAAGAAAAATGCTGACATGGAGAAAGATGCACCATCAGCAGACAGTGTTAAGCAGTTTTCTGATCTCATCCTCAAGAAAGATCAAGAACTGGAGGTTTGTACTCCATGTGTTACTTAAGGCATGTATCTTAGAACATGTGAAAAAAATCAGCACCACTTGTAGAGTGAAAAAGCAATAGCTTCTACTGTCGATTGCCTTTTCCAGGCACTAAGGAACGAGCTACAAAGAGGGAAAGACCAAAGAACTCCAGATCATCCGGTAGGTTTTTTTTAGGATTTCCCAATTTATACCACACAATGCAACACTTCACGCGAGGTAAACTTTCATTTCCTATTGGTAAATCCCTCTGTGCTTCACATGTTTTGTATTTTACTTTGCTTTTAATTTTGGAGAGGACATCTTGATTATTTTTATGTCCGTCATTGTTATGCCATTACTTCATTTTTTTAAGACAGTCTTGCCTGAAACCAAAAGCAAGCTCAGTGAAGTGTGCATTAATGCGTCAAGTCATTCAAGCACTCAGAAGCTGATGTTGCAAACGGGCTTCATTCTCTTCTGAGCAGACAGGGCCGTCAGTGATGACTTCAGAGGACTGTCAATGTTGTTTTCTGTAAGCTCAGGAAATGTACTTTGGCATGTTTATGGCTTGTCTTTTCCCTCTGTGGGCCTCCTGGTCAAGTTTTATTTTGGTCTTCTGCTTCAGTGCAGACGTGGTGCTGGGTCTTGTTTTGTTTGTTGTGGTTATCTTTGGGCTTTAAGTGGATTTTCTATTGTTGGTTTTACAATAAGAGGCTTACATCATTATTACTGCAGGGCAAAGTAGGGAGTCTGGAGTAGAGCTGATGGGAGTGATGAAATATGTTTTAATTTTTTTGTAAACTACTAGCATTGTGCAGGGGCTTTGCACCTGTATTTTCTTGAAGTCGCGGTGACATCAAGCATCACTGCACTATGTTTGTGCGCTCTTAGCAAAGGAATAAACACTTGTTTTGATAAATAAAAATTTAAAATAAAGCATATGAACTACAGAAATGGAACTCCAGATTTATATGGAAACTCAATCTTACTGACCTAGAATGTTAACTCTTGAGACTTAAATTATCAATGACACTGTCCCCAAAACATTGACCTACATTTTTTGTGGGGCTCTTTAGATGTTAGGGTTTGTATGCAATGTTGTGCTTTATATGAGTCTTGTAACAACCTTTTTTTTTGGATTAAGGTCTTTTATAATCTTCCAGAAATTTTAAGAAAACATGGACAACAACGTTAACAACAAAGGACAATCAGGAAAAAACATCCCAATCCCCTTTTTCCCTGTGCTGGGGATCAGCTGCAGGCTTATAGCCAAAGAAATGAGCAAAAACATCTGTAACTGCCACAGTCAATTACAATAATTAAGGTGGATTCACAGATTTGTTTTCGTTAATGTATGAGTAGGAAGAACATTAATCAGACAAATGAATACATGTCAGATAAAACAGACAGGACAGAGAGGAAATAAAAAGACTGTTTATCTACTATTTTTCTAGACTCAACATTTTGTATCCATGGGCTGTAATCTTTTTTAGGTTTTAGTCATAGTCTTCTGGCCAAAAGGGAGCTACTAAGGAAGCGCCAAACAGGGAAATCAGCTGAAAAGGTATCTGCCACTGTCCCACATATTCTGGAATAAAGGACATACAAACATTTAGAGTTTGTGTCAGAGAGACTGAGAAAGATATTTATGGCAGCCTGAATTTGAAGTTTTGTTAGTCTTGTTATCATTTTGGGATTTTTTGAGTGAATTCACAGCATTTAAGTCAATGTGTTGTGTAAACAGTCATAAATCCGGAATGGGGGAGAAAAGAGGAAAATGGGGAGATGCAAGTCTAGAAAACTGACTTCAAGGTAAAAACAAGTGTTGTTGAAGTTATTGTTCTTTTAATCTTTCTTTAATGTTTTTAAGGACTAAAGTTTTAGGTCAGAATTTATCTACTTTGCCTTTTTGTACGAGAGAGAATGCTTTTTTTTTTAAGTCGTGACAGACAGGCATTGTCACAGGCAGCCATCCAGAAAACCTGCTGTGAAAGTTGGAAAATTAGTCTAAGCTTTGACGTACTGTCAGAGCTTTTTTATTTTATTTAAAGGACATGTTTTTATTGGTGCACCACAGAGCTCAGACTGTCTGTTGGTTGTTGTAGTGCTGTTTAAACCACAAAGGCAGATGAAGTTTGACTTTGTTGAAAGTGGAATTTATATTTAATGCTCATGTAATACAAACTTAATACGAGCTTTTATCATTACATTATTTTCATTATCATTATTTTCATTATAATATAACATAGTTTGAATAAAAACTCACTTAACATTTGCTGTGGATTCAAACATTGTTCGTGTTGTTTTATGTCTGTCCATAAAGCTCAGATGTGATCACAGCAGGGATAACTACTTAATTCTAGTACAAGAGAGATTTTTTCTTCTTCACAACAAGTTAGGTATGTTTTTGCAACAGTTTGGTGAAAATATGTTTGAAATTATTGACATATTTGCAAAAAGTCCAATAGTGTGCATTCCTACTTTCAATCAAGTTTAAAAGAAAATCCATGAATCCTGAATTATTGTTCTTTTTTGTCTTCTCACTACTAATACTTTAGTTGATAGTTTATTGTGAGTGTAGCAAGCTTTTGAAAGGTCCTTTTGTATAAACACAGTGCACAACTATTTGGAAGTGATGACTAAAACACTGTGTAGCTGACCTGTAGAACCAGAGTTACTGTGGAGTTCAGTGCAGAGAGCTTTGGCAGCATCCCTGCTTTCCTCATCAGATCTTGGCGTCTGGACTCAGGTCACAGAGTTAAGACTGGATTACAGAGATGTCTGGAGACAGCTCCTTTGGGTGTTATTTATGTTCATCCTATATTAAAGATAAAAAAGGGGCTGTAATCTCTCAGCGTTGGAAGACCAAGGCAAACAATTGTTAGCTCAGTATGTTGGTAAAGATTTTGGTTGAGGATGATGCAGTATTTTTCATGATGTATAATTTTGGGCTTTGACATTAGCTGTAATGGAATCTGTTACCACACTGATTGACATAATTACACCTCCTCTGGTCTTTAAGCGGGTTTCTGATGTACTGCCAGACAGGAAGGAGTCTCTTTGATTGATGGATGCTGCCATTTACATTGGTCTGCTGAAGAAGCACAGTCGTGAGGCTAACTATTATACCCGAATCCCTCTTTCAGGACATTTTGGACAAGTTTTTCGAGGGATGGTCTGGCAGTGGTTAAAACATTGTGGCCATCCCTGAGGATTTGATCTGATTGAATATGTGGGGAGAGTGGAATAGAGGCGGGAGCAGGGATTATCAAAGGATTAGAGCTTATAGTGCACTGCACTCTGTCACTTTTCTCTGCAGTCCTCTCCCTGAAGCAGGAAGAAAATGATAGATGGTTGGCGTGCTTGTGATCATAGTCGCTGGTCAGTTTGCGTGTTAGTAAGTGAATCTTTGGACTAATTCTAACTGGATGAGCGTTGAAGATTGAAGAGCGCCATGAGGGACCCGTGCCGGATATGTGGTGTCCGTTTGGTAGGGAGCCAGTGTCGCTGGATATTCAGCTCATCAGCAAAAAGAAAGCTACATGTGATCTTGTCCCATGTTTTGGGCTGGGAAGTGACTCGCGATGGCCGTGGAGAGTTCCTCTGTGGAAAGTGTGTGTTCCAGCTAGAAAAGGTGGTAATGTGTGACGTTAACATCAGCCAGCTGCAGGACAAACACAGCAGCCAGATTCAGAAGCTACAGGCGGAGAAAGAACACCTCATCCAGTGCATCATCCACGTTTACAGGAAAAACAACCCACAACTGGGGGGTAGTGAGTTTGAGAGCCCTGGCAGCAAGACTCTGCTCAGAACATTGGTGGTGGACAGTCCTGATGAGGTGGTGTGTCAACTGGCCTCTGAAATCCAGCAGTTCAGAGAGGGTGGAAGTGGCTACAAACCGATTCAAATTAGAAGGTGTGTTAGTTTGGACCGCATTGTAAGCAAAGGAACATATTCTGCACGCTCAAGCTTCAGGAGGAGCAGAGGCGGATCATCAGCGTGGCTGGACGGTTCTATGAAAGTCTCTGGTATACGAGGCTCACGCCACTGCTCTCAGAGCTTGTACCTTGACCTGGTTCAACGAAAGGGAACGCTGCCGAGAACTGGATTTAAGGGTCGCTCCACATCCCTTCAGTGCCTCAATAGAGACCCTTCCTTTGACAATGCTCCAGACCCTCCACCCAAGTCAAAAATCAGAGAGCCAAAGGTATATGTCCCCAGGCAGAGTGTGTCAGAAGAGTCTGGAGGAAAGGCTCAGGCCAGAGCTCTGCTCCAGCGATCCCCAAGTCAGCCCTCTGTGATCTCTGATCTCATTCAGCTCCTGCGCTGCATCTCTAGACAGCAAGTCTGTGCACCGCCAGGGAGCCAAATCCCTGTTCTAAAAAGGTTTAGTTATGGCACTTTAAAGGCCAGACATAGGGTCAAAGAGGCAGAGTGGAAGTCACTGCATGATCTGACAGAGGAGTTTAATGATCAGTTCACTCCTGTCAGAGCAAAGGTACTTATTCTTGATGTCTGCAAACAGCCTTGATAGATCAGAGCATTGCTGCAAACATTGCTAATAATTAATTTCCATTTTTCTTTGTTTGATTTACATAGAAACAGAGTGATTTTAGTCGATTGGAGTCCTCGAACACTCTCCTGACTGAAGAGATCACCAAAGCAAAAAGCACCATTGAAAACCTGAGCAAGACATTGGAAGAAACTCAGAATCAAAACAAGGTAAAGGAGGATGACATTTTTCTTTTGTTGATGCTTTTAAATAAGACTTAGAGGATTATGTGTTAAAGATACAAATTTTCTGTAAGCAGAGTCTTTTGGGTAACCTGGAGGAAAAGGACAATGAACTCAGTGCTGAGAAGAAAAATGCTCTGAAGCGAGACAAAACCATTCAGGGGCTCACTCAGGTGCTCCGGGAAAAGGAGAAAGAGGTAATGCTCATGCCTCAAATCATTTATTGTGCTGATAAGATTACTTAAATTTTTTTTTTTAGTATCACTAAATGTACATTATGCAGCTCTTTAACACTTGCCTGTCTTTCCTGTATATCTTTCAGATTGCTGAACTGTCTCATGACATTGAGGACAGGGATGATGCTTTGACCAAGGCAAGAGAGGCAGCACATAAAGCCCAGCTGCAGAAATACCAGGCAAGTCTCACACCTATTTAGGAAGAGACTCTGAATATTAGGTTAATTTCTCATTTCTGTGTTTCAACCACTGTATATCAAAACTAAGATTATTTTATTCTATTTTAACTACATCCAACCCAAATTATGGTTATGGTAACAGTATTTGTTGATGTCACTCAGGGGGCAGAGGAGCACCAAAACCTCCTAATGGAAAAGCAAACAGAGCTGGCTCAACTCCAGAAGGAACATCATGCCAAGGTGCTTGAATCCCAGAAGCTTCAACGTAGCCTGGATAGGAAGGATCAAGAGTTGGCTGACCTGCAGCAGTCAAAGGAGCAGCTTGAGGTGGAGCTGGAGGACCTGCAACAGCAAAAGAAGAAGGGAGACAAAGCCCTGAATGTAAGACACATAAAGGATAGTGATTATATAATAAACTTTCTCTTAAGCCAAGATATTTCATATACTCTCTGTCATCTTTTACATGTTAAGACAGAATTATCATGTCTCCCCCAGGATTTAAATAATCAGCTCAAAAAACTAAGTGGTGAGATTGGGGAGAGGGAGAGCTCACTGGAACAGCAATACCAGGAGATGCTGGACCAGACAAAAAGACAGCTACACTCTCATGAGTCCACAATCCAGCGACTAACAACCACCTTGGCTGATAAGGAGCAGCAGCTACAGGTGACTCAAAAATACCACAACATTTAAGACTAAACTATTCTTTTGGCATTTTAAATATTTTCCAATTAAAGTACTTGAGAAAGTAATCTTTTACATTGCTTTTTGTGTTCTTTAGGAGTACATAAACATGGTCAGAGATCTTGAACAAAGCAAGATCACAGAGGGTACTGAAAATGTGCTATCCAAGCTGCGGCAAAGGCTAAAAGAAAAGGAGAAAGCTCTAGAGGTACACAGTTCTTCTGTGCAATCTTCTCATCACAATGACTATAATTAGGTCTGGCAATAAACTGTTTGCTGTCTTTCACAGCAAGCACTGGATGAGAAGTTTGCTGCCATTGAAGAGAAAGAAAATGAAATACACAAGCTGCAGCTGTCTCTGAGGGAGAAGGAAAGAGACCTGGATAGACTCAATAACATGCTCTCTCACAATGAGGAAACTATCAATGTGAGTAGCAGGATGTTGGCTAAAAATAAATCCTATTTCAATAAAGAGTTACATAAATCACATCTTTACATTTTGCCTTGCCTTTCAGAATTTTGACAGTCTGATCAAAGAGAAAGATGCAGAGCTTCAGCACCTTGCAAACACCCTGAAAAACCTGCAGAGAGCCAAACAAGATGTAGAAGATAATCTGAACAGGTCGCTGAGAGAGAAGGACTCCATCATCAGCCAGCTACAGCTTTCCCTGGAGGGCAAGACCAAGGATATGGAGGTAAAAATAAAAACTTACCAAGAATAAGAAATGCATAATATGTGATGTTACTGAAACTGACGCTCTCCTTTTTTTGTAGGAAATGGCTAACTCGATGCTTAGCCAATCTCAGACTCATGCGCATGACCTAGCCGAACAGATGGGCCAGAGGTTAAAAGTCACAGAGGCAATGCTAGCAGAGGCCCAGAAAGCCAGGGAAAGACTAATCACGGACAATGAGAGTGCTGTGGAGGGACTGCTGGCCACAATCAACAGCAAGGACAAACTCCTCAAGGTCAGCATTTAATCATGAAAATATGTTGGAACAGTTTCAGGGATTACCTCAGGGAAAATCAGACTTAATAGAAAATCACAGTCAGAGATATTTCAGTGGATTATTTTTGAAGACTTAAACATAACATTGTTCTTTCTGGCACTGTTTCAGATGGTTTTAATCCTTATTATGAACTGATTTTAAAGCCGTGAAAGATTTTTCCCCCTTAAAGCCAAAAAACAATTTGTGGTTTTCAGTGCTTGGCCCTTTATTTTTTAATATGATGCCACTCAGCAACATCAACACTGTTGGGTCTTTTGACATATTAGTCTAAATATATGCCATTGTCCAACAACATTTAAGGCTGTAATCCTGCACAGTGCAGAATTTTCTGCTGCTAAAATATGACAGGAAGGGAGTTTTGTTATTGGCAATGAAGTTGAGAGACTATTTCCATAGATAACATGGTCTTTGTGTTGCATTTACAAAAAAATAGAGAACAATGCAAATTAGGAGATAAAATTCAGTTTATGTTCAAATGTGTCTGAATCCATTAACCCAGCATCCATGCAGAGTATATACATCAGTAAATTTCTTTGAAAATAGAGTTTTTGATGGGGTTATCACACTGGAGAAAGTTTTTTACAGCAAATCAGGAAAAAGTCATTCATATTTACAGAACTTGCAAATGCCATTTAATTCAACATTTTTGACTTGTTCTTTTCTTCCAGGAGTCTGCAGAGCACTACAACCGCATGCTGTCTGAGCGAACACAAGAGATTCAGGAACTAAGGAAGCAGCTGTCTGACACTCAGCAGCAGCTCGCAACTGCTGAGAGGCAAAGCTCCATGACAGCCCAGGAGAGTCATTTAGAGACGGCAGAGCTCAAAGCTCTGCTTGCTGACAAAGACAGCCTCATCAATGTAAGCAGCTCCTCTGGGATAAAACACAGTCAGTCAGCTGTAAAATGCGCTTGACATAGGGCCCTAACAAGAGGAGGAAGTCTGCTTTCCCTTGACAATAATCCTAATAATACTCCTCTCTTATATTTTACTATGAATGATAATCTTTATTTCATAGACATAGTTCTTTTAGCCTGTGTCTATGTTTGTAACTCTGTAGAAGCTGCTGCAGCGTGGTCAGGAGAGGGATCAGTATCTGGCAGAGATGAGGCACAGGGAAGAGCCGGATCGTGTACTGGAGCTTCGTCAAACTATCCAAATCATGCAGGAGAAGCTGGAAGAGAAGGAAGGTGAGCCATTGAGACCTTTTCAAGCCTCTAACTTTGCTTCCTTTAAAATACTTCATTCAAACCTAACAAAGGCAATATAAATGCACAATACTCATTGACAAATAATTCAACACATCCAAGCATTCAGACATTCAAGTAAATCAATTTTGAAGTCCATCTCTGTAAAAATAAATCCATCTTCAGTTGCAGTATTGCCGTCATATATTCCATCATGTAGATTTGTTTTAAGCCTCTGAGTCCATTGAGCTTGCAGAAATGCCTTTATCCAGTTCACAGGGATCGTTGAAACTGTGGTCTGTAGCAATATATGTAATTAGCGCTGCACAATATCGGACTTTGTCTAGTATCTGATAAGTTGATAATTCTAAACTCATTATCACCAATACCAGTATTTACTGTCAAGAGCACAAAGTCTTAACTTTACATAAAATGACTTCTTACTTCCACAGTCAGTCTGTTTGTGTAGGGGACAGATGTGAAACATCAGCAAACAACATTTCACTCTTGACAAAAAATGAAACTCTTAATTTAGAAATGTACCTCCACGGTGATAATATGGTGAAGCTTCATGGCACATTTTAGTGTTTTGCTGATTTTACAGCAGATGTAAGGAATATATATGACAGATATATCTGCAACAATGTCAACATTGCAGGATCCCTATATTCAACTTTTTAGGCCAACATTTTCCAATACCAATACAGTACTGATAATATTGTGCATCCCTACTTGTAAAATAGCTCTAGATCAGTTGCATTTTCAGACTTTACCCTAAGTAAAAATAGTACAGGATCCACTGCAAGACCAATTTTAAGTATTTTTTTGCATCTTTGCCTTTATGTCATCCCAAAATCGTTTAAGACTGGACAGTCCAAAGAATATGGGAATGATTGCCTGACTTCCCACTTTTCTTCCAGCATAAGACTGATATTGCCTCTTTTCTAAACCATGACACTACCACGAGGTAGACAATGGTTACATTCAATTCCAGCTTCCATTTTCCCTTCTCGTTAGAGGTGTTTCCTGCCATATCAGCCATCAGAGATTCTGAACTGAGCATTTATAAGTGAAAAACATATTGATGCAATGTTTGAATTTGTTTTGTCCACACTGAAGCTGAGCTGTCCAGGAGGAACAGCGAGGATAACACAGAGAATATTCCTCTACCTAAGAAGACAGCTGTTGTCCTAAAGAAGGAGCTGGCACAGAAAACCGAGGCACTGAACAAAGCACTGAAGAGGGAGAATGAGCTGAAGGTTAGTAGATTTGCTGTAGTTCATAGTAATCCCTATAACACAGTTCATTAGTCAAATTTTGAATAATCATCTGCTTTGTTTTCTCCATATTTAGATATCCTTGGCTGAGCTTCAGTCATTGCTGTCTGAGCGAGAGGGTCAGAGTGAGGGTCAGGCTGCTAATATTGAATCTCTGACTGCCACTCTGAAGACTAAGGATGAGATTATCAATGTAAGGAGCCACCCATTAACAGGGCTAACATCTTGTACTCAATGAAATGCACAGAAGCTTTGCGTAAGGAGCTTTTCCTCTGAATGGACTTGAACATAACAGCTCTTATACATCATCTCTTTACAGGTTCTTCACCAGCGCCTGGGTCAGAGAGAGGACAGTCGGGCTGATCATACCCAGGATCAGGTCATCAGCGCAGACATGGAGAGGTCTCCCTCAGGGCTCCCACAGAGAGAAAGAACCATGATTGGCGGAGACAGCCAGCAAGAAGTAAACTTGTCTTTTTATTAAAAAGAAACAAAAAAATAGGTTTCACAACTTAAATGACATCTTGACGTCTGCTCTTTTCATTTCTGCTTCTCTAAAGGCTTTTCCCAACCTCATAGCACTGCAACAGGAGCATAATGCTCTAAACAGAGCCCTGAGAGCCGAACAACAGCTCTACTCTAGCCTGGTCAGGACTGTAAAAGAGCAGGACAGGTAAGGGTGGTTGTGGCAAAAAAAACACAAGATAAACTACGCTCAAATATACAACAAACTGTCATAAGTTCATGCATGAATGTATCAACTGAATCCCACGTCAGACTTAATAAGTACCGAATCAGCTGAGTTGTTCAGTCATTGTGACTTGTTGGTCATCAGGTCTGTTCATGATGTTCCTCATTTTATTTTGTAGATGACTAAAGACAAAAAACTATCCAGTCTTCTGTAGGCGAAGTGTTGTGCTCCTGACAACATCAGCATTACTTCCTCATGGCTACAACATGAATAAAGGGGGGGCTTCGTCTGTCTTTAATGCTGTTAAATAAAAGAATTACATGAACGTTACAAGCAACTAATGACTAATGGCTGAAACACCTCAGTTAATGCATCTATCAACATGCAAAGTCAAGCTTATTACATATGTATGACTAATGTTTCATCATGAACACATTCCCGAAGGAGTGCATAAAATTCATGGTGATTTTTGGACAGTACACTAAAGCCTCACTTATGAACTTCATCAGGTCGAAGTACTCTGCATTAATGCATGTATGTTTTGCAGCGCTCAGCGTCTCCATGCTCTGCAGCTGGAACTGACAGCCGTGCAGCTCCTCAGGCAGCAGCTGGAGGAGAGCATCAAAACAAACGAGGAGCTGAGGGACGACTTGGAGAGAGAGCTACATAGAGCCAAAGCAAGAGAAGGTGCAGTGCAAACACATGAGGTGGAAAAAGATGAAGGGACGGAATAACAGAATGAAAATGGGAAATATTTGAAGAAATGCTCATTTTTTTAGTTGCTTGTGAAGTCAGAAAATACAGCACTTAAGAGTGTGGTGCAGTAGTGAGTTATGAACCACAGCAATGAATTAGCATTTTAGCACCTTTGATTCCCTCTTTTCAGAACCTTTGGGAAATTTTGAGTGTGTACAACTTTAAGAGGTTTGCACAATTTATTATACAACCTAAAATACACCTTCAAGTGCCCCACTTGGAAAAATCATTGTTGCTTCTTACAAAGGAGGGTTGCTAATAAGTTGCTAATTTGGGCTACAGAGTTTTTCAGAGACCTTAAATGTTATCATTTTTTGATTAGTTTTAAATAGCAGTGTTAGACACAATTAAGCACTGACTTGGTCAGGTCACAGGCAAGTGAAATAAACGTTGGAAGCTTACTGGTGGCAAAGTTGCTATCAGTCAGCCATAATGTACTGAAATAGCCTTACATTAACATTTTATTCACCTTAATCCCATTTAATCAAAACACAGGTCACAAAAAGTAGTGTTCATTGTGAATATTATCTTAATATAGTGTTAAACATTCTTCTTTCCAGAGCACATTTTCAGCAATAATCCCATAAAAAGCAGATATTTCTGCAAGGGATCCAGCACAATGCCAGGTTCGGGGTTTGCCCACTTCAGATGTTTGTAACTATTCTTTGAAAATCAGTATGGTTCTAGTGAAATGAAATAACACTGAGTCCTGTTCCAACACAATGGCCACAGACAAGTCCTTGGCCACAAATATTGTGTAATATCTTGTTTTTTTTAATCTCCAAAAAGTGCAGGCAAACTGTCACAACGTCTAGCGCACAAATATGTAAGAATTTTTCAACACTGAAATATCCCATGTTTATTAAATGGTGTTGTTTTGAAATGTGTGGTACTGTAAAGTAGTAAAAATATTTAGAAAAACACACAAATACATGTCTTCTTTGCCTGTGTGCTCTCATATCTCGTGCTGACTATCTCACATCCCCTCTTTGTGTGTCACTGTATTGAGCATGCACACCTGGTTCTCATCTTTCGGCACTTTATGTTCATTGTTCTTCACTTCATCACCTCCTCATCTGCATGTTGTATCCACATTAGAGCTGCTTGTTTTTCTCCTTTTCTCTCTCTCTCTCTCACGATGTAACAGCTCCGGACTGTTTTTCTGTTTGTCTTTTGTTTTGTTATTAAAAAGTGAATAAAGACTGCTGTAGGCCGGTCTTTGTCTCTCACTTGTAACACTGTCTGCTTTTTTTGACTGTCCCATTAAAGCATTTGCTTGTTTGTTGAATGCCATAACACCCTCTGGATTTTAATTCAACCCATCCTACCATCTGTCATTCCACTGCACAAGCACTTAATTACAAAACAACTTGAAAAACTGTGTAAATCACTGCTTTCCTGCAATATATCTTTCTATAGAAATAAATCCTATCACAAAGCAAGGTTTATCATCTATTACATCACATAATTGATTTAATTTAACACAGTTACTGCATACGATATGACGTCAGCACTTACTACTGAAATTGATTAAAGGTGTCACCGTACTCTAAGCCAAATTACATCAGTGTTATTCCACATTCATGCGTGCATTCTTTTGGCTGCAAGTCAAGCACAGTCTCTTCCCCTGCCCCTGTCTGCAAAGAGCCAGGTGTATAAATAGGTCAGCTGTAAGTAACAGGCTCATGGCTGACATTCACTCTGAATCCAATATAGATGCAGCTCCAGTAATTACCACTGAGTAAATAACCACATCTTGTTTCAGCTACAATGAGCATTTGCTGCTTCCACACAAACATATTTCCTTAATTTGTATAACTTTGAATATCTGCTGAGCCTAAGCTTCTCTTTACACTCAACACACTTACCAAGGCATTGTGTGAAAATCCACAACAATCCTCCCTGATTTGCCTTTTAATGTTATGCGTATATTTGTTACTAGCGAATTGAAACCCATGAAGTGTAACATGTTCCTTAAAAAGAGGAAAATGTGAATTAGAAATTTGCTTGCTTGGTGACAGAATAAATCTGAAACTTCTGAGGATGATTTTCTGAGAAATTTCCATAAATCTTAATCACTGTTCAGTTATGGTATCTCTAATTTTATAACAAGAACCTAAGTATTAAAAACATACACATACATTTTATTTAGGACCATTCTTTTTTCATCAAGACTCGTGTTTTCCTGTGTAAATTGTGTCCTGATCTGTATACTATCTTGAACATGAGTTGTTAAATTTACACATAAGCCTTACATACTACTTTCTCTGCATGTGAGTCAAAAAATTTACGACATTTCAACAGATAAATCCCCACCTACCTGTCCACACAGGCAAAAAGACTGATTGACCTCCTCTGTATCTTTCCAGGTAAAAACTTGAGTGATCCTAAAGAATTGGAGAGCATTAGACATCAGCTGGAGGATGCCCAGCGCTGGAATGCTTCTCTTCAAGCTCGCTTAGGAGCCATACAGAACCGCGGAGGAGGCGTTGGTGGGGCAAATGATGGAGGTAGGATTCTCAAACTACTCTTATTTCAGAGTTTTAGTTGATGGAAGGCCTTGCATAAGAAAAACATTTCTTTTTTTCCAGGTGACTCTTTGAGTTTCATTGGAGATCAGACCTCCTACATGAGCATCTGTGTGGGTGAGGGGCAGGATGACAGCTTGTCTCAGCTCACTGCAGAGGAGCTCAGACAGAAGGTGACTTCGATCAATTTAATGAGTGCTCTTCAGTAAATACAATAGAAGATTTCAATAAATTGGCAAGACTAAAACTACTACTTCGACTAAAAAGAACACATGTTCTATGGTCTTAGGTGCTGGAGCTGCAGAACTCTGTCAGCAGCCTGCAGACTTTAAACAATGAACTGCAAAACCGACCGTCACCATCAGGGAAGGCCAACTTCAACAAAGAAGACAAAGATGTAGCCAGCTGTAGTCCGTGGAAACAGGTTAGAGTCAAGTGGCAACCTGTGGTATTAAAAAGATCATAATAAAGTAAATACTTAAGTGCCAAAAAGTAGAGGTCATGGAACATCCACCAGAGTAGGTTTCTGGTTTACATGGAATTGAGTATTAAGTAGTATGAGTTTTTTTTTCTATGTATCCTGTTTGTTTGTTTTTTTGCTTGGGAATGTAAACGTCATATCCAGACTGAAGACTGTATCCTGGTTTCCAAAAACTCAGCTTAGATTCCTGAGGAACTCCAGTTGAAAAGAGGATGCTGTAGGATGAACATGAATTAACCAATTTTCTGCAATCAACCTGTTTCAGTGTCTGTAATCGGGCTGATCCATCTTGCCAAGCTCCAAACTACAATGATTGTGAGCGGCCTGGCCAAATTAGCGTCCTTTAGAGCAGGAAGACTTGGGAGCCATGAGTGAGGTTACAGCAGGAAATAATTGCTCATACAGAGATTAGCATAGATGCTAACAACCTCAGTAGCAGTTTTATCAGCTCTGGACCACATTTCTCTAGTAAATGAAAAAAAAACCACTATAAACCTCTATAAAAAGATATTTTGTTCTACCTCCAACATGTTTTGCCAAGAGTCTGTTTAACAAAGTGTCTTACCTGCTGTCCTTTACATATAACAGTAGCCTCTGCCTACTACATTATCTGAGCGGCCCTTGATAAACTAGAAAAGCACTAAGAGAGCGCAGACCTCCGCCAAGCAGCCTCAGCCCACTTTGGCGAAAATGGTCCTATCTGGCAATGTTAAAGAATCCTTAAAAAAAATCCTGGATCCAGACGGTGATCCAGATCACCCCCAAAATTTAATCAGTTCTTCCATATCCCATTTCTGACAGTTCCTGAAAATTTCATCCAAATCTGTCCAGAACTTTTCAAGTTATTTTGAACACAAACAGACAGACAGACAGATAAACGCAGGCAAAAACATAACCTCCTTGGCGGAGGTAATAAATATGACTGATGAACAATTATCCAGTCAACAACAACATATTCTTTTAAAGGCTCGGCCCATTCCAAACACTTTCTATGAGCTCTTTCCCAGATGGACTAATGAAAGATATTGAATGATCCATCTGGTATGTCAGGTTATTCTGCCACTATTTACTTATAAGAACAAGAAGAACACATGTACCTTCACAACGAAGATGCAGTTGACAGTATATTTGTTTTATCATGTATACAGAAAATTGAAAACTAGGTTTCTCTGCGTGTATGTGATTGCCATACACTAAATATGATTATAACTGAGCTATAGGCCATTTTTGAAACCGCCTGCTACATACAAGTAACAAATACAGTAAGAGTGCAGGTAGACTGGTCAAACAAATACTGCTAATTTTTTCCATAAGTAGTACGTCATCTGTATATTTTTGGCATACTGCAGATTTTGAAAATGTTTGCATACTACATACTACATGTTCCATTTCAGGAAAAACAGTATGTACTAGTATAGTATGTGGTTTTGAGAACAGCCATCGTTCATAAGCAGGACACCCAAGTCCAAGTCAATACTGCTGCCATCAAAAAGCCCATTTATAAAGAATGTAAAAGTTTACAGCTAAGTGGAGAAACTATTTCTCGTGCAATGGCATTCTACATTGGTAAAAACTACATTGAAAATATTTTTTCACCTGTCTAGATCAATTTGAAAGTACAAAGACCTGCTGTAGTTAAACAATTTTGGTTATTAGTGGTTTAGGCAAAAGTCATTTTAAATGAGTATTTTCAATATGGGGACCTCAGTCATTGAGTTTCAAAAAGCCTCTTTCTAAAACAATCAATAGATGGCATCACTGATACCATGTCCATGTTTTATATGATGCATAGACTGAGGCCACTAAAGCCTTTTGCCAGCTTGCAAAGGTGTATTTTTGACGTACGTGTCAAAGTGTATTTTCTGTGCTTTTCTTCAGGTTTATTTGAAACTATTTGTACAGTTCATCCACATTTAGCAAATTCTTGATGAATCATATTCAAGCCATTGTCTAACATCCACTCTTAGCTCCCTTTAACTCTTAAAATTCCAAACCTTTTCTCTGTCAATCCTGTTGTTCACGTCTTTCAGCTCTTTAAAACTGTATGTCTTCTCTAACCAGCCTGTTTCTTGTCTATTGTAGAAGAAGATTCCTTCTCTTTCTCCTTCACTTTCCCTAACCACTCCCTGTTTTCTTTATCTCTGTGTCCCATGAAATGGTCTCTCTTTTCGCCATGCCACATTAGACGTGTCACACCATTCTGCTTTTGCTGTGCAGTGTTTTATGGATTCTGTTCCCTCATTAAGTTTTTTCTTTTATGGAGCCATTTGTGTCATACTCGCCTCCCATTCCATTACTCTAGCAGCACGAGAAGACGCAGGAGACACAGCCTAAGGTTCACAGTTTGAAGACACATCATTCTGGTCAGGATAAGGAGAGTCAGACTGATTTCAGACCAGGACAGGTATGAAATGATTTATGATTTATTACAGTTAAATGCTTGGAAAAAGTCCTGTAATGGCCCATTTCATTACAACTTAAAATTCATCTTTGAAAACTATTCTCTGTAGATGGTGTCAGGAGTGCTGATGGGAGATATGAGCATAGATAGTGGCATCAGCCAGGGTAGAGAGGATTCTCGCTCTGGTAAAGACTCTTCAGACATCGGAGACAAAGATCCTACGCAGGTTGATGAAATGGCACTTAAATCCCTGCTGGCTGATAGTGGGTTGACTTCTGTTTTGCACCTTAGGTGGGTCTCTATTGCAACAGTGTCCAGAATATATTTCTTGCTGTCATTTAGGATAAACTGTTTTCTAATTTAAATTCCCTTATTGCAGAGATGAACTTCTAGGACTCAGGTCAGAAAATGCAGAGCTGCGGGGTCTCCTGAAAGAGCAGAAATCCACTGAGACTAAAGAGAAAGAGAGCAGAGATGCTTCAGGGAACAGCAGTGATGGACAGGCCGAGTTGAGAAGGAGTGCAGAAAGTCTGCAAGCTGAGACAGAAGGTCACACCAAGGGCATGGATCTGCCAACAGAGGGGGGAAAGAAGAACTCCCACAAAATGTCAGATGAGGAGAGACTTGTCAGCACCACAGAGCGTACAAAGAATCCACAAACTAAAGGCCAGACGCCCAGCAAGAGTGCAAAGCAACACATCACAAAGCATGGGGTAAGAGTGCAGAATGCTGCTTCTACTGTCATGTGAAGTGTTTTAGATTGAAACCCTGTTGATGATGGATTTTTGAGACTTATATTGATGCTGGAGTTACTTTACTAATTAACCAAAAATCAACACGTTGGCTAGTATCATGAGTTTATTATCTCCGCCAAGGAGGTAATGATTTTGCCAGTTTTAGTTTGTTTGTTAACAAGATCACTCAAAAAGTTATGAACCGAATTTGATGTACAGATCAGAAAGAGCCAAGGACCACTTGATTAGCTTTCTATGGTGATCTGATCCAGATGCTGATCAAGGAATTTTTTTAAAGGATTGTTAACATTGTGAGATAGGGAAGTTTTCCACATTTTTGCTGATACCTCAATAAGTTCTCAACAGATTTTGATGACATTTTCTGGGAATGTTGGTCATGGTACAGAGAAGAAGTGGACAGATTTTGGTGGTGATCTGTATCCAGTGTTGATCCAGGAGTTTTTCAAAGATTTGTTTACAGTGAGATTGCTCAGTTTTTCCACATTTTTGACAAAAACTCACCTGACAGTGTTGGAAGAGGTGCTCTCAGGTCACCCCTTGTTTTAGATGGAATTAATTTATCTTTTTCTATGTTCTCTGCTTTAGATTTAGAGCTATAAGCTTTGCTGCTTTGATACTTATGATACAGACAGTGCTGTGACTGTTGTTGGCTATAGAGTGGTAGTGTGGGCTATGCTTAACAAATTATGCCACATCGACTTCATAACTGAAGCTCTGCTTTGACTCTCTGCTTTATGAGTTGTGTAAAATAGATTTCTAAATTTTTCATCACTATAAAACTTTGAACCCAATTTTCCTTGTGTTTGTACAGTATAGACAGCTGTCTTTTCCAGTATCTGTAACAAGGTGCTTCTTAAATGGCTTAAAGTATTTCACAAAATAAGAAAATGGATTATGTAATCGCAGAACATTAAACTGCAAGTGCATTGCAAGAAATTTCCAATATTGTCAGGTGAGTTATTGTCCATTATGTGGGAAACTCCCCTTTCATGCACTGATAACAAATTCGTCAAAAATTCTTGTATCTGCATCTGGATTTGGATCACTGCCAACAATCGAATCCCTTCTTCCTGGTGCACTGACCAACATTTTATGAAAATTTCATCAGTAGCTGTTGAGAAGTTTCTGCGTTATCCCTTTCACAAAATAACAAACACCAGCAAAACCATAATCTCCTTGTTTTTGGAGTAAAACAACAAACACAGTGTTAATTTGCATAGATTAAAGCCTATTGATAGAAAGTCTGTTATTTAATTTCTTAAAATATAACATCAAAATTTTCCAGTAAATTCTCAAATAAACAGTGAGTGTCTGGGAGGTGGGTGATTTCAGTACATTTTTTTGTTCTTGGACCAGTGATAAGTGGATCATTGTTTTGAATCAGCTCAGAATGTTGAAGGGAAGCCTGGGTCATACTAAGATGGATGGTCAAAAGCCATTGAAAAGTGTTCTAAGGCTCAAATTGGTATCAACCAACAGTAACGTGACGACAAATGAAATGTCTTAATACAGCTAGAAGAGTTTCCATCAAATGTGAAAAATAAACTTTTTGTTCTTGGGAAAATATGTTTTCTGTTCTTTAAATTTGATTGTTGAGGAGTTTTCTTCTCATTATTTAAAATCTGAAAAGCATTGCTTTTGTAATATAAACTGCATGTTATTTCTTGCAAATGATATCCCTTGTTTGTAGTGTTTGTTTTTAAAGTTCAAAGAAATGTTCATAATTTAACAGAAATGTTCATCAAACTAACATGTGAACCAATGCCTGTCATTTAAAAGAAACATCTAACTAGACATAAAAGCCAGCTCTGGTTAAAGGATATATCAGTCCTGCTGTATTTTTATTGTTTTCTCTTTGTGTTAATACAGGCTGCAGTCAGATCTCGTCTCCCTGTCCCTGTGAAGCTCAGAGTGGATACATGTAGCAGCAGGCAGTCTGAGAGCTCTGACCATATGAAAAATGATGAACTTAAACACCTTCCACTGGTTGATGTTTGCGGCACTGAGCAGCACCTGCCCACAGACTCTGAATCCTCCTCACGTGGATGCACCTATGGCAGCAGCCAAATAGAGACAGAAAACAGCTCTGAAGCAGGAACAGCATCGGATCCTACCCGGGCCAACTCTGCTCTCCTCACTCAGCTAGAGCTCCTTCATCAAGAGTGTCAGGAGAAGGAAGCTCTGATCAAGAAGCTAAGTGAGCAGCTAGCTGAGTGGGAGGAGCTCGATGCTCAGCTTCAGCAGAAGGACTCTCTAAATCGTCAGTACGAGGAGGCCCTACAGGCTGCACAGTCTACCATTGCTTACCTGACTGCCTGCAGTCTGGACAGCCAGGGAAGATACAGGACTCAAGCTGCTGGTTCATGTACAGGGTCTGGCTCTGGGGGTTCAGATTCAGCTATCCATAGCAGATGCATGGAACTGCAAACAGCATTACAAGAGAAGGAGGAGCTTAACAACAAGCTCATAGATCTCCTGAGTGTGGCAGAGAAGGTCATCGAAGGCCAAGAAAAGAGTACTGAGAACAGCGAATTATTTTCTAAGTTTGAGACGACTCTGCAGCAGGCAAGGGCTTCTTCAAGTAGACCAAGTCCAAGAGAGGCTGCTGATAAAGATGACTCGGTACAAGAGCTACAACGACATGTGGACTCTTTGCAGGAGGCACTGTGGGAGCAGAACAGACGCAATGCAGAACTGCAGGAAAAACTGAGATCTACAGATGCAGCAAAATACAGCATAAACAGCAGCAGAGCAGACCAAAATACAGAGACACCCACAGAAAAACAGTCAAAGAAAAGCGCTGATGATGTGTTAAATCCTGAGTTAACTAAAGTTCTCGCAAGCTGCCTCACTGCTGCAGAGTCTGCCATCGCCTCTCTGGCAGCTTACTGTACAAATACAAGCACTTTAGCTTTGAGTGGATCCTCACAGACCAGCTCTGATCTGCACAGAAATTTAGAGAACCTCCAAAAAGCCCTACAAAAGAGAAAGGAGTTTGGAGAACCTACCCAGCCAGCCTCTAAATCCAGCAGCCATCAGCCTGTTGCTTCCTCTGGAACCGCTATAGAGTATCACCAAGACCTGCATGACAACATACATGTTATTTACAAGGTCCTCAGTGACCAGTATCAGAGAATATCTGAGCTTCAGGCTTCCTCCCAAGAAGAAAAGGGACGCAAAGAGGAGAACAAAGTCTGGGGGACGTTGCAGGATGTTAAGGGATTACCACCAAATGTTCAGCATCAGCTGGAGACTCTGCACAAAGCGCTTAGGGAGAAGAAGAAAGCATGTAAGAACCTGGAGGAGAAGCTGGCCACTGCTCTTTCAAGTGCACCCTCCCCTGAAACTGCACGGAAAGGTAAGATGATGCAAAGATGTCCTTCTTAAGTAAATTTAAACTGAATTGGATTAGGAGCACCTTAAAGGAGAGAGACTTTGCATTTAAAATGATTCCCTCCTAACCCAAACATATATTGCCCCCAATGGCAGCTCTGGAGCAGGATGACAAAGGCGTGCAGGTGGATTTGCAGGACCTGGGTTACGAAACCAGTGGCAAGAGTGAGAACGATAGGGAAGAGAGCAGTAGCACAGGTAGACGGCTTTCAGACGGGCATTGCATGTCTGTCTGCTGAGTGGACACTAATCTCACATTTGAATAGATTGTCTCTATAAGTGTGCATGAGGAGTGAACAAAGGAAACTGTAACACACTGTCTCTTCAGGAACTTTTTTCAGTTGGGGTCTCTTAACAGCACAAACTCTGCTGGTTTAACTTGGTGTTTCTTTGCTGCACTTTCCCCAAAATAAAATGGGATGTTAGTATTTTGAATTGACAAATTCTTGCATGTTTTCACTTTGATGTTGGAATGTCTTTTGGGCAACCATTAACTTTTC
This sequence comes from Cetoscarus ocellatus, assembly GCA_037902135.1. NCBI lineage: Eukaryota > Metazoa > Chordata > Actinopteri > Labriformes > Labridae > Cetoscarus > Cetoscarus ocellatus. The sequence continues at coordinate 31,270 of JBAMNC010001402.1, read as the reverse complement.
ACTTTACTTTCCTGATTTGTTTCACAGTAAATCTTTAGCTTGAATAATTTCTTTTTTCACTTTCACATCTCTTTTCCCACAGTCATTCCCTAATTTCATTGTATACTCCTGTTTCCAGATCTAGAGGCTGGTGTGAAGGGCAGTTGCAGTGCCTCTAGCCTGCCCTCCTTACTGAAACATGAGCAAGCTAACTACTCCTCCACGGACAACCTGGACTCCACCTCCAGCACTCCGTACCCCAGCTCTCCAGCTTTCAGCTCAGCCAAGGTATGAAGCTAGACTGTACTATTTCCTGTAGAAGCTTAGCAACTTTACACTGTAGCCACCAAACTGTAAACATACTCTCTGTTTGGAGTGTGGTGGCTCTTTTTCTGCCCAATCTTAATGAAAACTTAAAGCACAAGTGTTCTCTTAGTCTGACATGAACTGTAGTTATTAGCATATCTGGCTAACTAGTTCACTGTTAATGAATTTATGTCTCTTGGGTATATGTGGCACTTTTTTTAAGTCAAAAAATATCAATTTAAGATAAATGCTGTTTTAGTTTTTATGTACAGTGCTACAATTTTTGTCAGCTATTAACAGGAGAGCTCTTACAGACTCTCTCTTTCACCCAAACCCTTCAAGTGACATATTTCCGAGGATCATCCATTGTGGCTCTAATGGTATACTCAGGTGCAAAATCTTAAAGATTTCCCTTTTTACTTCTTCCCAAAATGTCTGTATTTAGTGATACAATTTTTAAATCAAATAATTATATTTTTTTCTAATTAGTTAAACTTATAAGGGATTACTTGCATATAAGCCCCCTGCTTTTACTTCACAGCAAGTACAGTGCTTTGATGCACACACTGACAAGAAAAAGAAAAGTCAAAAGCAAAAGATGGAGAGACATCTTTGCAGATTAAACTTAAAAAAAAATACATTTGTTGCTTGTTGTGTCACTTCAACATCATCAACCATTTCTAACAAAAGTAAAAGTCACATTAAATCTTCATGAAGCATGAAGTGAATGATCACCATCTTGTCACTAACTTTTTCCTATTACGGATGTCTGTTTTTTGTTTCTATGTGTTGACACCGACCTACTAATGGGACTGGGGATGGGAATTAGCCACTCGGCTATAATCCCATTCATTTACATGTCAATGTTTCTTAATGCGTACTGTCCCATTTAAAAAAAATAAATAAATCTGAAATCTCAAACCTGTGGTTCCCACACACACTAGCTTTGACTGAAGATGTAAAATAAACAATCAAAGCAGCACAGTTATCTGGACTGTATATTTTGTCAGAGCTTTGACAAGCAACAGGACAAGGTGTTGCTGACAACAAGAAACCACTCACTAAAGATCTGCCTCACATAACAGAGTGTCTATTCTGGTGTCATGTCAGTGTGTCTGTGTGGTGTAACCTGCAGCTTGACCAGGCATATAGGGGGCATGAAGACTCTGTATGTACAGTAGTTAGTTCTTTCTTTTATCACTACTAATAAAAACAAAAAAACAGTTTTGGTTTCAGTTAAACAAAGCAGAATTGACAAACAAGCCACATCTATTTATTGGACTGGAGCGCATGTGCACATTGCGGTCATGGGGGAAAAACATCATCTCTCAGCCCTGGTTAACGCCATCTCTCTTTGGAAAATACTTTATTCACTAATACCATAACCACTGTGCAGCATTGGCCCACTGCTCTAATGGCAATAATAATAGTGTATGCTTTGGTCAGAATATCTTACCAAATTTTATTATATAATCCAAAGATGAATTCCTAACCCCCCAGGCAGTGAATAGAAAAAAGCAAGTTAATAAAACACAAAAGCTAGTCATTTCTGTTGGTTATCTAAGGAGCACAAAAATATAAAGGACTTGGAAAAAAACAACAAATCTATAAGCAAAGAAGCTGCAAAATGTGCTTGAAAAAGTGTTTTCTTATCTGAAGTTGAAGGCGAGTTAAGTAGAGATAGCTATAAAGACCTGAAAACATAACACAAAGTTTAAATGTAGCACATTGGAAGAAAACATTTTCTATACTGTTTAAAAAGCAGAAATTGTCTACTTACATGTGATCTGGAGGATAAATATCCCCCTGAAAAATAAACTATGAATAAATGTATGGCGTAGTTATTTTTTTTCTATTTAATAAAGAGATGCCAATTTACTAGCGACTGTCCAAAATAAGTGACCCGTTTTTTCAAGATTTGTAAGATAAATAAATAAACTGCATACGTGCATATTGACATAAAAAAGAAAGGGAAAAAGTGTATTCAGCTAGAAATGACACATTCAGGGCACTAAGGGCTGTCAATGATAAATTCCCATACAGAACAGCTCTAAAAATCTGCGGTGTTTGTTTTTCATTGTGTTAACCCTCTTCTGGTTGTTTCCAGGTCAGTCTGAGGGGCCTGCAAGTCTATGAGGATTATGGTATATCTGAGGACCCTCAGCGACTTCAGGGACAAGTCAAAGAGCTGAAGACACAACTGGAAAACCAGACCAAACTCATCCTGCAGATGCAAAGTCTTCTGCATAGAAACTCTAACTGTAGTGACCAAGTTACCAACACTTCAGATTCGCCAGCAATGAGGGAACCAGGTGGGGCACATGGAGAAGACCATGGCCAGAATATGAGATTCAAAAGTGGGCAGCTAGGAGAGAAGAAAGAGGGCGAGCACCAGGCAATGAAGGATAAAACCAGCCTTCTGAATGTGGACATTGAGGGGGACAGGATGCAGAACAGACGACTGAGCGATCAGCTGCAGCAGACACAAAGCCGCTCTGCATCTCCTGCAAGGTCAACAATCGCTATCATTATCAATGAAATACTTGCTTAAGTAGCTGATGATTACACAACCATTTTGGAAACTAAATTTTACACATGCTGTTTTTCCCGTGCTGTCCTCTCCACAGACTGGACTCCCTGGTGCAGTCGCAGGCTCGGGAGCTGTCACAACTGAGGCAGCAGATCAAAGAAAGCCGTCGGCTGGGATCCCTGCAGCGCCGGCAACTGGAGGAGCTCAACAAGGCCTTTAAAGAGCTGCTGCAAGCCAACAAAGTGGACTACTACATGGGGGAAGTGGTTAAAGAGCAGCTGGATAAGAGCCTGGGCATCCTGGATAGACTAGAGGGTCGGCTGGACAAAGGTAACAATTTCTTTGAACTCAAGAAAAAACACACAAAACACCAACAAAGCAAAAAAGACAAGCAAAAAAAGTGAAATCATTATTTTTACTCAATAGTTGTTGTGCACCTCTTATTACTTAAGTCCCAAAGCCCTGTAAGAGCCCTGATATGTTTTTTTTTTTTTTTTAATTGGGTCCTCGCTAGTCACTACCAAAGTGATAACTTCTCCCCCAATGGTCCATGCACTCAAACTTCACATGATTTGCATCATTATGAGTCCAAGCAAAAGCAGAAAAAACAATTATAAAAGTAATCATTTAGAAAACTAATGACAACACATCCATTGTCAAAATAGAAATCGAGGAGATCAAGATTAACCTTACAATTTCATATTGGTTATTCCTCGTTTTATAATTCTAATCAATAAGATACAGTTTAGTCCAGGCAGCTCAACATCTATGGTCATTTATAGGAATTATCTTGTGGTAATATGTTACAAATCTCTCAAATTAAAAAAAGATTTATTGGGTATAACTTGTGATTTCTTATGGACAGCCATTCCACATTACCTGTACCAAAAAAATAATTTCTGACGTTATTCCACAATTATTCAATGTTATTCACCATTATCATTATTATTATTCCACAATTTTCCAGTTTGGGATCATTGATCTATCTATCTATCTATTACTTGTTTTTAACTTTCGAAAATTGCAAACAAACTTTTGCATGCTGTCCACATTGTACTAAAACATTGTCAGCAGTTTTTTTTTCTGCTGTTTGAAAAGTGTCTTTAGTTTTCCCATTATAGGAGCATCCATTGTAAAAATATTCAATGTAAAATAAACCAGTATAGATATTATGAATTTAATGGACAACCAATGTTCACAGTCTCTTATGATGTAAACCTGATATGTCAGAAGGACTGTTTGACAAATCCATGATGAATATTTCACTTGTGTGACTAAAGAGCATTATTGTGTTTGGAGAGGATGGAGCCTTCAAAACAAAAACATGGGAGGTGATTAGACAAACTTTTATGTCGATCGTCTCTCTTTTTTTTTTTTTTTTTTATTTGCACAACTAAACAACACCCATGACTATCGCGTCTTCCTCCCCAAAAGATGTTGATTGATTAAATAATTTTTGAGCGGGGAGTGTTTCAGCTTTGAGTTTTGCAAGATTGATCCTTTAATGACAAGCGAGAATCTGAGAAATCCAGCTGCTTTGCAAGACACTTTTCCTGCAACATGAGCTGCAACATATCTTTAGAAGCATGTGTACAAAAGCATCAAAATATTTAAAATCTCACCAGCACTCATACAATAGCAGTCATTACCTATTATGCAGAAGTGTTTTAGCCATAGGAAGCCATCTATTTTAGAATGAGCAGTGATTCATTACTGATTTGCACAGACATGTCTTTGACAGCATCTTTTTCTCTGTGTTATAGAAGACTCTCATCTGGATAATGAGGATGTGGCTGCTTTGGAACTGTCTCGCAGGTACGTCTCAAATTCGCCCATGTTACACTCTGTTATTGTTCATGCATTTGTTGATATGTAAGGTAAGTGACTGTTTTATTGACAATGTTCCTACAATCAATCCTAACATTGATTTTATAGGATATTTACTCAATTGTCATTCTTGAAGGACTATTTGTGCATTTTGGGGTAGCAGTCTTGTTTGCTTTCCTGTGAGGAGTTTATTTAATTTTTTTATCTTTGTAATATGAACAGCTGACCTGGATCAGCCCACTGGTCAAGGGATAACAAAAGGGGTTGTTGCTTAAAGCAGAGTCATGTCAGCTATCTTTGTGCTAAGCATGCTAAGCCGACCAGCTGCTGACCAATTTTTTCATACTTAACATGACTGCATGCGTACCTCAGTAATACTCATCGGTTACTATTGTGTGCCATGTCCTTCACGTGTATGTTTCTGTGTATTTTTTATTTCATTATATTAATGAGTGTCACCGGTCGTTAGCTGAAATATTTTGGTGTTTGTGTCATGACCCTTTTAAAGGTCCCCCCACCACCATCAACTCCTCCACGCAGCCAATTTGCTTTATGACCCCGGGCGATGCGTGTTTGTTGATATTGAATAGCCTCCTGCTGTTGACCTAATTTTTTCTGCGACAACCAAACATTAAGGTTACATGTCCGTCTATGTAGGTCACTGGTGTGCTGAGAGAGTAAATCACACAAACCACATGTCAATACTCATCCATTAATGTGCATGTTTACCTCATACTTATTTATATAACAGGCCCATCACCGTGCACATTTCAAGTCATATCAGTAGATAGTAGATAGATAGATCGATAGACAGTAGATGCATAATAAATCTTTTCTCTTACATTTGAAAAGGTTAAACATTTTGTTATTTTCTTTATCAGTGGCAGAAAAAAAGTCAGTAAAAGAGCTCTCATTGCAATATTAACCTTATGTTTGGTTTGAAAAATACTTCAATTTTGATCAAAATAAGTGTTCTATAATTATTATTGTTACATCAGTTATCGTATATGATTGAAGAAACAAATCATAGAACAGGAACAAAAAACTAAAATAACATGGAAACCTCTGGAGACAACTCTGTCTGAAAAAATGTTTTTATTATCACCAAAGCTCACTGAGGAGATAACAATACATTCTATTAAATGCAATATGTATATTAATACGTGTGCAATATGTGTGAATTTTAAAAATGCTTTAATAATTAGAAAAAAATGGTTTTAGATTTTTAATTAGAAATGAGATAAAAACACTGTATGAATAAATGTGGAAATTTTTTTTTCAGTTATTTGTCACTCAAAGTCTCAAATATCCCTTTCCATTTACTTTTGACATGTGAAAGTGATACTTATCATTTTTAAGGGTTCAATAGTAACTAATTAGGCAGTGCTTTTTCTTATAAAATATGACACTACTAGCTAACACTGTGTCAGCTACTAATGTTCAACAAGGAAAACAAAAGCTGATGGCTCCCTCTTCTGGTGAAAAACATATTCAAATTAATTTATATTTTCCATTTATAGAGAATTTTTAATTCTAATGTTTGGAACATCTCACCCTTTTTTTAAAGAATTATTTGTGTATTTGCAGTATTATTTGCTTTGTCTTGTCACAATGGAGCCTTCTGTAATTATCACTGGAGAGTTGTATTATTAGAACCTAAAGTTGCTCAATTTCCAAACTCAAATCCACATAACTGCTGCTCTGTGCAGTCTCTGGAGGCTCCAGCAGGAGTCACGGCCACTGCTGTCCTCTGAGGAGAGTCTGAGACATCCTGCTGACAGCACAGTGAGAATCCAGCAGGACATAGATAACCTGCGAGCGGAGCTAGAGGGCGAGAGAGAGCTGCTGCAGCAGCACATCAGCCTCCTCGTGCAGCAGAACCTCAGCCTGGCTGAGTGCACCAGAGAGCAGCTGGACCTGTGAGTGGGTCTGATGCAGACAGACAGACAGCATGACGTTTGCTGTGTGGAGTTCTTTCTCTTTTTTTCTGGATGTGTTTCCACTGAAAGACCTCTGATTAGGATCTTTTGTTGTCTTCTTTGCAGCTCTCTCTTTTTTATTGCTTCTCCTGAAGTTTTTGTCTTTTTCTTCTCAGTTCTATCCAGTTTTCATTCCACTACACCCTGTTGAACCTTTGTAGATATATTTTGCTTGTAAGCCAAATATAACAATGACTAATTCACTCCTCCGTCTTCTTCTACTCTCAGACTGGCGAAAGAGCTGCAGGAGAAGAACCGTCTGATTCAGAGTCTCCAGAGTCAGTTAAGAAGCCAAAGTTACAACAGCCAGCACAGCTCTCACTCTGATCTGTACCACCCAGACAGGAACTCCCCGTCCTCCTGCTACAGCAGCCCAACCACGCAGAGCAACAATCAAGCCCACAGTAAGAGTAAGAATGAAGATGAGTTTGCATGAGATGTGGATTTCTGAATAGAGTTGAAATCTTAATTGAATTAATTACTGGATTGGTGTATTGTTTTCACTAAGATAATGGTCAGAATTAAAGAAGAAATTTGTCTTTGAAAGCCAGTGGCCTCTATTCTGAGGAAATGAAAGTTTGGATGGACTAAAGTGCACATCTAAGTTTGGTAGCTTGATGCTAAGACAGAGATGGAAATGCTATTAATGGGCTGATGGAGTTAGCATTGTTTTTCAATAATGTTAAGTCAGGTTACGATCTTCCCCTTGGCAATATGACAATACAGAGTAACATTGTTTAACTGAGGCAAAGTTAGTTTGAGAGCCTTATTTGTGCTAGCAGACCTGACTACTTTCCTCCAGGTTTCTTCATACAAGACTGTCAGAAACCAGTTTGCAGCCACCGTCTGGTAGATGTACAACCAAGCACTGGTTAAAAATATTAATTCTTAATAATAAATAAAGTTTAAAAAAACTCAACTATAAAGATTGAGTATACAGTACAGCTAAACCATAATGTTCTGGTATGATGCTACAAATGGCTTTTGTTTATTCATTAGTTGTCGTGCAGTTTTTGTTTTGTACATATCAGTTCGAGGGCATTATGGCAAGCAGAGCCGTAGTAGTTTCTAGTGGGTGAATGCTTGTATTAAATTTCAGGCTAAGTGTTCATCCAGGATTTTGAGTTTGTATTGATTACAAAAGATACAACAGAAGTAAAGAATTAGTACAGTCGACTTGTTAATCCTCTGATAGCTTTTGGATGTCGAACTTAAACGATCTGGCTACCTAACCAATGATGTTGTAGAAAAGTCTGGCTTTTCAAATATTTCAAATCATTGCCCATCCTTTGTACAGATACAACATGTTACAAGATGGTACAACATTCGGATTCTCAAAAGGTTTTTCCTGTGATTGGTTTCTGCTGTGGGGTGGGGGTGCTGGTCAGGACCTGCTCTAATAAATATGCATATTTCTCTGCCTCAGTATATGATAGGAGATTACCCCTGTCCAAATGCTGGGCCACCTAGTCTCAGACCTGTAACAGCACTTATTTTCCACTCAGATCCATTCTGTTGCAGCGATGCGTCCCGCTGCACAAGGCACACCAGCCAAGAGCAGAGCAGGTGTTCTGTTTCAATCCGCCTCCACTTAAAGCTGCATTATTCAGTGATACCTATCCTCCAGTTCAGCCTCCAAATTGGGAAAAAGACAGAGAGCAGTAAAGCCCCTCACTGCCAAAACACTCATCAGTTTAGCTCTATAGTTTTCATCTTAACCTGATGGTGAATGATACTTTTTCAGTTATTGCTCTAGTGGTCTAAACTTTCTTTCTGTTCATGTCCAGGCCAACATTCTCCCACTGACTGGACGGGAGCAGCTGTCTCCCCCCCTGTGGGTGGAGCTCAGGAGGAAGGAGGTGTGTTGGCTCATAGCATACTACAGGGCCTCCATAGGGAGAACGGGCGTCTACAGGAGCAGCTGAGGGACAGGGAGGAGCTCAACGCCACCCTGCGCAGCGAACTGGACCTTCACCGCTCCATCATGGCTCAGAGCAACTCTCATCATCAGGAACAGGATCACAAACAAGCGCTGGACGGATCTGCGCCTCAAACTGAAGCACCCAAAGGAGACAGAGATGTTGGCTCACAGAAGAACTCTGCTGAACAGCCTCGTGCAATGAACACAGGTAAAATGACACATTAATAGGAAATCTTTTCTTATTTGAGCAGCAAAATTCTCTGAAAACAACACAAAGTAAGCACAAGAGATTCATTAAAGGAGCATGCCACAGATTTACACCAGCCCAGTGAGTTTAAATGGAGGACTGAACTTTCAAGAAAAGTGAAGTCGATGTCTCCAAATGTGTTCAATGACTCAATGAGGCCTTATTACCTCCGCCTGCATCTGTTAGTGTTTGAACAGGATAACTCGGAAAGTTCTCAAATGCTTTGGATAACATTTCAGGGAATTTTAGTCATAGCACAGGGAAGAAGTAATACATTTTTGGTGGTGATGCAGATCTAGAAATTTTAAAAAGAATTTGTCAGCAGGTTTCCACATTTTCGCCTGTAGCGCAGTAAGTTTTCAACAGATTTTGATGAAATTTTCAAGGAATGTCGGTCATAGTACATGGAAGAAGTTATACAATTATGGTGGTGATGAGAATCTTTGTTAGCAACACAAGATGGGACAGTTTTCCACAAGGACATTCATTTTTCTTTGTCTGTATTTTCCATTTAGTTTAATGTATTTATGTCGATTTTGCATCAGTGGCTTTTTCCTGGTCTGACTTCAAGACCCACTCATATCTTTTTACTGACAAATTACAACCCTAAATTAAAAAAAAAAAAACACCCGGTCTGTTTTAATGAGGAATGGTGCAGTTTGGATCTGAGATAAAACATGACAGAACAGTTTTCCCCTTCAAATTAAAAGCACAGGATAGACTTTTTGCCACAGCCTCTTACTGTTTTATTCATTCATTTTCTATATCCCTTTCGGGGTTGAGGGGGGCTGGAGCCTATCCTAGCTGTCATTGGGCGAGAGTCTGAACCGGTCGCCAGTCGATCGCAGGGCCACATAGAGAGACAGACAACCTTTCACCCTCGCACTCAAACCTAAGGACAATGTAGAGTCACCGGTCAACCTAATGAGCATGTTTTTGGTCTGTGGGAGGAAGCCGGAGGACGCATGCAAACTTCACAAATGAAGGCACTGCCTGACCCCGGGATTGAACCGGCAACATTCTTGCTGTGGGGCATGTGCACTACCTGCTGCGCCACTATGCCGCCCCTTATAGTTTTATTTGAACTTAATTTAACCAGGAAATTCTTTTGAGATTCTGAGATGAATAATCTAATTTTTCTAAACTGTTTTGGTCGAGAAAGACAGAAACTATATGAACAGACTCACATTTTGAATTTTTATCTACACATTTGATAAAATAAAGTGTAAGTTCTAGAACTGCTGTCTGCAGAAACTTCTTAGAAAAACAGTTGATATGAATTGTTTCTACACGAATGAAGATCATTTGATTGATATTTCCAGTCCAGACCCACCATACTTCACCAAGGAGGTTTTGTCTTTGCCAGAGTCTGTTTGTGTATAAGCAAGTTATGGAAAAGTTGTTCATGGATTTTGATGATATTATGCGGGAATGTTGGTCATGGAACAAGAAAGAATTGCTTTCTTTTTGGTGGTGATCAAAATCTGGATTCGAATCAAGGAATTTCTAAAAGTATTTGTTAACAATACAAGACAGATTTCCACTTTTTCGCTCATAACTCAATAAGTTTTCAACTGATTTAGATGACTTTTTCAGAGAATGTTGGTCATGGAAATTTGGTGATCCAAATCCAGACGTGGATTCAGATTTTTTTAAGGATTTGGTAACATGGTGAGATAGGGTGTGCTGGTTTGGTGGAGTGGTAAGCAACCAGGCACAGCTCATATATGATATATGATGCTCAATACATGCTTCTGCTGCCCGGGGTTCAAATCCAACCTGTGGCCATTTTGCAGAGTGTTGTCCCGAACTCTCTCTGCTTCCCCTCACAAGCCTATCCACTGTCTTTCTCTCTCCTGCCAATAAAGGCAAGAAAAAATATCTTTAAAAAAAACAATGCAAGATAGGACAGTTTTCCACAGTTACACTAGCTCAATATTGTTCAAAATACCTTGGCAGAGGTTTGTGTTTGAAGAGATTTTCAAGTTGAACATCATTTTAAATCATCAAAATATCATTGTTGGAAAGGACATGCAAAATTTTGTGCAATGTTGAGGCCTATCTCGAAGAGGTAAATAACCCTTATAATGTCAAAGTATGTCATCAAACTGGACTTCGGGAGAGCATCTTTTTCGACATAAACGTGCTGTTAAGTAAGGGGTTAATTTAAGAGCAGAATGACAGTATTTTAAGGGAAATTCAGGAGCTTTTTTTAGTTGCTTCTAGGACTTAAAAAATCAGAATATTTTGTTCTAGCTGCTCAGACTTTGTTAACCTTTTGTAATCTCTGATGTGCCTGTTAAATGCAGTGTTTGTATTTGTGTGTCAGACTTGCTTGCAGAACATCTACAAGAAATCCGAGCTCTGCGGCAACGCCTGGAGGAGAGCATCCGAACCAACGACCGACTCAGAGAGCAGCTGGAGAGGAGACTGGCTGAGGTGGAGAAAGATCCAGGTATCTACAAGATAACAACTTCCTTTTTCTTCTTCCCCCTTTGATGTTCGTACCCAATAGACAGAATGCTGGTATTGTTGAATGGCAAGTAATTGTATGCTCTGTCTTTAGCCGCCACAAACATCTTCATCCAGGGCAACGAGGAGCAGGGTCAACTGGCCAATGAGGTGCGATTTCTCTGGGGACAAAACCAAGCCCTGAAGGAGCAGCTCAACGTGGGCTCCAGAGGTAAACTCTACATCACTCAGACTGAGGGAACACAGTTTTGTATGATAGTCGGTTATCTTTCTTGCTCTGTCCCTGCTCTATACTAAGCATTATTCACATTTCTTTGTCTTTTAGACAAGCAGAAGGAGAACGAGAGGCTGAGAGAGACTCTTGCCAGGCGCACGGCCAAATTAGAGCAGAGCAGAAAGGAGTGTGAAGCTCTGAGGCGGGAGAACAGCCGCCTGCAGGAGAGGCTGGAACTCAGCTGTCAGGAGAACTCCACACTGCAGGACTCACTGCACTACACCAAGGAGGAGCTGCACAGGTACACACATATATCATTACTATTCTTCTTCGTGTAACCTGACACTACACAGAGTGACTAATTACCAATCTAAAGAGCCATTGCTGTTAGCATTAGCCCATGCTGTTTGCACAACTCAGATAGATGATCCTCTGTTATTTGTACGCTCACCCATGAACACGTGCGTACATACCGTTAATGATGGTATGTGACCTCTTACCCTGGGTCCCTCAGACACAGCTGAGCGAGGCTGACACCTGAAACCTGGAGTCTGGTTTACTGTCAGATCACTTCTCCTCTCCCTTTCCTTACCTTATCAATTGGACTTGTGGACCAAACACTCATGACTCATTATTATTTTATCATACGAGGGACCCTGATTCTAACGCTAAATGTGTTTTGTCCTGTAATTTATGGGAATTAATTGGTTTTGCAATGATCCCTCTGAAGTGATACTCTGTAATTTTATTTACCTGTCTATAACAAAAGAGAAATAAGGTCAGACACAGTAGGAGTCTGTTTTCATTCTACGGCATTCAGTCATAAAGAGGTTTAATCTCATTATTTGTTGAATCTTTGAAAAACAAGTAAGGAAGAGACTGATGGCTGTAGGCAAAGGCAGGCTAACGCTACCCATTGACTCCCAGTGTTTGAGCCAAGCTAATTAGCGTTGGGTGAGCTGTGCCCCGCTCTTCCTTGTTACTGCACGCACAGTCGAAAGAATGGTGTCTATCTGCTTGTCATGGACTAAGGTGTGAGGCAAGACATGAAAACAAAAAAAAAGTTGGCGTATCTTTTTAAATAATCTAAATCAAACCTAGTTGTTCGTGAATATAAAGAAAGATGATATTGTTTTTGTAAGTGATAGTTACTCTGTTATGCAGTCTCATTTATCTTTACATAATGCACTGCAGAAGTGGGTGTCGCTGCATTAGCTTCTTTTTCATGTCTTAATAGAAATTGCAAGTTTGTTTTTTTTTTTTTTTTAGTTTGGTAAAGATATATTGTTTTTTATCACAGGCTGAAATGTGTTTTGTTGTGTCCCTCATCTTTTCCAGGCTGCAGATTGAGGTGAAGCTTCAGAGGCAGCAGCTGTCTGACTCTCAGCATCTCCTGCAGTCTCTACGAGTGGAGCTGCAAGTTTACGAGAAGATCAAGACTGATTCTCACAAACACAGTGGTACATACAAAGACTCTGAACTCAGTTTTTTCATATAATTTCAATTCCTAAGCAGGCCTTTGGTGGCAAGATACATTTTTAGACCTATTTCCTTAAAAATCTGTAAAAAGTCTAAATTTGGCATTTGAAATTAAAGGCAACAAAAAGTTATGGCATGTTTCAACCACATCAGAGCTCTGACGTTAGAGCTGGAAATGATGTCACACCCCAGTTAACCGCATTTCAGTTTTGAGCTGGTCAGCTGGAGTTATGGCTTCCTGAGATGTATGTCAGTCTTTGTTGGATGTGTCATGATTGCAGCTAGAATTTTCTAAATTTCAAGGTCAGATGTAACACAGAGTCAAAAGATATTCTTACTTGCAAGGGGACGTAGAAAACAGTGTCAGCAACATGATCTGTGTGCAGTAAGTGTTTAAAAGGGTCTGTATGTATTTGTCCTGACTTCCTCATGTTGGTGTCTCTTTTTCTCTTATAGGAGACTTTACTCCTATAATTAGATCAGTATTTAGCATCCTGGCTTTTTACATTTTAGCAAAATAATAGTCTCACATCAACAAATCAGTATCTAAGAAAATCATAGAAAATTTAATACATCACTCCCTATTTGGTTGCCATTTTTCGTACAATGTAAAATAATAGTCTTAGTTTTTCTGTTTGGTCTTTTAAAGGGTCTTAAAAAGTCTGGGATTTGATTGTCTATCTCGCTATCTGTCTCTGTCTATCTTTTTATCTACCGTAATTACCAAATAATAGCCGGGGCGTTTATTTGTTTCAATCACTGAGCAGACCAGGCGTTTATTTGGGACCAGGCATCTGTTTGGAAGAGGCATTTAATTGCTGTCACAAAAATCTTGCTTAGCAAAGAATGAAAAATATGGTAAATGTAATCATATTATTTATTCACACCAGTATGAATATCACTGTTACATTTTCAAGGCAAGATTACAGTACCATAGCTATACTTTTGTCTTCCTCTTTAAACTCAGCACTCTCTAAACACTCTTAATACTGGTAAGGAACTAGTTAAGTTAAGGTCTTACTTTTTTTTCCGCTGTACCGGGGCCATGGCGATCAGTACCAATGTACAGTTAACTGATGTGACTGGCCTCCTGACGTTAGTTTAGGGCAAATGATGTTCAGCGGCAGTTACAATGTCTTCTTCTTTGAATTTTAAAAGCCCTAGTATGTAAGATTCCGGCTTTCTGCTCTCTAGCGCCCTAGATATAGTGGTCATGCAATTTGTTGACATACAGAGAGAGGCGAAGCGGGCCAACAGGACGTCCTGAGAGACAAATAAACCATGCGGACTGATAAGGTACACTATGATCATGTTTCTTTTTAAATAAATCACTTTTCAAGTGTCAGCTGTCAGTTGGTAGCTCAGCGTTTGCAGGTGAGTAGCCTGCTGTAACTCTGACCGTAGCTCATAGGCTGTGCCTAATAAATTGGACTCGGCGTTTATTTGGAACGGGCATTTATTTGTCAAAATGTGCTGTTACACCCTGCGTTTATTTGGGACTAGGCGATTAATTGGAACTCTGCGTTTATTTGGTATTTTAGGGTATCTATCTGTCTGTCTATCTATTTTTCTATCTATCTGTCATCTTTCTGTCTATATATCTATCTACCTGTCTAACTGTCTCTCTATCTGTATTTCTGTCTATGTATCTATCTATCTATCTAATGGTCTATCTATCTATCTAACTGTCTTTCAATCTATATTTCTATCTAATCTATATGTCTGACTGTCTTTCAATCTATATTTCTATCTAATCTATCTGTCTAACTGTCTTTCTATCTATATTTCTATCTGTCTGTCCATCTATTTATCTATCTATAGATCTATCTAGCTAACCTCTGCTGCTTAAACCACTAAAATGTGTTTATGAAATGAGTATTTAGGTAGTACTACCCTCTCTGACGTGGTTCTTTAAACTTTGTTCTCCTCATTGCAGAATCCAGCGATCCTCCCCAGGATCCCGTCTCCGTCCCTCCATTCTCGGGCTCAGTGGATCTGAGCGAGCTGCTGCAGGAGATCAGACACCTCCGTCTGCAGCTGGAGAGGAGCATCCAGACCAACACTGCTCTGAGACAGAGACTGGAGGAGCAGCTGCTCAGAGGACCAAACCGCTCTGAGACCATCAACATCAACTACCTGCTGTCCTCTCCTGGTAAATACAACAGACTGCTTCACTAAAGACGTGTGGAGAAAACATGGAGGAAACTGAATGTTTTACTTTTCTTTTAGAAGAAGGAGGGAGATCACCAGGACGGGATGGCTGTGATCCTCATCGTCACACGTTTCAGAGTCAGAATGAACACAATGGAGTCATTCATGGTAAGTGTTCACCAGCGTTATGTGGATATGACCACAGGAACACAGCCTCTGAACGTGTTTCCCTCTTCCTCAGATGAGAGACTGCATGCTCACTCAGACGGCGGCTCGCTCAGCAGCAGCTCTGGGGAGAGCGCAACAGGAGCTCCTTCACGACTGGTACCAGGCCATCGCATGTGGGCAAACCGAAATGGCCGCCACATCCTGGGTCTGATTGAGGACTACAATGCCCTCCGGAAGCAGATCTCAGAGGGACGCAAACTGTCTCGCAGCATGGACGCACAACTGCAGGAGTGCCTGCACACAGTCAGACAGCAGGGAGCTGAAAACAAGGTGCTGAGAGAAGCCACTTCTTATTCTACAGCATGCTCAAAAATGACACCTAAAGGCCTCTAATCTGATGTTCTGCTTTTAGGTGATCGATCAGCAGCATCTGAAGAGTTTGTCCAGCAGTGTAAACACCATGCAGCAGGTTTTGGAGGAGGCCAGTCGACTCCTCAAACTGGTGTGGAGAGTTTCTTTACCAGCTGCTAACGCGGCAGGAGACGGCAGCAACAACCAGCAGGTACTTTAGCAAACAGAGTTAATACTCTAATGAGGGAGGTTTCTGTGTAAACCAAATGTTAAGCTCTTTATCCTCTGTGTCAGGACGAGCTGCTGAAAAATGAGATAGCCAGGCTGAAGAGCAGACTGTCACAGCAGGAGAGGATGCTGAGCGGAGCCGTCAAACGTCTGAGGACAACCAATCAGCTCAAAGAGGGGATGGAGAGAGTCATCATCGATCAGTGTACGGAGATCCTCTTTCATTTTCTCTATTATTCATCAATAATACCTGGACTTATTACCTCCGCCAAGGTTATGGTTTTGCAGGCATTTGTTTGTTTGTTCGCAAGATTACACAAAAACTGCTGGATGGATTTGCTGAAAATTTCAGGAGATGTTGTTAATGACCCAACTTCAAAATGATTAGATTTTTGTGGTGGTACGTGTATTTGTCTGGATGCAAAAAATTCCCAAAATTTCAAAAAATCCTCACAAGTTAACATTGGGCAGAATTTTAAAAAATCATATCTCTGCCATTTCTTAACCAATTTGCTTCCAATTTCACAGGATAATTTGGAGTCCATGTCTCTGTCGTCAAGGTAAATTTTATCTGGATCTGATCCAGATTGACCTCACCAAAAACACTGAACTTTATAATGGGAAATCCTATTGACGACATTCAATAATTCATGTAAAATCAAAATATTACAGTGATGTTCCCAAAACTTGTGATGTTCATACACAACAACAACCTCCGTGTATGTGCTGAGTTTGGTCTGGATCCTGGCTCTATTCTTGATCTCGTGATCCAGAATTGTATCTTTTTCAGGGGTTGTGGAAAGCACCTGCCAGAACTGAGCTGCTTGCTGGAGGTCTGCACTCTCTGAGTGCTTTTCAAGTTTGCACGCTGTAATGAAAAGCAGATTCTAATCTGAATTAAGCACAGACAAAAAGACTTCTATCAGGGGGTGATCTTGTAACAAGATTAAAGATAAATTGGTCTTTAGGAGCTTGACTGAACCTAAAGTCAGTGTTTCCAGTGTCTTAAAGCTGGCTCTCGCTTTACTAATAAAGATGGTCATGCTTTTGCAAAGCTGACAAGTTTATGCCAAAAGTTTCTACTTATATATCCTCTGAAAGCATTCCTTTATTCATTATGACCCAGAGATGTTTGTGGCATTTCTGATCTCCTGCTAATGTTTGTATGAAAGGTTTTAACCTCAACATGACATTAATGAGCCACACAGGGAAGCCGCAGGGTTTTAGGAGCACACACTGTGAACATTAATTTAGTGATGAATATGATTTGATCCACCTCCTTGTGTTCATCTGTTTGCTGTCTGTTAATTTACTGTTTAACTTTTTAAAAGTAGAAAGCACTCCTAGAGCACAAACATATATTGCTGTTACATCTATAAGAAATAGTTCCACGATAAAGTTACCATCATAATATGATTCCTTGACTCTGAAAACTCACACCTAGCACTCAGAATCGTGTTAATATGAGACAGCTATCAAAAGCGATGGTTCACTAATGGCGGTTATCTGGATCACCACCAAAATCTAACCATTTTTGAGTTGGGCCATTACCAACATCTCCTGAAAATTTTAGCAAAATCCATCCAGTAGATTTTGCGTAATTTTGCTAACAAACAAACACACAAACAGACGTCTAAAACAACCTCCTTGGCAGAGGTAACTAAACAAAATGAAGATGATTAAGAAGGCCATCTCTCCTGCCTGTGAGTCTGTTAATAAAGTGGAGGCCTGACCTGATGTTATTTTCTCTCTGCAGTGTGTCTGACTCACGGCGTGTTAAAGAAAGCTCGGGGGAATTTAGAGGTGAGTCAACCGAAACACCCGAGCCCGTCGTCCTCGTTCAATGTCACACTAATATTTTGTCCACAGCTGTAAACCTTCTTCCTCTTCTTCTCCTGCTTCATAATAATGCTAGACAAATTACTGTACCATCTTTGGTCTGAAAGGTCGGTCTGGAGGTCCAGACGAAGGTCAGTGTGGTGGAGATTTCAGACTTTCTGCTCTGACGCATGAGCTTGTTAGACCCTGTTTTTGGTTTGTGCATGAAGTGAACACAAAAACGAAGTATCATGAGATACCTGCCTGTTTGGGCTTATTAAGCAAACGCTGTTCATGAAATGAATCCTGCTGCAGGTTTGATTCATTGGTTGAGCTGTGTGGACTGAAAACTAGCGTTGTGTTGGCGTGATTGTGTGAAAAAAGTGTGCATGTGTTGCATGATACACCTTCCCTGCACTATTCTGTTTGTACTTTATTTTATGCCATGTGTTTTTATTCAGCACAGTGAGGTGAGTCGATTTTACTTTAGTGTGGCGTCTATAAAGCAACAGCTCAACATGCAGGGAGAAGAACTTTTACTTTATTTTAGTGTAAAGCAGTTTGTTGAATGTGAAGCTGTAAGCAGGATACTGTTAGCTTAGCATGAAAACAAAGTCAGGCCTTTAAAGGGAAAAACATCAACATCACAGTATCTCCAGAGCAAACAAGTAACACCTTTTTAATCAAAATGTTTGATCCAATGTTAATCTTTACAATTTCACAACTAAGTCACGCTTATACGTGAGTTATGGGGGTGTTGGTTGTAGGTTTGTCATGATACCAGAATTTGAATTTCAGATACTTATCAAGTACAACTAGAAGAGCCCCAAGTGCACAAACCTACGGCAAGGCATTTCCAACATTGTTGAGTGAGTGATTGCCAAGAATGTGAAAAAAACTGCCCCATCTCGCACTAGATCCACATCTGGATTTTGTTCATGACCAAAATGTGGTTAGTTCTACCTCCAGACCATCTCTAGTTTTCATGGAAAATGTTATCAAAATCAGTTAAGAACTTAGAGTTTTCAGCAACAATTTGGAAAACTGAGCTATCTTACAATTTTAACAAATCCTTAAAAACATTCCTGGATCCAAATCCGGATTTGGATCAACACCAAAATGGAATTACTTCTTCATTTGCCATGACCAACATGTCCTGAAAATTTAATCCAAAACTGTTCATTAGTTTTTCAGTTTTCTCATTAACAAACAAGCAAATAAGCTAAAATATACTGGCAAAAACACAACTTCTTGGAGGAAACACAGTGACATCGACATTGACCTCAATGCTAATAATCCTGAGGAAACCAAGTCCTCAGTTCCCATTGTTGTGAAATGTCCTGTTTTTAGTCATACAGAAGCTTGCTCACAATATTTGAGGATCCTTTTTTTCTGGAATACAAATCAGAATATTAACTACACACTTGCATGATTTTTAATCTTTGAAGAACTACAAATTATTAAATTTCTCTTTGCACTATTGATAACCAATACATTCATCCAGTGATGATGGGGCCTCCACCGCATAGGACTGAAACAATTTGATCTGGAATGACCTCACGTTTGATTTATTTAAAAAAAAACACAATTAAACTGGAGTCAAACCCAGTGATGCAAAACATAACAAACACAGAAAAAAGTGACCAACATATCAAAACTGCCCTAAGTGAATGGCAACAATTTGTGTGATTGGGACTGATCTCACTTTTAAAGGCTAAGAAATACATGTCAGAAAAATTTTATTAAACTAAAATGTTTTTAGGCCAAAATATTTGTGTTTTTTTTCTGTTTATTGTAAATCTCGGGATGTCAAGACAAACCGGTCCTTGTGGAGAATTTCTTAATGAGGCCTGTGTTCATCCAGAATCTAACTAATTACTGTATCAGTGTAGGAATAGTTTTTGACACTGGTGCTATTTTGAAAGTATTGATTTAGCACCAATTAAAAAAATCAATACCCAGGCCCTGTTTAAAGAAAAATACCGCACTGTTTAGAAAATTCTTGAGCCATGAGTTGAGCCTTGAGCCTCTTATTTAGACATTTGTGCTCAGCTTACTGTCTTCAGCTTCATATTTAACAGACATATTTGAGTGTTTTTTTAACATCTTAAAGATGCATTTCTCCTCTAAGAGCTGACATGCATGTGACTGCAGAGGTTTGGAAATGTCAGCATTTTGCACTGTCTGCATGTTTAAAGACCAAACAGGCAGTTTGTTGTGAGGATGTTAAACAGTATGATGATTCTCTGTTTCAGGAGGTGCCGGTCAGTGGCCTGTAGGGGGCACTACAGACCAGCAGAGAAGCATCACTGTGTCCAGAGAGCAAGCAGACCAACGCTCCGAGTCCTCCAATAGCAATGCTTTCAGCTACTGAATCTGCTGCTCCTGAAAATGTAGCATCTTAAGATCCAGGCCTTTTTTTATCATCCTGCTGTAAAACTGTCACCTTATTGTCCTCATATCGAAGCCTTTAGGACTCTAAACTTGCACATGACCCGCCTTTTATTAGATATATTTTAGGTACCGAAGGTGTAAAAGTTTCTTTTAAAAAGCTTTTGTATATAATGACTCCTGCATCTTAAGTATTTTCCTTTATCTTTTTTATATGATGCTTTTAAGAACATGAAATGTATTTTATTACCGCCTTCTTGTTTTCACTGTTGTCTTTTAAAAGCACTCGTACAGGATGGATGAAGGCTTCCATGTGTTCAAGAAGTTATTTGCAAATGCAGTAAAAAAAGTTGAATGCAACAGAAGTGTGGTTCAAATGTTCCTTTATTAGCATAAACATATTTTGCAGCTATCAAGTACAAATCTTGATAGCTGCTTCCAAACATTTACAAGGATGAGCAGAGTTAAGAAAATAGTCAAATACACACAGAGTACACTTTGTACGTAATAACAAGGTTTGATACCAGAGTTTCTTTGCTTTTTTGGGACCTTTTCAGGCAGGAAACATGCTGGTACAGAAGGTTTGGTCATATTTGATTTTCAAATTGACTTATAAGCACTGTGCCCTCAGATCGGAATTTTGGGGAGAAAAAAAAAAACAAAAACATTCTATCGTATGACTTTTTGCCATTTACAACCCGGTGAAGAAAATATGCTTAAAAGTGACTATTTTTTTGAACCTTTTTATTCAGGAGAACATGCTGATGTAGAAGGTTTGGTCATATGTCACCTAAGAAAATAAGTTAGAAGCATTTTTTCCTCATGTAACATTTTTGAACAAACACCATTCTAAACATATGACTGTTATGCAACTTCAGACTAAAAATAAATTCTAAAAAGTAAGAACTAAAACTGAAAAGTTCAAAATGGACTTATGAGCCTTTTTCTCTCACCTCAGGACTTGAAAAACACTAAGGCTAACATATGACTTTTTTCCATGTCGGACCCCGAAAAAAAAATATGCTCAAACATGACTTTTTGGGTGTAAAACAGGCCGAAAAACATGCTAGTGCAGACGGTTTGGTCATATTTTGCTTCAAAATGGACTTATGAGCCTTTTTCTCTCAGCTCAGGATTTGAAAAAACACTAAGGCTAACATGACTTTTTTCCATGTCGGACCCCGAAAAAAAATATGCTCAAACATGACTTTTTGGGTGTAAAACAGGCCGAAAAACATGCTAGTGCAGACGGTTTGGTCATATTTTGCTTCAAAATGGACTTATGAGCCTTTTTCCTCTCAGCTTGGGACTTGAAAAAACACTAAGGCTAACATATGACTTTTTTTCCATGTCGGACCCCGAAAAAAAATATGCTCAAACATGACTTTGTGGGTGTAAAATAGGCCGAAAAACATGCTAGTGCAGACGGTTTGGTCATATTTTGCTTCAAAATGGACTTATGAGCCTTTTTCTCTCAGCTCAGGACTTGAAAAAACACTAAGGCTAACATATGACTTTTTTTCCATGTCGGACCCCGGAAAAAAAAAAAGGTCAAACATGACTTTGTGGGTGTAGAAGTGGCCGAAAAACATGCTAGTGCAGACGGTTTGGTCATATTTTGCTTCAAAATGGACTTATGAGCCTTTTTCTCTCAGCTCAGGACTTGAAAAAACACTAATGCTAACATATGACTTTTTTTCCATGTCGGAACCCGAAAAAAAATATGCTCAAACATGACTTTTTGGGTGTAAAGCAGGCCGAAAAACATGCTAGTGCAGACGGTTTGGTCATATTTTGCTTCAAAATGGACTTATGAGCCTTTTTCTCTCAGCTCAGGATTTGAAAAAACATTAAGGCTAACATATGACTTTTTTCCATGTCGGACCCCGAAAAAAAATATGCTCAAACATGACTTTTTGGGTGTAAAACAGGCCGAAAAACATGCTAGTGCAGACGGTTTGGTCATATTTTGCTTCAAAATGGACTTATGAGCCTTTTTCTCCCAGCCCGGGACTTGAAAAAACACTAAGGCTAACATATGACTTTTTTTCCATGTCGGAACCCGAAAAAAAATATGCTCAAACATGACTTTTTGGGTGTAAAGCAGGCCGAAAAACATGCTAGTGCAGACGGTTTGGTCATATTTTGCTTCAAAATGGACTTATGAGCCTTTTTCTCTCAGCTCAAGATTTGAAAAAACACTAAGGCTAACACATGACTTTTTTTCCATGCTGTACTCTAAAAAAAAATATGACCAAACATGACTTTTTGGGTGTAAAACAGGCTGAAAAAACATGCTAGTGCAGACGGTTTGGTCATATTTTGCTTCAAAATGGACTTATGAGCCTTTTTCTCCCAGCCCGGACTTGAAAAAAACACTAAGGCTAACATATGGACTTTTTTCCATGTCGGACCCCGAAAAAAAATATGCTCAAACATGACTTTTTTGGGTGTAAAACAGGCCGAAAAACATGCTAGTGCAGACGGTTTGGTCATATTTTGCTTCAAAATGGACTTATGAGCCATTTTCTCTCAGCTCAGGATTTGAAAAAAAAAGGCAAACATATGACTTTTTTTCCATGTCGGACCCCAAAAAAATATGCTCAAACATGACTTTTTGGGTGTAAAACAGGCCGAAAAACATGCTAGTGCAGACGGTTTGGTCATATTTTGCTTCAAAATGGACTTATGAGCCTTTTTCTCTCAGCTCAGGATTTGAAAAAACACTAAGGCTAACATATGACTTTTTTCCATATCGGACCCCGAAAAAAAATATGCTCAAACATGACTTTTTGGGTGTAAAACAGGCCGAAAAACATGCTAGTGCAGACGGTTTGGTCATATTTTGCTTCAAAATGGACTTATGAGCCTTTTTCTCTCAGCTCAGGACCTGAAAAAACACTAAGGCTAACATATGACTTTTTTTTCCATGTAGGACTCCGAAAAAAAATATGCTCAAACATGACTTTTTTGGGTGTGAAAATAGGCCGAAAAACATGCTTGTGCAGACGGTTTGGTAATATTTTGCTTCAAATGGACTTATGAGCCTTTTTCTCTCAGCTCAGGATTTGAAAAAACACTAAGGCTAACATATGACTTTTTTCCATGTCGGACCCCGAAAAAAAATATGCTCAAACATGAATTTTTGGGTGTAAAACAGGCCGAAAAACATGCTAGTGCAGACGGTTTGGTCATATTTTGCTTCAAAATGGACTTATGAGCCTTTTTCTCTCAGCTCAAGATTTGAAAAAACACTAAGGCTAACATATGACTTTTTTCCATGTCGGACCCCGAAAAAAAATATGCTCAAACATGACTTTTTGGGTGTAAAACAGGCCACAAAACATGCCAGTGCAGACGGTTTGTTCATATTTTGCTTGTAAATGGACTTAAAAACCTTTTTTCGCTCAGCTCAAGATTTGAAAAAACACTAAGGCTAACATATGACTTTTTTCCATGTCGGACCCCGAAAAAAAATATGCTCAAACATGACTTTTTGGGTGTAAAACAGGCCGAAAAACATGCTAGTGCAGACGGTTTGGTCATATTTTGCTTCAAAATGGACTTATGAGCCTTCTTCTCTCAGCTCAGGATTTGAAAAAACACTAAGGCTAACATATGACTTTTTTCCATGTTGGACCCAGAAAAAAAATATGCTCAAACATGACTTTTTGGGTGTAAAACAGGCCGAAAAACATGCTAGTGCAGACGGTTTGGTCATATTTTGCTTCAAAATGGACTTATGAGCCTTTTTCTCTCAGCTCAAGATTTGAAAAAAAGACTAAGGCTAACATATGACTTTTTTCCATGTCGGACCCCCGAAAAAAAATATGCTCAAACACATGACTTTTTGGGTGTAAAATAGGCCGAAAAACATGCTCCTGCAGACGGTTTGGTCATATTTTGCTTCAAAATGGACTTATGAGCCTTTTTCTCTCAGCTCAGGACTTGAAAAAACACTAAGGCTAACATATGACTTTTTTTCCATGTCGGACCCCGAAAAAAAATATGCTCAAACATGACTTTTTGGGTGTAAGAGGTGGCCGAAAAACATGCTAGTGCAGACGGTTTGGTCATATTTTGCTTCAAAATGGACTTTTGAGCCTTTTTCTCTCAGCTCAAGATTTGAAAAAACACTAAGGCTAACATATGACTTTTTTTCCATGTCGGACCCTGAAAAAAAAATATGCTCAAACATGACTTTTTGGGTGTAAAACAGGCCGAAAAACATGCTAGTGCAGACGGTTTGGTCATATTTTGCTTCAAAATGGACTTATGAGCCTTTTTCTCTCACCTCAGGACTTGAAAAACACTAAGGCTAACATATGACTTTTTTCCATGTCGGACCCTGAAAAAAAATATGCTCAAACATGACTTTTTGGGTGTAAAACAGGCCGAAAAACATGCTAGTGCAGACGGTTTGGTCATATTTTGCTTCAAAATGGACTTATGAGCCTTTTTCTCTCAGCTCAGGATTGAAAAAACACTAAGGCTAACATATGACTTTTTTTCCATGTCGGACCCCCGAAAAAAAATATGCTCAAACATGACTTTTGGGTGTAAAACAGGCCGAAAAACATGCTAGTGCAGACGGTTTGGTCATATTTTGCTTCAAAATGGACTTATGAGCCTTTTTCTCTCAGCTCAAGATTTGAAAAAACACTAAGGCTAACATATGACTTTTTTCCATGTCGGACCCCGAAAAAAAATATGCTCAAACATGACTTTTTGGGTGTAAAACAGGCCGAAAAACATGCTAGTGCAGACGGTTTGGTCATATTTTGCTTCAAAATGGACTTATGAGCCTTTTTCTCCCAGCTCGGGACTTGACAAAACACTAAGGCTAACATATGACTTTTTTCCATGTCGGACCCCGAAAAAAAATATGCTCAAACATGACTTTTTGGGTGTAAAACAGGCCGAAAAACATGCTAGTGCAGACGGTTTGGTCATATTTTGCTTCAAAATGGACTTATGAGCCTTTTTCTCTCAGCTCAGGATTTGAAAAAACACTAAGGCTAACATATGACTTTTTTTCCATGTCGGACCCCGAAAAAAAATATGCTCAAACATGACTTTTTGGGTGTAAAACAGGCCGAAAAACATGCTAGTGCAGACGGTTTGGTCATATTTTGCTTCAAAATGGACTTATGAGCCTTTTTCTCTCAGCTCAGGATTTGAAAAAACACTAAGGCTAACATATGACTTTTTTCCATATCGGACCCCGAAAAAAAATATGCTCAAACGTGACTTTGTGGGTGTAAAACAGGCCGAAAAACATGCTAGTGCAGACGGTTTGGTCATATTTTGCTTCAAAATGGACTTATGAGCCTTTTTCTCTCAGCTCAGGACTTGAAAAAACACTAAGGCTAACATATGACTTTTTTCCATGTCGGACCCCGAAAAAAAATATGCTCAAACATGACTTTTTGGGTGTAAAACAGGCCGAAAAACATGCTAGTGCAGACGGTTTGGTCATATTTTGCTTCAAAATGGACTTATAACCCTTTTTCTCTCAGCTCAGGATTTGAAAAAACACTAAGGCTAACATATGACTTTTTTCCATATCGGACCCCGAAAAAAAATATGCTCAAACATGACTTTTTGGGTGTAAAACAGGCCAAAAAACATGCTAGTGCAGACGGTTTGGTCATATTTTGCTTCAAAATGGACTTATGAGCCTTTTTCTCTCAGCTCAGGACTTGAAAAAACACTAAGGCTAACATATGACTTTTTTCCATGTCGGACCCCGAAAAAAAAATATGCTCAAACATGACTTTTTGGGTGTAAAACAGGCCGAAAAACATGCTAGTGCAGACGGTTTGGTCATATTTTGCTTCAAAATGGACTTATGAGCCTTTTTCTCCCAGCTCAGGACTTGAAAAAACACTAAGGCTAACATATGACTTTTTTCCATGTCGGACCCCAAAAAAAAATATGCTCAAAACATGACTTTTTGGGTGTAAAACAGGCCGAAAAACATGCTAGTGCAGACGGTTTGGTCATATTTTGCTTCAAAATGGACTTATGAGCCTTTTTCTCTCAGATCGGGACTTGACAAAACACTAAGGCTAACATATGACTTTTTTCCATGTCGGACCCCGAAAAAAAATATGCTCAAACGTGACTTTTTGGGTGTAAAACAGGCCGAAAAACATGCTAGTGCAGACGGTTTGGTCATATTTTGCTTCAAAATGGACTTATGAGCCTTTTTCTCTCAGCTCAAGATTTGAAAAAACACTAAGGCTAACATATGACTTTTTTCCATGTCGGATCCCGAAATAAAATATGCTTAAACATGACTTTTTGGGTGTAAAACAGGCCGAAAAACATGCTAGTGCAGACGGTTTTGGTCATATTTTGCTTCAAAATGGACTTATGAGCCTTTTTCTCTCAGCTCAAGATTTGAAAAAACACTAAGGCTAACATATGACTTTTTTCCATGTCGGATCCCGAAATAAAATATGCTTAAACATGACTTTTTGGGTGTAAAACAGGCCGAAAAACATGCTAGTGCAGACGGTTTGGTCATATTTTGCTTCAAAATGGACTCATGAGCCTTTTTCTCTCAGCTCAGGATTTGAAAAAACACTAAGGCTAACATATGACTTTTTTCCATGTCGGACCCCAAAAAAAATATGCTCAAACATGAATTTTTGGGTGTAAAACAGGCCGAAAAACATGCTAGTGCAGACGGTTTGGTCATATTTTGCTTCAAAATGGACTTATGAGCCTTTTTCTCTCAGCTCAGGATTTGACAAAACACTAAGGCTAACATATGACTTTTTTTCCATGTCGGACCCCGAAAAAAAATATGCTCAAACATGACTTTTTGGGTGTAAAACAGGCCAAAAAACATGCTAGTGCAGACGGTTTGGTCATATTTTGCTTCAAAATGGACTCATGAGCCTTTTTCTCTCAGCTCAGGATTTGAAAAAAACACTAAGGCTAACATATGACTTTTTTCCATGTCGGACCCCCAAAAAAAAATATGCTCAAACATGAATTTTTGGGTGTAAAACAGGCCGAAAAACATGCTAGTGCAGACGGTTTTGGTCATATTTTGCTTCAAAATGGACTTATGAGCCTTTTTCTCTCAGCTCAGGATTTGACAAAACACTAAGGCTAACATATGACTTTTTTTCCATGTCGGACCCCGAAAAAAAATATGCTCAAACATGACTTTTTGGGTGTAAAACAGGCCGAAAAACATGCTAGTGCAGACGGTTTGGTCATATTTTGCTTCAAAATGGACTTATGAGCCTTTTTCTCTCAGCTCAGGATTTGAAAAAACACTAAGGCTAACATATGACTTTTTTCCCATATCGGACCCCGAAAAAAAATATGCTCAAACATGACTTTTTTGGGTGTAAAACAGGCCGAAAAACATGCTAGTGCAGACGGTTTGGTCATATTTTGCTTCAAAATGGACTTATGAGCCTTTTTCTCTCAGCTCAAGATTTGAAAAAACACTAAGGCTAACATATGACTTTTTTTCCATGTCGGACCCCGAAAAAAAATATGCTCAAACATGACTTTTTGGGTGTAAAACAGGCCGAAAAACATGCTAGTGCAGACGGTTTGGTCATATTTTGCTTCAAAATGGACTTATGACCCTTTTTCTCTCAGCTCAGGATTTGAAAAAAAAAACTAAGGCTAACATATGACTTTTTTCCATGTCGGACCCAGAAAAAAAAATATGCTCAAACGTGACTTTTTGGGTGTAAAACAGGCCGAAAAACATGCTAGTGCAGACGGTTTGGTCATATTTTGCTTCAAAATGGACTTATGAGCCTTTTTCTCTCAGCTCAAGATTTGAAAAAACACTAAGGCTAACATATGACTTTTTTCCATGTCGGACCCCGAAATAAAATATGCTCAAACATGACTTTTTGGGTGTAAAACAGGCCGAAAAACATGCTAGTGCAGACGGTTTGGTCATATTTTGCTTCAAAATGGACTTATGAGCCTTTTTCTCTCAGCTCAGGATTTGAAAAAACACTAAGGCTAACATATGACTTTTTTCCATGTCGGACCCAGAAAAAAAATATGCTCAAACATGAATTTTTGGGTGTAAAACAGGCCGAAAAACATGCTAGTGCAGACGGTTTGGTCATATTTTGCTTCAAAATGGACTTATGAGCCTTTTTCTCTCACCTCGGGACTTGAAAAAACACTAAGGCTAACATATGACTTTTTTCCATGTCGGACCCAGAAAAAAAATATGCTCAAACGTGACTTTTTGGGTGTAAAACAGGCCGAAAAACATGCTAGTGCAGACGGTTTTGGTCATATTTTGCTTCAAAATGGACTTATGACCCTTTTTCTCTCAGCTCAGGATTTGAAAAAACACTAAGGCTAACATATGACTTTTTTCCATGTCGGACCCAGAAAAAAAATATGCTCAAACATGACTTTCTGGATGTAAAACAGGCCGAAAAACATGCTAGTGCAGACGGTTTGGTCATATTTTGCTTCAAAATGGACTTATGAGCCTTTTTCTCTCAGCTCAGGATTTGAAAAAACACTAAGGCTAACATATGACTTTTTTTCCATGTCGGACCCCCGAAAAAAAATATGCTCAAACATGACTTTTTGGGTGTAAAAACAGGCCGAAAAAACATGCTAGTGCAGACGGTTTGGTCATATTTTGCTTCAAAATGGACTCATGAGCCTTTTTCTCTCAGCTCAGGATTTGAAAAAAACACTAAGGCTAACATATGACTTTTTTCCATGTCGGACCCAGAAAAAAAATATGCTCAAACGTGACTTTTTGGGTGTAAAACAGGCCGAAAAACATGCTAGTGCAGACGGTTTGGTCATATTTTGCTTCAAAATGGACTTATGAGCCTTTTTCTCTCAGCTCAAGATTTGAAAAAACACTAAGGCTAACATATGACTTTTTTCCATGTCGGACCCCGAAAAAAAATATGCTCAAACATGACTTTTTGGGTGTAAAACAGGCCAAAAAAACATGCTAGTGCAGACGGTTTGGTCATATTTTGCTTCAAAATGGACTTATGACCCTTTTTCTCTCAGCTCAGGATTTGAAAAAACACTAAGGCTAACATATGACTTTTTTCCATGTCGGACCCCGAAAAAAAATATGCTCAAACATGAATTTTTGGGTGTAAAACAGGCCGAAAAACATGCTAGTGCAGACGGTTTGGTCATATTTTGCTTCAAAATGGACTTATGAGCCTTTTTCTCTCAGCTCAGGATTTGAAAAAACACTAAGGCTAACATATGACTTTTTTTCCATGTCGGACCCCGAAAAAAAATATGCTCAAACATGACTTTTTGGGTGTAAAACAGGCCGAAAAACATGCTAGTGCAGACGGTTTGGTCATATTTTTCTTCAAAATGGACTTATGAGCCTTTTTCTCTCAGCTCAGGATTTGAAAAAACACTAAGGCTAACATATGACTTTTTTCCATGTCGGACCCCGAAAAAAAATATGCTCAAATGTGACTTTTTGGGTGTAAAACAGGCCGAAAAACATGCTAGTGCAGACGGTTTGGTCATATTTTGCTTCAAAATGGACTTATGAGCCTTTTTCTCTCAGCTCAGGACTTGAAAAAACACTAAGGCTAACATATGACTTTTTTCCGTGTCGGACCCCGAAAAAAAATATGCTTAAACATGACTTTTTGGGTGTAAAACAGGCCGAAAAACATGCTAGTGCAGACGGTTTGGTCATATTTTGCTTCAAAATGGACTTATGAGCCTTTTTCTCTCACCTCGGGACTTGAAAAACACTAAGGCTAACATATGACTTTTTTTCCATGTCATACCCCGAAAAAAGATATGCTCAAACATGACTTTTTGGGTGTAAAACAGGCCGAAAAACATGCTAGTGCAGACGGTTTGGTCATATTTTGCTTCAAAATGGACTTATGACCCTTTTTCTCTCAGTTCAGGATTTGAAAAAAACACTAAGGCTAACATATGACTTTTTTCCATGTCGGACCCCGAAAAAAAATATGCTCAAACATGACTTTTTGGGTGTAAAACAGGCCGAAAAACATGCTAGTGCAGACGGTTTTGGTCATATTTTGCTTCAAAATGGACTTATGAGCCTTTTTCTCTCAGCTCAGGACTTGAAAAAACACTAAGGCTAACATATGACTTTTTTTCCATGTCGGACCCCGAAAAAAAATATGCTCAAACATGACTTTGTGGGTGTAGAAGTGGCCGAAAAACATGCTAGTGCAGACGGTTTGGTCATATTTTGCTTCAAAATGGACTTATGAGCCTTTTTCTCTCACCTCGGGACTTGAAAAAACACTAAGGCTAACATATGACTTTTTTTCCATGTCATACCCCGAAAAAAGATATGCTCAAACATGACTTTTTGGGTGTAAAACAGGCCGAAAAACATGCTAGTGCAGACGGTTTGGTCATATTTTGCTTCAAAATGGACTTATGACCCTTTTTCTCTCAGCTCAGGATTTGAAAAAAACACTAAGGCTAACATATGACTTTTTTCCATGTCGGACCCCGAAAAAAAATATGCTCAAACATGACTTTTTGGGTGTAAAACAGGCCGAAAAACATGCTAGTGCAGACGGTTTGGTCATATTTTGCTTCAAAATGGACTTATGAGCCTTTTTCTCTCAGCTCAGGACTTGAAAAAACACTAAGGCTAACATATGACTTTTTTTCCATGTTGGACCCCGAAAAAAATATGCTTAAACATGACTTTTTGGGTGTAAAACAGGCCGAAAAAACATGCTAGTGCAGACGGTTTGGTCATATTTTGCTTCAAAATGGACTTATGAGCCTTTTTCTCTCACCTCGGGACTTGAAAAACACTAAGGCTAACATATGACTTTTTTTCCATGTCGGACCCCGAAAAAAGATATGCTCAAACATGACTTTTTGGGTGTAAAACAGGCCGAAAAACATGCTAGTGCAGACGGTTTGGTCATATTTTGCTTCAAAATGGACTTATGAGCCTTTTTCTCTCAGCTCAGGATTTGAAAAAAACACTAAGGCTAACATATGACTTTTTTCCATGTCGGACCCAGAAAAAAAATATGCTCAACAACGTGACTTTTTGGGTGTAAAACAGGCCGAAAAACATGCTAGTGCAGACGGTTTGGTCATATTTTGCTTCAAAATGGACTTATGAGCCTTTTTCTCTCAGCTCAAGATTTGAAAAAACACTAAGGCTAACATATGACTTTTTTCCATGTCGGACCCCGAA